>BMAU01017773.1:0-734771 GCA_019973935.1 Trichonephila clavipes
GATTTGGATGGATTTTCAATTAGATTGGCATAAATCGATGTTTTAAACAATAATGCTTACTTTTTTTGCTTGAGCATGTGAAGTTTCACAACATTTCGTCGATCTATTGTTATACTCATCAATTGTTTGGAAAAAAAAAGAATTAGGAGGTGAACGAAGAATGCATTTATACGGATTTGTTAAAAAAACGAAAGGAACTGCATTCGAAAGATAAGGCTTCAGGCTAAATAGCTATTGGTCGCTGGTGTTCGGCGCATGCGTATTTCTTCTGTTACAGCGTTAGTCTCATTATTTAATAGCCACATCTTGTATTTTTTGTATTTAATAACACTGCATATTACGGACAAAGATGTCATTTTAGAACTTAGTGATTCTGAGTCAGGTTGTGACGGATATATAAGCGATTTTCTAATTAATCCTCTTGGGAAATCTTTGGGCTATTAATTCGCGCTATTCATAGCCAACCCTTCGGAAGAAGAGAAATGTGATATGTCAGTGCTTCTCAAACTTCCAATGTTTGCGACCCAATATTCAATCCTAATTTGCATCGCCCCCCCTCCATACAATAGTGATGTATTAAATTCAATAATACTATGACATTAAACATACAATACGACTTAAACCTCTTAAGCCCTCAACGCATATAAACGTCTTGCTCAGCCACTGCGTTTATTGCCCTCAGACGTATACATACGTCTTTCCAAAGTTATATCTTTTCTATGAACTCGTATCTATAAAATTATTCCGATGGCTTTAGAAAGCAATAAAATGACCTTGACAGTGTTTGCGAAGGATTCACTTATATCAGAGGATTTGATTATTTATTCCTTTTCTACCACCCACCACCTCAATACACCCCATACGCTTACCTACGTGCTAAACGGGGGCCATTGGAGAGTGAGTCGCATATTTTTTAATCGGCATTTAAGAGATTAATTATAAACCGTACAAATTATCAAGATAAGTGTTAATGTTGGCATATAATTTTATATGTGACAGATCCATAGAGTCACTGGTAATTATTAAAATAGATTGTGCACTACTGATACATTTATAAGTGTATTATATTGTAAGTTATTATTTTATTTTATTACTAGCTGGTATACCCGTTCTTCGCACGGGTGAATTTAAAAATTAAAAAATACAGACTGAAGGATAAAGAAGTTTTTAATGAGTTAATTTTACGTGAATTGTATAAATTAAGCAAAAAAAAGCTTTTTACATAACTCAGCTGAACGAAAAAAACATGTTTGCTAAATTTTAAGTCTTTAGATATAATTGCTGATTTTTTTATTATTATTATTTATGACACCCCGTAACTTTCTTGTGGGTCGATTTTTGAAAACACCTACCTGCTCAGCAAAAGTAACACATTGTTACAAATTTTATGTAATAAACGCTAAAAATAGTGTAAATAATTTTATCTGGAGGTATAATACGTTAATATATTACTTTCTGATGCATTTATTTTATGTTAAATAGCTGTTACTCGCGACTTCGTCCACGTGGAATTTAACAAAAAAGTGTTTATTCACTTCGCAGAGTTTACGAAAACTTTTCTTCCACTTTGTGAATCTATGTTTCTTTTTTTTCCTTTGCTTTTTGTTGAGCAAGGGGTGAAAGGGACGCGTGACCTTTGACACTGTCAATGGGTGAGGACTAAAATCTTTAGGATCAAAATAGGTATAAGTAGCAAGTAAGGTGAAACGCGAACACAAACGAAGCCGCAAGGAAGGGGCTCAGGTAATTTCCCGCAAATCTTTCTCCTTATGTGACTTATCAGTTTTCTTACTCTTTAATCTGTTATCACAATTTAGATATACAATTCAATTTGTGTATCTGTCTATATATATATGTCTAAATCTAACTAAATTATATATTTTAACTTGTATATCGATATGTATTAACAGTGCTTCAAAAGAATAAGAAACGACGCAAATAACGGTTTTTTTCGCAATAACTGCATTCTTAAGAGTATGCCACTGAATGACATCCTTTCAAGAAGACGATCTCAAGATTGATCTCGTAACCTAGCAACGGAAACTATCGACATATGGAAGGAAGTACCAACTCTGTAGGAAATGGATTAATCATTGTTTAATAACTTCTACTTCTTTTGTTGCGGTCCGTTTTGTAACAAAGTTTTAAACTCTTTCAATTCGTCTACCTCATTAATGAAATCATTTCTCCACACAATTGCAATACATTTTTCAGTTAAAGAATTTCGGTTTCATAAAATAGTTTAGTTGTACGATATTTCTGAATATAAGAAACGGAACAATTTCTCTAAGAAATGTCAAAAACAAAGCTAAGTATAGTAATGTAATCGCTAATATTTTTTAAAAAAATGAAAATCACATTCTTATGAAGGCATGAATAAAAGTAAATCTTTAGGTAATTTATAAAAAAAACTATAAAGGTAAATAATACTGGTTTTTGATTATAAATGAATTAATTGTTTACAGATCTCGTACTTTCAAATCATGGTTATGTATGAAGTACGGTGCCTGAGTAGCCACTCAATTTTCCAAACTACCTCAGCAACCTGAGATCTTTAAACCTCAATAGATTCAACACGTATCAGTCCCTCAGTAAAACGAGTGTACAGGGGAAAAGGTACGATTAACGTAAAAATTTTTAATTTAAGGATTTTCAAAATTTTTTTAGTTGCCTCCTATGTGTGTATACTATGAACAACAGACTTTTTGCTCAAAATTTCATAAAATCCATTTAATTTCTTAAGGGAAAAAATTTGTGAAGAGATTTTAAATTGCTACTCTTCTTACTAAAACATACGTATACACATGAAATTTGATTTACAAGTACCCCAAACTATTTATAACAAAAGTTGGTTTGGGTTTTGCGATAACATGATTGGTATTCGTGCAATACTTATTTTCATGAATGCTTATTGAAAATTCCTTAAAAAATGTATACATTCTAAGTTCAATTTTGTTAAAAATATAAGTATTGATTTGAATACCAACTTTTGTTACGTGTACTATTAGCAATAGGTAAAAAAATTCAAAGCATTAGGCACAATAGAAAAAAAAGCTTTAGCATTTTAAATGAAGATAAACTAGGTATTTTATCTTTCTGAGATAAATAAGTTTAAGGGGACTTGGCACCCTTTGAGCAAACTTCTTTATTTACGTATTTAAAAATTATATTTTAACATTTTATACAATGTTTTTATTCAAGAAAATGTTACCAGATGAAAATTTTCATATATTATTCACACAATTTTAAAAATTTTAATTTTTTGAAGAAATTTGGAAAAATTTTAAAATCCTACTCCTTTTGTAAAAATTAATTTTTTGACCTGAAATTTTTTTATAATATTCTTATGGATGTTCTTAACAACTTTAGGGATCGATTTTAGAATAACTTCATTCGTTTTCGAGAAAAAAAAATAAAATGTTGATATACAGGCTAAAAATCAACGAAAAAGCCAACATGTCTTACATTTTTTTTTTAAAGTATTCAGTTTATAGCAAAACGAATCCCTAATTTTATTACATACTTTATTTTTAACACGCAGGAACAAAATTGAAGTCATTGGTAAATAATTGTCGAAGGAGTAGCATTTTGAATGCACTAAGGTTTCGAAAAACACAAACTGAGAAAAACAGGTTTAAAGTTTATAATTCTGAAAAAATAATTATTATAAGCTTAATTAAACTTAAAATACCACTTTAAGATATTAGTTATACGTTTTTCTTTAAAATAATTGCATTTTCATATGTTTTCAACCCACACATTTTTATAAATGATCAACTTTTAGAGAGTACTAATTGCACAAGAAAATTCAAGAAAAACGTTAAAAAAAAATTTTCTGTCACGACAGAAATTTTAGCTGTTTTTCTTCTTATAATATTAAAGTATTACATTTGTATGAAAAATATATCAGGAATAAGAACTGAAATTATAAAATTATTAATATAAAATGCCTTAATTTAAAAATTTTACATGCACAGATTTCACAAGGAAGAAAAATTACATTATTGTATTGCCTCGGAAATATTCTGCTTTTAATACTACACATTCTTTTTTATAGTTATTATTTCTATTTATAAAATAGATTTTTTTTATCATAACGCATTTTTTAGCTTTTTTTTTTCTAAAAAGGGGGTATGGTGAATTGCCTAATTTGTTTTCAAATGAAGTTTTATTCAACTTCTAACTTTCCGACATGCACAAGTGATATATCAATCGAAAGATAATAATGCAAAGAATAAGATTAAATGAAAATAAAAAAAAACGATAGGTTTGTGATTTTTAGGATACCAAGTCCCCTTAAAGTTTTGATTTTCCGTAGGGATGTGAATAAAAACGAAAGTAAAATGTATCATAATTCTGTGTTTTTTAAGTTTAGAGCTTTCAAATTTTGAGAGTTTATAGAAAATTATATAAAGAATAGTTTAGGCTAAAAAAAATTAGATTTGATTTTTTGACCGATTTTTGTCAATTGAATCGTACTGTGTCATCTCTTAAAGTATAAAAAATACAATCTTATACATAAGGCATGGATAAAAAATTATGTTTTAATTCTTTAAAAACGAGTAGCATTCATTTTAAGGAAACAAATTTATGGACAAAAATCATTATACTTAATTATTATTATTATTTTTGCAATAACTCTTAGGGAGTGATAAATTATATTTCTTAAGTATGCCAATAATTTACTCAACAAATATTGATTCTTATTAAAAGTAACACAAATAAACATTATCAAAAACTCTCAGATAATCTTCAATAATTCAGTATGTTCCATATTTATAATAATTTTATTTGCTTATGGTTTAAAAACAGAAACAAATAATTCGTTAGGGACGTTGGCTTGGTGGCTTAGCTGTATATGCTCGCTTCGTAAGTCCATGGTTATGGCTTCAAGCACGGATGGAGTTGATAGATTTTCTGGATGTGAAAATCATTGGCATGCATGTTATATCATTATGTGGCATGTGAAAGATCCCTTGAGAATCAATTTAGTTCTGGTACTCCAGGCAAAATTAAATCGTGGCACAATTTAGAGTTGAATCGTGGCAATATTTAGCGAGAGTTTGAATTGAATAAAATTCGAAAGTCACAATTTGGTAGCGGCAGCTGCCACGAGATGGTGCCAGCGATGAAAAGTCTTCAACTCTTGAAGACTTGCACTAACTGCAAAGGTTTGATTCCCAATATGTAGCCCATTGGGGGAAAAATCTTTAGATACAAAAAAGAGAGATTGTTCAAAATTAACATGTATTTACTGGCGTGTAACACTACGTACACTTATCGCAATGTGTGAGTTAGAGAGAATCGTGAAAATTTAAAAACACGATTAAATTGATTACACGCTAATTGTCACTCTTCGAACTACACGAGGATTGTTTGTGACGGGCGTCATTTTTTCGACCAAGTGACGAGGACGTCACCTAATTGGAACCCCAATCACCAAACAAAATTACTCCACAAGAACATGAGGACGCATTTACTGAACATTAGTCTCCATACTCAGCAGATCTTCAGTAATATTAGGACTCGATCCTACAATGCCAACACTTTTCACTATAGGAAAGAACGTATTCAAAAATTGAGTTATGTAGTATTTAAACAAGAGCTTTCAATGGGATCTGAATTGAGTGTTTGGACATAAAAATGCATATGTAACAAGAAATATTGTTGTCGACCTCTTGGGAACTGTTTACCATAAGATAAGAAATTATGATTAGGGTTAAGGAATATTCTATTATTCTCATTTATTCCAATTTCAAAACATGGACGTTGTTTACTGAAGAATGAGACAATTTGATCAGGTTTAAAGGGCACTTCATTCTCATTTTCGCCAATTTCAAAACAGGGGCGTTGTTTACCGATAGATACAATAATACGATTAGGATTAAGGGATACGTTATCGTTTTCATCTTCACCCTTTTTCAAAATCGGCAGTTAAATAAATGATGAAATGTATAAAAATTTTTATTAGATAAAATTGATAAAATATTTATACGTCTCTCCTGAATAATTAAAATTGGTGAAAATGCTGGTTTCTCACGTTGGAAAGGAAAGAGAAGTTTTGTAAACATTAAACCTTACTTAAAGCACAGAAATAAGATTTGTTTACTTTAAAATTTGAATATACACCGAAAAAGTATTTTTACTAGAATATTAAAGAAAATATTTAGAAATTTTGTTTGTATGTTTAATATTTTATGAGACATGTAGCAAACGCGCGCTGTAGTAAGCGAAATATCTTCACTGAATATATTTTTGAGCCAGATGAAAAATAAAAATTTTATCAATTCGATTCCTTTTGCAAAAATTCGTAAAAGCTAGGGAAAAAAACAGAAAAAAAAAATCATTTAATTAAAAGAAATTTTTTTAAAAAAATGTCATTTATAAAATTCAAGTAGCTTGTAAGGGGGAAACAAAACACAATACTTTCATACTTGTATTTTTTCATAAAATAACATTTATATATTTAACCCTCTGACTGGGACATCCGTCTCTCAGACGGGGATGATTTGCTTTGATGCCCGCAGTTAACATTGTGGTGTGATTTTGGAGGTGGGCTTCCTTGGCATCCTCGGTTGAGCTCTACCCAGCGAGAGGATCACGTGGTGGTACTTGGCGATTTTTTTCCACTCACGATATGTGCGATGTTCTTAAGGGTATTTAAAACAGTCCTTAAGGTAATAAAATTCAAAAACATTTGCGTACCTGTCTGTCAGATGGATGTTCCTAAGAGCGGCAAAAAATTGATGTTCCTGTCAGAGGGTTAAAAGTAAACAATACCATTTTTTAATTTCTAATTTTGTGTATAAGTTTAGTTATTTTAAATGATTAGTATTTCTTGGATTACTGGGCACAAAGGTTAGTATGGATTTGAAAGTTCCTTTCATTGTTGTATGTGTGTGTGTTTATCACTAATTTTTATATCGAAATCGAAAAAGTAATGAAAACTCCAACAATATTACTTCTGATTTATTTTAAAAATAATTAAAATTTTCAGACTTAATTTCATACCAGTTTTACAGTTACATATATGTATGAAAATATCTAAAACCTTCGGGAAATGGAAAATAACTGCATCGACAAAAATAAAAGGTCTGAGAAAAAAAAACGCATTTAAAATCTGTAAAGTATTGTGTTGCGAGACTGATAACACTCAGAAAACTAGAAATATCTTTGAAATGATTTGGATATGACACCTAAAATTTGGATTTAAGCATCTCATCCGGTTAGGAAATCATTAAAATAGAAAACTAATTCGATGTTGTGGTTATTTTTAAGGTATGTGTTACCGTGACGAAAAAAAAATCAAAGTTTTTTTAATGATTTGAAATAATTTTCCATGCAAATGAGATATAATATAATTCCACTTATTTTCAACAAAAAAAAGTCCACCTTTTTCAATTTCTACTATTAGCTGACTCTTTTTCTAGATTAATTTTTTCATATATTCATCTTGTTCAAGTTTTCAACCATTAATAAAGTACTTTCTATTTGTATAAAAAAGCCAATCATCTTGAAATTATTTTTTTAACATTGCAGTAGATGATACTCGATGTTATTACAGTTTTTTCAAATATTAATTAATTAATTTAATTTAATTACCGGTTTCTGACACCAACTTAGATTCGTCTAATAATGTTAAAACAAAAACAAAAGTTGGCGTCGAAAACCTGTTTTTCAGAGCATGATTTGTCTGCATTGTTGCAACAATGCAGACAAATCATGCTCTTTTTTCAATTTCTATACTCTTATTTCACTCTTTATATATTTATATATATATATATATATATATATATATATATATATATATATATATATATATATGCATGTATGTATGTATCAAATTTCCAATTGTTAAAAAAATACTTTCTATTCATCCATTCAAAGTAGGAAATGTCTTAATTTTTTTTATGTTACGTGTTAAAATGAAATATGTTGAAAGTTGACAACTTGTGGGTACGGCTTTTAAAACAAGTCGATAAACTACTTAAAGTTTACCAAAAATCTAGTATATTATAGATTAGTAATAAGTAAGAGTCTCCATCAAAACACACGACTGCTATCGGACTGAAAATCTGTCTCTCTCTCTCACACATCAATGTTGCCAAACTCATCATACTTTATTTTAGCCTAGCATCCTTCAGAGCTACTTATCTGTAGTGCTGAAATTTTCACCAATGTTTTCATAATGCTATCAATATTTGGCTTACTTAAGAAAAATGAAGGAAACTGGTTTATATTGTTACTTGTTCAAATGTACCCAATTCAAACAATGGATCCTTCATAAACAAATGGAATATGGATGTTAAATATTTTGTTATAAGTAAACGTTCAACCTAATAAACTGTACAGTTCGATAAAATTGTTCGAAGTATCTATGATAGCCCCTATACAGTATTTATATACGGAGAGTTGCTCATTTATTATGTTGTTGTTACTTATGCCACCTGATCGACAGTACCATCAGACCAAGGGCCATGAAATTAATCGCTAGTTGTACGCCTAGCGTTAGCCGTTGCTGTGAGCACCATTCTGATGATAGTACGATTTTTCTCGGTTCCACCTCAATTTTGAGGGAGAATGCCCTGGGAGTGGTCAGAGATCTCCCCCCTCTCTTCTTCTACCAACTTCACGAGATGACATACGGCTCGACGGCTATTTAGAGCAGTGGTCGCCAAACCGTTTGACCACACGGGCCAGTAAGTTCATAATTTAAACCCCACAGAACACTAATAGGATTTTTTAAGTTTAAATATATTCATAAAAAAATTGTAATCTAAGAACACATAAAATGTACCTAGATAATAAAATGAAACTATTAATTCCAACCAACTTATCAAATTTAAAATAAAAAGAAGAGAAAAAATTTAGAAAAGTGTGTCAAACACTAATTTTATCCCAATAAGTATCAAATAAAAGAAAATATGCACATGGTTAAGATTTAAGATCATACCTGTTTTAAAAGAAAACCAATATACTAAAGAAAATACGCAAAAAAGCTACCTTAATAACCCAACTAATATGTTACATATATTTTATGCTGAGCTCAATACATCCATATATAAGCCCACCTTTAAGTGCTTCAACTAATATATACATGCGACATACAGGAGAGCGAAGCATTATAAGAATGTGAAACGAGACGAGACAAAACATGTAGCTAAAGCAATGCAGCTATAGCAGTACGATTTATTTACCATGCGTTATTCTATGAAATAACGTTTTTACAACTATTCACGTATTGTTATGAATTGCATTATGTTTCAATGCATCTTAAAACATAGAGTAATGAGTATGCATATTCCACGTTTTTCTGGGAACCAGAGATCACTTTGGCGACTATTGATTTAGAGTACCCCTATGCAGCAAAGGCACTATGCATTTACAAACATTCATGATTTCTTTGAGATTCGAAATCAGGCCCTAAGGCACCGCAGTGAGCGTTACTAACCACTATATCGGATGGGTGGCTTAATTTATTCTAAAAACATCATGTATGCAATTTCTCATCATTTAATTCTGTAAATTAATCGATAAATTAAAATAACGGCTTCGATCCTATTTTAATGTGCATCTTTATGTGTATCCAATTTAGCATAACATTGCTCAATGAAGAAACATGAGCTGTCGGCACATTTTTGTACCATTTTTCCCCCGGCAAAGGATTTTATCGAATAACGCAATATATGGTTTATCAAAAAATTCCATTGGATTAAACTATAAGGAAATTTAATTACCTAAATTTTTCATATTTTATATTATTTCTCAGTTTTCGTGATATTAATATATATATATATATATATATATATATATATATATATATATATTATAACAGTCCATATAATTTCTACATAAAGTTATTACATCCTGACACGTATTCACATAGTTTATAAGGCAAAACAAAGTGCAAACATATTAAAATAATTTTAAAATGTAATTAAAAATATATCAACTCCAACCGTGCTATATTTTATGTAGCAATGGTATATTCATTTCCAGTAGCGCACACAGGAATTTTTCAAGGGGGGTCCGGGGTCGAAAGTTCACCATTCTTGTATCATGCTCCTTTCGATTTTGTCGATTTTCGGAAACAAAACACATTAAAAAACTAATTTTTGAATAAATAATTAGCATTAATTAATAAATTAATCATTATTAACAAGTAATTAATTAAATCTTACGTACTATATATTTAGAATTATAATCAATCGGCAAAAAATCAAGGGCTTTGGGGGGTCCGGACCCCCCCCTTGTGTGCGCTACTGTTCATTGCTATATTTTAGCTATCATTTACTATCCGGTTAAATTATCGAAGAGTTTTTTCACTATTTTCTTACTCTTGACAAAAAATCAAAACGTGAACAATTACAGAAAACAAACAGTGAGTTAATTATGAACTTAAAAACACATCATCTATCGTACATGTGAACGAATATGGAAATAATTTAATTTGGGAAGAAAAAACACCTTTAAAATGATGGAATTTTAATAGTACCTAAATAAAAATAATGATATTTGATTGAAAAAACTGTCTGAAAGGGAATAAAAGCTAAATTGCTTTAATAACCATTTTGTGTTCATTCAATCACAATTGTTCATCGAAATAGGGAATGAGATATGACAAAGAAAAAATGGTACGTTAATTTTTTACTTAAATTAAAATAATCTTCGTTATTAGATAATTAAAGTATTTTGACATAATAAACATGGAAATAAAAGAAGTATTAAAGTAATTAAACTTCTTTGTGAAATGGAGTTCTATTTACATTTGTTTATTTGTCAATGCACCTGATGCATATTTGGATTAAAATTAATTTTTGCCGTGTTTATTAAAATAATTGAATAGAAGAGTAAAATTAATATCAAAATTTTTTGATCATACTTTGAAGACATAATATAAGAATATTTTTTATCGTATTAAAGATCATACAAGGCATCACAAGATTTGCCTTAACGGCATATTCTAATATGTTTTAACGGGGAAATTGTGGTCTTTGGGTATTATGACTGAAAAGATAATTTGCACGACTAGAGATAAATACTTTTCAATAATTCTAAATGTGTGGGAGTGACCTTGCCTATAAATTTGTTCGTGAAGTCACCAAACTCGTTAAAAAAATTACCTCTAGCAAATAAAGAAGACGCCAGGACAATTTGAAGAGATATCTCTAAAAATTTCCCGACTGATTTCATAACCTATGGAAGGACGATGCAGGAAAGCAATATTAAAGAAAAACATCTGGCAGTGATTGTGCGTTCCACTTGCATTGCGCTGAGTTATGACTGTGGATTTGAATTCCTGTGTTCCATTATTGTGTATTTGTTTTAATCTAGGCTCTCTTGGAATTATGCTTATTTGTTATTGGTTTACTGTTGGAAGAAACAAATAAGGTAAACAACAGTAATACCTTTGATCATATAAGTATAATTCTTTTTTACGCAATCAATTTGTAAATACATAATATGTCCTATAATAAAACATGTCTTTATTTGCTATGGGTCTTTCCTGCATTCGAAAAACGATTTACTACATAACAATAGGATTTTAAATATGAAAAAAATTTCAAAATTTTAAAAATACAAGAAAAAGTGTAGAATGGCTTTAATGCAGTGTTTCTCAAACTGTGGGGTGTGCTCCCTAGGGGGCGTGACAACCCTACAAGTGGGGTGCGAGTATATCGAAAAGTCGAAAACAAAAGATTATTTTTAAAAAAAATTAATTTACTAAAATGAAACAAAACAAAACACAATCAGACATAGTAAAAATTAAAATACTGATATAATACACTTACACTGATATAATACACTTACACTGATATAATACACTTACAAATGTATCAATACTGCGCAGTGTGTTTCATAATTAATTTAACAATACTAAGCTAAGAACAAGCTTAATAATTGCCAATGACCCTATAGACATGTCATAAAATTATATACAAAATGTAATACTTATTTTGATAATTTGTACGGTTTATAATTAAAGTCGTATTGTACCTTTACGTCAAAGCACATTATTATTGAATTCAATGCAAAGATATTGCATGGAGGAGCAGGGGGGAGGCGATAAAAATTATGATTGAAAATTGGGGCGCAAGTATAGAAAGTTTGAGAAACACTGCCTTAATGCTTTCTTACACTTTTTTTACGCATTGTAACATCTCTTGAACTATTTGACCTACATACTTCAAGTTTGGTAAGCATGTTTCTCTTGTTGAGGGACATCCTCTCAGAACGCGTTTTACGGAAATCGACTTCCACAATGGATTAAGGGAAGTTTGAGATAAAAAGAATTCAGTATTCGGCCTACAGACAAGAAATTTGAAAAGCATGTTTCTTTTGTTGAATAGAAAACCGCTTGAGGTCTTGCGGAAATCGACTCTGAGAGGTGAGTGGGGGGGGATACGGGAGTGTAAAAATACTTATAATTCCGTTTTAGAAATTCCAGTGCAATTTTTTTTAAAAGTCAAGAGTAGAGCGATATAAGAATGTTCTTTTTTTCAAAACAATCGGAAGCTTAATAATAAGATTTAAGTTATAAATCATTTTAAAAAATGTATATAGTCACACAACGTCATTAAATACGCAGCAAAGCGGACAGCTTACAAGTATATATACACAAAACAAAATTTTAATAAACGAAATAAAAGTTAAATAATTTCTTTCGCTTCAATTTATAACCAAAGTCTTAGGTATAAACCGATTTTATCTTAAGGAACTCAAAACGTAAAAGGAAGCGGGGTCTTTTAAGACGCTCTATTCGAGCTTTCGTGTTACTCCAAAGCTCTTGAAACCTCTCTTCACTACACTTCAAAGGACAGACACATTCGAAAGAGAATATTTCATGTGATATCGGGAAACTCACCCATTTAACTTCCGTTTTTGATTCTCATTTCATTCACCTTGCAGTATTTGGAAGAGGGGTGTTCTTCTATTTGTTGACGGATGAAAACAGAGTCAATAAACTCCGTTTCGCTCGAATGGTAAGATTGTGTGTGATTCTGGATTTCAGTTCCGTCTCAAGGAAAAAGTAAATATTTAGAATAATATATATAAAAAAATATTCTACTTCCCACAACGGAATTTCAGTCTTTCAGAATTTGAAATTACTTTCATGAATATGGCAAAGAATGTACATTTATCATCTTTCTTCGACATTGCCTATTTTTAAAGATATATTGGGTGTTCAAAAAAAGTATGATTACACTTTCAAACATTAATTATAAAAAAGGAGATACTTACTTAAGGTTATTTTTTTACTTAAAGAAAACATCAGTTTTTTACAATGCTTTACTGCACGATTTCAATGTGCGCTTCATTAGTTGCGCGTAACACATCGAATCTCCACGAGATTTCTAGACACATTCTATGCAGCACTGCAGGAACAACTATATGAATACTCACTGTAATTCGATTGTTCATTCCATTGTTGTCACTAATTAAATATTGATAAACAATGTTTTTCACGTATTCTTCCAAGAAAAAGTCGAAAGGTGTTATGTCTAGAGATCTAGGTGGCCACATTGCGGGCCTTGCTCCACCTATATATACATCGCCGTAGGATCTTTTTCTCACTTCCGAACTCCAGTGTGGCGTGTCATTTGTGTCGTGTATCGTGGTAGGTCGTGGTGAGGTTTCTCAACATTTTCAAGTTCCTGATTTCAATTCCAAAAGCCGTGCTAAAACTTGCGCTTCTCCTACTGTGAAGCCACTATGGAACGAGAAGGCTGAAAAACGAAGACGTTGTGCTACCTAGATTGCATTTCATCGACATAATCTTAAACCCTTTCTTCATGGAACTAAAAGAAACCATAAGTGAAAATATTTGATTAATTTTGTTGATTTTTGAAAGTGTAGTTATACTTTTCGGACAACCTGTATTAGTATTACCCAATATATCATTAATGTATCGTTACGTTTTGGTTTCGTTGTACGTATATGGCAATCTGGTTCTAAAAATAAATGTAAAACAAGAAATATAAGAAACATGTAATCAGTTAAATATAATAGGTTTTAAATAAGTTACACGTTATTAAATCAGTTCATTGAATGAAAAAAAGAAGAAAAAAGAATTTAATACAAATAGTAAATAAAATTTCATTAAAAAAGCATCTATATTTTAAAAAAAAATATTGCAAAAACAGAAAAAATTCAAGAGTAACAGTTTTATAACAACAAAAAAAAAATAACTACAAAAATAAGGAAGGATTACAACACATTCATTTGACATTCACACGTATTAAAAATAATATACTAATTATAAATTTAAGAAAGAAATTTATATATAATATAAATATACTATACTTAAAAATAATAAACGTTTATTTATTTATTTCATTTATTTATTCGAAATTTTTTAACTAAAAAGAGAAAACTTCTGAAACTGAAGGTTATTATCACTCTCTATCAGTTTATTGGAAGTGTCTTTATATATTAATCTTCGCGCAAGGGTAAAAAATAGCTGTTATAAAATTCCCATAAGATTAGATAAAAACTAAGAAATCAATTCTCACAATTGTTGAACCATTATATATAATTCATAATAAAATTCTGTTATCTCCCCACTTTCAAAGATTTTTGTTTACCAAAATGCTTAGAATAATTTATATGACCACGAGAAATTCAAAAAGTTTATTCGGTGGGAAAAGTTTTCTTGTATTTGATCATTTTGTATAGCTTGATAAATGGCAATGTCCGAAAAAACGATTTCGTATTGTTGCATATAGAATGAGTTATTTACGTCCCCGTCCTTATATATGATAAGTTACCCTATATATCAAAGGATATATCTTTTTATTTACATTTTCTGGTTTATCTTTAAAATATTGCTTAGCATTTGTTTTCAGAAGCTTGAAAGGTTACGAAAATCTCTCAAATTGTCTTCTCTCCTAAAATTATTTATCCAGAATTTGTGCAAATGAAAAAAAAAATACTTAAATATAACGCAATTAAAGTTTTTTTTAAAAAAACACTACTATGAGAATATAAAAGAAACATAATTAAACTTGGTTTAAAAATATTGTATATCAACGCCCTAACTGCCTAAGTACAGTTAAGTGATTTGCTCCCCATTATTACAGTCTTTCACAAAGGCGAGCGTAGTTATACGGTATATTGGCGAAAAAGTAAATGTATAAATAAGTGAATTCTTTACAAACTCTATCAAGGTCATTTTATTGTATTCTATAGCCTTCGGAATAGTTTTACTGACAACAGTGAAGTGCAAAAGATCGCACTTCTAAAAAGAGAGTGCATATACACGACAGGGGCGATTAACACACCAGTTGTACGAGGCGTATATGGCCGCGGTCGCCTTGTGGTCAAGGTATCGGTTCATGGCTGCAATGTCATGAGTTCGATTTCAGTACCAATAAAAATCCACCGTGTAGGGGAGCGATGCACTCTAAATCTGTAGAGAGCTCAGACTTCTTCCTGTTGGTGTGATGTGGTAGTTAGGAGAGGGAGTTGCCAGCTCAAGTGTCGTCTTCCTCACTTGAACATGGTTCAAAAATAAGAGGTACGTCGCCAAAAGCCCTCGTGTAGCTCACTCATTCACTCGCGAGGCTTATGTATACGCCCGTGTCTGTTAAGAAGTAAATATAATAATGAATATGCAATAAAGAGAAATAAAATAAAAGTAGGGTGAGTGAGTGAGTGCTTATTAAAGTCAAGCAACACGAGGGCTATTGGTGACGGACCTCGTAGTTTTGAGACTTGGCCAAGTGGTGAACACGATATCTGAGGGGCACCAATTCACTAAACTACCCCACTACGCCAGTGGAAGGACTTTGATCCTCGACAGATTTAAAGTGCATCAACCTCTATACACCATAATCTTCAATGACACTAGGGCTCGAACTCTTGACACACAAGCCAAGAGTTCCCGATCATGAACACTAGGATACCGCGGTCACATTATAAATTAGGTTGAAGGTATAACTAACTGATTTGATTGAAATAATGAAGATTTAACGGAGAGAAATAGCCCACACAAGTAAAGTCAACAAACAAGCAGTCTGCAAAGTCCGGTTTTGAACCCCAAGTCTGATATTACAAATGATTGCGAAAGTGTAATCTTTGCCCCCCCACAATGCGGGGTGTAAGTTTGGCCACTGCATCCACACGATAACTACTGGCAAAAACTACTAACTCTCTGTTTGTGGCTGCGGTAGCCGAGTGGTCAAGGTATCGGTGTCGTGGCTTGTCACAAGTTTGAGTCCAGTGCCACTAAAAATCCATCGTGTAGGGCAGCGATGCACGCTAAATCTTTCGAGAGATGAAACGTCCTCCCGTTGATGTGGCGTGGTAGTTAGGAGAGAGGGGTACCAGCTCAGGTGTCGTCCTCGTCACTTGATCATGGTTCAAAATTACGAGGTCCGTCGTCTAAAGCCCTTGTGTAGCTTAACAGTGCGACGTTAATATTCAATTACTCACCCGACTCTCTCTTTATAATCAAGTCAAGTGATAAAACAACCCGCATGACATAATCTCCCGCTCCTTACTAACATTCACGCTTTTAAAATTACTGCAAGGCCATCAAAGGCGCAATAGCTCCCAACATTCTTCTTGATGTATTCTTTATGAAACTAAATCAGAAATCCATACAATATCACTAACCGTAAAGGTCACCACTTTAACCACCTGACATATTCCGTGGCTAGAATAACTGCGGATGAAAGCTTAAAATTATAAATGAATAACAGTGAGTGAGACTGAGTGAATATTAACGTCGTATTTCGCGTCGGACCTCATAATTTTGAAACATGGTCAAGTGACGAAAACGACATCTGAGCGGGCACCCCCTCTTCTAACTACCACACGACACCAACGGGAGGACGTTTGAGCTCTTGACAGATTTAACGTGCATTGTTCCCCTACTCGGCGGGTTTATAGTGGTACTGGGTTCGAAATCGTGACAAGCCAGCCACGATCCGATACCTTGACCGATTGGCTACCGCGGCCACTATTAAATGAATAACACACTCGATACAAAGAAAAATGTTACTAAAGTAAGATAGCACATACATGGCATGGGGTTGTCTGGAAATGTGATGGAGAAGGTAAATGTAACAATAGTTTCTATCACGACTAGAAATGATACACATCTGTAAAATCTAGAGCTTACTTAGTTTAATCCAGTTGATTAAAAATTTATCATTTCTAGATGACTGCCTTGCTGACGAGGCAGCCCATAATGGAAATTCAAACAGAGCAGATGAGGATCAAAAGCCTAGCATTCGAGAGGGATTTATATAAGCAAATTTAAATCAGATGTAATTCAAATTGATACTTTTCAAGTGTGTTGGTATTACAAATTTGAAACATAAGTAACATGCTCAGAATACACATTTGTTATTGAAAACAGGGAATAAATTCCAGCCTCTATGTTTATTCGAAATGTATTTAATTAATAAGTATTTACAATTTACGTTATATTGACTATCGAGTAAATACATATGAAACGAAATAGAATAGTACAAGTCTCTTTGAATTGCGACTTATAGTTCCCTTTCAATTTTTTCTCTATATACTATTTTTATGTGTTCTATTTTTTTCTAATCGTAAATGCGGATTATAGTAATTACGGGATAAATTCAATAATGTAAATAATGTATTAAAAGTGCAATGATAGGTAAACATATGAAGTGCACGTGCAGTTTAAACGTAATTTATACATATTCTTGATGGCCTACTTCTGTTGTGTTCTTGTTGTGACTAATGTAACCTGTCTGACAGAATTAAATCGAGGTCCACAAAATTCATCGTGGCTAAGGGATAGACGTACGCCATTCTTAATCCGTAGCTTTGAGCATCATGCAGGTGACAGTACGAATTGGCTCAGTTCCACCCCAATTTTTAGGGAGAATACTCTGGAAGTGATCAGGGGTCTCCCACTTCTCTTCCCTTTCCACCAACCTAACGAGAGGACTTGTAGCTCGATGGCTATTTAGAGTAGCCCCTGTCACAAAGACTCAATACATTTGGAAACGTCCATGCTTTCTGCGATATTCGAATCCAGGCCCCTCGGCACAGCAGTCAGCTTTCCTAACCACCTCATGGATCCTGATAGCAGTGTCCCTCCCCAGGGTGTTCTCCCTCATAATTGGGCAGGAACCGAGCAAAATAGTGCTGTCCGCTGTATGGTGTTCAAAGCCACGGATAACGATAGGCGTAAAAATCTAGCCTCCTGCCGCGATGAATATCGTGGGCCTTGATCTAGTGCCACTGTCTGATCTGCGTCATTTAAATGCAGTGATCGTATTCATTATATTCAAAGGGATTCTCAATCATACGCGTAATTTACACCTAACTCGTGCTATTTTTATTTTCGAAACCCCCACGTAAATTCACACATTTCAATATATTTTCATTTCATTATCTAGATATATATTATAAATTCGAAAGTTTGTTTGGATGGTTGGTCGTTTTTCACGCAAAACCAACTCAATGGATTTTAATGAAACTTTACAGTAATATAGCTTATACATCAGAATATCACAAGGGCAATAATTTATAACATAGACTATAATTTATGAAGATATTCTGTAAAGTGTCCAAAATATAACGATATTTGTCAAGTAAGTAGGAAAAAATTCTGCCATCTGCAAGCAATTCTGGCGTGCGCTGCAAAAAAAGCCTACGACAGTATATATCTATATTTTATTTGTGAAAAAACTGTTTTGGTTTTGGCTAAGCAAGGCGTTCCTTTCTAATTTATTCCTGTAATCAGCGTGATCCCTAATTTTTTGTTATTTCAGAATAAAACTAAGTTTTGAAGGGAGAGAGGTTGTTATATAAATAACTCTTTATTTGAATATTTTTTTATGATTTTATTATGCATATTTGTTAGTAAGGAATTGATCTTTTTTGAAAAATACTTTTATCGCTTCTGATACTTAAAGTAAATAAACTTTCTCTTTTATACTGCATCATTTAGACAAATTTTCAAAATTTGTTTTTTGTTAGTAGTTAGTTATAACGCTATAATTTTAATTGAATAGGCAGACATTGCGTTTTTAAGTATATAAATAATTATAACTACTGTACTGTATTTTTTGGAGTGTGTGAATATTAACATCGCACTGATCAGCCACACGAGGGCTTTTGGCGACGGACCACGTAATTTTGAACCATGGTCAAGTGACGTGGATAACACCTGAGATGGCACCCCCTTCTCCTAACTACCGCAACACAATAACTTAGCAGGATTAGTTTACCAATACCTAGAAGGAATATTCTTTGAAATCCACTCTTCCAAAATATATGGCAGTACAGGTTCTATGATGAGTATTTTAGCGGGGAAGGCGAATAGTTTTGTAGCAGATATTGTATTTTCAGCTGACGGCGTTTTCAGCGGATTGCAAAGATTATCATTTTTGTCCCGAAAAACAGTTAATGTCAAAATTTAAGTTTCTTGTGTTTTTGTATGTTAATGAAGACCTTAGAAAACGACTTGATTATTTATTTTAAGTGAACGGTGTATATATAATTATTTTTACAGTTAAATATCTTTAATTAATTTATTAGCTCTAAACGGATTGAATTTCCCAAAGTGAGTATTTTGTATATGTATATCCCTTAATTTTCAATGTAGTGATCCAAAAAAAATATTGTATGAAAAAAAAAACTGCAGTAAATCATAATGCGGTAGATAAAGCATTAACGTGCATCGCTCCCCTATACGGCGGGTCTTACGAAGATCTAATAAAGCTCGAGCTATGAAAGTAGCTGACTCTATCGTCAACATTTTGCTATAATTTTCTTTGAATTACCATTATAATTTAAAAAATTGGCGTTGCTTGCGAATATTAGAACTTTAACATAAAATTAATACATCAGAAAGTAATATTAATGTATTACACTTTCACATGTAAATTATTTAGACTATTTTAAGCGTTCATTGCACAAAACTTTTAACAATGTGCTACTTTTGCTGAGCAGAGGTCAGCTTAGGGAGGTATTTTCAAAAATCGATCCTCAAGAGTATTACGAGGTGTTATAAATAAAACAATCCTTTTTATCAGTTATTAGATCTACAGACTTAACATTTAACAAAGGTGTTTTTTTTCTTTCTTTTTTTTTGTTCAGCTGATATATGAAGAAGCTTTTTTTGTTTAATTTGCAATTAACGTAAAATTAACTCATTAAAAACTTCTTTATCCTTCAATATGTGTTGTATAATTTTTCAGTTAACCCGTGCGAAGAATGTATATACCAGCTAGTCTACAATAAATTTGAAAATAAAATTTTGTTTTTGTTAATTTTAGCTGTATTCAGAAATTCATATTTAATAAACACATAAAAAAAATTTTTTAAAGAGATAAATAAGTAGATCTTTCTCTTTCTCTCTCTCTCTATTCCATTTGAAATACAAAAAATTTTCGAATAAAGCAACGAGAAAAAATAATCTAGATATCTATTTTTACTCACTTGCTTGGTTTATTATATTTTTTGCTCAATGAGAGAGATTCTCTCTGCTTACACACTTACACACTTACACACACACACACACACACACACACACACACACACACACACACACACACACACACACACACACACACACACACACACACACACACACACACACACACACACACACACACACACACACACACACACACACACACACACACACACACACACACACACACACACACACACACGCACACACATATGATGGATCCCCAGCCATTTATGTATTAGTTGGGATAAACTTCCTACCAGGACAACTCAACTCACCTCCCACATACTTTAACTTCTACTTCGGTGGATATACTGACAAAACACGTGTATGAACAACTCACTCGTTCCTGGTCAACGCTTGTAATAGTACTCGTCTTTTGTCATGGCTTGGTGTACAGAATGATTTGCTGAATATAGGAATAAACTATGATTTTTTTTATATGATAAACGGCTGCACTTAACATTTCTCCTGTCAATCTATAAGAATTAATCCAAGTCATGATATATATATATATATATATATATATAAGGCCAGGAGTTTTTAATTGTACTACTGTGCCTATTTTTTCCTATTTAGTATAGTTATCTTAGGTTCTAACAATCTGTGTATTTTTATGTTTTGGATTATATATATATATATATATATATATATATATATATATATATATATATATAAATTATGCATATATATCTATATATATGCATATTTTTTTTTTTCCTTTCGACTTCAAATTTTATGAAAAGTATATTGTTGAAAAATTTGAAGAAAGTTTTATCATTGATTTAAATTTCTTTTTTTTTTTTCTTACACAGAAAGCAATTTAAGACACTTTTCAATTTATTGGGTTAAAAAAAGATTTCGAACGCATTCTTATTAAATTTGTTAAGAATGTTTTCGTCATTAGAAGTTTCAAAGTCTACAAATTTCAAATAATTTAGAGTAAACAATTTTCTGCATAGGTGACGAAAGAGGTAATTTCCGGTTCGCAACTAAGATTTAGCTGACAATTTCCGGTTTTGCTAAATAGTTAACGATTGTAGATTTTTTTCTTAATTTAATTTAAGAAATCCAGAGAAGGCTCTCAAGCTAAAAATATCTTGCTTCTAAAAAGGATTTTTCTCCAATGCCTAATTTTGTTCTCAGAAATTGCTATCTAATGCTCTGTGCATGAAAAAAGAGCAAAAACATTGGTAATTACTTTTTATTGCCATGAAAGTTTTAGTATCAAATTAGAATTAAAAAAAAATCGTGCAAAAATAAAGTTGAACAGCACACACACACACAATACTCATATAAACAATTCTTAAGACTGATAATGGTTTAACTTTTTACTATTATTAATTATTTATTTATAATTGCTTTTCATCTAATAACTGATTATATTTTAATTAAATAGTAGCATGAATTTGCGTATGAAATATGAATTAATACTCTGTAAATTAAATTAAGCCTGTCTTCGGTTAATGTTAAAGAATTGGACCAGCCAGACTTTGGAACATTTTTTCAGATATAAAAGAAATAAAACATTAATATGATATTTTAGCTTCTCACTATCCATTACAGAGGAGAGTTTTTTTTATCAGACTTCCTGTTTTTAACCAAATTTATTCATTTTTTCTGGTATAAAATGAGTTTCGCGTTTTTTCTTCTATACCGTAATGTTAAATGGGCTATGCCTTCACGTATTAAAAGAAAAAAAGAAAGTATTGATGGAATATTTTTTGGCATTTTTAAAAACACTACATTGTAAACAAAGGTATGCGTTATAATATTGCAAATTGCCATAGAAAATGAGGCATTTTTTCTGTTTGAAAACGTGCTCCGCGTTTAGTTCAAGATCTTACTTTTACCGAAAACAGCCTTACTATTAATTTCGATTCTTATTTTAAAGGATAAAAAGTGGTGTACTTTCATCCACCGAAGATAATTTAAGAGCTGTTAATTTTTGGAAAATCTGATTACCTGTGCCGTTATTTGATGATCGAGATTAATAGTAATTTTTTAAATCAAATCATTAGATTATTTTAGCTGAGCATGCATATATAAATCAATATATTCTCATGCCATGATTAGCTTTCACTTTAATTAACTATTTAAAAACTTTTTTCATGTTTTAATTTGTGATCAAAAAGTTAGAATAATTAATTCACAATTTTTTTTAAAGTATGATTAGTTTTTCATTTTCAACTATTATACGTATATATATAGTTAACTCTCTCTCTCCCTCTCTTTCTATATATAAATATTTTTTCAAATTTTCAGTTCTTAATAAACTGCTTTCTATTCATCCTCTCAAGTTCAAATTATTTTTTAAAACTTGTAGTTGATGATATTTGATGTTGTGATGTAGTTTTTCAAATACTAATTCAATAATTAAATTTTATTTTTTAATTTATTCTGCATTCTTTCTGTCTTAGTTACAGCTTGCTGCAACAGATGGCACCAGTAAGTTTTTCTAACGAAGTAAGATTTGACGTTAACATTTTTTTTGTATTACTTGCTTTATTAAGTATGTCCTTTATACAGAATTCGAAATACTTTTATGAATATAAAAAAATATAACTTTTGTTTTGACTTGTTTCTGTTACTGCTACTTTTTATAAACTTTTAATTTAATAAATTCACAGTTCTAAAAATTTAAAGTTTTTTGTAACATACACATAGCATATCAGTCTTTAAAAGTACATTAATGCCTGGCTTGTTAAAGTACTACGTGCATTTAGAACTAAGGAAATGCTTATGAAAAATTTTCAAATTTAGTGCATAGAACAGAATAAAAATGTAATTAATCAGTAAGCCTAATTTTTATTTCAGAGCATTGAAATTCGATAAAAGGAACCGTATCAAAATGGATTTCAGTTCAAAAAATCTATTTTTCTGTAGCTAATTATTTACAGCTCTCTCTATTCATCTTCAATTCTTAATTTTTAGATTAAAATCACAATCGCTTTCAGAATGAAAAAAATATCAGTAAACGCTTTCAAATTATATTTTTAGTTATGTAAGAATTCATTCTCTCTCATCCACGTTTTAACATTATTTTCGTTATAAAAAGAGGTGAATAATCTCTATTTAGATAGATCTTTGGGCCTCATTTCTTAATGACCTCCTTCCGAGACATTAAAAGGATTAAAATTTTCCTAACGACAAAACTTTCATTTACTTTGTAAGCTAATGGATTTTTTGACTTATCTCTCAGAAAGGATTTTCATCCATCAAAATTTATGTAAGAATATGTAAATATTCCATAATTACTTAAAGATTTTGAAAAAGGTTTTTCAAAGTTACATTTTCTTTTTAGATAAATGTATTAAGAGAAAATTTACAAAATGAATATTTATATAGTCTGGGCTTAAATATCGTCAATTTAAATATATAAAATGTAATATTTCTTAATATAATTAATTAAAACCTTTTCTTTTTCAAATGTGTTTGGATATCTTATTGATAAAGAAACACATATTATTAATGAAGTATACAAAAACTTCTCTTTATAAAAACAAAAGCAATATAAATATTATAGCAGTGCTTCTCAAATTTTCAATGTTTGCGACCCAATTTTCAATCATCATTTTCATGTCACCCTTACCGTATAATAATAATTTACTGAATTCGATAATAATGTACTTGGACGCTAAAGCTACAATACGACATTAATTATAAACTGTACAAATTATCAAGATACGTCTTAAATTTTGCGTATGACCAACCTATGGGATCATGAGGAATTATTAAATTTGTTTTTAACTAAATATTGATGAATTAATGATCAAATACATTGTACAGTACTGATATATTTACAAGTATACTATATTATTATAAATGTGTATTTCTTATTATCTCAGAATGTATTTTGTTCTGATTCCCTTAAGTAAACTAATAATTTTTTAAAATCTTTTGCTTTTGACTTTTCGATATGCTCGCGCCCTCCTGGTAGTGTTATCACCCCCTTCTAGGGAGGCGCGCCCCACAGTTTGAGAACCACTGTACTATAGTGAAAGAAAATGTGTGTTTCCTTACATCGCACTAAAAAGCACTAAGAAGACTATTGGCAATGGACCTAGAAACTTTGGACCATATTGAAGTGACAAGGATGACACCTGAGCTAACTCCTCCTTTTTGAATTTCCGTACCACATCAACGTGAGTACTTTGAGCAACGACAGATTTAACATGCATCAGCCCTTCTACACGGCAGGTGTTCTATAGCAATATGGTTCGAACTCATGACACGCGACCCACAAGTTCATGAACATGATCTCTAACCACAACGGCTCTAATATTGGAATCAATGAATAATTTTCTCTTCGCAATCAATTCATGTCTATAGCTTGCGTTTAAACAAAAAGTCACGTATGCTTGTATATAATAATCCAATAACGTTAATAAAAGCAGATATATTACTAATAATGATCTAGAAGATGTATTACTGATGAAGCAGCTGTATTCCCGAGATGGTGTTCCAATCCTGTAACACCTAATTGCATTGGAAATATGTCGATCCTCATTGGTCGGCATGGCCCTTAGACGACATTGTATGTTCTTTCTGTCTACGGATACAGTATTGTTAAGGTATATGACTACCTTCGGAGCACTTTTTTGAAATAAATAAATTTTCAACTAAACAAACACTTTATTTGAAATGGAGCATAAAACTAGGAATTCAAGTACAATACCCACAAAATTAAAAATAAGTTTGGATATAATGGGAATTCTGAGTGAAATTTTAGTGAAACAATTGCAGTTACGGTAAGCCTTGTATTGAAAATTCTAATTAATATATTTAAATAATATTTATACAATACATAAATACCATCATTATCTGTGCTTAGAGCTATAAGATTTGCAATACTTCTGAAACCTTTTCGAATTATGTCCTTTTTTTATGCAAGAACTCAATTTTTTTTACAGAAAAGTAATGTTGTTTTCTCACTAGAAGTGCAATAAAATACATAAATATATACAAAAAAAAATTAGATTGTAGTTCAGACTGGAGAAAAAACTAAATAAAACATTTTCTGAAAATTTCAATTCAATATCTTTAAAAGAAATTCTGTAGTGAACTTTACCGTGAAGCAAAAAATTGAAAAACATAGTTTCTCAGAAAATGCATTTAAAGGTTTTAATGCAGTATTAAAAAATTTCTACTAATTGTACATTTCTTAAACTGACCATTTTTATAAGCAAAGATCTCTTTAGCTTCATGTTTAACTAATTTTGCCTTTTTTTAAAGCATTTTGCTGTTTTTTGGAGAGTTGTATGGACTATAACAATTGTCGTTTTTAGTGAAGTTTTGATTAAAAATTGCAGTGACAAAAATTTATAATAAATGTATTTAAATAATATTGAAACAGTACGTGAATAACATCTTTATATGTGTTAGGAATTAAAAGATATATCATACTTTTGAAAGTTTTTTTGATATGCTAAATTTTATGAAAAACACGATTTTTTTAAAAATTAATGATTTTTTTTCATAAAAAAGTAATAAAGTACATAAATATACACACAGAGATTAGATTTTGATTCATAACACAGATAGAACTGAATAAAACATGTTCTAAAAATTTCAATTCAATATCTTAAAAATATTTTGTGTAGGGATCTACTTCCGGTTTTGTAAACTCCATTTCTGGTTTACGAATTATGCTATAACTTTGCTTCTAAATATCGTAGAAATAAAAGTAGAGTGTTTTTTTGAAATCTTAAATGTGTGACCTATAAAATAAAAACATCAAAGAACTTTGGAAAATATTCACCAAAACGGCGAATTTTGGGTAGTCACATATCTTCTGTCTGCCTGTATTGCACACAGCTTTGAGAATTACGTTTATGTCCCTAACAGTCTGCAATTATGACTGTCTTATCTCAATTTTCCCGATGATTCACCACCACATTCTATTAACCAAAGAATTTTACTTATTTATTGTAACTGTTTTCTTTCGAGTTTTGCAGAATGTTACGAAAAGAACTTTAGAAGTCGTCATAGTGCGCGACTGAATGAAGCTCGGAAATTGGCTCTTGCGAATGCAATGCATACTTTTTAAATGTACAGCTCATACGTGCGCGTTGCTTACTTAATAAGAACTACAGAGTGTTTTTTTTCAGGTATAGAAGTTTAAGTTGGCATTACTTTCCAAGATGGCGACCGATTTAACAGCTGTCAAGTGATTCTTTCTCAGTTTGGTTTGGTAATTCATCATGAATAGACTCACACCTGAACAACGCTTTCAAATTGTGCAATTTTATTTCGAAAATAATGGTTGATTTTCATAAGCGAATTTTGTTTAGCGATGAAGCGCACTTCTGGTTGAATGGCTACGTCAACAAACAAAACTGCCGCATTTGGAGTGAAGCTAATCCACAAGTGTATGTCGAAACACCGTTACATTCAGAAAAACTGACTGTTTGGTGTGCTTTATGGGCTGGTGGAATCCTTCTTCAAAAACGATGAAGGCCACAACGTTACAGTCAATGGTGATCGGTATAGAGCCATGATTACTAACTTTTTCATTCCTGAATTGAACAATCATGATGTCCAGGGGCTGTGGTTCCAACAAGATGGCGCAACATGTCACACAGCTCGTGCCATAATCGATTTATTGAAAGACACGTTGGGTGACCGCCTAATTTCAAGCTTTGGACCTGTGAATTGGCCTCCAAGATCTTGTGATTTAACACCGCTAGACTATTTTCTGTGGGGCTATGTAAAGTCATTGGTCTATGCGGATACGCCACAAACGCTTGACCATTTGGAAGACAACATTCGCCGTGTTATTGCCGATATACGGCCGCAAATGTTGGAAAAAGTCATCGAAAATTGGACGTCCAGATTGGACTACCTCCGAGCCAGACGTGACAGTCCTATGCCAGAAATCATATTTAAAATGTAATGCCACAAGATTATCTTTCGAATAAAAAAAAATTCATGTCAATCGAATAATACATCGTTGTTTTATTGCAATTTAAAGTTCTATACCTCTCAAAAAACACCCTTTACAATTTTATATGTATACTAAGTGCATTAGCTTTACCTTCCAAGAATATCAACTAAACGTGCAAATTTTCCTCATTTTGTACGATTTTCTAGTCTCAAATAAATATTAGCAAGAAGAGATAAAGACAAATATCAGTATGCAAAAATCCCATGAAAACATTCAGATGAGCAAAGTTATCATAAGAATCAAGGCTATCTGTTTCGGCCTTTTATCCTTGATCAAATCTTTTAATGGTACATGCATTCTGAATTTCACAAGGTTCGACAAAAAGGATGTTTTATTAGAAATACATGCTGCATATTTATGAAATTATTAGAATACACACGAAATCGACAGTAAAATCCATTTAGTTCATAAATTCAACATGCATTATAATATGCTACCAAACGGAAGAACACCCATGTTAAACCAGGATTCTTGCATTTAAACACGTACTAAATAGCCTAATTTGAATTTTTAATGAGATTCTGCAAAAGCTTTGGACATTGCACAAGGTGGTATGACAAGGCACAAAGGCGTTTTCTTATGATTTATTAAAATTTACCCTTCATCTTTAATGCCGTCACTACCAGAATGCAAGCAACGTAAAAACAAAAGAATTCTCGTATGCCAGCCAACCTGAAAAAGACTTTGCTTTCAGGTTTAAATTTCTTTCTAGAGGGGAAACAACCCCTTGGTCCCCAAAGATTATTTACAGTCGCATGAATAAAACATTAAACATTCCTTCAACGCGAGCTAAAAGCGTTCCTTTGCAGAGAATTTTATTTGGTTCTCTTTTCCTGAATTTATTGTTCCAAGAAACATTTGGCTTGGATATCGCAAACACCCGACTGCCAATCTCTCGCCAAATATGACGCCAAAAATCACGCTTATTATTCTAATGTGGCAATCAGACATATCCGATCCCCGGTAAACGTACTCCCATATTTGAGAAAGAGAATTACGTAATTTATTTAATTACTTTATTTATTTAATTATTTTGAACTTAAAAATTTAATTTCGTCCACTTGTGTTGATTTTCTTTAGCTGCGCACTTATGTCATTTAAAATTATTTTTTCCCCGTTACACATTTTACTTAAATATGCTTTGTTTTTGTGGAATTTATTATCCTAACTTTCTGAAACACACACACACAAAAAAAACTTTTCTTAGGAATTTAAAAAAAAATTTTTTAGGGTTTTTGAACATGTTTTCTATTTTAATTTCCAATTCTTTGATATTTGTTTACATTTTCGGATCAACCTTAAGGGTTTAAGCATTAGCCGTAGTGCGTGAGTGAGTGAATATTAACTACACGCACTACTCAGCTGCAAGAAGACTTTTGTCGACTGACCTCGTAATTTTGAAGTCGGGTTCAAGTGACGAGGATGACACCTTAACAGGCACCACTCCTCTTCTAACATTCTCGCCACACCAACGGGAAGACTTTTGAGCCTCGACATACGAGCTTCAGCCCCCTCAGCTCGGCGAGTCTTTAGCTCTACAAGGCTCGAACTCATGACATGCCGGCCACAAGTCTGTTACCGCGGCCATAACATTAGGCGTAATGTGGTAGCCAGTAAACACGAAATTTGACGAAAAATAACCAGTCACTAAATAATCTTAATAAATAAATAAACCAGATGGTGGTGGCCGGGCACATATGATATCTGTTTCAAAAAGTTTTCTTCAGAAATATGGTTTACACCAGTTTTCTAAAAGGTATTTATGAGTGTAAGTGCAAAAGAAGACACAGTAGCGCGTTGCTGATTTCGTAGGCTCTACTGCAGTGTGTTTCCCCAACTTTCAATATTTGCAACTCAATTTTCTATCATAACTTTTCTCTCTCTCTCCCTCTCATCGCCCCCCACTCCCGCATACAATAACAATTTATTAAATTAGAATAATTATGTACTTTGGCGCTAAAGCTAAAATTTGACCTTAATTATAATATGATACAAATTGGCATGGTAATTATTAAAATTTGTATAGGTTACTTTTCAGTAATATATATTTTTAAGTAAGTTACTGTTAAGTAAGTTACTTTTAAGTAAGTTTCTTTTAAGTGATAAATATTTTAAGTAATTACTTTTAAGAAATATATATTTAAAGTAAGTTACTTTTAAGTATAATAGATATTTTAAGTAAGTACTTTTAAGTAATAGAATAAACTGTTTTGTGTTAACTTTTCCATTGATAATTTTAAACTAGAACAGATTAAAAAATAATTCTTAATTAAATTAAATGTTTATTTCATCAAACACCCATATTTATTTCAGCCAATTATAGAAAAAAGTATTTAGTGGGTCTGTTTTTAAAATTATATATATATATATATATATATATATATATATATATATATATATATATATCTTCTTCTTTTAAAAACTTTGCAGAACAGGACCATATAAAATTAAACTTGTTCTTAATGTAAAGAGTGTTTTTTTTCCAGGTATAGAAGTTTATGTTGGCATTACTTTCCAAGATGGCGACCGATTTAACAGCTGTCAAGTGATTTATTCTCAGTTTGGTTTGGCAATTCAAAATGAATAGACTCACGCCTGAACAGATTCGTCGAATGGGCCCAAAACGAGATTGCCGTTGTTCCCGATTTTCATAAGCTAATTTTTTTAGCGATGAAGCGCACTTCTGGTTGAATGGCTACGTCAACAAACAAAACTGCCGCCTTTGGAGTGAAGCTAATCCACAAGTGTATGTCGAAACACCGTTACATCCAGAAAAACTGACTGTTTGGTGCGCTTTATGGGCTGGTGAAATCATTGGTCCGTACTTGTTCAAAAACGATGAAGGCCACAACATTACAGTCAATGGTGATCGGTATAGAGCCATGATTACTAACTTTTTCATTCCTGAATTGAACAGTCATGATGTGGTTCCAACAAAACGGCGCAACATGTCACACAGCTTGTGCCACAATCGATTTATTGAAAGACACGTTTGGTGACCGCCTAATTTCAAGCTTTGGACCTGTGAATTGGCCTCCAAGATCTTGTGATTTAACACCGCTAGACTATTTTCTGTGGGGCTATGTAAAGTCATTGGTCTATGCGGATAAGCCACAAACGCTTGACCATTTGGAAGACAACATTCGCCATGTTATTGCCGATATACGACCACAAATGGAAGAAGTCATCGAAAATTGGACGTCCATATTGATTGATTTAAAATTGATTCACACAAAATGTTTTCATATTACTTGTTATTATGCCATAATGTATATATATATATTTTTTGTATTGCTTCCTTTCACTAAATTCTTAATTTTTTTAAGTAATTTTTTTCAACTTTTCGATATGCTCGCCCCCCACCCCCACGCCCCCATAGAAGCACGCGCCCCACAGATTGAGAAACTCTGCCCAAATGGGATAAGAATTTATAAACTGCCTTTTAAATTTCCTAAGAGTAAATAGAATTTTAGAAACTAATTAATCAAAATTAAATTCAGGCGCTGAAGCGAAAGAATAGTAACATTATATCCCAATGACTTTGTTGCACAGTATTGCCTCTAATTAACAATTATCCGATTTCGGTTTTGCTTTTAACAAAGATGTATCCTGCATAAGTTAGATTATATTTAGGAATAATAAATTAAGGTGAGATATTTCGTTTCATACACAGATTTTAAGACATTTGGGGCAACTAATTATCTTAATTAGCTTTAGAAGCTAAATTCAGTTAGAGTACAATCTTTTGATGTTGAAGAATGCGTGTCTCAATTTTGACTTAATTAAAAAAGGTGTTTTAAAATATATAACTATATATTTTCTCAAAGAATTAATATTAATAATATTATCATTTATGAATAAAAGTTCTGTCGAAGCTACTCAATGGAATACTGTCAATAGAGCCCGTTGTTTCAAGTCCCACTCAGAATCGTTGTTTCAAATTTCAAAAATTCTATGTTATTTTTCGTGATGATTAAAAAGATTGGTCCGAGGGAAGGTTCGTTCTGGGTACCTTCCGTTCCGAACGTACGAAAGAAATGCGAGTACGCTAACCTTCACGCCAAAACGATCGTCTTCGCGGGATGTTGGTATAAATTCATATAGATATTCATATTCATATAGCCAGTGTTTCGGCGAATAGGCGAACGCACGATACCATATTTGTGACGAGTATGTAAGCAGTTGCGTCACTTGTGTGAGACGGCTTTGAGAAGTAACGGCTTATTTGCGCCAATGTTTGATGGTTTGGCTGCTTTTGCGGTGGATAGATGGCGCCACGACTGCGGCGCGCGAAGGGTGCGGTTCATATCACGGCCAGGGTCACTAATGTCGGAGGGAAGGTTCGTTCTGGGTACCTTCCGTTCCGAACGAATGGGAATGAAATGCAAGTACGCCAACCATCACACCAAAACGATCGTCTTCGCGGGATGTTGGTACAAGTTCATATAGATATCACACCGCTGCAGATTAACCTTTACTGGACGGGGAGTTGATTTTTCTACCAAAAGGAATAGTATCGCAAAGTACAAGGATTGGAATCAAATATATATATCAAATACTTCCCTTCATTTTAATCTGATTTCTGAACATGTCTTCTGTTAAAATGTTTTAACATCATTTCCTTGACCAACCTCCCTCGTTCTTAGACGAAAGGGGTATAAAATTTATTTTTTTCTTCCTTCCTTTTTTTTCTGTACTGCAAATTTTCCATTTCATATCAGGTGAACAGTATGTTATAATACTGCTACTGTCCAACAATACCTGATAGTGTCAGTCATTCACAAAAAAAGAAGGATGCATAGCTGCAAGCTCCAATATGATATTATGATGAATAATTTATAAAATTGCCCGTTCCAAAAGTTAAGATAGCATTACACTAAATGTAGGGTGGGCATTAAGTCGATCGCGATCGAACGGTGGATTGCCAAGACATTTTGGGGGTGATGGCCTTCACTAAGACCTAATAATCATTCCCTCATATGAAGGTCTAGAAATACCGTATTTATTCGAATTTAAGCCACCATCGATTCTAAACTGTGAATCAAATTCTCAACAAGATTTTGCAAAAATTGATAATTATTCTAATACGGTTTATCGATATTCAATTTTACGAAATTGAAATAAACTTAAAAGGAAAACTAATAAGAAGTGAATAATTAGTTATTTTATCAGTATTATGAATACACACATACATGCAAGAAGCTGTTATTGATCTAAATACCTCACCCTAAAAAAAATTTCCCTTCGAATCTAAGCCGCACACGATTTTCAGTAGCATTAACATTTGGAAAAAAGGGTGGTTTAGAATCTAGTAAATACGATATTTTAAAGAATATGGAGGGAAAAAAATCGTATCACATAAGAGAAAATTTCGTTGAATAGAAAATTCTCCACGCTCTTTGGAGGTTATTTTACGAAGAAAATCTTAAAATTTTCGTGGTTCCAGGAAAAAAATTCGCTAAATAGAGAAATTCGGAAAATAGAGGTTCGTAAAATGGAGATCCCACTGCATTGTATACTTTCTTTTAGCTCACTACACCTACCGCAACACCTTGCAAAAATTAGAAACAGCCCGTACCTTGGAAAAGTCTGTCCACCCCTGCTCTACATCAAACTTTTTCGACTCGCGGAATGTGTTTTTACGAAACCACATTCCATACGAATGCGCACACTCATACTTTAAATATTATTTTATAAGAAATATTCTTTTAAGTATTGTTACATAGATCTGAGTTCGAGAATTTTATGCAAAATGGTCACAAATAAAAATAACAGTTCTTTGATAGCGATGCGATTTTTTTTATGAGAAATCCAATATTATCTCTCTCTCTCTCTTTAAATACAGGATTCCGCTGCAATATTCACAGAGTAAATATCCGAAGGTCTTCACACAATCAAACAGCAATCAAACACACTTATCAGTGTTTAAAATACACGTATGTAAAACATTACAAGTACAGCCGAGCTACTCAAGACAATGCTCACCAATCCCTGGTTGAATCAAGACTGACTGATTGCGGCTGGCACTGCTCTATTTGTAGATCTGGCGGAAACTTTCAGAAAAATCCGCACGCATCATAGTGCGTGAAATTATTGGAGAGATCCACTACTTTCGAGAAGAATCCAGAGGGTTCCAAACTCACCAACATGGTCGCCAATGACGCCAACATGGTCACCAATGACGCCAAAATGGTCGCCAAACATAAGGAACACGGCATTGCTTATGAATATTACAATTTTAACATAAATGCATAATATATCCAAATACAGATTATTTACACTATTTACATAAAATTCGTAACAGTATATATATATATATATATATATATATATATATATATATATATAGACCGAGAGATCAACAGGAAGGTTACGGATAATATGAAGTAATATTCACTGTTACTAAACAATTTTAAAAACGCAATTTTAACACAATTTACACATTTATATAAAAAATATTGTGATCCAGGTGTCACCCTACTCATGCATTATACTTAGTAACTGATACATGTGCTTGCATTTGTTTGCACAAATTATCAAAGTATGGGTCTTTTGAAATTTTCCGCAGTCGCATTTCCTATTCTGTGTTTAATTTGTTTTTATATTTTGTCTTTATAACTTTTGTCTTTTTAACATTCACTTTGAGAAATATTTTTTACTTGACTACATTGCTCTGAACGACATTAAAAGTTTATAACCGTGTGAGAAATCTTGCGTATGTTACATGAATTAGCAACGTAAAATTTAGGAATCGTTATAAGTATTTTTCCAGAAATAAAAATGGTGTATTTTCCATTAGAAAACTATTTAGTTTAGAAAATCGTTGTACTAAAGAATATAAAACTATTTCGTTCGTGGAACCCGGGATAGTAATCAATACAATATTCGAAATCTATTAGGCAGTGTGTACATATGAAGAAAAAAACGTTTTAATATCCTCTTATTATATTATAATAAAAATTTAAGAAGAATTTCAAAAGATAAAGTTTTTATGTATAAATAACGTTTTCAGATTTTTTTTAATGCTTGGAATGAGCTTTAGATACTTGTGGTTATACAAACTTCTCATAGGAAACATGAATCTATTTTTCATACACAGTTATAATTTTTTTTCGATTATTTTGTGACAAGTGGAGCCCTTGGGTATTATTCGTAGAACCCTAGGGTTCCGCGGACCACAGTTTGAAAAACCCCGCGCTATATCTGCAGATTGTCAACGGATTAGCCAAGAAACGGAGACGACATCTTACAGTCTTCGGGTTTCTCCATCATTTGTCTCTTAGAGCATTAGACGGACCAGTTGGAGCCCAGATGCAGTTATGTCACTCTGTGCAGGATTCGGGAGGGGTTACTTAAGATTTGTGGGCCCATTTACCGACAACCGCGGTCTAATCAACTCAACGTGGGATCGCGTTGTGGGTAGTATTGTAGTAGAAGGTGGTTCAAAGCTTTATTGAATTTGCATTGCATTTATCTAGCGTTCATATTGCATTTGTTTAATCGGCTTGATTTTGGGATAAATGGAATGTATCATTATGTGTATTAAACTTCATTCCAATCTGAAGCATCTTTCTTGGTGTGCTATTTTCAATGTTCCTATTTTTAGCAATGCACTTAAAATGAAAATTAATTGTTTACTAAAGCCGCTCTCAGAAGCGACACGTGAGTTATTGGTGAAAGACCGTGTCATTTTTTCACCGTAGTCGCGACTCTGAGGTCCCTGGTGAAGTTTAGGGCACCGAATGAACAGGTTATGTTACAAAAATTAACTAAGTTTGTTTGGTTCTAACAAATTACTATCAAGCAATGATATGCAGCCACACAAATAAAAGGCTACTTAAATTTCTAAGATAAATATTTATGCACTCAACTGAGTGTGATATGATGCAACAGTACTCGTCATGTTTTGCCAGGATCAACTGGATATTCTAGTCTAAAACTTCTTTTTAAGTACAACAAAGGTTTCCGCGATAATCATTTCGCGAATTTCATTTTAAAAGCAGCGTAACGATTAACTTTAACACTCATTTAACTCGAGTTTAAATAACCCTCGAAATAGCATAAAAGCAAGATATATCTACGGAAGGTGGTTTTAAACTCAAACAATAGTTAAAGGAGTATTTTTCCTCATGAGGATGAATAAAAGAGCGATAATAGGAGACGTCACAAAATAAATATGAGGCCAACGCTTAGCTGGCAAACTTTTCTCCGTGTTTCTCTTTGAATATGAGATAAATAACTATCAGCTTAGAATTTGATAATAGAAATTTTTCAACGACATGAGGTGATGATTTAAAATAATAATTTTTTTTACCATGTCAAATTAAAGATTACAGTATACTTTCTATGTACCTATTACGAACATACAAATATATCTGCGTGTGCTTAACACATTCACTGCCAGTAAAATTAATATATCCGTCCTCGGAAGGAGAAATACAAAATAGTGTTTTAATGATTAAAAAACATTCTATATATTTTAGTAGTAAGACCAGAAAAACGAAAAATCCTTTTATTTTCACACATGTTTGACTCTTTTCTAGTAATTCTAATATTTCGGCTTCAGTCAATTTTTTATTTATTTTCCTTTTCTCATGCTGTGAAGACACTACATTACTTGGTAACGTCCACCATTTTAAAAAACAGATATAAAAAAAATTAAATTCGACGTTTTAAAACCAAGCACGTAAAATATAAAAATAATGCTTCTCTAATATGACTCAAAAACCTTTCTGTTCAACCTCCAAAACCGCACTAAAAATTAAACATATAATGTCATAGTCAATCGTCGTTCGAGAGCGGTGTTGGCATATGATATAGCACCATGCTGACGCGACAGTGCGTCAGTGGCAGCGCGAAGGTGTTATCAGTTTTAAATCGAAAAATTGTTTGTTATAATTATTCAATGTTATGTTTATGTATAAGAAAAATTCATTCTTAAAATATTCAGCAGAAACAAGTATGTAAAAGAATTAGCTGATGGCAACATTAAACAATTATCAATTTTTAACTGTGAATATATAATCCGTTTACTTAAGGTTGTCTTCGGAAAAAGTACGGCCGCGTTAGCCGAGTGGTATAGGTATGGGATCGTGGCCTGCCTTGCCACGAGTTCGAGCCCACTACCACTAAAAGACCCGCCGTGTAGGGCAGCGATGCACGTTAAATCTGTCAAGAGCTGAAACGTCCTTCTGTTGGTGTGGCGTGGTAGTTAGGAGAGGGGGGTGCCAGCTAGGTGTCGTCCACGTCACTTGACCGTGGTTCAAAATTACGTGGTCCGTCGCCAAAAGCCCTCGTGTAGCTGAACATCTGAAGCTCGTTAATATTCAATCAATCAATCAATCAAGCTGAAAAAGTACGAGAGCTTAAAATAAGCGCAAATCACATTTTCAAACAGAAAACTTCCTCAATTTCCATGGAAATTTGCAATATCTTAGCTCAAACCTCTGTTAACACAATATAGTGTTTTTAAAAATTTCAAAATATTCCGTGAATATTTTCTTTTTCATTTCAATACGTGAAAGCGTAGCCCATAAAAATTATGATATAGGAGAAAAAAACATGAAACACATTTTATACCAGAAAAAATGAAACAACTCGGTTAAAAATAGGAAATATGATAAAAACGACTGCTCTTTAAAGGATAGTGAAGCCAGAATATCATATTAATTTTTCATTTCTTTTATATCTGAAAAATGTTCCAAAATCGGGTCCTAATCTTTAACATTAACCTTTAATACTTTTAGAAAAAAAAATTCTGTGAAACCAATTGACTACGAAAGACTTGCATTGAATTGATTTTTTTTTACCGATTATTAAAACAAATATTTTTCTGATAATAATTAGTGAAACATTTTTAATATTTTACACTATACTAGCTGGTATAATCGTTCTTCGCACGGATGAATTAAAAATTAAACAATACAGATCAAAGAATAAATTTTTTTAATGAGTTAATTTTACGTGAATTGTAAATTAAACAAAAAAAAGTATTTTGCACATCTCAGTTGAACAACAAAATCTTAATTGTTAAATTTTAAGTCTGTAGATCTAATAACTGAAAAAAAGAATTTTTTTAATAATTTATAACTCCGAGAAACTCTCTTGTGAGTCGATTTTTGACAACGCCTTCCTAAGCTGATGTCTGCTTAGCAAAAGTAACACATTTTTACACATTTTGTGTAATGAACGATTAAAATAGCATAAATAATTTATGTCTGGTTATGTAATACATTAATGCTACTTTGTGTTGTATTTATTTTATGTTAAATTTGTAATATTCACAAGCAACGCCTTTCTTTACACTATAATGGCGATTCAATAGAAATATAGCGAAATGTTGGTGATACAGCCAAGTTGAAATCATTTTTGGAGACAATGTTGGCAACTTGGAAATTGATTGAATGGTACACAAATTGATATACTGTAGAGTCACCTGGTTGGGAGCTGCAATAAAGAGGATAGCTCAAAAACCTTCTCCACAAAAAATACATATACATGCCAATTTTCATAGTCATCGGTTGAACGGTGTTGACGTGATGCGATTTGATGCATACAAACATCCCTTTATATATATATATATATATATATATATATATATATATATATATATATATATATATATATATATATATATATATATATATATATATTCATATGTTTTTATCTAAGGTTTAGCGCCTACGTATTACAATCCCGTAGCTTTAAAAATTAGACATTCATAAAAGTACAACAATTCTTTTGCTCGAAAGGTACAAGATTTCGTATTTTCTTACGCCTCACATATTTTATTCCCTGTATGGGATTTAAAGTACATTCTATATTTTTAAAACCTTAGCTCAGTGTTTCTCAAACTGTTGGGTGCACCCCCCTGGAGGCGCAATACCCTTACGAAGGGGGGAGAGCATATCGAAAATAAAAGATTTAAAAAATAATTAATTTACTAGAATGAATTTAAACAAAATACTTTGAGACATACTAAAAAATGCACTTTTACTCGGATATAATTTATAGGCGCGATATAAGTCATCAAAAATAAAAACGTCTTCAATACCTTATTAGCTACTTTGATCCTACAACCAAATAAAAAACTTTTATTTGATTTGCTGTGTAACCCAATGATGAGGGATTTTTTACTACGTTTTCTTTTTAAACCTAAATACTACTATTTCAGAGAAAAAAAACAATCCCAGACACAGAATCGAAAAAATTTTGGAACATAAAAAATTCATTACAGTAATTATTTTTGAAATATTGCACATTGTAGCTGTAATCTGTTTTTGCTGATAATATATTTAACCTTCTAAGTTATTGGAACAATTAGTTATGACCCCTCTCTTATGTGCTTTTTTCCCATTTAGGGAAGTTGTAAATAATGTATTTCTCTGTTGCGCTTTTTTTCATTCAAACGAGTTTTATGATATTTGGAAAGCCACGGAGAGAGAGAGCGCTTTGAAGGATTATTTGGCCAAGACTTATTTTTATGAGTATTCTCAAACATATAAAGCATAATGAAAAACGTTTTACACAATTTTTTAGCAGTAACATACATATTATCATAATGAATACACTTTTAACCCGGAAGTGGTTGCGCGGGACACACAGATCACGAAATCTTTAATTCTGGCAAAAATGTTTATTTGTTGCCACAGAAAAATTGAAAAGTTCTTGAAAGTAGGCAAGTTTACTTACTCTTAATTAAATTATTCACTGGAATCACGATTTGTATCGTGTTCAGTAAAATAATTATAAAAAAATAATTAGGGTGACTCAATCACCCCGCGTGACCATTAACCCTAGTATCGAGTGTGTGTCTTCCCCCGGGATAAAACATTTTGAAGTCTTCTCGCTTTATATATTAAAAATAACACTTTTATTCTTCATTGGATTTTTATATTAATTTTCATTGTTTAACATTAATTCTAAGTGCTAAGTCTGTGAGTCTTAAAATTACAGTTCACTTAAAACTAATTATGAAATGAGCATTCATTTTAAAATATCATTTTACATTTTCGTAAACATTGTCGTGCATTTGGGATTACTCTTTTGACAATCAGCTATTTATCAAGAATATTTTAGTTTTTTTAAAAATGAACTCGTTCGAAGAGCGCGTACTTCAAACAGTATAATTTTCACACATGTATCAGTTCTCTGTACAGGGTGTTTTATAACTAATTTATTAATACTAAATTAAGAGCAAGTTTAATAAGTATTAGCGACTTCCATGGGCTTGTCTTGCAGAGGAAAGTTTTTCAAAAGAAGGTTTATACGATTCGAAATTGACATTCTGAGTACCTTTTCTGTATTTGTCTGAGATCTATATTTTGTCTTGAAAGCAGCCACCGCATTTTGTAATCTGTTCCAATTTAAAAATTCGAGAAAGAAAAATAACACACATATATTACTTAAACGTTACATATATAAAATTTAATATACTTATCTTATTAATTTGTACGGTTTATAAATAAAATCGTTTCGTAGCTTTAGCGTCAAAGTGCTTTATTATTGCATTCAATATATTATCATTGTATAAGGGGTGTGTGATAAAAATTATGATTGAAAAGTGGGTCGCCAGTATTGAAAGTTTGAGAAGCACTGCCTTAGCCAACTTAATAATTGTCTGAATATTCTTCATATTCATAATATTGTAACAACTACAATTATCATAGGGACACAAGTGGTCACTTAAATAAACAACACACATCAATTATAGTTACAGAAAATAGCTTAAGGACTAAAAGGAGGGAAACAAGCATTCCCTAACTCTACGTGTATACATCTTTCTTCGAGGGCGATTCAGGGCAACAGAGAGGGAAGAATGAGTTCCCGCTTCCCAAAAGAACAAGGGGTGCCCCCTGGTTGTCGCTAATGGTAAAGGGAAGGTAGAATTTAAATGTAGTTGTTACATTAATGTATCATAAATGTTTAAATGTTATGCATTTTTATGCAATTTATGCATTAATTAAAATATAGATTTTTAACAATTCTTGTCCCCGTATTTTAAACATAATTATTTTCTAAGACTTTCCCAATTTCCTTATGTCACAATTTTCATACATTAAAAAAAGTAACACATTAATAAATTACATATTATATATTTCGATATTGGAAAACTTTCTGGAGAAACCTTTTATAAATTAGTATATTTAGTAGAATATTTCAAGTAATATTTATTTATAAAAAGTTAGGTACGCTTAAAAAGAAAAAAAAGAAAAATGAATAAAATATGAATACAAACTTTTTAAAAATGTTATAAATATTTAAAAATTTAAGAGAATTTTATACTTTAAAGTCATTAAAAATTTATGCTAGAACTATTTTGTTCCCCAATGTTCAAAAATAAAAGAAAATGTTCTTTTAAATCCTTCATTTTTATTTCTGTTCTTAGCACACCTCTTTGAAGTATGCATGAAATATCTGTCTATATGATTTCTATAGATATTTATAACTCAGCTTCAACTTGTAAAAAATGATGGATGCTTTTGAAGAACAATTTATCAAAAGAATCCTGAACATCAAAAATGGACAGGTATTTTATCCAAGCAATTCTAGAAGAATTTTATTGTTTTTTTTTCTTGGGATTGTTGAACAAATTGATCGCTATTTTTCAATTTAATTATTTTCCTTTTTGTCGTTTTTTTCGAATGAAAGCAATTTTTATTATTAAAATCTGCACTCGAAATTTATAATTTCTGTTTAGAAACTAACAGTAACAAATTCTTGGTTCGGAATTTATTGTAATCCAAACTGAATACTAAAAAATTCCGAATGCTAAAAGTTAATCATTGTAATTTCTGTTGCTTTTATTTTAAGGCACTTAAAATTATCAAACTTCCCATTTATTATCTACATTCCAAAGCAATTATCCAAAGTTGCAGAGAAAGTAAAAAAAAATGTTTTTCTTCAGCGTAACAATACACAATATAATAAAAATTAACACCACAACTTATTTTTTCCACATTTCATTTTAACTTAATCAAAAAGAAATTGTTAAATTCAAAGTTACTATTTTAAATACCCTAATTCCATTTTTCATTTCAAATATCATAAAGAAACAGATTTATATTGGTGCTAAGTTATATATATATATTGCTAGGATTCTTTTTAATTATTCATAATTAATGATGAGTCAAATATTGAAATTTAAAAAAAAATACAATTTACCGATATAATTAATCATGTTATATTAAAAATAACACTCATGATTCTAAGATGAAAAAAAAATTTTTTTTTAAGATATGTGCTTTTGCCTACCTTACCCCACCACAATATTTTTTTTTCTTAAATTTGGTATGGAATGAAGCAAAATCGTATTCTCACCTGCATGGTTGTCAAAACTGTGACTAAAACAAAAGACGTAATTTTGTCCCCTTTGTCACGATGAATTTCATAGTCTTCAATATAAAAATACTGCCAATACAAAAACCACAACAAAAAAAGTAAGTAGCTTAATTGACTCATGAAGTTTTCGAAATCTAAGCGAATTACTGGATTAAAAGCCTTCGTTGAAGTGAAAAGGGGCTACGGTAGCCATATGGTTAAGGTATCGGATCATGACAGGCATGTCACGAGTTTGAGCCCAGTACTACTAAAGACCCCCCATGTAGGGGAAGGATACACGTTAAATCTGTCCAGAACTCAAACGTCCTCCCGTTGGTGTGGTAGTTAGGAGAGGGGGTGGTGCCAGCTCAGGTGTCGTTCTCGTCACTTGACCATGATTCAAAATGACAAGGTCCGTCACCGAAAGCCCACGTGTAGCTGAACAGGGTGACGTTAATTTTCTCTCACTGACTCACTTGGAGTAAAAAGTTCAAGAAATGTTACATAGTATTTATAAGAGTAATGAATATATATATATATATATATATTTATAAGAGTAATATATATATATATATATATATTGTAACGGTGCGGCACATAGTGCACTAGGTGGCTTGGTGCATAGCACACGATAGACTAGAAAGAGGGTGCTGCTGTGAATTAACTGTTTTGGCTTTTGTGCGGGAAAGAGGTGAAGAGGAAGAAGGTGGTCTCAAACGTGAAGATGGAGGACGATGTCTGTAGTTCATTATGCGATTTATAACTTTAAATAGAGTTATAAATATATAGTGAAGTGTTTTGAAGAAAATAATAAAAACGGTAAATCCGGTTAATTTGAGTGATGATTATTTCAACGACAAGACGATCTTACAATATATATAGCAAGGAATAACTCTAGAATGAATAATTAAATAAATAGATTTCATAATTATTCATTTAGAATGCTATCCGATGTACACATTTTTAAGCGAATGTTTAAGCAAATATTATAGCAAGACGTTTTGAAAAATCATGTTAAGTTTTTATTGTATTAATTTTCTTAAAAAAAGGTCTTACAACTGGAACACCTAATGAGAAGTATAAAAATAAAAGAGCAATTAAAACTTTCGAAAAAATTTCCTCCATCAGAAATGAATTTTCTCAGAAATATGAGAACCATTGTAAACAAATTCAGCTAAATATTATTGCAACTAGTACCCACATTTTATGAAAATATTTAAACCATTCCATATGGAATGAAAATGCAAGATACTACAGTATTCAGAGTAACTTGAATGAATATTGGACTACAGAGAATTCAAGACTTCGAATACGTAGCAATTTAAAACACAGCTAAATTTAAATGTAAATATCTATGCTTCGGGCACTAATCTTATTTGTATTTGCATTGATAAATATCCAATAAAATGTCATTTAAAGAGACATCTCAATTATACCAAGCGAAGCAATCTTAAACGGGATTGATATTATTTTTTCCCTAAGAATCAAATCTGATTTTATGTAAGTGGAAAATGATTATATATATATATATATATATATATATATATATATATATATATATATATACACAAATTGGATCTTTCTCAGTTACATATACTTTTTTCCTTTATAATAAACAACAAAAGTTACTTGTCTGATTTGACGTTCATCTCTAACTCGTTTACGTCGTTTCCATGGTTACCAAAGAATAATTCTCCAAAGGGAAACGAAATTATGGCATTGAGATGCATGATGGTAAGATATTTGAAAGAGCACAATTTTCGGTCGCTATCGATTGCGCAAAATGGGAAACAGGGGCTGCACTGTTTCATATAATTTAACCTCTAATGTAGATTTCGAAAATCCACTTTACAAGGTTACTATGATGGGAAACAGATAAGAGAGAAAAAAAAATTCAGTGAAATAAAAGGATTTTACACAAAGAGACAATTCCTTCCGGTCATAATTTGCTTAATTTTTTTCTCGCCATTGTTTTTCTAAGGAATAAAATACTATCTAGTAGATGATTAGTTATAATAAACGTAATTTGCTTGAAACGCCAAATCTGAAAAAAGAGCTAGGATTTCTAAGGATGTTTTGTTCCATTTTTAATACCTTCATTTTTTACCCAAAAAGACAATATAAATCTTTTAGTAGGTTTGGTGTTATAATGTAGCTATATATATATATATATATATAGAATTTCGATGTAGAATATAATGGGCAGAAGTTCTTGTGGGATGAGAATTTCAAAAAGAGATAACTTCATTTTGAGTTAGAATTCACGCAATTTTTGAAATTCATTTTGCGATTTGAGAGACGAAATTGTTTTAAATTGGATTTCAGGAAGCATGATTTTTTCGAGCAGAAAATTGTTCGAAAGGATCATGAAAACTCATGGGCGTTATGTATGAATAATGCAAGAAATGTGAGACTGCAGATTAAAAAAATGTTTGACTCACACACAGTAAAATTTATCTGATTATCTTTGATGATCGGTGTAAAAAATATCTGTACTTAATGTCATGAAGAAACAAATTCTTAGATGTTTATTTTTTCCTGTTCTTGTAGACTTTTTTTAAACCATATGTATTGCTATTGAAATATTCAAAGAACTAGACATTTAAATGTTTTACAATTGAACTGTTTATGTTTAAAAAGTGTTATGTTAGTCTTCATACTAACAAAATTAATTTAGAACTTCGAGAGAAGTACAATGAGATCTTTACTAAGGAGACTATTATTGATGCGTTAAGGATTACCTTAATTATTATTCTAATTTTCTCAGAGTTAAATTGTAGTATACCAAGATACTTTTAGAGATTTATAGAATAGTTCGGAATTCTTGAAAATTCGAAAGGCAGAAACTGTGTCCACATTTTTTCAGTGAAATCAGTGCCGTAGCCTGTTGAAATTGGTAATTTGATTGAAGATGTTGTAGATATTACCAGAGAAAAAATTTAGAAGCGGGTAGTAATGACGTTCAAGAACTGCTAGATTCCCACACTCAGGAGTTGATAATTGTTGAGCTCATAGAAATGTTTGAGCAAGAGCAAGAACTTGAGTCTAGACCCGATACGATAAGGAGATCGAGTAACGGTTGGGAATTGGACAGAAGGCCTTGTTTTGATTTAAAAGAGGTTAAAATTTTTAAAGAATATAGATTCCATTGAAGAGCGTATGTTTTCAACAAAACAAAGAATAAAAGAATTATTCGCATTCTACTAGAATATTTTACGAGAAGAAAAAAACCCTTTGCGGTAGCAGATTATTTTGTTAGATTTCATGAAACCTTCTATATTAAAATACCTTTGGTTTGTGATTTTTTGTATATATATTGAGATTTCATTCAGCAATTATTATTAACTTTCGTATTCGGCTCCAATTTAAAATAATTTATGTGTATTTATACGTGAAATTATACCCCGACTTCTTACTCAGTCCCATCTATGGCGTAAGTTCGGAGTATTACTGGACTGTTATGAATATTGTTACGTAGATCCGGGGTACGAAGATTTTATGCAGATCAGTTGCAAAGAACAAGGCAGTTCTTTTAGAGTGATGAGAATTTATTGTAAAAAATCCGATCCTTTAAAAATAGGATTCAGCAGCAATATTCACAAAATAAATCTCAGAAGGTCTTCACACCTTCAACAGAACTCAGACACATCGGCATCTGAAATACACGAATATAAAAGATTATTCACTAGCAATCAGTCGCTCAACAGCCGAAGTAATCACTAATCGCTTCAACAGTCAAAGCAGTACTAACTGGTTACTAGTCAAAACCAGACTGACTGACTTTTGGCGACCATCTCTCTGTTTATATCCCTCGCGCATAATTCGAGAAAAGACCCGCTTGCGTCATATATCTTGAAATTAATGTATTTTTCTACTAATTTCTAGAAGAATCCAGAGGTTTCCGTACTCGCCATAAATGGTCACCAACATGATCGTTAATTCGCCAAAATGGTCTCCAAACTCGCCAAATTTGACGCCAAGTCACCAACTTGGTTAACAAAAATGACGCCAACTTGGCTCGATCGCCAACATTTCGCCAAGTGCCCATTGAATCACCATTATAACGTAAGGGACGGCATTTGCTTGTGAATATTACAATTTTAACGTAATTTATATTTAATTTAGAGAACGACAAAGGCTTTACACATCCAAATACAACTTATTTACATTATTTGACACAAAATTCGTAACAATATTATGCACGGATATTTTATATTATCTGTTATAATTGTGAGGGATTCGGCACTCTCTCTTGCCCACCTAGAGATGTGGGAGGAAGGGAAGAAACACTAGCCATAATCAAAAACAATCTATTTATTGATCGAACAAAATAGTAACATTGATTCAATTAATTTCAACTAGAAGAGATGTTTTCAATACAGCAAAATGTGAATTAATAGCAAGATACACGAATTACGAGGAGACTATCAATATCGATCCCATTATTTCAGGATCACACACAAATCTTCTATCCCACTTAATTCAACACTAATTCATCTATAGTGATCAATCGTCACTTTAATTCTTTCATCTATCAAATATTTGAAATGCTCTATAAAATGTTATAATACCTGATCTGAGTAGCATTCTATTCTATTTCTCCGCTTTTCCTCGTTGATAGCTAGAAAACCTGAACTATATGTAGTAAACTTAGTTTTAAAAAAATATCACGGTTTTTTCTTCAAAAGGGTTTTTTGTGAACAAACGCGAATTGATAGCCCAAAGATTTCCCAAGATGATTAACAGAATGTACGTGCATAGATCCGTCACAATATAATTGGTTAAAAATATATATTTAATATTATGAATAAGACATTGTCAAGATACATCAGCTTTCTCGCGCTCTTAACTTAATGATTTACTTAAAGAACAAAGAATAGTTGAATGATATTTATCTCTCGTTGTAAAAAAAATTATACCAATATCTGATAATTTCTAATTTCCTTTTTTGTATTCGGAGGGGCAAGAAATGCCGCAAATTCGATCAACTTCATTAGCAGGATTGTTTGATCGAATTCCTTCTTTCTTTTAAGTTTTGAAAAAAAGTGAGCTTCTTAGACAAGATCTATTTATTTATAGTGCTTATTTTACCCGTTTTGACAAAAAAATGCAATTATTTCTTGCTAAATACGAAAACATTCCGAGATAGAAAATTGTTAAATATATATATATATATATATATATATATATATATATATATATATATATATATATATATATATATACCGCTTTTATATAAATTATTTTATATATGAGCCGTCCTAAGTCAACAATGTTTATAATACTGCAGCATCCATTTATATAATTTTTAATGTAGTGTCCTTCATTGTATGATCCTTTTACTGTCTATGTGTTTTTTTCAAATGTGATTGATGAATGTTTATCTCTTGTTTGTAGAGAATTAGACAATATATATAATTTTTTTTAAGAAAAACAATCTTTTAACAGTTAATCGAGGAAGGTAAAACATCGGTTCGCCTCAGTTATTTTGTCGAATTCGTGAATCCTTTTAGAAGCAGAATAAATAAATTGCGAAGCACTAAAAAAATATGTGACCATGAAGTTAAAAATATATTTGCTTAACGACATCAGAAAATATTAGATGAACGAGAAAAAAGTATGAGTGCATCATTAAATTTCTTCTACTTCACTTATTTTTAACGCTTGTTAAGAAAGAAAAATCTTTCACGCAACATCCTCTAAAATAAAAATAGTTTTACCATTTTCGTTTTTAAATAATACCTATAAAGTAAGGTTTTACAGAAATAAGTGTTGCAAAATACGACACAACCGTATTTTTGACAGATTTTTGTAAGGTAAATATATTTATAAATAGGATTTAAAAATGTGTAGGCTTTTACATTTAAAAATAATATCATTTTAAAGTGAATGTCAAAATATTATATGTGACATTCTCACGAATGTTTATTTTCTTTTAAAACGAAAACGATATTCAACAAAAATATTTTTTATAAAGAAATGTGGTGGCAGAAGTATTTTTGATTCCTTAAAAGTTAAAACATTTGTACTTGACTCTATTTGTAGTTGATTTAGAACAAACGAAAAAAAATTAACTGGAATCGCTTACAACAATTTAAGATAGAAACTTATGGAATATAGTATTAATGAAAACTATATTAAAACACCAATCTTATCTTATAGTTCAAAAATTTTAATATAAAATTTTATTACAAAAGCAATATACATATATGTGTATTTCATGGAAATGAACTACTATTGAACTTATTTATGGTTATTGAATTCTAAGGCAATACCAAAGAATTGGTGCTCAAATTTATCATAAAAAATTTTATCAATTGCTCATAAAAAAAGCTTTAATTTTAAAACAGTTAATTTTTGAAACACACATAAACACTCAGAAAGTAATGGAATTCTAAATAACGCGCGTTAATTATTGTACGGAAACAAATTAAGTTGAAAATGGATATATTTATTGGTTCTTTAAGAGAGGAATTGCAATCTCATTGCACTTTTTGTATGCAAAACGCGAGCTTATAAATAAAAAATATTGTTTGTGTGGAAATACAACTTAACACAAGTACAGAGTGGCATTGGTCTATGCGGATAAGCCACAAACGCTTGACCATTTGGAAGACAACATTCGCCGTGTTATTGCCGATATACGGCCACAAATGTTGGAAAAAGTCATCGAAAATTGGACGTCCAGATTGGACTACATCTGAACCAGCCGTGGCAGTACTATGCCAGAAATCATATTTAAAATGTAATGCCACAACATTATCTTTCGAATTAAAAAATTCATGTCAATCGAATAATACATCGTTGTTTTATTGCAATTTAAAGTTCTATACCTCTAAAAAACACCCTTTATGTAATTATATAATATTCGGTATTCATAATTATTTTATTATATTTATAAATATTACATATGTTATTTATTTATAATTATTATTATGTTCTTTATAATTATTATTTTGTTATTCGTTTATAATCATTAATATATTATTTATTTATAATATATTACAATACGATGATTATTATTTTTTATAATTAATATTAAATTATATTATGATTATTATGTATAATAATTATTATTGTATCTCATACTATATGAATATTATAATTTCTATAAAATTTTATTATAAGACTATTATATACTGCATAATATTTTTAGTACATGCTACATTTTATTATATTATATTGTTATTCATTATTTATTGATTGATCTGGATTATTCTGAATATCTTCCTATGTACTTCTTTCGAAATATATTTAAAAATATACTTGAAAACAATTCTTTAATTCTTTTCGATTTGATACCGCTAGGCCGCCATCTTTGATTTCATTCCAGGGACAACATGCGCTGCTTTGCTTGATTCCTTTTTCTCGCCAAGCAGTACTTGACGCCTTGTCCCGTGATATCAAACTAGTTTGTAAAGCAACACGAGGGCTTTCAGAGACGGACCTTGTCATTTTGAAAAATGGTCAAGGGACAAGGACGACGCCTGAGCAGGCACCCCCTCTCTGAGCTTCCACACCCCTCCGACGGCAGGACTTTGAGCCTCGACAGGACATCATGTCCTTTTCATGGTGGATCTTCAGCGGTACTGAGCTCCAATGCATGACAAGATGAGCAAATATGCTGAAACATTTAACATTAAAAGTGATTCAGTATTACTTTGCAAGACAGAAAAAAGTAATATGCAACAAGTTGACTTGGTGTAGAAGTTAGAACGAGATACCTCGTCTCTCAACCGTGATTTAAATGTCTGAGGACCATTGTCATTATATCTTACTTTTTTTCCGAGTACAGTGTTTTAATACTCAATAAATCTAGGGAAAAATTTCTAATTAAATATCGTAAAAGGTACTGCATTATTTATAAGAAATTTAAACAAAAAAGTCTTATGAAGATTATTCTCGTAAAAAAAAAATGAAGAGCAAAAAGAAGTTCTTTAATTAGCATACTTTTAATTTTTCATTTCGTTGCCAGTTTTTCAACTCCCTAGAAACATCTCGAGATCATTTTCTTTCGCTTGACTTCCAGAAATATGAAGAAAAAAATGAGAGAGATGAAGTTAAAAAACAGACAGAAAAATGAGAGTGTCTTTTGTTTTGACTGCTTCGATCCATTTAGGTCAAGGCTGCATCTCTACTTTTTTATTGGTGTTCTTACAGAAATGGCCTCTAGACTGTTTCATTTGGGATACAAGTGTTGACTTTTGTATCACAAAAATTAACTAGCAGTATCTTCAAACTTAACGATCAATGAACAAACATGTAAAACGTTTCTTTGTTTTGCATGTTTGTTTAGTAGTTGTAGTTGTTTGTAGTTGTAATTGAAACACTTTGGTTTATTTACAACTACAAATGTATTTTTTAGTTAAAAATAGCTTAATTTTTCTTATTATAAAGCTAGAAATATGTGAATGCATTATGAAATGCATTAAAACCGATTAGTTGTAATCGAACATAAATAATGAAATACATTATTTTTTTTCATTGTGTGCACAGCAGCTAGTACAAAAATAGAGCTAATAACAAAATAATCAATTAGTGTGGAGCAAGTAAAAAATTAATTGGAAATACATGTTATTAGCAATTTTTAAATATAGAGCAAATATTTCATTTAATTTGATATTGATTGTTTATTAAAAACGTATTCTGAATCAATAGGAGAGCTTTTGGCGACGGACGTCTAATTTTGAACCCCGGTTAGGGCAACACTTGAGCTGATATCTTACTCCTCTTAATTCCACAGTGAGTCTTAGTCAGCGATACAAAACCTGCAACCCACTGATCCTTTTTAAGTGGTCCGGTCACGGCCTATTGCTCTGAGAAATTTATTTATTTAATAACATTGTATTAAAAATTTGTTGGGACATTCTTTGTCAAGAAATTAAATATATCAATTTTGCTGTCGATGTCATAGAAGTTCAAATAGATATTCTTTTTCTGTTTCGAACGGTTACGGTTAGTGCTAAGAGACAATAGTGGAGTAGCGACAATTTCATGGATGGAACTAACGTTTAACTATCTTTTGTATCCTGCAAGTGAAAAATAGTCGAAAATAATAAATCGTTTCAAGACGATTGTGAGGTAGACTATTTTGTAGTGAAATACAAACATGGTCCAGGTTCTAGGCAAAAATGTGATTTCTACTAACAGGATGACAACGCCATTTGTCATGTTGCGAGGTCCATCATGGATTAGTATGATGACAATGAGGTGAGCCAACTGCATCTCGGAGTTCAGAACTGAATCTTATAGAAAACCTATGGGACGAGTTGGATCACCGAATTAAGGATTCCAGCAGCTGTCCAAAATTGGTGAGAGAACTTGTATAGTTTTCTCCAAGTTGAGTGGAAGAAAATACCTCTGTTCTTCATTCAAAAGATTGTGGAATACATGCCTCGGAGGGTTAAGACTATAATTGACCCATGTAAAGGCTTTACCAACGATTTAATATGAATGAATTTTGTTTATATCTTGTACAGAACGTACCTAATTACTTTTTGGTGGTGTAACATCGTTACGAGGTAGCGTTTCAGTCACAAAGCAAGACATTAAAAAAATTTCTTTATTGATGTTCGAAGTAATATTATTAAAATTCAAGTGGTATCATGAAAATCGTACACTAATTATTCCCTTGTTAGCACGTAGGAATAACAAAATACAGTTCCGTGTTAAAACGGCCTCACAGTTATTTAACGCTGGGTATTTTTTCTCCAACCCTTTCTCTATTCTCTGGAGAGTGATCACTCTACGCAGTTCGTCAGCGATACAGACTACTTTCCAAGACTCAACTCGCTCTCCCCATCACAACTCGGTCAACACGTAGAGAAGAGCGTTTTTTGCTGTTTCTTTCTCTTTGCAAAAACCATCAGCTCTCGTCTTCATCTCCCCTTTTCACGAAAAAAGTACCCTTTTAAACACCAGAGGCGAGTCTACTATACGCCCCTCGTCATTTCTCATTGGCAGACCCATAAAAGTTTGCACTCAGCCCACAGATTAATTAGCGCCTCATTGGCACGTGCCAAACAATGGCTCTATGTGGTCCTTCTCGAGTGGACCGGCGACAAATAACTACTCCAAACATCTGAACACTTCCCATCACATAGCCATTCTTGCTTTGAAGCAATTCTCCCGCCGTCGTCCGAGGCGTCAGTCTCCTCAGTCAGACAGGCCCCGTCAATTGTCCCACTATGAGACACTGTTATGTATATTATTACTTACAGACATATGGGTGTTGCAGACCCAAAATCAAACTATGAACACTGACCCCAAAGCCACGCGAACTTTTTCCAACCCACAAGTGAGCCATCTGCTCTAATTTATCAAACTACACATGTCTAAGGGGGTGTGAGTCGTATCAAGGCGCCGATGTTATAGTAGATAGTGTGTATTTTTGTAATATACCCTAAAAACTAGCATTTTATTCTAAAAATTAAGGTAGACAATACAAGTATCTCATACATATGAAGTTTTACATATATGTTATAAAAGCTATCGTAATTTGTTGTACGAATGCAAAATAAATGGGTGAACTATAAAAAGACGAAAAATTTTAACGAGATTAGGAAATACTCTGTTTCTGTTATTCTTGTAGAGTAATCCAATAGTTGAATAGTAGTATTACATTTTGGAATTAAAAATTCCTTCTGATTCTTTAAAGGAAAAAAAAAGAGAAAAACCTTCTTTAATAGATAATAATGCAATTAATCGTATCATTGCGCAGGGTGTATCACATAGCTGATAAAAGAACGAGGGGGTGGGGGAATGAGACAAAATTATAAAAATTACTTTTACTATATGACCTTGAGTAGATATAAGAGGCTTTTAATCAGAGAAAAATGGTGATTATTATTTTTTAAGGAACAAAATATATCCAAATAAGAGAGGATTCTCGATAGAATCTTTCAGGAATTCCCTCCACGAAGAATATTATATTTTCCCAAATATATTAGATTTAATTACATAAAATAAAGGGAAACAAATCATAAAAAAAGTATTTTTGGTGCTCAAATTGCCCCAATTTTACTCAAATCCCTAAAGAACTCTATTAAAGTCTGCAGAGACGACTAGGAAATATTAAGTTTCTTTTTTATTCGTTTTATATATATAATCAATGTCTAGAGATTGAATAAAATGATGCAGCAAAAAATAATCAAATGGGAATAATAGTATTTGTGTCGGTAGCTATTCAAAGAACTTCTTAAATATCGCTGTGTCTGGAGCACAAGACTAATTAGTGTTACAGCACAAACACCAACAAAAAATAAAGGGGAGAGGCACTTAATAACTCCTGCAAATTTTATAAAAAAAGATCTTCAGAGACATATCTTGAGAGAGCTACATAAAACAGTTATTCAATCTCTTTGTTTGCCTTCTTCATTAACAAAGAACAATGCAGACGTATTTTATAAAAGTTATTTTATTTACATATTTTTTTGAACCCATTAACTAAACTTGGAAAATCTCTTGTATAAAAGAAGAAACTACTTGAAAAATTAAACTTAGATTTATTGTTATGAATTTACTTTTTTAATTAAGGTTATACCGAATATTCAGAAAATAATAGCTATAAATTTTTCTTTGAATACCAAAGCTCTAATTAAGAGCTAGAATAGATGCGGAGATAATGTCTTACAATAAAATGATTGTTTATTTATTAACATCGCACTTTGAAACAATACGCGTGCTATTGGCGACGAACCCCATAATGTTGAAGCAGGAGCAAGTTTTGAGCCAGTGAACACAGCTGTCAGAAGTAAACAAACAAAATTATGATTTAGTTTTATAAAAAAAAATTTATTTATATATAAAAATGAACTTTATGTGTTTTAAACTACAATAGAGTCGCCCAACCGGTAGAGTGGTTAGTGCCGCTGACTGCGATGCCGTAGGGACTGGGTTCGAATCCCGGAGAAGACATGGGTGTTTGTAAATGTATAGTGTCTTTGGGGCATGGGAATACTCTAAACGGCATATTTGACGGCACGTCTATACCTCATAAAATATTTCTTTAGAAAAAAATGGCACGTTCATCCATAAAGGTTCACCCCCCGTCATAAACGCTATTGATATTTTGTAATTATTATTCTTAATTATCTGTTAGTAAATTCGCTGAAGTAGTTTTGATTAATTATTACTTAAATTTCTTAGTCAAACCATTTAATATACTGTAAAACAAAAAGTAAGATACTGTCCCAAACATGGCGATCAATATATCACACTGAACATTAATTTATTAAAAGCATTTATATATAATAAAACAAATACTGGGTGAATACTCTCTCTCTTATTATACCCATTAATAATCTTTAAAAGAACATTTAAATTATATTTTAAATATCTAATTTCAATTTTCAAACATTTTAAACTAAAAAACCTTTTTTTTTTAAAAAAAAAATACATACATACATAATAAAAAAAAAGAGAGAAGTATTCTTTAGAAATGTTTTTATTACAGTTGAAATAGAATATTTATATATGTTTTGTAATATTACACTAAAAAAATTGTTAAACTATTTATATTTGCATGAAACATGAATAGATAGTATAATTAATTTTCATTGATAAATAATATTGCATTGCTTTCGTAAAATGCAAAATACTTGTTTTTCATGTGCATGTGGTAAATTTGAGTAAAATGAAAACATTGCAGAATATTTACATATTCTCTTTCAAAGTGTTTTCTTTGAAAATTCGCGGAATTTTTGACTTTTTACGTATACAGAAACATGCAATGTTGGTAAAAAAATAATTTCGTAGACTACAACTAATTATACAAAAAAATGTCAAGAAAATTTAAATTATCAATAGCATATTTCTATTAAAAAACAACGATGCATTTAGTGGTTGCTTCTTCAGAAGATATATAGTAACAAAATGTTTTTAAATGATTTTAGTTACTTTTAGAAATATCTTTCATCTGAGTTTATTCTATCTTTATGAAGGTCTGTAATAAAGTAACTTTTAACTGCAGCGAGCAATTCCTTTCAAAAAGTATTAATAACGGCGGTTAAAACGTTTCTTTTTCTCTTGAAACTAAAACCGCAAGATATTAAAATTAAAATTACAGATGCAATTCTTTTTCAAAAAAAATGTGCATATTTTCTCACCATATGGAGTAGCATTTGGATTAACAAATTTCTTCTTTATTGTGGTTTTCTTTCAAGATAATCTTGATAAAAATAATCTTTCTTCGAGAAAAAGGTCCTTTTTTTAAAAAAAACACACTAGGTGATTGATTGATTGATTGAATATTAACGTCGCACTGTTCAGCTACACGAGGGCTTTTGGCGACGGACCACGTAATTTTGAACCAAGGTCAAGTGACGTGGACGACACCTGAGCTGGCACCCCCCTCTCCTAACTACCACACCACACCAACGGGAGGACGTTTCAGCCCTCGACAGATTTAACGTGCATCGCTGCCCTACACGGCGGGTCTTTAGTGGTACTGGGCTCGAACCCGTGACAAAGCAAGCCACGGTCCGATACCTATACCACTCGGCTACCGCGGCCACACTAGGTGTTTCGAAGACTGGAGTTAAAATATACTTACAAGAAAAAAAATGAATAAATCGCATAATTTATTCATAGGATAAATGTCGCTATTAATTTTTAACAAGCATTTCATAATTTTTATTTGTAATTTTAAAAGTGTCGAAGGTGTAAAGTGTGAAAATAATAGAAATGTTGATAATGTATCGCCACCTTAACCATTCAAAGTAAATATCTTAGATAACTCAGAATGTCTGACGATCTAATGTACCACCCTCTTAAAAAAGTTGGATAGTATCATCTTCAAATATCTTTAAAACTGTTACTAATATGATCTGACTCACTCTAGATATCTTTGAGTTTTGAATAAAACATTAAACTAGTTCACAGCGATTCTCAAAATGTTAGGTGTGTCTCCCCAAGATGGCGTGATAACCCTGCGTGGAAGCGCGATCATATCAAAGTTGAAAATAAAAGATTTTTAAGAATTATTAAGGTATTTGAACATGTTCACAGAGTACTTTTTTGACAGAATAACATATTTAAACATTATAAAGGCTTTTTTATATACGACTCAATACCAATAAATACTAATATTTAACCAACAATATTTACAATAAATTGCCTGAATTTCACAAAAATCACAATTATAAGTGAAATTTTAGCAATATTTTTGTAAAACTTCAATGCAATTAGAGAAAAAGTAATAAATATTTATATGAGTAAAATAATTACCAAAACAATCTAGAGGCATTTATCTAGAGAATGTACTAAAATTTTAACGTTTTATTAAAATTTGAAAATTTTAGAGCTGATTGAGTGAACGTTATAAGAAAAATCCCGCCTTTATGAGACCATTATTTAAATAACAAACCCTAACTCAAAAAATATTCATACAATAAGAAATATTTTAGTACATTCTCTAGAAAATAACATAGATATCAGGTTCAAAAAGTTTTATAGAAATACATTTGCAATATCTTGTTTGATCAGACTCGCCATGATAGATTTCGAACAATTTAAATGCCCACTTCTGGTAGATCAAAGACCCACACTTCCGATTTTTCTAACTTAATAAAATTTATTGTAACTTGGTCTCTAAGAAGCGTAGAATCAAAACAAAGTATGTTTTGTAAACCCAAAAGACAGCTGTATTCAATAAAATAGAAAACAAAAATATCGGTCTTGTCCAAATTTGGTCATTTTCAACGTGTTCGGATAGCTTAATTTACTAAGAGGAAGCAAAAGAAAATAAATTCGGTCATAATAAAAAAATAAAATACAAGTTGCATGTATATTGCAATTTGTTCCAATTTAAAAATTAGTAAGGGAAAAGTAACACAAAACTTAACCTGTAAATTAAAAGTAATTTACCTAAAATATCTATTACATGAAAGTAGCATATACAGAATTTAATATTTATCTTGATGATTTTTAAGGTTCATAAAATTAAGGTCGTATTGGAAACATTATCGTTAAAGTACATTATTAATGCATTCAATGCATTATTATTGTACGGTGGGAGCGATGCAAATTATGTTTGAAATTTGAGTAGCAAATATTGAAAGAGTTTGAGAAGCACTTAACTAGATTATAATTACAGCTATTTCCCATACATTATATTCTAATTGATTATTACTGTGAAAAAAATACGGGTTTGATTAAAAGAATATTTTAATATAGACGACCATGACTAAAATTGATTATTAACATAACATTTAAAAACAGCATGACGTTATTGGCCATGCACATTGTAATTTAGAATCTATTTATCCTACGATTCTACTTAAACATTTCTCAAAGTGAGGACTTTTATCATTAACATCTTTAGCACCGAGGGGCGGCTCTATTGGCGTATAAACCGGACCCCTGCCCGCGGCGGCAAATTTTAAGGGAGACATTTGGATCGAATTTTAAAAAAAAAAATTATAAAAATAAATTATATATTTCCGAAATATTATTGAGTGTGAATTTGGTACTTCATCTTAATTCATTATTTTGTATGTTTAATGTAAAATTTATTTTATGTTAAAACTTGAAGGGTGCGAGGTGGGGTTATATGTCAAATCATAAAATTTGATATGTTTACACATTTTTCACCAGTAACTTCCTCCCCCTCCCGGAATAGGACTACAAAGGACATTCCTTTCACCCATACAATGTACAGTGACAGCTATCCAAAAGGGGACAGGGGTAATTAGAGTTTTTGGTAGATAGAGGGCCACATGAGATGTTTTATTTTAGTCTTGAATGTAGTTACTTTTTGTTAAAACAAACGTCTGTAATTCCAAACATCAGTAGACTGTTTATTGAAGAAATTGGCTTGCTGTAATGGACGATTCCTTCGTTTACATATTACTCGTTTGAAGTAATAGCAAGTAATTATATCCTTAATTTCGAATTGTTTAAGACTTAAAATAATAATAATTATATATATATAAATATATATATATATATGTATATATATATGTATATATATATGTATATATATATATGTATATATATGTATATATATAATATATATATATATATATATATATATGTATATATATATACACTGGTGTGCAAAAATTAAGGACGAAGTCGAAAAATTAGCATATCAGCTGAACGAAGAGGCAGAGCGGACAGAAAGACCAATCAGGAGATTAAGTAAGGTGATGTACGGTAGCACATGAGCAGATATGCAGGTAGACGTAATGGGGGAGTGTCTGAGTAGTATAAAGCATGTTGTCGGTGTAAGATCAGTATTTCTGGCAAAGAGATTGCACGCCATATAGCAGTTAAAATCACACCGAGTTGCTGCCTCAGCGAGAAATGGCGAATAATCAATCTGTTAGACGACACCTGGATGCTTTTACCCGAGATCGAATCATTGGGAAGTTGGAGTAAGGCCGCAGTGTGACAAGTGTGGCTGCAGAGTTCGGAATTGCTCACAGCATCGTTTCACGACTTTGGAGAGAATTTCAAACTACAGGAACAGCTATCCGGGGGTTCAGTAGTGGTCGTGCACGAGGAACAACATCCGCAGATGACCGGTACATTGTCTTACAGGCCAGAAGAAACAGGTGGCAGACAGCGAGAGAAATCGCTAGACACACGACACAGGCGACTGGACGACCGATATCGCGTTTACCGTGCCCAGAAGACTGCACGGTGGTGGTCTGTTTGCACGACGTCCTGTACGGTGTGTACCTTTAACGCCTGCCCATTGGAGAATGCGTTCTCTGTGGTGCCGGGAACACCGGAATTGGAGAGACAATGAATGGGACGAGTACTCTTTACAGATGAGTGAGTGAGTGAGTTAATATTAACGTCGCACTGTTCAGCTACACGAGGGCTTTTGGCGACGGACCACGTAATTTTGAACCATGGTCAAGTGACGTGGACGACACCTGAGCTGGCACCCCCCTCTCCTAACTACCACACCACACCAACGGGAGGACGTTTCAGCTCTCGACAGATTTAACGTGCATCGCTGCCCTACACGGCGGGTCTTTAGTGGTACTGGGATCGAATTCAGGACATGCCTGTCATGGTTGGATACCTTAACCACTGGGCTACCGCAGCCCCCTTTACAGATGAGAGGAGATTCAGTTTGAGTAGCGATTCTCATCGCATACTCATCTGGAGAGAGCGGGGAAGCCGCAATCATCCCTCGAACATCATTGAAAGGGACAAGTATGGAGGTCGCGGTGTTCTCGTTTGGGGAGGCATCATGCTTGGTAGTCGTACGGACCTTCACATCTTCGACGCAGGTTCAGTCAACGGGACCCGTTATTGTAACGAGATTCTTCTTCCATATGTGCGTCTTTTTAGAGGCGCTATGGGTCTGGAGTTCCTTTTCATGGACGACAATGCACCATGTCATCGCACAGTAGCTGCCGAACAGCTTTTAGAAAGTGAGGATATTGAACGTATGGATCGGCCGGCACGATCTCAATCCCATCGAGCATGTATGGGATTTTCTAGGCAGACGCTTGGCAGCTCGTACCTTACCACCAGTAACGATTCGGGAGCTTCGATTGGCGCTGCAAGACGAATGGGCAGCAATGCCTAAACAACTCATTGACACCCTCATTCTCAGCATGGGCAGACGCTGTGAAACCTGCCTAGCAGTCAGGGGAGATCATATCCCCTACTAAAGACCGGATGTTTCTTGCTAGACACCCATCACAGGGATGTTTCGGCCTTCAGTCGCATTGCGCTCCATGCTACTTTTTCAATCAAGCTTCTTTTTATCCCTCTGATTTCTCTCTTAGTAAGTGTTGCTTCCATATTACACATGTCCTTACGTATTGGAGATCTTACGGTATTAAATGTGTTGATTTGGAAAGCTTTTGTACACAGTTATATTGAAAAAACCGTCTCGTCCTTAATTTTTGCCCACCAGTGTATATGTATATATATATATATATATATATATATATATATATATATATATATATATATATATATAATATGTATATATATACATATATATATACATATTATATATATATGTATATATATATTATATATATATAATCCAAAACATAAAAATACACTGATAGTTAGAGCCTAAGATAACTATACTAAATAGGAAGAAATAGGCACAGTAGTACAATAACAAACTCCTGGCCTTAGGAACTAAGATTGCAGGTTTAAACAAGTTTTAGGGCTAGCCAACCTTCACCTGTAGTTTGTCATACTACGTACCAAGAGGAAAAGAAAGAATAACATTTGGAGGAATTTAAACATTATAATAAAATCACTAAACTAATAAAATATAATTATAAAATTATAGCCTACTAGTATTCACATTATAGATTTAAATTCGATGCAAAACATAAATAGTAAGACTTACTTCGGGAGTGTGTATCAACTGGTTATGTGTCCCGCCAAATACAAGAGAGGGAAAACAGTTCCGCATAAAGTTAAATTACGATAGAATAATATAAAGTTTATATATAAAGTTTATATATATATATATATATATATATATATATATATATATATATATATATATATATGTACTTTTAAAAAATCATAAATATATATTGATATAAATTATCATCCATAGCAACCACAAAATGAAAGGAAGCAAAATGTGGAAAATTAGAATAAGTGCGGGATATTAGTAAGAAGAGAAGTATGAGTATGCAAATTTTTTTCCACGTCTGTTCATCACGTGATAGCGTTCATAAGAGCTTTAAAGGTTTTGACGCGTGTGGACAGTTGTTGTTTCAAGTCAAAGTTTTACAGGAAAGATTTAAGGTATACGAATACGTTCGGAGCCCTTTTTTTTAAAAAAAACATCATTTAGAAAAAAAATTATACTCTTTTTAACTTCAGTTTATATATAAATAAACTATACTTATCTCATATTTGTAATAAATCCTTAAAGTTTCAGAAAATTGGTAAATTTGTTGGAAATTTTGAAGAAATTTTAAAGACATTTAAAAAATTCTTCATGAAAATCCATGGACTCAATTTGTATAAATTTAGTATCAAAATAATCATTATGTGTGTATCTAGGGCCTGGAGTAAAATCTTATGATTATATAAATAAATAAAAATTCCACAACTAATCGAGAAGCCCAAACAAGAAATTTGCCATGTTTTACAACACCGTTACACAAATACCAATCCATAATTTAAAAACTATTCTTATTATGATCATTCTTTTACTTCAGGCCCTAGAAAACATTGTGAGAAAAAATGGTACCAAGTTTCAAAGTTATTTAATGGTAATATTTTGATTTATCATTTTTGAAATTTTCAAAACATACGAAAAAGTTATTTTGAGAAAAATGCATTTTTAGTACAATTTATCACATATTTTTCTTATTTACATAATTACTTACTTAAAAATTCACCAGTTTTATAGCTTACACCTTCTATCAGCTCATTTTAATCATTTTTTTTTTTCTTTTTAGCTAATCTATTTTTTTCTGGCAACTTTTGCCACAGTCAGAGAATGTCGTTTAGAATCTGTTTTCGAATTTCATCAAGTTCTGAAAAACCTTTCAATGTTAATACACCAACAGTCACTCCGAAATGTTTCAAGATATCTATCAATCCCTGAAATCCCTTATTGAACTGAATTACAGCCATGTATCCTCCTAATCGCAGTATTGTTAATGAAACAAAAACATCTTTTGGAATAAATTTCCAAAGGATTCCATTGAAACATTCATTAGAGTTTTGTGTTTTTCCTAGTAAACATTTTGCTAATAAGTTTTGATCACATAACTTCATATATGTTGGTTTGATTATGTTGATCAGATTTGGGGAAGTCCTTTAGATTTATCGATGTAGATCTTATCCTTTGATACGGCTTGTTGATATTTACACCAACTATCCGGTCCAACAGGGCATTGGCCATGCATTTGTTGTTTTGCATTAGAGCAACAATGGAAAAAATGCTGCAATGACTGCCCGTTGCATGCCTTGTAAATTATTTACATTGTCACGGATAGCAATGCCATAGTAATTCTGTAACTTATCGATAAAGGCATCCGTCAGTTTTCCTCGACCTCCTAGATCTTTTCGTTTGGATTTCAGTTTCCTCAGTTTTGTTCCGACACGCTTTTGTATGTGTCCAATACACTCGTATTTTGCTACAGTATTCTTACCATAAATATCTTTTACAGAGGCATACCCCTTAGAGTCTCTATCGCCAAAAAAATTTACATACTGTAATTTTCTCATTTCGACAGATCGTTCGAAAATACGATAAACACCCAGGGGTTCCAAAGCACCAGATGACCCTATATGTTTTGCACAATTATGAATGTTGTTTAACTTTTTGTTTTTGGAATTGCAAAGTCTACACACTTTTGACATGAATTCAACGTCTAACACCTTTCCAGAATCTATCGAGATAACAGACACACATCCATTCAAGGAGGAATATCCTCTTCGTCGCCATGTGCCATCCACCGACACACCACATTGAGAAAATTCAGTATCAGTTTCGTTACTTCTAATTTCCAATGCAGCTTCCTTCATTGTATTGCATGCTACGTTGCTAGCAGCAAATTCAAGCTTTTTTTCCAGAAAACCAAATGCTCTTTTAGATGGTACATCTATATTTATAGCAGAACAAAGTTTTTTAGCCGCAGAATGTCCTTTACCAATGATTCTCATACCAAAAACAAATGCAAGATTGATACTATGCAGTTTGTTTACTTTCTCAGAAGTGCAGAATGAGAAGGAATAGTCACAGTTTTCACATTTCAAAGTCATAATTAAAGCTAACCCAAACACAGAGTCTTGCACAACACTAACTTTTTTTTCAAAACACACAGGACAGCATAATAATGAAATATATATATATTATATTGTACAAAACTCCTAAGTTAAAAATAACATTTTTTTCATTGTCTTCTGGAACATCTGCAGGTTTCAAAGAATTAATTAGCTTTGATTCCCTTGCAGTTGGAATACTTGAATTGATACTTATCTTTTCGTTGTTGAAAACTGAAACTCTTTTGCAGAACTTATTTCCTTTGAACTGACGTTTACGGGAATATCTTTTATTTCTGTTATTTCCCATAATTATAAAATAGTAATGCGAGCTATTAATTCACTTGTGTTTTAACACAAACACAAATAATACTTGATAACTTTTGTTTTGTAACTAAATACGCAGAATTTTTATCAAATGAAGCTGAAAGTAAACAAAACAAATATTGCCAGATTCACTTTGTCAAATACTTTCAAATTGTATAATTATTTTTAATATTATCAAGTTTTTTTTTAAATTATACTTTAAAAAAAATAATGTTTTTAAATCTTGTTTGACCAGTTTAAGGGCATTTAAATGCTGACTTCCGGCTATTTAAATACCTACTTCCGGTTTCCCGCGCTCTACTAATTGTTAAATATCTTGAATTCTAAGTGACCTAGGAACAAAATAAGAACAGATTTATAGAGCTAAATAATTGCTTTATTCTATAACATCAAAAACTCAAAATGTGATTTTTTGCAAAAATTGGCCATTTTACCGTATTCGTATACCTTAATAGACGAACTTAAAATTTTTGGCATGTCTTCCCAACATCACATATATGATTTTATGCGTGGCTGAATTATTGGAAAGATCGAAGAAGGGCTAAAAACAACAGATGTTGCCAGGGAGTTCGACATCGCTCACAGCGTTGTTTCACGGCTGTGGAAGTCATTTAAACTACTGGAATGTGTAGTAAACGGCACGGGGGAGGTCGTGTTAGAGGTACGACGCCTTCAGAAGACAGATATATCGTCCTACCAGCAAAAAGGAACAGGCGCACCACAGCTCAGCAGGTGGCAAATCAGTTTCTTGCTGCCTCAGGAAAGCAGATCTCCCGAAAAACAGTTGCCAGACGTTTGAGGGGAGAAGGACTATACGCACGCAGACCTGTTGTGCGTGTCCCATTGACCAGACAGCACCGTACTGCCCGTCTGCAATGGTGTCGTGAGCATCACAATTGGACTGAACAGGACTGGGCATGCGTACTATTCTCAGATGAGAGTAGGTTCAGTCTGTCGTCGGATTGTAGACGCCGACTGATCTGGCGCGAGAGTGGTACTGCTTATCGTCCAGAAAATATCCAGGAAAAGGAACGACATCCGACAAGCAGTATCATGGTGTGGGCCGGCATCATAATCAATGGCCGCACGCGCCTACGTGTGGTTGCGAATGGGACTATGATGGGGCAACGATACATTGATGAAGGTCTACTTCCTCATATTCGTCTTTTCAGTGGTGCTGTCGGTGATAAATTTGTTTTTATGGACGACAACGCAACATGTCATCGAACACTCGCTGTTCAGGATTGTCTAGACAGCGAGGGTATTCAACGTCTCGTATGGCCAGCGCGTTCTTCAGATCTAAACCCCATTGAAAATATGTGGGATGCTTTGGGGAGGCAAGTTGCTGGTCGAAACTATCCTCCGACAAACAAGAACACCCTCATCCGTGCACTCACAGAGGAATGGGATAAATTGCCTCAACAACTGCTGGATAATGTTGTGCAAAGTATGGTACGACGTGTGGAATGTTGCATCACACTCCACGGTGGACATATCCCGTACCGACACCTTTCTTTAAGGTGCCTGCTGACTTTTAGATCCATTGTTCCATTTCTCCGTACGCAAATCAAATGAACATTTTTTTTTCTTTCAGATGTTTCACAGCTTTTGTACTTTCCAGAACAATAAATATTCTTTATTCTAATGTCTGAACAGTGTGGCAACAATATTTTATCCTACTAGGCCTCAAGTCTCGCTTAATGTTATGCTACATAGCAATTTGTGATCCGTCCATAGCAATTGCCCAGCAGTGTATTACTGTAAAATATAAATGAATTCTAGAAATATTTAAATAATATTATTGAATTATTAAACATATGGCACCATCTATTTAATAATTGTATAATTAGTTAAAAAACTTTTTATGTCAATAAGTTATTAATACAAATTGTATATCATTGAGAACTATTAGATATTTATTTATATATATTGTTATGCTGTCTTTTTGTTAGCTGGAATTATTCAAGTTTTATACTTGCGTATTTATGTGAGCAATTTATCTTTTTTAATTATAATTTATTTGCTCTTTGAAGAGAGCGGGGCTTCATTTTCTATTTTTGTCCGGAGCGACAAAACTGCCAGAGCCGTCTCTGTTAACACGCTAGAAGAACTTTAATGATACCGAGAAAGTAACTTGTGACTTAACGAAAAAAAGTTTGAATATGGGTTCATGATTATGACCATTCGGCTACCTCTAGTGTGAAAGAAAGTACGTTTGAAGAGCAAAGTAGCTAAACATCCAATCAATCCATTTTGAAAGGGGGAAGTTGAGCTTCAGAATGACATATTGATTGTTTATAAATGTAGCCCTTCAAAGCAACACGTGAATTGCTACAAAAGTATGAGCTGTATTCAAGTGATAGGGAATAGAATTGAAACCCCACACTGTAAAGTTTTACACCAGTGATTCCCAAAGTGGACCCCAGATATATAGACACCCATAGGTCTATGATGACCTGCAAGGGGTCCAAGAGGGAAAAAATGATTTGAGGGTCCATGAGGTGTAAAGGGGGTCTATGGTGTTGGTTCTCATTAAATTAAATCATGATTTTAATTTTAAAATAAAATTTAGTCAGGAAAAAAAATCAGATTTTATCTATTTAACACAGTGTTTCTCAAACTGAGGGGCGTGCCCCCAGGAGAGCGCGATAACCTTACGAGGGGGGCACGAACATATCGAAAAAATTTTTTTAAATAATTAATTTACTGGAATTAATTAAAACAAAATACTTTCAGACATAACAAAAAATGCACTTTTACTCTGATATAATTTATAGGCGCGATATTAAGTCATCAAAAATAAAAACGTCTTCAATATCTAATTAGCTACTTTGATCCTACAACCAAATAAAAAAACTTTTATTTGATTTGCTGTGTAACCCAATGATGAGGGATTTTTTACTACCTTTTCTTTTTAAACCTAAAATACTACTCTTTCAGAGAAAAACAAATCCCAGACCTAGAATCGAAAAAATTTAGGAAGTTAAAAAATTCATCACTGTGATTATTTTTGAAATACTGCACATTATAGCAGTAATCTGTTTTTGCTGATAATCTGTTGGACCTTCTAAGTTATTGGTACATTTAGTTATGACCCCTCTCTTATGTGTTTGTTTCTCATTTAGGGAAGTTGTAAGTAATGTATTTCTCTGCTGCGATTTTTTCCATACAAAAGAGTTTTATGATATTTGGAAAACCACGGAAAGCACTTTGAAGGATTACTTTGCCAAGACTTATTTTTAAGAGTATTCTCAAACATATAAAGCATAACGAAAAACGTTTTACACAAAAGTTTTTAGCATTAACATACATATTATCATAATGAATACATTTTTAACACGGAAGTGGTCGCGCGGGTCACACAGATCACGAAATCGTTTATTCTGGCAAAACTGTTTATTTGTTACCAAAGAAAAATTGAAAAGTTCTTGAAAGTAGACAATTATTTTAAGAATTACAATTACAACCACGTTGGCATCATTTTTAGCGACTTAGCGACCCTTTTGGTGACTTGTGTCAAAACTTGAGAAGGTCTTTTTCTCACGTGTTAAAGTATTCAGTTGAACTGAAATTTATATGCACGATTGTTTTGGATGAAATACGATACTTTAATGATAATTAATTAAAATGAATTACCCCTTAATGTTGTGATTCTGTCACATGTATATGAATATTTATATTAATTGTAACTATTTATTAAAAAGTAGCTAAAATAAATTTTTTCTTTGTTGTTCTAAGTAGGAATTGACTTAAAAACTTTTCTTTTATGTTACACTTGTTAAAGCATATATTTTATCCAGCCCTTTCAACACGGTACATTTTTCTGCGGAGATTGACTTTCTAAAATGTAAAATGTACAATATTGCGCAGGAATATAATGATTATTCATTAGAAACTGCAAATATACATGAACTTGTAGCATGTTTGCAATTACTCAAAATTTTGATATTCAAATTAAATATTAAAACCAAATGTAAAATTGAATTTTAACTATTTTAGTTTTCTTATCATTTTCAGTTAATTATTATCTTCGATTTGCCTAAAAAATATGTGCAAAAATGAAAGAGGGAAAAAGCTTTCTTAAAAATTTTAATATTTAAGATTTAAAAAAAGATTATTTAAATCTATAAGCAAAATGAAAAATATCTGAAATGACTATCTCGAATGTGTATAAAACATGTATTTATTCATTCATGTTATATTTTAAAGAAGTGTTAGCATAATTTATTGTACAAACTATTTCTAAAATAACAATAGTAAAATAAGATTAACTTCAAAATTTATTCAACAAATATGGATTTTTTTCTTAGGAATTTGAGTTAATTATATTTTGAATGTTATTCCATTTTAAGGCAATAAAAACTTCTTAATGCTGGCAAAATAAGTTTTGAAAACTTAATGTGGCTACATCGTTAGTTTAAAAGTAACTCCCGTAAATTCTTAACTTAATATTATTTTAAGTAAATAAAAATAATTCTCATGATATATATAAAATATGCTTCTTACTGGAAAAATTTGAGTCAATTGTTATTTTTCCTGGAGTCATTTATTATTTTTTTAAATCCAAATACTTTAAATTATGACAACTCTTAAAGTAAGATTGAAATATAAATTGTGTAGAAATGATAAAAAAACCCATTTAATGTAAATAGAAACAAAGGCTGAAAAAATGTATTATATTTTCTTTTATCCAATTCTTTTGAACCATTTACTTTAGACAGAAAACTAAATTTGAAAGTTAGAAAGAGCTGCTTCAATTTTGATTATTTAAGAAATAATAATAAAACAATTGTGAATGGATTGCCTAATAAATCTGTTTTATCTAAGGTGTTTTTATTTTATCTCTCTCAACGTTGCATTAACGAGATAAGACTAATGTGACAGAAATTTAATTGAAGGAAAGGCGTGAAAACTGCTCCAGGAAAAGAGAACAATTAATGAATAAGAATATTTTATCAAGTAAATTTGAGAGCAATTATATCATCAAGTAAATATATATATATATATATATATATATATATATCATTGCGTTTTTCATCATTGTTTAATATAGTATACTGATAAATACACACACACACACACACACATATATATATATATATATATGTAAGTATATTTAAGGGAGTTGAAACAAATTTTTGAAAATTAAATTATTATTCACATGAATGCAAGCATTAGAAAAATAATTTGTATTTGAGAAATATATTGATAGAAAGAGAGAGAGCTAAAACAAATAGTTTTCTTCCTTCCCCTGATAAGCAGTAACTCCCCCCGTAAATATACCAATAAAAGGCACATTTTTTATTGCATATAACTAGGCATAATACTTAACAGAACGTGAAAATGGAAGAATTTTATTTTAATTTTCAATTTTCAATATTTCACACTATTTCTTCCTTTTAATTGTGGAATACAAAACCACTTAAATGTTTGATTTTCATAAGTACACTTTGCATGCTGTGAAAAATATTTCACACATTAAAAAAAAACTCTCATACTTTGAAGAAAAAAAATTCTTGATACCTTTTTTTCAAACGGTTGATGATTTTCTGTGTATGTGCATAAACATATGCCCAAACGATTCGAAGCGTGGTGTATTACTACTGGGGTTTTTGGATTATATTTTCACTTTCATTTCTTTCCATGCAACAAATTGCACGTTGCCTTGCCAATCTTTGTTCTTTATCGAATATTTTCAAGGTTTTAAATTCCTGTCTTTAAAGAAAAAATCCCTTCTTTACTACAAAGAAAATCCCGAAAAAGAATTATTTCAGTACCAAGGACAAAACACATCTCTTAAAAATATTAGCAATAACAATCTCACTGTAAGCATTACAAAATATGGGGAAATCAAAGATAGAAAGAAAAAATATCAGTGCCCATAGAAAGTATGTGCAAACTGGCTCTGGCCAGCTTTTGATAGCCCATACGGTGCATGGGCATACCAGTTAGAGGGTTAATGCTGAAATCAGAGAACGTCAAAGGAAACTATATGAAATGGTAAACATTATTCGAAACTTATTGTTAAAAAACAATGCTAATTTATTTGTTATACATTAAAAGGAAAAATATATCTTGCCCGTTTTTAGCAAAGACTGAATTATTATTACTTTTTGTTCAATTTATAGAAAATTTGCTTAAGGATAAAATATATACTGAATGATAAGCATCTACTCATGTGTTGTAAAACAAGCATGTAATATTTCCTCCTTAGCGAAGCGTGACAAAACTTTTAAAAAGTAGATTTGAACCGAATTCTGAAAACACAGAATGATCTCTATAAACAAATAAATTTTTGAATTTCATACACTCTCGTGGAAGTTGTAGTGGATTTTATATAAGACGAAAATTTATATTATCTTTAAACTTTTCACATTATCTTTATCTTGGATCAGAATAAAATATCTTGATACAAAAACTTCATAGTAAGTCGGTACATGCTTAGAATTTCATCAACGATGTTTTTGTTCTTGATGGAGAAAGAAATGTTACCGTAAGCACTTTAAGACTCATAAAACTAAATAAAATGTATACTTTACTGAAATAGAACACGTCTTTAAACTAAATTTTAGTCTCAAAATTAAAGAATAGCCAAATTTTTCTTTTGGGACACATTAAAGGGATTTCTGATGAACTCCACGTTTTTATCTGTTTTTTTGCTTACAAAACAGTGAATTTACAAGTGTGGATAAATTGCAAAAGTTTGAATCCTTTACAGAAATTACGATTATTTCATTCCGAAACTTCAGCAATTGTATTTTATTAACAAAGAAAATTAAAACTTTGTTCAATTTTAAAATTTGTGTTCAAATGTATTTAAGTCAAAAATAGATGATAGACAATAGCGTTAATTGATCTTATTAATCTACGTTACGTATTGTATCAAATTTCCAAGATACGCTGAAGACAAAAAGTGATACAGTTAATGTATTTATAATTTTGTAATAAAAGCATTTTTCGGAACTATTGCTTATCTTTCTAAATCGAATTTCTTTCGGAACTCTTTTTACCGGAACAAAGCTTAAGAGACAGAAAAAGAGTTTTTAAATAAATATTTAGCAAATAAAGCCTTATAAAAAGTCTCACAACAGACAAGTAATTAAAAAAAATAGAGCGAATTTGAATACTTCTTTGATATTTTAGTACATTGTGCTTTCAAAAATATATTTTCACTTAAGGAACTCTTCCGTGTAAGGGAAATTCGATACAATTTTATTAGATTTCAAGTATCTTTAGGGAACTGAAAAATTTCACTATTTTAAAAATGTTTTGAAGAGCACATTTGCTTTCTGATAGAAATCTGAATTCCTGATTTAATGACGGAATAAAAAAAACCTGACTATTCAACTATCTAAACACCTTTGTCTGTAAGTTCTTATTTTAACAGTTCAACTTTTTTATATAAAGGTTACCCAAATAAAAAGTAGACAAGATCAATGAAAAGAATTATTTTATTGGAAATCAAAAGAAGTCTATCTGGGGTTTTGTAACACAAGTTCCATCGTTTCGGGAGCAGGTTTATGTTTGCACTCTAGAAAAAGCGGGGTTTATTCTTGAGAAAGTATTTTCCAGTTTCCTTCAATTCATCGTTCAAATAGAAACGTAATGCTCCATAAGTAGCTTAAAGGCTTAGGTGACAGTTCCGGACTGTACGGTGGGTGTTCTAATATTTCTCAAAGAAATTTTCTTTAAGTTGCCTTGATTTCAGGGGAGACGTGTAGGCGGACATTGTCATGCAGATCTGATATTGATCGTTGCTCTTTCTTGAAAACCTTTACACCAGCTGTTCCAAAACTTTTGACCCAAATAACGGTCACCATAGACTGCCACTATTCATTGATAGATGGTCGCTTTAATTTCACCCCCTGCAATTATGAACCATATTGCCACAAGTTGTAAATATATGGACGCATCCTTATATGGCATGACTTCAATTACGATTAATTTCCTTTACCACTAACAGTTTCACTGTTAAACATCGTATGCGTTGTACACTTCCGACCGTTTTACGTGCACCTGCTTGGTGGCTCTACTATAGCTGCACTGAATCTGACGCAATCGCATATGTTCTCTTTTCATTTGAGCAACCCTATACATTTTTGAAAAAAAAACCGCATACCTTAAATAAAATTTCTTTATAGAAAAGTCTAGAAGAACTTGAAAACCTACTTAAAATCATAAAAAATTGTATTCCATGCAAAGTGTACAAGTGAGGCATTTTCAAACTGACGTGATTGTCGAATATTTATATTAGTATAAAATATATGATCACACGGAAAAAAAATCAAATATAAAAAAGACATATCTTGTGCAGTTTATAATGAGAGTACAACTGCCGTGAGAAGCCTGATTTACTAATATATATATATATATATATATATATATATATATATATATATATATATATATATATATAAACAAGTAACATATTTTTTTAAGTCAATTCCTACTTAGATCAACAAAGAAAATTTTTATTTTAGCTACTTTTTATTAAATAGTTACAATTAATATAAATATGTATATACATAGGACAAAATCACAAGTGGTAATTCGTTTTTGTTCATTATCATTAAAGTATCGTATTGTCATCCAAAACAATCAAGTATGTAAAATTTCAGTTCAACTGAATGCTTCAAAACGTGAGAAAAAAAACCCTTTCGAAGTTTCGACACACACATGTCGCCAAAAGGGTCGCTAAGTCACCCAACGTGGCTGTATTTGTAATTTTTTAAATAATTAGTTTTAATGAATTAATTTTTATTAATTTTAATTAAATTATTGTATTGTCATCCAAAATAATCATGTTTTTGAAGTTTCAACTCAGTTGAGGGCTTTAAAATTTATTTTATTACTGATTGAAAATACCACCTAGAAAAATAAATAGAGAGTGTGAGCCAATAGTAGGAATTGAAAAAGACATGATACTCAGAAGTTATCTCTAACTAGTTTATTCAGTCTTTGAATAAACATTATCAAAATAAATGAGAAATGAGAGGTTTAACCTAACCCTAATTTATTTAATAAGTATTACAATAAGATTTATTTATTGGGAGATATCTAAACGCCGCCTATGTATAATTGGGCCCTTTCACTCTTGCGCTCTGAATCACTCTTGATAAGGTTACTCCGACTATCTAACACTAAAGTCACTCTAATCTCTGTTTCTTTCTTTTGATTTCATTCATTAGTGCACTTGCTTTTAAATAGTGATTTTTTTTTGCATATGTCCTAAGGTAAATTTATCATATTAAACATTATTATAAAGTTTCCCAAGAGGTTAATTAAGAAAAATGCACACGAGAACTCTTCAAAACACTCAAAGATATGTAAAGAAAAAAAGCCACGAAACAAAATTGAACTTCAAAAATAATCCCTATGGAAACGAGAAATATAGGAATAAGTATTAGAAATAAATCCTGAGGAAAAATACTTTTCAAAATTAATAACTCTTAATTCTTAAAAATGAAAATAAATATCTCCTCTGAAACTAATTATTGAACTTTTGGAAGGTTTGAGGACTTCTTTGGTTGTTTCAACACTTGATGGAAGAATTAAAATGCCACAAAGGATAATAATTATTTCCTGGATTTCAAAAAGGAAACACATAACTTTAAGCCCCGTAAGGAAAAAAACCTTTAAATAATACTCAACTTCTTTTAAAATACTTGATAATAGTCCTAATTATTTAATATTTTGTTTTTAAATTGGAGAAACACTTGAATTTATGTAAATCTGTTTTCATAATTTAAACAATTTGTAGAAATTAATGACTCAGAATTGTCTTTTTTCCTAATATTGCATATGTTTAGAATATTTATCTTTAATTAGTTGAACGAAACATAATTTTTCACATTTCATATTTTTCAATAATTTTTCTATCATTTAACGAATTTTAAGTTGGAAATAAATAAGAAACGTATTATTTATATATTTAAATGAATACGTAAAATAAGTTGGAATTCTAAGTTAATGTGACGTACAAGTATTGTGTAGTATTATATCAATGGAATATTTTTTTAGGGTCGAAGTAGAGTAAAATAAACTTTGGAAGTTTTTTTCTATAAATATTGTACATTTTTAAACATTTCAATTATACTCATGCACACATAAAGAAATATTGCACTATATCTAAAATACATCTGTAAATTGGAAATTTTAAAAGGATGAAAAAATATTTTTAATTAAAAAATTGTTAAAATATACTATAAAAATACTAGATACTCTCGTTGTATTATTATTTACTAAACTAAATAGAATATAATACATTTCATCTGATTGATTTCAATTTAAAATATTTATAAATAAAAAAAATTCTGGAAAAGGGATTTTTTTCGAATAGGAAAATGTTTATTCTTATATTTACTTTTACGTTACACATTTGTAAATAATCATGATGAAATGAACAAGTTTTGCTTAATCATCATCATCGCATGATAATAGAATCCCGTATTTCCAGCCAATCAATTCAATGATTCAAGTAACAGCATAGTCACATGACAAATGCAATCACATTCTTCCAGTCAATCAGTGCATGCTGTAAACTATTGCCAATTTTTACTTTATTATAGAAACATTCTTTTAAAAAGTAACATTTATTAACAATAATAAGGCATATTGGAAAAAAGAAGCACTTAAAAGTAAAAGTAAAAATACACATTTTATAAGTATATGTATTAATATAACAATCCTTTTTTTTTAACATTGAAAAAAGTTTTTGAAGAATCTTAATATTTGAATAACTTTACAATATTGTCAAATTAAAATTTTTAATTAAATTTTACAATAAGTCTAATGCCAGTTTTGAATTCAACGAAAAACACGTGATTGCATTTATAATGTGACCGTCATGGATTAAATTCATATGCCTCAATGAGACAGAAAATGATGCAAATAACTATTAAAATTGAAACAGTCTACCGAACTTAAAAACATATCACAAGATATGAATAGTTTATCTTTATGTGACTGTCAAGACCATTACATTGTTTCGGTAAATGGTTAAGCCGACATGAACAGCTGCGTCTGTACCTGCCGAGTCAGTTACAACAAACAGCGGTGCGCATAACATCATAGATCCCATCCAATGAAAATCTCGTAGAATGTCTGACTTTTGGTAGTCTTCGTTCAGTGAGATTTATATGCCATACATCCATAATTGAAAAGTCGAACATGATAGCATTTTGTGTAATTATTCCAACGTTTCCTTTCCGTTAGAAAATATGAGCAATCTTTTTACGTAACGATGCTAACCGTTTCTTTCTAATACGAATTACTAGCACCACTTTTAAGTAACGAGGTCAGAATGTTCATTTTATTACGAAATATCAATATACTTTTCATGTAACGTTACCCTGATTTTCAAACTATTACTAAATAAAAACATTCCTTTTTATGTAACATAGCTAAATTTGTCGGTACATTATGTTTACTCAATTCATTTTTAAATTCAACAAATACTTGGGGGGAGGGGGCATATCTTTTTTAAAAAAATAGATTTTTCTGTCGTGCAATTCTCTATAAAGTACAATTACGGGGTTGGAAAATTATTTAACTCGGGTTAATTTACATCCCTACATAAAATCCCAGATAATGATTCCCCAAATGGAAACTTTATCTAACAATGAATATCAGGGAAAAAACTGGAGAGTGCAATTTCTGACATTAATTACGATTTATCACGCGAAATATTCACATTTCTTTTCATACAAGGGAAAAAATATTTTTGAGATAAGCTTTCTTTCTATTTATGAAACAATCTCTTTCCACCATTTCTTTTTATAGAAAAGAAAGGAAAAAAAGAAATTTGAGTGAATGCATGGTAAGAAGTAATTACTGTCATGAATAAATCGGTTGTATTACGTGTTTCTGCGTCAAAACACAGAAACCCACTCCGAGGAAGAATCGATAGCTAGCTCGAAAAGAAAATCTGAATAAGTTTGCATATGATAAAAGAATCGGAACAATGCTCTGTGTATAAAATGGAATCAGAATATTCCGGTACATTTATTTCCTCCTTTTCTTTTTACTGGATGTGGTTTTGAGATCATTTCTTATTTCAGATCCCATTATCTACATGTTTGATTTTTAAGTAAACTGACTACGCGAACGAAACCATTGTTTTGAAATCATATGTGGCAGTGGTTTTCAAACATTGAATATTTGCGACCCAAAATTCAATCATAATTATCATCACCCCATGCAATAAAAATTTACTGAATTCAAGAAAACTATACATTGACTAAAACTACATAATACGACTTTAACCTCTTAAGTGTCACCGACTGATATAAACGTCACGCTCAACCAAAGCGTTAACTGCTCCGGGCGTATATATACGTCTTTCCGTGGTACGATCTTTTCTGTTTACTGGTATCCATAAAATTATTCCGAAGGCGCATGCAGTTAAAGGACCTATACAGTGTTTCGAAGGAATTACTTATTTAAGAGGATTTTTCTTATTTATTCCTTTTCTTTCGCCTCCTTTACCACTAGTACATCACATACGCGTGCCTAAGTGGAAAATGGTGGCATTGAGAAACGAGTTGCATAACATATAATTGGTAGTGAAGGGATTAATTATAATCCGCACAAATTACCAAGATGTGTTAAATCTTGTATATAATTTTATATATGATAAGCTCATGGTGTCACTGGTAATTATTAAACTTGTTCTTAACTTAATATTGTTAAATTAATTGTGCATTTTATGTTTTATTATTTTAGAATGATTTTGTTTGTTTACTTTGGGTAATTTAATAATTTTTAAAAATAATCTCTTTTGTTCTCAACTTTTCAATGTGCTCATCCCCCTTGGAATTATCACGCCCCATAGACGACGTGTCCCACAGTATAAGAAACGCTAATATACAATGAAATACGTTTAATATGAAAACGCGGTTATTGGTTAACACGAAATAATGCAAAAGTCCCGACTAACACATTATTGTGCATATTTTTTCTCTTAAGCTATCCAAGTACCCTAACATCATGATTTTTTAAAAAATTGACAAATTTCTTTATGATTTTGCTCTATAGACCATCTTATTAGCTTTATAGAAATACAAAGAGTTCTATTTTCTGTTCACTAGAACAAACACTACTAGTGTTTTAGTAAAAGCAGATGCCATAACTTTACTTAAGATGCCGAACTTTAAAATGCGTTTTACTCGAGTTTTTTTTTTTTCGAAAAATTCAAACGAGGACAGCGATTGATCAAACAGTTTTTAAAATAATTTCCTGAAATTTTATGTGTATGTTATGTATAACAGTAGAAGTGTTTTAACCTTTCTGACAGACAGTTTATCAATCACTGTTTTATTACAAAAGTTACAGTTATTTATGTGAAAATAATCAATGTTTTTTCAAGCAATTTCATGTAATAGGTAAAATAAAATGCTGTATATTTGTAAAAATTAAAATATCTCTTAACCTGAAGGTCATTTCAAAAAGGAATAGCATAGTATTACACCAGAATTGAAATAGTGAGAATATTTGTTCATTTACTAATTGTACAGAGCGTGCCCCATTTATGTAATTTTTTGTCAATTTTACCCAATTTTTCCCATTTAGCCTTTTTTTTTTCTTAAAACGTTCTAAATAAAGCTAAAAACCGCAAAAGAGTTTCCATATCTCCATTTGTTTTTAAAGTCGTCACAAGTAGTCGGATACCTTAAGATGCTTCGGAAAAATTCGGTTCTAAACAACGCACATTATCACAAGAAATTCAGGATGGGAAACGGCGATAGTTTCGATGGGAATATGCAACAACGGCGAAAGAACTATTGATCCGGAATGTAATAGGAGAATACACATGGATCCGGAAAAACGTGAACTTGATAATCCGATAAAAATACATTTATATTCATTACTACATCCTTCGAATATGGATGTTAAAAAATAGGGATTAAACTATTATTTACAGAACACTGCATTTATTTTTAATGTATTAAATTTTACTGAGAATTGACAGTTAGATGAAGAAGCCCTCGTGTAGCTGAGCAGTGCGACGTTAAGAAGACTTGGTACCCCAAAAATAACAGACCTATCTTTTTTTTATTTTCATTTAATCTTATTCTTTGCATTATTATCTTTCGATCGATATATCACTTGTGCATGTCGGTAAGTTAGAAGTTGAATAAAACTTCATTTGAAAACAAATTAGGCAATACAGCCTTGCCCCCTTTTTAGAAAAAAAAAGCTAAAAAAAGCGTTTTGATAAAAAAAATCTAATTTATAAAGACAAATAATAACATTAAAAAAAGAATGTGCAAATATGTAAAGTAGAATATTTCCGAGGCAATACATGCAATCATTTTTTTTTCTTTGTGAAATGTGTGCATGTAAAATGTTTAAATTAAGGCATTTTATATTAATAATTTTATATAATTTCAGTTCTTATTCCTGATATATTTTTCATACAAATGTAATACTTTAATATTATAAGAAGAAAAACAGCTAAAGTTTCTGTCGTGACAGAAAAAATTTTTTTAACGTTTTTCTTGAATTTTCTTGTGCAATTATAGTACTCTCTAAAAGTTGATCCTTTATAAAAATGTGTGGGTGAAAAAATGTGAAAATGCAATTATTTTAAATAAAAATGAATAATTAATATCTTTAAGTGGTACTTTAAGTTTAATTAAGCTTATAATAATTATTTTTTAAGAATTATAAACTTTAAAGTGGTTTTTCAATTTTTTTGTTTTTCGAAACTTTAGTGCATTCAAAATGCTACTCCTTCGACAATTATTGACCAATCTATTCCATTTTTTCCCTGCGTGTTAAAAATAAAGCGTGTAATAAAATTAGGGATCCGTTTTTCTATAAACTGAATACTTTTAAAAAAAAATGTAACACATGTTGGCTTTTTCGTTGATTTTTAGACTGTATATCAACATTTTATTTTTTTTTCTCGAAAATGAATAACGTTATTGTAAAATCGATCCCTAAAGTTGCTTAGAACATCCATAAAAATATTATAAAAAAAGTTTTAGTGCAAAAAATTAATTTTTACAAAAGGAGTAGGATTTCAAAATTTTCTAAATTTTCTTCAAGGAATTTAAAATTTTAAAATTGTGTGAATAATATGTGAAAAATAGAAACATTGTATAAAATGCTACATAATAATTTTTATATACATAAATAAAGAAAGTTGCTGAAAGGGTACCAAGTCCTCTTAATATTCGCCCACACTCATTCTCTTAGTTCTTAAACAAGACGAGAGTCAAGGGCGAAGGATCTCGTCATTTTGTTCCATAGTCAAGTGACAAAGGTGACCCCTGAGTAGCCCCCCCTCTCCAAACTACCACACCACGCCAACGGGAGGACATTTGAGTTCTTTACAGATTTAACGTGCATTGCTCCCCTACATGGCCGGTCTTCAAAGGCACTAGGCTCGAACTCATAACTTGCCGGCCACGAGTCAGTTACTTTAACCAATAGGCTATCGCGGTCTCAGTTGAAAGTGTGAAAACTAAATATTTGTTTATAAGCGTATCTTGGCATATAACACGGAGTCTTATTTATGAGTGTCAGCAAACAAGTGGGTCTACTTTTCTACATTTTCAATTCTTCCCTATAATTTAATACATTTTTTAGGAAAAGAGATTTCAAGAATATAAAAAAGTAACTTTTTTGCGTGCCAATGAAGATTTTTATTACCTAGTTTTTACCTTTTCCATTAAAGTGATGTGAAACATATTATGAAGTGCAAATTTTAATGCTGTGTGTATGTAAATCCATGACAGCGGATAACGATATTATGTTTAATTAAATTTAAATTCAACTTAAATACCCAATAATTATAAAAGAAAACATTCCCTTCAGTGAATTCAACACATCTGAAGAAATTGAAAAATAAAACTTTATCCAGCGAAGTTACATAAGAAAGTTCGCGTCTTTGTAAAAAAAGGGGATTAAAATGATATCTTAATGAGTTTATATTTTTAATTAAAACAAAAGGAGCTAAAAAGACTGTATATTCTCAAAAATTCGTTCTTTTTTTTTTTTTTAAAGTGAACTAAAATACTTGCGTAATTTGTAGATAAGAAAGTTTACAGAATTTGAATACTATGTTTTGTACGAAATATAATAATGAACATATAATTGAATATTTGATTTGGAAAATTCATTTTTTCATATATTGTTAATCATAAGCATTTGATTATTAAAGTTATTTGACATTTTCAAAGAAAATGAAACAATCAGAATAAACTTAATTTGGTTATTATTAAAATAAGCATATGTAGAATTCAAAAACGAAAATAATTGATTGAATCATTTTATAAAACTTAACAAGATAGATTTGAAGGGACTTGTGTTTCAAGCAAAGGAAAAAAATTATGTGAATTTTTTTCAAAAAAAATAAATGCATATATATAATTCAGACATATATTTCGTAAAATGATTAATTAGCATACTGATAAACTCCTGGAAACATTTTCTAACTAGAATGCATATTATGAGAGAACACTATTTCTCATCTTTATATTCAGTATTAATAATTTGTATGATATCGGTGCTTATATATATATATTTATTTTAAGTAATTAGAAATTACGAAAATGCAATCCTTCATTCCGAGATAAAATGTGTTTTGGTAAGGATAATTTTGCTAGACGTCTAGCCACTTTATTAAAAGTTTAAATTAAAACATTTGCCATGACTGTTGACTTAACGGCTTGAGATAACATTTTCTAATTCCAAATATTTCACACTAACAGAGGTACGGTTCCGTCCACATAAAATTATGCAATTTGGTGCACTAGATAAACTCAAGAATGTCTTATTTTCGGAGTATCTTTCGAAAACTTTTAAATGAAACTTTAGTATTATATTTATGCTACTTATTTGAGTTAAGGTATCCGACTGCGTTCGGAACCGTGATTTTAAAAAAGCGCATAAATGGATAATTTTCATGATGTTTAGTGTCACTTAGATTAGAATATATGCATAAAATTGTTTTAAGAACATTTTGACAAAAAATTTATTTAAATACAATATTCTGGCAAAAAATTAGCTTGGAATAATCTTTTTTCCAAATGTTCTCCTTTTGTGAAAAATAGTTCTATTATAATAATGTTTTGCCTGTATATAGCTCAGACCTCTCTACAGAGACTCAACTAGAATTTTTGAAAAATTCACATTATTTTCAGAGTTACCTCCCATTGAAATAATTATTGGCGTGTTTTTCTTAAAATTGCTCTCCTCTGTTGTAAAATATGAATAAACCCTCTTCTAAGTTAAATATTTCAAAAATTCTAGTTGAGCCTCTGAACAGAGGTCTGATCTATACACAGGCAAAATATTATTATCAATAGAAGCATTTTTCACAAAAGGAGAACATTTGGAAAAAAAAATATTCTAAAGCCAAAATATTTTGCCAAAATATTGTATTTAAATAATTTTTTTGTCAAAATGTCCTTAAAACAGTTTTATGCATGTATTCTAATCTGAGTGACACTAAATATCATGAAAATTATAAATTTATGCTCTTCTGCACAATCACGGTTCCGAACGTAGTGGGATACCTTAAATGTTGTGTTGTTGGATTTGAGAAGTGTTTTAAATATTACATGATAAATGTGATATTTTTTAACTCGTATCTTTAATTGCTTCGTTCAGTTGTATTTTTGTAGACTCTACAGAGTAGAATCTGCTTTATTGAACTCGCGTTCATTTTCCCTTCATGGTACATACAAATAGATTAGGAACAGAAAGGAACAGTTTTCTTCTATTTTTTTGTATTTGAGGTCGTTCTCCGAAGCTGCTGAATAGAAAAATAATAATATGGTAAGTATCAATTTCATGTATGTGGTGAAATTATGCATTTCGTTCAAAAGTAGCTAGCTGATGTTGAATTTATTTTCGAGTATGTCGATGCTAGATTTACCTTTAGACAATATTTGGATTCTAGTTGGAGTGAGATCTTCCCCTGTCTATTTGTTCGATTATCTTTTGTCTCCTACAATCTTCTTTTGGTTTTTGGTTCTTAAAAAGTTGGAATTTTTACATATTTTTTTCAAAAAAAATTAATAAATAATTAGGTTCTTATTAATACTGTTACGTATATTGGGTTTCGAGGATTTTATGGAATCAATCTCAAAGAGCTAGACAGCTCTTCAAGAGCGATGGAAATTAACTGTCGAAAAACAACCCTTGAAATACAGGATATAACAACAATATTCTCAGAAGGCCTTCACATTTTCTACATCCGGGTTTGGGCATTACGTTGATCGTGATCGACCGGAGGACTGCCAAGACATTTGGGGGTGACCGCCTGAAGATTTTAGCAGTAAATAATTATATAATGAAGCATTCAAAATTGGCTAAAGTGTGCAGACTATATAAGTCTTCTACTGACTATAACAATGAAAACTAATTTTAGATAAAAATGTTTTATTTTTTTATGTATTTTGAATTGTTTGATAATAAATGTATCATTTGATAGCATTATAATTGTGGCTATTATTATTATGTTTGTATTGTATTTTGCATTTTGCTTTAAACGCACTTTTGAAAGTGTTATAATTTTTTTAATTTAGTTCTGTAAGTACATATCCCGTATTTATTATTAATTTATAATACATATTGTAGACTTTTTCCTACCACACCACACCTGCGACACTGGCATACGCGCATACAATAATTTTTCAAGGGGGTGGGAGTCGAGGGTCGAAAGTCGACCATTCTAATATCATACTACAATACGCAGCCAAACATATTTTTTAAAATTTTGTAGATAGTCAAGAACAAAAAACAGTAAAGAATTAATTACTGAATAAATACTCAGCAATAAATAATAATAAAAAAAATATTAGTTAAAATTACTTAAGTTTTACGTGCTGTTTGAGAAACACTGAATTAGGCGGATTCGCGGAGGAAGTGAACGTCAATTTTTTCGAGGCAGGAGTGTTCAGAGCGCTATAACTCACGTTCTATTGAATATTTTAGGCAAAGCATTTATATACATACTCATAAAAGATATATAAATAAATGATAAAAAACTTAAAGTTCTACCGTTTTAATAGTCGTCAAAAAAATTCCCTAAGAATGCTTAAAAAACAGGCTGTCACATGGCTGAACCCCTTAAGTGCTGGTGTAATGAAGATTCACCAATTAGGGGAGTTAATATACGTCAGCTAAGGTATCAAAATATAAAGTATAAGTATCAAAACTAATAAAGTGCAGAAGAAAATTAAAAATTTAAAATAACGTTTATACGTAGAGATTTCTTTAAGTATTGGTTCACACGGGAACATTTTTAACCCTTTATCTACTGCAATATTTTTTACTTGAGGTTTTTTTTAATCACTACGTCAGTGCTTCTCAAACTTTCAATACTTGGGACCCAATGTTCAATCATAATTTTCATCACCCCCTCCATACTATAACGAAGTATCGAATTCGATAATATGATAATTTGACTCTAAAGCTACAATATGACTTTAACCTCTTTGCCACCAGCGCATATGAATGTCTCGCTTAACCACTGTATAAATTTCCCCGACCGTATATATACGTCTTTCCGAAATATCGTACTTTCCTGTATATAATCCGCATTGGCGTATTATTCGCAAAGCCTTTTTTCGAGTAACATAAAAAAAAACTGTATATAATCCGCGGCAGTTGTTATGGCGAATAATCTAAAATATAAAACTGTCGATAATGAGTGTCACATAAGATAAAGAATACACAATATAATTTAAAATAGAAGTAAGAAGTTGTCATGGAAACAAAATTTACTATGAAACGTCTTTTTCATATGTATGGTAATATTTTTTACGATTATCTCAATAAAACAACAAAAAAAAAATTCTTTGCTACTGCCATCTATGTTTTGAATTGTTAAACAAAACATTGCACGCGGAAAAAATCTTTCTTTTTTTATTTAGCAAGTTAACAGCAAAAAAATTAAGATCGGAACTGCTTTCTCTCTCTCTCTCATTTTCTTTTTCTTTTAAAATCCATTTATTTATATCTTCCTCTAATTCTGGCCAGTGAGATTTTCCACGATGATCGGATCTTTAACATTGATCACAATTTTCGAATTTCGTCTTGGTTTTTCTCCACAAACGAATAATCAATTCGTCAACGTTGAAAAACCTTGCAGCTTCCCGATTTCGGTAGCCTTATCTATAGCTTTTTACACGCTTTCGCTTCAACACGAGGAAAACTTTCAAAGGACGTAATAGCTCTAGTCAAGAGAAAATTGGAAATAGCGTCAGCGACTAGTAACTGTTTTGTTTCCTTCCGAGGTACCAAATTCGTTTTTGAATGTAATTGGACAAAAACTAGTTATGACTGAAATACGTCAGTCGAGTCATGAAAGCGTCATCCATTATTTATTTTATAAAACATAAACGGCATTTCTTTCAAAACTTTATTGTAAGCTTTTCTGATGGATACTGTTTCTTCTCAGATAATCCGCGATGGCGTATAATACGCACAACGGAATTTGAAACTTTTTTAACACATAATCCGCGGATTATATACAGAAAAATACGGTATGTTCACTACTATCCATAAAATTATTCCAAAGACTTTGGAATGCAATAAAATGACCTTAACATTGTTTGAGAAGGATTTACTTATTTCAGAGGATTTTCTTTATATATATTATATATATTCCCTTCCTTCCTCCTCCAAAATACACTACATATCCGTGCATACGTGCAAAACGGTGACATTAGAGAGTGAATCGCGTAACTTTTTACCATCAGTTAAGGAATTAACTATAAGCTGTACAAATGATCGATATAAGTATTAATTTTATATATGACCAACCGGTGCGGTCACTGGTAATTATTAAACTTGTTTTTAACTTAGTATTGTTAAGATAATAAGTATTGTAATGATAAAGTATTGTAAGTATTGTAATGATAAAGTTCATTGTGCAGTACTGATACATTTATAAGTGTATTATATCAGTGTAAAGGTATTTTCTTTCATTATGAAAGAATGTATTTTGTTTGTTTTACTTTCAAAAAATTAATAATTTTTTGAAAAAATCTTTTGTTTTCGACTTTTCACAATATGCTCACGCCGAACTTTCTAGAGTTATCACGCCTCCTAGGGGGACGTCCCACACAGTTTAAGAACATAGACTATTAAGGGATATACATAAACAAAATACTCAACTTTAATCCGTTAGAGCTAATTAATTAATTAAAGATATTCAACTGTAAAATTAATTATGCGTACATACAAAAAAATAAGACACCATTTGACATTAAAATAAATACTCATCATAGAACCCGCTAAAATACTCATCATAGAACCCGTGCTGCCATATATCTTGGGTGAGTGAGAGAGTGAATATTAACGTAACACTGTTCAGCTACACGAGGGCTTTTGGCGACGGACCACGTAATTTTGAGCCATGGTCAAGTGACGTGGACGACACCTGAGCTGACACCCCCTCTCCTAATTACCACACTACACCACGCCGACGGGAGGACGTTTGAGCTCTCAACATATTTAACGTGCATTGCTGCCCTACACGGTTGGTCTTTAGTGGTACTGGGCTCGAACTTATGACAGGCCTGCCATGATTGTATATCTTGACCACTGGGCTACCGCAGCCCGCCATATATCATGGAAGAAAGGATTCAAAAGAATATTTCTGCTAAGTATCATCAGAATATTCGTAAAAATGGTTATTCTATGTGGTTTTAAATTTAGTGGTACCGTCGGCAGATAAAGGGTTAAAACTAGAAAAATAAGATAGTACAGCAAGACTTAAAATTAGTAAAATATCAATCATAAACACACAATTAAAATCGTTCGTAAGCAAGAGAAGGGAAGAAAAAGAGGATGTATGAAAGAGGCACTGGAGAAATCAAAATAACTGATTTAAATAATTACTAACACATTCGCATTAGATATCATACATATGCGCATGCTCAATGCAGCAGCGATGGAAATTACCTCACGAACTTTAATACAGAAAATCTCGAGTTTTTCTCTAGAATCTTAGAAAATCTAGAATTAACATGTATGTTTTATAATCTAAAGTCTAGAATTTCAAAATCTTGAATTTCAGGACCAAAATTCTTGAATTTTAAAGTTAACAATTTCAAAGACTAAAAATTTTGTCTTAGAACCCGGGTTCTAAAATTATAGACTTTGATTTTGAGGAAACTTATATACTACGTTATATTTTAAATTCTTCATTTTGAAAAGAAAATAAACTTAAAAAAAAGTAAACATTGTCCGATGCTATAAAAACTTAAGTTTTTTCACTTAAAAGATTTCCTTCTGTTTCTTAAGAATTTCAAAAGCCAAGAATTTAGGCACTTAAAATACAGAAATTATAGGTTTTAGAACCTAAGAATCATTTCTCCTAGAAAAATAATCCCTGAGAATAACACGAGCGCTTCTTTTCTCCAAGAAGCAGGTTTTTATTACGTTTTCTTCTTTAGATGGTTGTAAAAACATCCGGAACACGAGATGAAACCTAACAGCATTTGCTTTCTTGTTTTTCTTTCATCAGAAACAAGGAAAGCGACCACGAGAGGATTTTTTTCTGTATATGGAAATGAGGGTATTTGTCTACTCAACACAAAAGACATTCAATACTAGGCCTACATTGGATAAATAGTTTTGTCCAAGAAAAAGTGCAGTGAAAGTTTGTATAACAAAATTTGTAATTATTGATTTAAATATGTGTGTGTGAATTAAAAAAGCGTACATGTTTATGTAAAATATTTAAATTAAGCGGACATTTTACGATTTACGGAATAATTTTTAATGTAAGGATATTCAAATTTTTTTTGGTTTTTTTGGTATATGTGTATACTATGTAAAACAAATTTCGTGCTCAAAATTTCATAAAAAGTAGCAATTTAATTATTTAAGGGAAAAAACTTAAAATTTGTGAAGTGATTCTAAAATATTACTGATCCTACAAAAATTTACATACACGCATGAAATTTGATTTACAAGTGGTATTCGCACAATATTTTTTTTATGAATGCTTACTGAAAATTCCTTAAAAAATGTATAAATTCTGAGTTCAATTATTTTTTAAAAAAATAAGTGTTGCTTTGGTTCAAAAAGGCATACCAACTTTTGTTACATGTACTATTCACAATAAGTAACAAAAAATTCACAGTATTAGGCACAATAAAAAAAGCCTTAGCATTTTAAATGAAGACAAACTAGTTATTTTATCTTTCTGAGATAAGTAAGTTTAAAGTTTTGATTAGTGTATGTGTGCCACACACATATAGGGATGTGCATATAAATAAAGATAAAAAACACAGAATTATGATAGCTTTTAAGTTTAGAGCTTTCAAATTTTGTGAGGTTATAGAAAAGTATATAAAGACTAATTTAGGTTAAAATATTAGATTTGATTTTTTTTACCTATTTTTCTCAATAAAATCGTACTGTGTCCTCTTAAAATCAAGGATATTTCAAGTCAAACACTTCATTTATTATTTAAATACTATTCAATTTAGGACAAAATGAAAATGCATTTGGGAAAATATAATGTTTAAAATATTCATATTCTTTTTTCCCCGTATCTTTTCGTAACTGAAAATAAGACATATTTTGCTTATTACTTTTAAAATAATTGAGGCTACAGGTGGTTGTCAAAATCTGTGAATAAAATGGACATATTTGAATGTGCTTCGTAACCATTTAGTTTAATATAATATATTTCAGTTATTTTATAAATATAGAAATGTATACACCCTAGCAGTATGTGGTAGCTTTATTATAGTTCTGTAAGTCTTGGAGTTTTTCAAAAGCTCAAAATTTCGGAATCCTCAGATTTTCAGGGAGACTAAATTGTAGAAGCACGTCTAGCTGGAGCGAGTGTGACCGAAACAACCCAACTTTTAGGCGTTTCTAGAGGTACGGCAGTTCTCAAACTTTTAATATTTGCGACCCAATATTCAATAATAATTTTCATTGTGCCCCCCATACAATAACAATGTATTGAATTCAATAATACTATACTTTAATGTTAAAGCTACAGTATGATTTAAAGCTCTTAAGTACCACTCGCGTATATAAACGTCTTGCTCAGCTAAAACATTACTTTCCTTGGACGTACATATACGTCTGCCAAAAGTACGATCTTTTCTGAGCACTGGTATTGTGACATAGTCTATTGTCGTGAATCCCCATCTTTCGATAAGTGTTATGGTTTCACCAGCTGGTCAAGGACATGTACGATGTCATCGATTGTCCCTGCCTTTTTATGATCCACCAGCTGTGGAATGACCAGTGCACGTGGCCATGGGGCCATTGTTTATTGTCTAAACTCAGAGAGTGAAAAGAGACAGTCGGGTCGCCATAATAGTAAAGTAGAGCCGGTGCCCCATTGACAATACTCGAAGCCTATCTCAAAATAATCATGTCACCTTTTCTAGGGTTTTGTGAAGGGGATACTAGAAACAGGTGGCGTGATGGACAAGTGTGTCCAGATGTGGACAAGGAACTATGGCGCCTTGGGCCAGACGGCTCGGGTGTGTTTTGGCGTTGGACAAGTGTGTCCAGATGTGGACAAGGAACTATGGCGCCTTGGGCCAGACGGCTTGGGTGTGTTTTGGCGTGTTATGCGCCAATAAGAAGAAGGAGGAGGTCAAGAGAGACTTTGGTGACCTGCGAATAAGAAGGAGCGAGGGGCGTGTTGTGAACACACCCCTGGTGTTTAAAAGGGTTCCTTTTCAGGAGACCAGAGAGGAGAGGTCGGAAGGAAAAGAAAAAAAAAGAGAGCAGAGAGAAAAGGAAAAAAAGTCCGGGAGAGAGAACGGATGGAAGGAGGAGGAGAGACGGAAAAGAGAGAGAGGAGACGGAAAGAGAGTCGGGGAGAGAGAGAGTGATGCCCGCCTTGAATGGAAAAAAGGGCTGAGTCCGGAAATTGGAGAAAAGAAAGACGATGAACGCCGGTGGCGTTGAGTATGGGAATAGGAACTGACCACACCGGCTTGGCAATATTACTTCATTAAGAATTGTTTATCAAATAAACAATATTTTTTATATTATATTAGCCTGTAATCCTTAATTTCTGATGGATACCTACTCACGACGTTACACTATCCATAAAATTATTCCGAAGGCTTTTAAATGCAATAAAAGGACAGTGTTTGTGAAGGGTGTACTTATTTCATAGGACTTGTTTATTTATTCCTCCCCCCCTATACATCGCATAAGCACGCCTGTGGGGAAAACGGTGGCATTGGGGAGCGAAGCGCATAACTTTTAATCGGCAGTTAAGGGAACAATTATAAACCGTTCAGATTTTCAAGCTAAGCATTACTTTTTGTATAATAAGTTTTATATATGACAAGCCCATCGTGTTACGGGCTCACGCTTCTTTTCTTTAACATGTCCTTTGGGTTCTTTGGGTCAGAATTAATGGCAACTCTTTTCCAACCAAATCTAAGAAGTGAAGTGTGAAAGGTGCAAATGAACAAGCTTTTAAATATCGGAACTTAGAGTAAGCGTGATGGCAATGTATGGGAATTTGTGATAGTGTATGGAAATTGACAGGTAGCTGACTTCTAATAGAGGAATCGTGGTTTAAGTCTGAATGAGTTTTACGTGACGTTAATAGATATTATTAGTGATTGAATATATGAAGATCAAGTTGCACACCAGTGCATACAAAGGCAAGATTGATAGTTTCTCCAAGTTGTAATATAGTAGGATTGATTATTTAATATTAAAATCGTTGATTAGGCGGTTCACTTAGTGATAGTGGTCTGAATTAGATTAAGTCTTATAAATATATATATTGTGTGTTACGTGTATTTTTCATAGTAGATTCTCTCCCATTAATTTGTTAAAGGTTTAAGTTGAATATCTTAATAAAGTCATATTAAGATAATGTTTGATTCTCGTTCTTTACGCCTCTAGCTCTCGCTGATACTTCGAGAGATGTTCTCCCAAGGGGAGGAACATCACAATTGGGGGTCACTTATAATTATTATACTTGTTCTTAACTTAGTATGGTTAAATTAATTGTAGAATACATTATGTAATACTTATTCTCTTATAAGTGTATTATATCAGTGTAAATGTGTATTTTATATTTTATTACGTCAGAATGTATTTTTTGTTTGTTTACTTTCAGTAAATTAGTAATTTTTTAAAATAACCTTTTGTTTTCGTCTTTTCAATATGCTCGTGGCCCCTTCGAACAGTTAACCCGCCCCCTAAGAGGGGCACGCCCCACAGTTTGAGAAACGCTGAGGTACGGTGTTTGCGATGTCCTGAATGAGCATACACACAGTGTGGTAAGACAAGCTCAGCAAAGCAAAATAGTGAACGGAAAGAGAGCCTCGGTTAAAGAGTCCGAAGGATGTTGAAGCGGGTTTTAATGCCTATAAAGATAACAATTGCAGAAAAAGTTACAATTAACATCTGGGTGCTCCAGTTGCATATGACTTACTAGGCACCAACCTGGATTCTTTCGACTGTTTCCGAAAATGAAACTGTCATTGACAGGATTTCGTTTTCAGAGTAGTAGAACGCAACATTGGAGATTTCAAAAGAAAATAAAAGAAAGAAAACCTTCCACAGAAGTGTTTTCAGCAGTGGAAAGAATGCTGGGCTAAGTGTGAAGCCGCAAGGCAGCTACTTTGAATTTGATTAGGATTCTAATATCCCCAGGTAACTAAGATATTTTTTTGTCCAAAAGTGTGATACTTTTTGAACACACACACACAGACCTTGTATACACAATATTTAAATATAAATTTATGAAATTTATTCTATCAACAAAACTAATCAAAACTAATGTCAGAAATTCTAAATTTAAGACACTGCACGTTACAATTCAGATTTTTAATTATTTTCTTTAGTTTCATAGTATTCATAGGAAGACATTTACACTCCTTCCTTTTGTAGATTTGAATCAGAAAAAAATATTAAACCTATCTCTAGATTTTAAAATGTAATCTACACTCACATCCATAAATTAAGGATGATGTAAATTTAGGCAAAGAAAGAGTCAGTAGCAAAACAAATGTGACTTATTTGTAAAGCCTTTATTCTAAACAAAAGGTAAAGAACAAAAATCTGCTATATGTTTTATATCATTAATGAAAATTGCGACTTATTCTTTCTGGAGCAAACTTCGAAAAAAGGCTATTAACAATAACCTTGATATGACAGTTATTACATAGTATGTCTCCCAGACGATGCAATACAGTCCGTTCAACGCCTAGGCTTGCTGAGTATGAAATTATCGATCTGATCTTGGGGAAATATTACACCATTTATCAAGCAATGCCCTCCGAAGTTCCGGTGGACAGGTGGGAGGGGGTTGACGGGCTGCAACTCATCGGCCAAACATTTGCCACACATTCTCTACTGTATTCAAGTCGGGTAAGAATGCTGGCCAGTCCATACGAGTGATATGCTACGATTGAAGGCATTCGCTTGCAAGGGGAGGACGGGTGGTGTCATCCATAAACACAAATTCTGCACCCATGCCCCCTCCCCTGAACAAACGTACATGATGTTACAGAATGACATCCCAATAGATTTGGGCTGCTATAGTCCCAATTTGAACATGCAGGTCAGTTATGGAAGTCAGATTAATCCCCCCCCCAAAAAAAACCTAGCAATATTGCACCATCGAAACGGTGTCGTTCAATGATTTTCTCTTAATGGTACCGTGTCTCCGGCGAGAATTAGACGGTAAGGTAAACCTGAAATTCTTCGGAAAACATCGCACAACCCACTGTTGTGGTGTGCACAATGCATGCTCTTTATACCAGGCTAACAACAGAAAACAGTAAGCTAAAGTAAGTAGACCACATTAGACAGGTGTACGAGCATTTAGACCAATTTTATTTCAACGTCTGTACGCGGTCTGCCTTGAAACTGTCGTACAAGTGGCTGAAGAGAGCTGACGAGACAGGTCTGATGGTGTTCTTCGTCTGTTTCTTTTGGCAGTAACTGCCAAATATACCGATCCTCATTTGGTGTTGTGACTCAAAGCAACCTAAGCTGTAACGTCTATCCACACTATCATCATCTTGGAGTCGTTGCCTAAAGACTGGAGATGACACTCGGTGTGATTGCAAGTTCCTCGGATACTTCCAGATGGGTACACCCACATTCCAGACCGCTTATAATTCTACCACGTAAATGATCATCCAAATGCGTTCTTTGTGACAAAACTATGCGGTTATTGTACTGAAAGGCTTATAATGCAATTTTACTTCTTTGCCTGTATTCCCTATATATCCCTCTCTTACACTCTCGTTATTGTGACGTACTATCGGTGTCATCTAGTGGCGCTCTTGCAATTTGAATTTGATTCTTTAAGATGTGTATAGTCATATTACGGGTGATATATATATATATATATATATATATATATATATATATAAATAAATATATATATATACATATACATACATATATACATACATACATACATGCATACACGCACATACACACACACATATATATATATATATATATATATATATATATATAGCAATAAATAAATTAAAAAGAAGACTAATAAATCTTGAAACATCTTAAGAACAAACCGAAAGATCCAAGAACATAGAACCATTACAAACCAAAAAAGAGAAATTTAGCTAGAGTGGAAAAACTATTATGATTTCCCGAGCTTCACTTAGGGCAGTGAAACAGGGTTAAACAGTGTTTTGTGAGATTTCAACCTTCCCCTACAGCGGAAATTTCCGGCATAATAGCATAGGAGATAAACCATGGCAAAGATCCAAAAACCCACGTGGGTGAATATAGCATCAATAGCATAGAATTGGAATATTAAATTACAATAGGAATCCGGATGAAATTGACAAATATAATTATGTATAAACAAAAATATGCGCAATAGAGGTTAATAATGATTATGACCATAAGTAATAATAATGAAAATGTGGGAAGAAACTAAAATCTTACCCGATGTACACTGATTCCAAGAGTGCACTAACTCCAAGCACAAAAAAACAGCATAACTTAGAATAATAGCACCATCTATATATATTTTTAGTAACTAAACTTATTATAAGAAAATCACGAATAATATACTATGAACTAAATGGAAATGAATATATTAAATAATAATAATTAAATAGCTATAATTTTGAAGACATATATTTATATATAAAATTAGCTTAATAATTATAGTCTAGGCAGCTTTGAAAGAATTTTTACTGTACTATCGAAGAGGCACTTACGTAAATTGCAATTCCTTTTTATTTACATCCAGAGGCACATACAGATCCAGTAGGGACGACATTACACATACAAGAAGCAAACATCATAGCACAAGCACAAACACTAACACTAACAAAGATAAACATAGAAAGCGTTGCAGCAGGCTGATTACATGATGAAGGCAAGTAGACAAAAAAGAAAAGAGCGCGATTACACAAGATTTTGGCTTTTATACTAACTGTGGTTATTACGTAACAGTAGTTCTGATTGGACAGAATGGACGGGACAGGGATTTCGGACTAGCCGATTACGATTAAGATTCCAGTGTTATTTTTAAACTAAAGAATTAAAGTTTGTTTAAATATTAATACAAAGAGTTAACAAAAAGGATACTAGAGGGAATTATTACACACACACACACAAATATATATATATATATATATATATATATATATATATATATATATATATATGTATGTTAGAGTTCGATTTCCACGTGACTCTGAATTACTTTTAATTTATGGACATGAGTGTAAAAGTGATCTTGAAAAAGTAGTGAAAATTCAATGAATATAATGGTAAATATTTCTATTTATTGCCTAAAATGTTTTTATAACTATAATTTTTTGGACACCGGTGTATTTTTAGCATACTTCTGCAAACTCCTCTATTGGCCACTGTAGCCGAATAGTCATGGACTCGTGGATTGGCATTGTATAACCACGGGCTCGATTTCTAGTGCCACTGAACAAGATAAGTCTGTCGTAGCTTTATATGACAACGCTGCTATGGTATGGCAGTTTAGAAATAATGGTTTGTTTGCTTAATTGTCGTATTCGCCACTTGACCGTGGTTCAAAATTGCGAGGACCTTTGCCAACAGCCCTCATTGTTGTATTATAGGTAAGTGTTATAAACTCCTTAGGCGATCGATTTTTTAATTCAAAATGTTCAAAATAAGCGAAGATTTTTTATTGCACTTAACTAAGCACAGCACTTATCAAAATGCGAAAATGAAAGGATTTCATTTTAACTTTCAGTATTAACGTTTTTATACTATTCTATACTTGTGGAACACAAATCCCCATAATTGTTTGCTTTTTATAAATACACTCTGCATGCTGTGAAGAATGTTTCACGTATCTTAAGGTGTGTTGGAAACCTAAATTCTTCTTAATATGACAAGTTTGAGATGTTTACATTTTCAAATTGTATTGATTTTAACCTTTTTAAAAATATCTTACTTTAACCTCTAGGGTAATTAGAAGCCCTTAAAATCTATTTTTAAATAATCATTGAAACTGAGCCATGCCCATTTAAATGGTGAATAATGTAAACAAAGTATTTTCTTTTTGCTTAAAATTTGAATGAATGATGGAAATCAAAACATTTAACCCGTAATTGCTAAAAAAGTGTTTACATGGAGATACAAAATCCCATTGAAAGTGTAAACAACGTAATATGGTCTCGTGTACCGAAAAAAATATTTTTACAAATAGAAGTATTAGCATTGGGTACAAAGGATGCAATTTCATCATCATGGAAAATGTATCAAAACCGGAAATTTTGAGAAAATATTGAGACTGGTTATTACACTGTACAGACAATAGAGCGCCTCGACAAACAGAGACTGTTAAAGGCTAAATTCTCATGTTTACAAAAAACAAAGGAAGTTAGGAAAGAAAAAAGACTTAAAAGTAAGAGAGAGGATGATAAGTTTAAAAAAAATTGTAGATCATTTAGAATATGGAGAGGAATATTTTAATAAAAGGTAATTAAACACTACAGTTCATTTATCTCAAAATGTAAGTTTTGAAGTTCGATGTACCTTTTCTGGGAAAACAATGTCTACGGGTAAGTAAAATTTTTATGATATATTTATAATGATGGAGTAATATATACTAAAATGAGCTTTTTGTAAAAAAACTCAAAGATTTATTTTCTACAAATTTTTTTACGTGAAAAATGGGTCAAATATTTTACTATATGTTTGATAAAATATTTTATAAATTCTTAAAAAATTTGAAATTAGCTAAAATTTCATTTCAATATAATGTGAAAGGTATACTTTAATTGTTTAATTGTACTTTAATTGTACATCGAAAACAGCTAAATTAATATTGTTGGTATAAGGGTTTCCTACTCCCCTTGAAAGAATTTCACTCATACTTACAAAAAATTTCATGTCTATACATCTTTTTCAAACGGTTGAGTATTTTGTGTATATGTGCACACACATATGCATTCACACAATTTGAAGCATGGTGTAATACTAAGTCTTACAATGCAATGGGGACAGAGATATTTTTGGCATTTCTGGATTATCTTTTCATTTTCTTTTCTTCTCTAATAACAAATTGCGCATTGCCTTGCCAGTCCCTATTCTGTAGCAAATATTTTTAAGGATCTAAATTCCTTCTCTTGCTATGAAAAAAAATGACCACTTTCACCACAAATAAAATCCCGGATGGAAAGTGTTTCAGAACCATGGACAAACTGCATCTCTCAAAAACACTAGCACTAATAATCTTGCTGTAAGAATTAAAAAATATGTGGTAATCCAGAGAAATTATCAGTGCATATACAGCGTACGGGCAAACAGGTTAAGTCAGTGCTTCTCAAACTTTCAATTCTGGCGCCCCCCTTTTCGATCACAATTTTTATCACGCCTAACTTATACATTAATAATGTACTGAATGCAAAAGTAAAGCACTTTGACGCTAAAGCCACAATAGGCGATCTTAATTATAAACCATACAAATTAGTAACATAAGTATTAAATTTTTTATAATACTTTTAAGCAATAAATAAATAAAATAGAATAACTATTATGTTATTTTTCCTTTCTCTAATTTTTAAATTGAACATACTGCAAAATGCGGTGGCTGCTTAGAAGACAAAATATAGATATCTGCTAAATATAGAAAAAGAACTCAGAGGGTCAGTTTCTAATCATAAGCTTTTCTTATAAAAACTTTGCTTTCAAAACAAACCCATGCAACTCGTTAATACTTATAAAACTTGTTCTTAATTTAGTATTAATTAGTTATAAAATACTCTGTTCAACACTGATACAATAAAAGTATACCGGCTGAAGTGCCCGCTCATTGCACGAGTTCATTTATAAGAAAATAAAACATTATTGCTATAATAGCTGAATTGTAAGGAGAGCAAAGCCAAGTGCTCGACAATGTTTACAAAAATGTAAAATGATTTTTTTTAAAAATGGTTGATCAAATTATAATTAGTTTTAAGCGAATTGTAATGTTAAGCCTCACATAATTAGCATTTATAATTGATATTAAACAGTAGCGCACACAGGAATTTTTAGGGGGGGAGTCCAGGGTTGAAAGTTCACCAATTTTGTATCAGGTTCCTTTTGAATTTGTCAAATTTTCAGGAACAAAACACATTAAAAAACTAAATCTTGAATCAATAATTAGCATTAATTAATAAAATTAATCATTAATAACAAATACTTAATTAAATTTTGCGTAGTATATACTTAGAATTATAATCAATTGGAAAAAAATTCAAGGGCTTTGAGGGAAGGAGGTCCAGACCCCTTGGACCTCCCCCCTTGTGTGCGCCACTGATGTTAAATAATGAACAATAATATAAAATTCTGATGAAGAATACTTGTATTATTTTTAATATTTAAAACGAAAATGCTTTAACATGTTTTAATCCGGGAGCAGGGGCGCACTCGATACGGTCGAGCGGGGTTATTGAGTCACCCCAATACTTTTTTTTATAATTATCTTTTGATGACTTAATATCGCGCGCGCGCGCGCCTATAAATTATATCAGAGTAAAAGTGCATTCTTTTATGTCTGAAAATTTTTTGTTTTAATTCATTCCATAAAATTAATTTTTTAAATCTTTTATTTTCGATATGCTCGCGCCCCCCGGGGGGGGCGCCCCACAGTTTGAGAAACACTGGGTTAAGTAGTTAAACACTCACTCAGAAACAACAGGAGGTCTATTGGCGACGGGTCTTATAGCTTTGAATTATGGTCAGGTGAAGGGTATGATACCTTGCTCTGCAAAAATATTGATTATACGTAAAAAACATAAATAGATTAATAATTATTTAAGTATTATTTAAACAGAGTATTAACTATTTTAAAATATTTTATTTACTTAATACTGAAGAAGATATTTTTCTCTCTATCTTTCAATATTATGTGTTAAAGAATTCAATATTCAAATAAGCATATCTTTTACAGTATTATGCATATTTTGACTCAAAAAAATATAAAACATATTGAAAAAAGAGTAAAAACATTTTTTGACATGCTCTCAATGGGAAAAACATTTTTTCTACGCCACCTGGTGGGCCTTCCTAAAATTTAAAAAAAATATATTCTCTTTATGTAAATAAAATCGAAATCTCGCTTCGGTACCGAGAGCGAAAGGATGTAAAAGAGAAAGCGTACACAACAAGGAAAGATGATAAAAAGAGATCGAAAGGAAGGCTTTTCCGACGCTGTATTTTGACTGAACTCGCTCGTATTAAATACAAAAATCTGGAAAAAAGAGTTGAAATGGGTTGTACTTCCAGTTTTTGAAATTGAATTCTTGACATTTCCTCTGTATTTTTTCTTGTTTTTTAAAAGAATATTCTAGTTGAAAAGATATCGTCTTAGATTTTTTCTTTTTTTTACAAAACTTCATAACAACTCACATAAAAATATATTCTAAGTGTTACCTCCATATAAAATGGATAGTTTCCCCTTTTTTTTTTTAAAGAATTATATACTTTCCCCCTCCTTTTATTTTAAAAATATATCATTAAAATATAATTACTTAAGTAGGATTTAAAAATTATTATTGTTTATTTTTGCAATAATGATTGTAAAATTTAAGTTTTAACTTTTGAGGAAACGGATTTTAAATAGTAAGTAATATTTATTATATGTTAGTGAACAACATATATATCGTGATTATTTAAGGTTCTAAAATTAAAACAACTACTGATTTGAAATGAATAAAATTAAAAAGGTCAATAAATGACAATATTTTTATTCAAGAACAATCAAACCGAAAAATACAGTCGGACCTTTATATAACGTAGTCGCTAAATCCCGGAAAAAAGTTCGTTATATGGAAAATTCGTTATATAGAGGTTCATTTTTAATATACTTTATAAACCACATAAAACAAATTTTTAACTCATAAACACTACATATTAAAAAGTGTAGTTACTTACAACTTTTCTAAATCAATATATGTTTATTTTATATATCTTATCCATCAAAAAAGAAAGAAAGAACGAAAAACTGTAAGGAAAGTAGTACAAAAAGATCTCGAAGAATTCACTGTATTTTCAATATTAAGAAAATAATTTTGTACTAAAATTCATCAATTTTAAGGACATTTTTATAACTTAAAGCATACAGGTAATATTAAACATATATTATTTTATAATTAGAACACGGGGACACGGGACAACGTCACTTAGGGTGAAAGAGAATATTGAAGATGTTTCTAGCGAACTGGACAAGCGGAGGGCTGCACTTCTTGGGAGAAACGTCCAGAACTCTATTTCTCCCGGCGATTTAGGATCTAATAAAACCAGTTCAAAAGATTTATGATCACCCTAAAATATGTTAAAGAAAGAATAACTTGAAATGCTCAGAAATACTTTAAAAAAAAGGAAAACCAAAAATTGAATCACAAAAGAAAAAGTTCGTTATATAGAAAAAGCACTTCGCTGTAGGGAGGTTATTTTACCGAGAAAGTCGTGAAATGTTCAAGGTTCCGGGAAAACGTTCGCTATATGGAAAAATTTGCTGTTTGACTGTATATGCATACAGGGTGGTACTGATTTTGACAGACAAATTCAGAAAGGTGAGAGTAGGTAGTATGGGGAAGACAAATCACTATAGAACAAGGGGTGGCAAACAACATTTAGGCAAGAGTCATTAGCAAAAATAATTATGTTGGGTTTCATGTCGAGTGGAATGAAAAGGGACAATGAGAAGTAAGAAATACAATTATCACAGCTTTTTGTCAGAAGTGGAACCAGGGAATGATATAGGAATCGTTTGGAGTTGCAGCCACGAAGGTAACAGCACAACCGACACCGACGGCCGAAGGATTGTCGGACGCTTTCAAAGAAATCCGGAGTGCTGGTGGTGTCAGCTGAAGCGGTTGCGATCCGTGGCATGAGACTCTTCACTAAAGCCAAAAGCTCTTACAAATGCGATTTCAGGTGGCCCCCAGAAAAGGAATTGCAAGTGATCGAGGTCCGGGGAGCTTGATAGCCAAACAACAAATCAAACGGGATATGTAACATGGAGGGAGTTAGGCACCGGAATCGAAAAATGGGCTGGTGCACCAACGTACATGAACCACACGTTTTGGCGGGAAATGGATTTCAGGAAATGTACATGCATGCAAGTTTCTACAGCCCAACGACGGTGCTCCAAATCACCGCTTCGTTTGGCTTCCACCCTCGTCTTCCTCACCGCCCATCCGATGACTACTATTATCATGATTTTAACCAACTAAAAGTGGTTTGCAATCCTATGTTCTGTGGTGTTTAGTCGTTCCTATGCTGCATACTATTACCCCTCCCCCTTGAATTTGTAGGTCGAATTCGGCAACATCCTGTATATTCACTTTCAACATGTTCATGTTTATCGATAGTTATTACTGCAATTTCTAATTGCAATGCGGTCACTTATTGGTCTCTCTCACTGGCTTACGCCTTTAGACAGAGCGAACACTTAAAAAATGGTATCGGAAGAGGGTTAAGTCTTCATTATTGTCACCTCCTATTTTATTTAAACAAGAATGGAATAGTAATTCAGTAACGTGGTAGCCAAGCGAACCTGACCGTGAATTATTGGTCAACGTTGTCGAATCATGATTCGAGTTCTTGTATCGCGAAGGCCTGACGTATATGCTCGTTAGATCTGTTGAGATTCTAAGTCCTCTCGTCGGCATGATGTGGAATTTCGTAGAATAAAGTGTTAACTCGGGCGTTCCTCTCGTCACTTGACCGAGGTTCAAATTAACGAGGTACGTGTCCAACAGCACGGTGTTACTTTGAAATGTGATATTGAGGAAGAATTACTTCACCACAACTATTTCAAATCATGAAAAAATTGTGCAAGTGTGAATAGTATGGGTTCAGGTCTCATCAATATCCAAAAACTTGAAATCAAATTGAAAAAAAAACTGAAGTAGTATTCAATAGTCTGGACAAGATCAACTAGGATTAAAAATTATAGAATGTCGAGTATGATAAAGATATCAGAGAACCAATCAATTTGGAATATTCTACCTTAGATTCCCTCCGGAGAGCCACTTATTCCGAGGATACCACCCTGAAATACTGATTAATTTGAATCTATTACAAGCTTGCTCTAAAAAAAGAAGACCCAACTGCTAGTGAACAAAAAGGACTTGACACGATAGAAATACTTCCTCAAGATAACCAGATAGTTGCCTACTCCGACGGTTCCTCAGACAAATCCCTCAACAAACCTGGAGCTGGAATCTTCCTTCTCTTTCCAGAAGGCAGGAAGCATGAACACATTTTCAACACTAGTGTAATTGCCTCTATCTTCACCAGCGATCCCTAAGCAATTAGGGAAGCCCTCACCATAAACATGTCTGACTCGCAAGCTATGGATACTCTCAGAAGGATTGATAATCCTTTGAGATTCTAAATATGCATTAGAGGCCATGTTCAACGGAGTGATTAACATCACCTCTTCCATAAATTTCCTACTCGAGCAGATGCATTATACGGGAAAATCCTGAAAGAAGCTAGAGACCATGGTCAAACTTGTACCACTTGCTGACGCAAACGCTGCGGCTAGATAAAGATTTTTATGTCATTCCTTTAAGAAACTACTTATATATATAATAGACTTCGACTTTCCAAGCATCATAACGTTCATAATCACAAGACTGAACTGAACTCAGTGGCGTGACAGCCCATGAGGGTCAAGGCCTATTGTTCATATCTCAGTATACAGTACCTTAGGCCAGTGTTTCTCAAACTGTGGGGCGCGCCTCTCTAGGGGGCGTGATAACCTTGCAAGGGGGGCGAAGGCATATCTAATGTCATGGATAAAAGATTATTTTAAAAAGTTATCAAAAATTACTTAAAGGAAGCAAAACAAAAAATACATTCTGACGTAAAAAAAATATACAACTTGCACTTTTATTGTTTTCTGTTCCAATTTAAAAATTAGAAAAGAAAAACAACATAATACATTTCTTATTACTTAAAAAGTATATATTTTACTTAGAATATCTATTACTTAAAAAAAACTTGCGTGAAATACCTATTATTTGAAAGAAACATATACTTAATAAACATACAATTTAAAAGAAAGAAACATATAATTTAATATTTATCTTGATAATTTGAGTGGTTCACAATTAAGATGACATTGTAGTTTTAGCGTCAAAGTACATTATTATTGCGTTCAATACATTGTTATTGTATGGGGGGTGAAGAAAATTATGAATAAAAATTAGGTCGCAAGTATTGAAACTTTGAGAAGCACTGTCTTAGGCGTTGGGTTGCATGTGCAGATGTTTCGGTCAAGTGGTCAACCTGATGCGAAATCTCCAGTGTTCAAGCAAGCTTGGTATTCATTTATCAACCCACTGAAGGGATAAAAGGCTAAATCGACTTTGCACAGCCCGGGATTTGAACCTTGGACCAGCGGCGTGGAAGGGCAAAAAAACTACCACTCAGCCATTGGGCTTCATCACAAGACTTAGAACTCATTATTACAAGGGCATGGAAGTCCATCCTTAAAAAACAAATCTGAAATACAGCGTAGAAACTGCCTGGAAATTCACCCGCTTACACCTAAACATACCTTCGAGTACCCAGCTTTCACTCCAAGAGAACTAAAGCTCGGTGTAACTCTACTTACGGAGCCACTGCAAGAAATCCTCCATAGGCAGAACTCTTCAGAATCGGCATCCGCAGTAGTTGCCACTTTTGGTGGTATATAGTGTTTATTTATATATTATTATTTACTTTTTTGAATTCCAGGGACACGAAAAAAACAACAACAATTTATTTTAAAGATAAAGCTTTAGTTTAGCAAGTTAGTGCTACAATCTTGCAATTTTTAAGCAGGAAAATTAATTTAATTTAATTTATTTTATTTCAAATTTTTAACTGAACATGGATGGCAAGTAAAATATTACCTTCATATTACTCATCTTAAAAAAACACGAACAAACACACATCTCTATTTAAATATTTACAGATATTTATAGAATGTTTAATGAGAAATTTCTCCTTTTCAGAAAATAGATTTTCCGAAAAAATAGATATTAGTAATGTGAATTACATGAATACTGTTATTGAAATGCATGGACATATTTGATTTATAATAAAAAAAAGATACGCCGAATGAACAGCGCATTAGAATTATTTTTTGCTTAAATAAAATATTTAAAAAATCTTTTATTCTTTGTTATTGCAATACATTCATTTTTTTCTCTCCCCTTCCCTAAAATCTTTTTAATTTTGAGCTATTAAATAAAAAGATTTTATGCAAAATAATAGTTTTTCAAAGCTATGATTAAAATATTTAAAAATAATTGGGCCAATATTTTTAACGTCGTGTTATAAATTGGGTTATTCATTAAAAAGATATATAAAAGAATTCGGAGAATAAGGAAAAAAAAACTATTTTAAAGTACGTATCTAATGAATTTTAACGAATATTCTAATTGATTCACGTTTTTAAAAAAATGAAAACCATTATAACAAATGAAGTAGGGAAAAAAATTAGCATTCATTCAGAACAACTTTTTGCCCTAATTAGAAAAAAAGAACTTAAAAATTCGATTACGAATAATTATACGAAAATAGTTCATCGATAATGAAAAGACTGTGCAACCTTCTAGAAGTAATTCGAATTCACCAAATAATAACATTTTAGAATCATAAAGAAAATAATTCGCGTTAATTAGTACAGAAACGAACTGAAAATAAACTCATTAAGATTTCAATATAAAACAAATAATTTATAAATAAAAATTTCATTACTTTTGTAAAGTCCCTATCTTTTTACCGTTAAATTAATTAATAAAATCTTGTTTTATGCCCGTATTTGAGTCGATCAGTTTTAAACAAAACTCGAATCACTTATAAGAAGAAATTAAAAAATTTACATATTCGATAAAAGAAGTTGTTAGTGATATAATAAAATTTTCCAGAAAGAAATAAGACAGAAAAAAGACAACTATTTTAATTAGATATCAGAGAGAGAGAGAGAGAGTATTGTCTTATATAACACATTTTTTTTTCTAATAAATGTAATTTTAAATACTTGTGCATTATATCATCGACCAATCGATACACATCGCCAAATACTAATGCACGGATAATTATGATAGTATTTGGCAGTATTTTTTGAATTGGTGATATTGGTCGAAGGTATAATACGTAAATATTAAATTTACTTCCGCACATTTTACATCAAAGACTTGTTTTTTTTCCAACCAACAATATTCCTTTTGAAAAAAAATTAAATAACAATTTGTGATTTCTTTATCAGAATTTATTAAAAAAGATAAAATAAAATAATAAAAATGATATTTAAAAGAAACTCGTGACGAGAAATTTAAATAAAAAGGGAATTCTTACTAACTCAAAATCTGTGTTTTATTATCAGCTCCTAAAGGTTTAGTAAAATAGAAGTATGATTATAACAATTTGTCTAAAGAATGTTATTTTTTCGTTCTGCAAATGCAGATTATTTTATATTTTCTAAAATTTTCTGTAGAATAACAAGTAATATTTTAATTATTATAAGAAGCATGTCAGCGATTTTGGCCACTTTGGAAATAAATCGCCAAACTACCTAAAGAGATCTAAAACATTTAATATCTCAAGGTTTAATCATAGAAAAGTTACCAAAATAATGTAGTTATCGGGCCGAAAAAATTACTATGTTTGGCGCGCATTCTATGTAAATTATTTTAATCCAATAATTTAATACATTTTAGATAAAACACATCCTCACACATAAACAAATTATTATTCTCTTATCAGTTTTCAAAACGAGTTCAAGCAAACAAACATTTCCAAAAAAAGCACAATATTTTCGTTCCCGATTTTAATCATGAAATATGTAGCAGATTGAAGATTAATGTTAAATCGACATAAATAAAGTAATTCTTCACTGGCTGCATTGCCAGTTTACTTTTGAAAGTTAAAAAAACTACCCTCAGAGAAACTAATAATATATACCCGATAGCCATTATTTTCAAACGCAATTTATTTTATACCTCCTGTTAAAATTCAAAAACATTTTAAATACATCTTTAAAAAAAGAAAAACTTTATTCAATTTAAATGTGTTTAGTAAATTTTTATATAAGTAAAAGAAAACAGGAATCAGGAAAACATGTATTGTGGGATTTCGAGAAATTCTTTTACCAATTCAAATTAATAGTTTTAATAAAAGAATGTTACCGTGTTTTTGCTCTGAGATAAAACAAATATATGTAAATTGAGAATTTAAGAAAATAAGTTTTTTTTAAAATTATATTACAGCTTTTGGACGATGTCGAATGTCATTTGAGTAAATTCCGTAATTGAATTTTAACGAAATTTATTTTCATATATTTTGTATCACTAGATGTATATTTTGATAAAATGTAACTTAAAAGTTGATTTTCACTCAAAATTAACTTTCCACCTCTAAATTTTTAAAGTTTTCCTCATCTTTTCATTTTACAGCAATAATTAATAAATCAGTGAATAATAATTCGTATTTGATTACTGAAAATCTTTGCAAAAAATAGTTTTAGCTAGTACGAGGGTATATATAATTATGGTTTTTAAGAGCTACATTTTTACGATAGAACTGAATTCAATTTTTTTCTCAAAACGTTAACTATCTAACAATATTGTAATGTGCTATGTACTTGATCTATGTAACAATATTGTCACATAGACTGAGGTTTGAGGATTTTATGCTTTCAGCTCAAAGAGCAAAACAACACTTCTGGAGCGATGGAAATTTATTATAGAAAACAATACTTAACATCCATGGTACAGCACTAACATTATCTTAATAAATCCTTAAAGATCTTCATGACTACTACAGTGAGCGCTAAGCCGCAATCATCAGGGTCTAAAAATAAATACATAATGATGAAGATTATTCGCAAACAATCGTTCGATCGTAGCAATTCTTCAGCAGCCATAACTTTACTGAGACTCAGTTTCAGAGAACTTCTCCTATTTATAACCTGCATAGAGGGCCGTGGGTAGCCTAGTGGTTAGAGCATCGGACTCCAGGCCGGAAGGCCTGGGTTCGATGCCCGATGCCACCAAACACCCTCCGAGTACACACGGAGTACGTGCTCGTTAAATCAGTGGGTCCGTAGTCTTGTGGGCTGAATCACGAGCGCAGGGACTGGAAAATATTTCCCTCCCCTTCAGTTTACATGCAGAAATTGTGGAGGTGGAGATAGAGGTCGTGCCGCCATCTATCGTCCCTTCGGGGAATTTCGCCGAGCTAAATCGTACTGTTACCTGTATGGTGCTCAAGGCCAACGAGAGGCGTACCTCTTGCCCATGCCACGATGAATTTCGTGGGCCTCTATCTGACTACGTCAGACAGGTGGCATCAGAAAACAACAACAATTTAATGAAGTTGCTAGTGGCTTTATTAAAAGTGATAAATAAGATGGGGTTTAATGCTGGTAGCTATATGATACGTGTATTAAAATTGTATGACTATCGACGAATTAACGACGCAGAAAGACATTCATTACACTTTACAAAATTAAAAAGAAAAAAAAACACACACGATTTCTCAGAAAGAAAAGAGGGTTGAACCTGGAAGAAAAGGAAGGTGTGACATATCATCCAGGGGAATTTTAGACAATTTTCTGATGTACGTGTACCTTTTAACTGTAAGATAAAACTTTGAATGAGTTTCTTTAAAAATTTTGTTTTCGAAAGAAACTCTTTACCATTTACATGATATCTTAAGAACCAAACCAGATAACCTTTTGAAATTTTGTGGAAATGTTTTTCATAAATTGGACCATATGTTTTGTTGTAGATTAAATATTTTTTTTCATTTAGGGTAGTTTTTGTAAAGAAAAATATTAAAATTTTCATATTATTACGTATAATTGTCTGTAATTTTTTTATATTTTAATATTTCTTTTAGATTTTGGCTCATTTTGAACAGCACCATAATATGTATGCTGTGTATAAAGAAAATTGTGATAATTGTATTAGAAAGTTTTATACGGTGTTACCCGTTCTGTGTAAAAATTTGGTTAAATTTCCTTGAAAACCACCAATATTTCTAAAAGTACAATATTTATTTAAAATCTTTAATGTATTTACATATATTTTTTTATTTTCTTCCTAAAAACACTCAATTTGTTTCAATAATATATTTTTATGAAAAATTTCATCCGAAGGTAGGCAGTCATCTTAATAGTAATAGAAATTAGAATCTCACCGATAATAAACCAACAATCAATCAACTACATCTACCGTGGTAATGACACACCAAAAGCATGCTAATGAAGTAAAAAAAAGTGATTTTTTTATGATAAATTGGCGTTGCGAAAGAAAAAATTGCAATATATTAAAAAAATTACGAGAAAAAATATTGCGCGCAAGCTACACCCCGCAATAGGATTCTCGCCACAGCAACATGATAATGCCACCATAATTACGATGATCATCAAGCGCGAAGAAATTAACGCAGCGATTGGAGAAGCGATAATGGTTATCCCTGGTGGTGGATACCCCATCCGAGCGTATTAAACTCCAGAGGCCTTGATAGGCAGAATTCCGTATTGGATGAAATGCGAGTGAGATTTATCTTCGAGGGACATCGCTAGAGGGGATTACATGAGACATCGGGAGGCGATACGCGTTCTCAGCAATCGTTTTCTCACCCAGTCTAAATTTAATCATCGATTTTCAGAATCAGCAACTTAATGGGATTCACGGGACGTCAAAAGTCGATCCACGGATTTGGAGAGTAGAAAAAGTAAATCAATTTAACCGGATTTTCCGAAACTTGGTATTATCTACTCTGTTTTCTTTTGGATTGAGATAACGTCACTTTTGGCGTACACTAACTCCCAACATGTAATTCAGAGTAAAATGATGAGGATGGTATTTAAACTGGTGCTTTACTCTTTAAACCTCGTGCCACGGGGAGAAATTTACTTCATTACGATTGCGGGAGGGTTATTTAAGCAGTTTCACTTATCCTTTGAGGGGATATAGCTCTTATTTGAGTTTAAAACCGCCTTTCCATAGTGAGTACTTAATTTTATTTTAATTTGAGTATTACTTAAACCCTAGAAAAGAGTGATTGTTAGGATTAGTCGTTAGGTTGCTATTAAAGTGAGATTAACGAAATGACTTTCGGAAGCTTTGGGCAGGAATATCCAGTTGATCCGGACGAGACCTGACGAAAGATGTTGCATCGAATCACACTCATTTAAGTGCATAAATATTTGTCTTAGGAATTCAAGTAGCCTTTTATTTTGTGGCCCCCGTGGTTTATAATCTTGCTTGATAGTAAATTGATAAACAAATAAGCTTAGTTATTTTTATAACAATATCTGTTCATTCGGTGCCCCAAATTTCATCTGCGACAGGGGGCTTTGCGGTCCTTTAGAGAAAAATATATTATTAGAAATCAGCACGTACCTATCCGGGAAAGATGTTCTATGGTGTGAAGATTTAGAGAGAATAAATTTAATATCACCACACAGGATTCGGATTTTCGGAAAAAATGGAAAAAATACTTAGTTATGGTTAGATGTGAAAATACCTAATTATGCTTTAAACTTTTTCACAATATGCATAGTAAAAAGTGATATGTATTCATAAGGGAGTAGCGATTAATACATTGTACATTGCAACACATTTCATAACCGCAGATCTCTTTCTATCAACATAATTGTTAATTTTTGTATTTTATTTTATCTATAACAAGTCCATGGGGTCATTTGTAATTAATTATTAAACTTGTTCTTAACTTAGTCTGGTTAAATTAATTATAAAATACATTGCACAGTACTGATACATATCATATGAGTACTGTATCATATAAATGTAAATGTGTGTTTTATTTTTTATTGCGTCTTAATATGCTCGCGGCCCCCTTGTAGAGTTATCATGCCCCTCTAGGGAGACGAGCCCCACAGTTTGAGAAACGCTGAATTAATTTAATCTTATTTAAATATAAAAAACGTCTTCTTTCACCAAATGATTTAGTTATAATCCTTAGTTAAATGAAAACCTGAAAATTAGGTTTAATGGGCTGCCGATTGGAGTTTTTCCATTGCAGACCTGGTAATTTCTCCGAAAGCTGGATCTATTTTTAGTGCTTCACCATATAGGCGGATACCAATCGCTGCATGAAATTTTGACGCCCAATTTCTTCCCTAGAGGGAGGTACCTGAGTGACGATGAGAACCAGTACACGGATTTAATTTTGCTTAGAGCATCCAAGCCAAACAGACACTCTAGGGATCTTTTACATGCCGTATAACTATGTATGCGACATGGCCGCTGTCGATTTTCTGCATTATGGAAATCCACCGACTTGGGGCGGGTCGATCCCGCAGTCTTCTCAAATTTATTTAATGACTAAGTGTCTTTAATGAAAAAATGCAGTCCTTTTACGTTCTAAGTGTGTACACTCATGCACACACATGCATAAATGCACTCTAACTGACATATATATATATATGCACACACACACATACGGTTTTACTTCAAAGCTCCCTACATATGTTTAAATTTACTTTACATATATTTATTTGCAGCCATCTTGGTTACATTTTCGAATTTATTTGTCTCCTGGCGATACCTCACTCAGCGAAAAATTGTTACATAAAAGCAGCAATAAAACACGCACAGAAAGTTTACGACGGACAAAAAGGCTTTCTTTTGATTCCTATAAAAAAATTCCAATACACTGGAATTACGAACTTTCTTCACCATGTTTAAGCAAGTTGATTGGTTAGATCCGATGCCTAAAGGAAATGCTGCTTCAACTCACTAGAAATATGAAGATGTGGAACTTTCTTTTAGAGTTAAATTTGTAGTTGAAAAATTGTATTTCTCATTAAAGGGATAGATAAAAAAATAAGTATCAAGAAATGTCTTAAGGATTAAGGGACATCCGTCGCAAGAAAGTCGATGTAGAAAGTCATTATAAACACATACACACGTGCGCGTGCATGTTTATGTGTTGAAATGCCTATTAATGATAACTATGATAATATTTCTTTTTGTTAAACTATGTGGTAAAGTATATTGATAAAATTGAAGATTTATCGTGTGAGTGAGTGACTATTGTGTTTATTGGCACAAGGGAAGATTTCAGCTATATGAGACAAATATTTGTTTTATATACCGCAAAAATTTAAAAAAACATTCAAAACATTAAAATAACATGTAAGCAATAATTATAAAATATAAGCAATATATATTTAAAAATAGTTCATAAAAAACACGTTTAAAATACCATGTATGAATATTATAGATTTCAAAATATGAGGAAAATTATTATTGAGGTATTCGACTACGTTCGGAACCGTGATTTTAAAAAAGCGCATAAATGGATAATTTTCATGATATTTAGTGTCACTTAGATTAGAATACATGTGTAAAATTGTTTTAAGGACATTTTGACAAAAAAAGGATATTTAGATACAGTATTTCGGGAAAAAATTAACTTATAACGGGAACAATAAACTTTTTTTTTCAAAATGTTCTCCTTTTGTGAAAAAGCTTCTATCACAGTAATATTTTGCCTGTTTATAGCTCAGACCTCTGTTCAGAGGCTCAACTATGACATTTGAAAAATTCATATTATTTTAAGAGTTACAACCCATTGTGAAATAATTATCGGCGTTTTTTTCTTAAAATTTCTCCTCTCTGTTGTAAAACATGGATAAACCCACTTCTAAGATATATATTTCTAAAATTCTAGTTGAGCCTCTGTACAGAGGTCTGAGCAATATACAGGCAAAATATTATGATAATGGAAGCATTTTTCACAAAAGGAAAATATTTTGAAAAATGGTCATTCTATGTTCATTTTTTGTCAAAATATTGCACTTAAATAATTTTTTATTGTAATACTGCTCTTAAAACAATTTTATACACATTTTCTAACCTAAGTGAAAATAAAACATCTAAACAATGTTTACACAAGAGGTTAAATACGTTCCATCTACATTATTTCTTCGGGTTCCTTGTCGGTGTCATGTAAAACATGAAACCCGATTTCATATGCCGATCCATTATTAATGACTCCTCTACATCGTAGATAATCATTTTCTCATTTTCTGAAGAGTATTGTACAAAACTTTTCCTTAGCTTATATGGTGTCAATATTTCAATTTATGGCTTTGGTTCTATTCTCCGCTTTCTCCGCTTTCTCCTATTTTTCCTACTTTGTTTTAAATTATTTGCAGCCTTAGATACAGCGGAATGACGACTATTGAATGTGGCAGTGTCAAGTAACGGGACAGTTGGTTACATTTCAGTTGATAGAATGGAAAATTTATCAGAAGTGGAAGGAAATAAACGTGCTTCAATTTGTAAAAATGAAATCGAGGTATGTATAAATATTGTCAGCAAAAGTAGAAGTAGTAGAATTAGGGATATGTGGCTGAGATTCAAATGGTATGGTTGGCATTACTGAAAATGTGGAAGGTAGTAGAGATGGGCTTGACTTGATTAGGATGATGTGGAGACTACAGGAATTGAAGATGTACTGGGCATATCATTGGCAGAAGTTAAGGGTTTTAGATATTGTAAAGGTGAAAAATAACATGTGTCGAATAGGAATTTAATCTTAGAAAATAGGTTTCAAACCCTCAAAACGCATTTTAAGTCTGAAAAAGATTTCTGCGTTAATATTACATTCTGACTTCCAAACTGCATTGGAAAAAAAAAATATTTTCTATATTACTAACTTCACTCTGAGTGGTAAGGATAACCAAATGGTCATGGTCGCGAGCACATGGCCATCCTTATTATTCTTCGGTTGTGGATTTCGTCATAATGCCACTCAAGGTTTGCCGTGTAGAGAGGCGATGCGAGTTGAATTTTTATTGAGGGTCAAAGCTCTCACATTGACATCGTAGAGAAATTTGGAGATAGGAGGAGCCAGGCTTATACGTAGGTGTCGTCTTCGTTTCTTTGCATTTGATTCAAAACGAAGAGGTCCATTACCACACACACACAATAGCCCTCATGTTTCTTAGAACAGTATTTATAAAACTTTCAATGTTTGCGACCCAATATTCAATCAGAGTTTTCATGGCTCCCCCGTTACATACAATAACTATGCATTGAAAGCAATAATATTATGCTTTGACGCTGCAGCTCTCGGGTTCGAATCTCGAGTAAGACATGGTTGTATCTTCTTCGGGAAAGAAGTCGGCCTTCCGCCTATAATGGATTCCCGTCTCGAAAGGAAAGCACAGCACCCCTTCTTGTTATATGCTGGGATTATCAACTGTAATAAATGTGTATATTCTTCTGTTGTATTGTATGCTTTCTATTCTTCTTCACTTGTATTTCATATGTTTCCAGGATAAAAAACACACGTCCACAACAACTGCAACGCTACAGCTACAATACGACTTAAACCTCTTAAGTACCACCAGCGTATGTAAACATCTCACTCAGCCAAAGCGTTAAGTGCCTAAGACGGATATGTACGTCTTTCCGAAGTACGATTTTTTTTCTTTCTGTGCAATGCTGTCCATAAAATTGTTTCGAAGGTTTTGGAATGCAATGAAAGGACGTTTACAGTGCTTCCGAAGGATTTACATGTTTCAGATGATTAGCTTAATTGTTCCTTTTCATCACATTCGCGCCCCCTACATGGAAAACGGTGGCATTGGGGAGTGACTTGTGTAACTTTTAATCAGCAATTAAAGGAATAAAATATAAATCTTACAAATGATTAATATAAGTGTTAATTTTTGTATATAGTTTTATAAATGGTAAGCCCATGGGATCACTGGTAATTATCAAACTTGTTCTTAGCTTAGTATTCTTAAATTAATTATAAAATACATTGAGAAGTACTCATCTATATATATATAAAGGAGAAAAGCGACTCACTCACTGACTAATCACGATATCTCCGGAACTATTAAACCTACAGACTTGAAATTTGGTAGGTAGGTTCCCTTTATGGAGTAGACGTCAGCTAAGAACGAATTTTGCAAAGTTCGAACCCCAAGGGGCGTTACGGGGGTTTAAGGGGCGTTAAAGATAATTATTTCCATTACTAATCTATTTTATGTACAGTCGTGAAACTTGGTACACAGATTTCTTTCATAAAGTAGAGATTCCCTACATAATGATTTTTACGAAAATCGACCTCCAAGGGGCGTTGAGGGCGCTAAAGGGGCGTTAAACATAATTATTTCCATTTTTAAACTATTTGACGTACGGTCTTGAAATTTGGTAAGCGGATTCCTTTCATAGAGTACAGATCCCCTACAGAATCGGTTTTGTGAAAATTGACCCCCAAGTGGCGTTGAGGAGAATTAAGGGGCGTTATAGGCAATTAATTCCTTTTTTAAACTATTAGAAGTAAAATCTTGAAATTGAGTAAGCAGATTCCCTTCACTGAGTAGAGATATGCCGTAAGATGGGTTTTGTCAATATCGTTTCCAAAGTGGCGTTGCGGGGGCTTAAGGGGCGTTATAGATAATTATTTCCCTTTTTAAACTATTAGACGTACAGTCTTAAAATTTGGTAAGCGAATTCCTTTCATGGTGTAGAGATTCGCTACAAAATAGTTTGGGGGAAAATTGATCCCCAACGGTCACTGAGGGGGATTAAGGGGCGTAATAGATAAATATTTCCGTTTTTCAACTAATAGAACCACCTGCTTGAAAATTAGAAGGTATGTTGCGTTCATGGAATAAAGTTCCTTTTATAAAGATTTTTGCGAAAACGGACCCCCAAAGGAGTGGGGTTGCGAGGGATTAAGGCGTGTTATAGAAAAATTCCTGTTTTTGAATTTAACTCATTTGCTTGAAATTTGTTGAGCACTTTTCTTTAGTTGAATAGAGTTCCACTAAGAATGGATTTTACGGAAATCAACTCCAGGGAGAAGCGGGGAGAGTTATTGGGCGTATTGATAGACAAAATTCCCGTTTTTGAAGTGCTAAGACTATAATAATAAAATTTGGTTTGCATGCTTCTTTTGTTGAATTGGAATCCGCTAAGAATGCTGTCAACGAGGTATTGATGATAAAAATTCCGTTTTTGTTCTGTTAGGTTTAGACTTGAAATTTAGCACGCATGTTTATTTTATGGAGTAGAGATCCACTGAAAGTTGCTTTGGTGGAAATCCACTTGATTATTAGGTTATGTGTGAGCGAAAAAAATCTTTCTACTTCTATTTTAGATATAAATAGAAATTAGATATTATAATTTATGTTCTTTTTATATCAAGGGGCGAGAGTGTAACAGCTATAAATATATTTTTCAATACAATCGAATTCTTAATGCTAGATATCAATAATTGTAAACAGTATACATATATACAACATCGTGAAATACCCAGTGAAGCGGGTGGGTAACGGCTAGTACTTTTATAAGTGTATGGAATCAGTGTAAATGTGTATTTTATTTTTTATTATGTCAGAATGTATTTTGTTTGCTTAATTTCATTAAATTAACAATTTTTTAAAATAATCTAATATTTTCGTCTTTTCAATATGCTCACGGCTCCTTCGTAAAGTTATATTGCCCCCCCCCTCCTAGGAGGGCGAGCCCTACAGTTAAAGAAATGCTATCTTAGAAGTGTTACGTTAAAATAATCAACCACTTCGGACTGAGAATATTGCGATCTATGTCTTCTCTCTCCCTCTCTCTTATAGAACAAATTGTATCCTACATTTTTTAATCTCCTATACTATAATGCGTGGTTTAACTTCATACAAATTTGGAAACCCGCGTATATCTATGTTTTCCAAAAATAAAAGAAGCAGAATAAAAATGTTGGAAACTTACTAGCTCATATGGAAATTTTATCACTTTTTTTGTCCAAAAATATATTCTGAGTTTAAATCAATCAATTTAAAATTAAATAAAAGGAGCTTTAAATTATTATCCTAATAATGAATGTAAAAATAATCTTTCTCAAAACGTTTGCTAAAATAAATGCAACATTTTAAAAAATTATGATATCCCTAAAACTGAATTCTTTTTATCATTTTTTTCTTTTATCTGTAGTTCAGAAAGTACATAATGTTCCATTACGAATAACTGCATTTTAAATAAATCGTATTTTTAGCAATCATTGGAAATAAAAAGATCAAGATAATGTATAATAAGTTATTTAGGTAATGGAAAAAAGTGGTTTAAAAATAGCAATAATCAATGGCATGAATCAAAGGTTGTGAAATTGACTGCACACTTTGGACTCCATCATCATTTACCACGTTTACCTTTAAAACATTTTCATTTTTTATGTATCCTTAATATCCATTTCCGAAATACATCGCTTGAGGCTACAATTTCCTTCAAAGACGTCAGACATTCTCTTGGCTAATTCTGGTCCCAAGAGAATCTAATAAAATAACTTCTTTTATTTTTCCTTTTTTACCTCCTTCGTGCTTCGATTCAAGCAAAATTTAAATCGATTCAAAAACTCCATTTTTCCATCCATTGCGCAATGAAAGAGGGAAAAAAACACAACCCCCTCATAAAAGCTTTTATTTCTTTTGCCAGAAGCGATGGAAGCAAACAGGAGAGAGCGCGGAAAAGTTACAGGGAAAATTTAAATCGGCAAAATTTAAATAATGACAAAGGGAAAAAATGGCTAATTATAATGTCTTGATGCGGTAAGTCAGGTGGAGCATTTTCTCGTTAAGATACATTACAGTTAAAGAATTTTTAACCAATGTTTACGTAAGAGAATGAATTTATTCACTTCCCTTCACAGAGGAAAAATATATCAAATGCAGGTATCTAATTTAATGAATGCTATCATGCTACTAAAAAAAACTGGGAAAAGAAATAAATGATGAAATGATATTTATTGTCATTTTATTTAATGAATATTTCCTTCTGTAGTATGATTATTATTAATATTGGTATGTGTGTGTGTGACTGATTAGTTTTAAGACAGGGTCTAAGTCTGGAGGGCCCAACCCAAATCGGTTGGTGGGCCACGTAAAAATTTACTAAACTGAGGTGGGCCGCACATATCAAAATAAAAAAAATTATTCAAAATATTTTACTATCGTACAGCATTCAAAATATATGATCAACATTCAATTATTGATATGATCAAAAACACCAAGTTTACCTTTTACTGGATCACAATCACAACAAAGTTGAAAGTCGACCGATTGCACTTGTTGGTGGAAGAATATCTCTTAACCTACAAGGTTCTTATTTACAGTAGATTTATGCCGCCATCTGAGGTTACGTAGTATAACAACTACACTGGTGTACAAAAATTAAGGACGAAGTCGAAAAATTAGCATATCAGCTGAACGAAGAGGCAGAGCGGACAGAAAGACCAATCAGGAGATTAAGTAACGTGATGTACGGTAACGCATGCGCAGATATGAAGGTAGACGTAATAGGGGAGTGTCTGAGTAGTATAAAGCATGTTGTCGGTGTAAGAGATCAGTATTTCTGGCAATAAGATTGCACGCCGTATAGCAGTTAAAATCACACCGAGTTGCTGCCCCAGCGAGAAATGGTGAATAATCAATCTGTTAGACGACATTTGGATGCTTTTACCCGAGGTCGAATCATTGGGAAGTTGGAGGAAGGCCGCAGTGTGACAAGTGTGGCTACAGAGTTCAGAATTGCTCACAGCATCGTTTCACGACTTTGGAGACAATTTCAAACTACAGGAACAGCTATCCGGGGTTCAGTAGTGGTCGTACACGAGGAACCACACCCGCAGATGACCGGTACATTGTCTTACAGGTCAGAAGAAACAGGCGGCAGACAGCGGGAGAAATCGCTAGACAGGCGACTGAACGACCGATATCGCGTTTTACCGTGGACAGAAGACTGCACGGTGGTGGACTGTTGGCACGACGCCCTGTACGGTGTGTACCTTTAACGCCCGCCCATCGGAGAAGGCGTTGTCTGTGGTGCCGGGAACACCGGAATTAAAGAGACAATGAATGGGGACGAGTACTCTTTACAGATGAGAGCAGATTCAGTTTGAGTAGCGATTCTCATCGCATACTCATCTGGAGAGAGCGGGGAAGCCTCAATCATCCCTCGAACATCATTGAAAGGGACAGGTATGGAGGTCGCGGTGTTCTCGTTTGGGGAAGCATCATGCTTGGTAGTCGTACAGACCTTCACATCTTCGACGCAGGTTCAGTCAACGGGACCCGTTATTGTAACGAGATTCTTCTTCCACATGTGCGTCTTTTTAGAGGCGCTATGGGTCTGCAGTTCCTTTTCATGGACGACAATGCACCATGTCATTTCACAGTAGCTGCCGAACAGCTCTTTAGAGAGTGTGGATATTGAACGTATGGATTGGCCGGCACGATCTCCGGATCTCAATCCCATCGAGAATGTATGGGAATTTCTAGGCAGACGTTTGGCAGCTCATACCTTACCACCAGTAACGATTCGGGAGCTTCGATTGGCGCTGCAAGACGAATGGGCAGCGATGCCTCAACAACTCATTGATACCCTCATTCTCAGCATGGGCAGACGCTGTGAAACCTGCCTAGCAGTCAGGGAGATCATATCCCCTACTAAAGACCGGATGTTTCTTGCTGGACACCCATCACAGGGATGTTTCGGCCTTCAGTCGCATTACGCTCCATGCTACTTTTTCAATCAAGCTTCTTTTTATCCCTCTGATTTCTCTTTTAGTAAGTGTTGCTTACATTACACATGTCGTTACGTATTGGGGATCTTACGGTATTAAATGTGTTGATTTGGAAAGCTTTTGTACAAAGTTATATTGAAAAAAACCGTCTCGTCCTTAATTTTTGCACACCAGTGTATGTGCGTAACATCTTCACATTTTATACTTGTATTACAGTATGTTTGCATAAAATTGATTTACATTTTCAAAATTTTTATTTCAAGTGCAAAAAAGGAATTAAGTAAAGAAGAACGGCTTTGTGTGTGTGTGTGTGTGTAATTATTACACAGTTTATCAAAAAAAAGTTTTTTTTCTGCCCGATAGCCAAATGTTTAGTTTTTTATTGTATGATATTAATTATTGCACCGTGATTAAATATATATCATAAAATGAAAAAGTTACATAATTTCAGAAGGTTAAAATATTAAACATTTTTATTCTGCTGCCGTAATTATCTTACATTTCTACTAGCTGGTCTGACAGTCCTGAGGCAACTCATTAAATCCATCATTGCCAAATAAAACAAGAAAAAGGTTACTAATCTGAACTTAAAAATATAGACATAAATTATTTCTCTGACAAATAGAACTAAATACACTACTCACTCTCAACGAATTTCTCGTTGAAAGAGGAATAACACATCCAAGCTCATCTGTTTTCCTTCATCCATCAACACCTGTTATTACAATTGCTTGGAAGTCAAATGAAGGAAAAAAATTATTTCTATAAAAACTGCACGGGAAGAGGTGGGGGTGGGTCAAAACGCAATATTTTCGATTCAACCGTCTGTAGTCCAAATGTCTAAAATAATTTAGACAGAAACTTCAATTGAGCCGCGGGTTGGGCATGCCTGAAAAAGTCTACTACATTGAAGAGACAAAAAAAAACTGGTACAGGCATGCGTATGCAAACAAAGAGACGTGGAAACAGAGTAAAGCGCTGTGGTCGGCAAAGCCTATGTAAGACAACGAGTGTCTGACACAGTTGTTAGATAGGTTACTGCTGCTACAATGGCAAGTTATCAAGATTTAAGTGAGTTTGAACGTGGTATTAGAAACGGCTCACGAGAGATGGGACATAGCATCTCCGAGGTATCGATGAAATTTGGATTTTCACATACGATCATTTCACGAGTGACCGTGAATATTGAGAATCCGATGAAACATCAAGTCTACGACATCGCTGTGGCCGGCAAAAGATCATACAAGAAGGAGACCAGCGACGACTGACGAGAATCATCAAGCGTGACAGACGTGCAACCCTTCCGAAAGTTAGTGCAGATATTAAAGCAGGGTGATCAACAAATGTCACCGTGCAATTAAACATCACTGATATGGGCTTACGGAGCCGAAGGCCCACTCGTGTATCTTTGCTGACTGCACAACACAAAGCTTTACGCCTCGCCTGGGCCTCTCAACCCCGACATTGGACCATTGATGATTGGAATCACGTTGCCTGGTGTGACGAGTTTTGTTTCCAAATGAATTGAGCTGACGGACGTGTACAAGTATGGAGACAATCTCATGAATCCTATATGTCAACAAGGGACTGTTCAAGCTGGTGGAGGCTCTTTGATAGTATGGGGCGTGTGCAGTTGACGTGATATGGGACCTCTGATACGTCTAGATAAGACTCCTACAGATGACATGTACTTAAGCATCCTGCACCCATTCATGTCAGTTGTGCATCCCCAGGGACTTGGGGAATTGAAGCAAATTTGCATGCCCGTTAGGACCGTACACGATATTAGGCAGGTGTACAATTTTTTTTTTTTTTTTTGCTGTTTAGTGTATATTTCCCGTAAGAAAGGCTTCCGCAATTAACAGGATTTTTTAAGAGTATATCGAAATTTTATTCTGAAACTCTACTCAAATAGTGAATAGCAGGGGTGAGCGAACTTTTCTAGGGTGCGGGCTACTTCTAATGTTCTTAAAGATTTTTGGTTCACCCAGCGGCGTAGGTCTGGCCATTCTGTATTAAAACTCTATGTATTGTTTCCTTAACACTTCTTTGAGAAATTGCACTAATTTTTGTAAAATATCACAGAGTACTATTTTCACTACAAAATCACAAGTAACACAAAATTGACAATTTGAATGTTGGAACAAGTATGCGAAAGAGACTAACCGCTAGGCCTAAGCGCGTGAATGTTTTCAATGCAGTGAGCACAGAGCCTACACGAGCCACTGAATCTGAAACCAATGTGAGTTCTTATATTTGATCGTTGCCGAGTCCTACGCCATTACGGGCAACACCAGAACCCAATCCCGTGAAAGCGTGGGATGTTGGATGATGTCTCAGTGACCAATCCCGTTCCATCGCGGGTTGAGCTGATCATCATCATTTATTCACCTTGTCATTCGGCGTGTGAGGAAAAATTCACCAAAAGCTGGCAACGCAGAAATCACTTTTTAATCCCTATAAAGGCAATTAAAGTGTTAAGTGCCATCATCCGCTTTCATTGAAGGTGCATGCATCGTCTTCACATTTACCGAATCATTCGTTTAAATAAATACTGACGAATTGATTGACAAAAGACAACTCTACAGTCTAGCTGGTGTCGGTGTTTCATAAATATGTTTCTTTTTTTAGACGATTTTGAAATCTTAGTAAAGGTTGTCACCTACAAATGTCTTGGCGGTCCACCGGTCGATCGCGATGGACTTAATGCCCATCTCTGGTCAATACTTGCACTATACAAGCTCGCCTTTCTTTTATCAGGAAACAGTTTTTACATATTACCGTAAACCTATTTCGGCATGTAAAAAATGTCGTCAATTGAGTGAGTGTTTGTTAAAGTCGCACTATAAAGCAACGGACCTCGTAATTTTAAGGCATGGGTAAGTGCAGGGGGCTACAATTGAACTGGCAACCCCCACCAAACTACCATACCAAGCCAATAGAAGAACTTTTAGTCTCGGCAGATTTAACGTGGATCAGTCTCTTGCGATATATCGGTCATTAATTTTAATTTGATAAAGATATTTTCAATAGTAAAATCTTTTGCTGTCGTTGCTAATGCCACCTGTCTGACGTAGTCAAATCAAGTCCCATGAAATTCATCGTGGCAAGGGGCGAGATGTACGCCTGTCGTTGGCCTTAGCCTTGAGCACTTTACAAGTGACAGAACGATTTTAGCTCCGTGAAATTCCCGAAAGGAAGGAAATAATTTTGCCACAACCTGTGAGACAGGTATGACTTCTTTACTATAGATGGTGACATCACAGATCTCCACCTCCCCAATTTAGGCATGAAACTAGAGGGAAGGGAAATATTCTCCAGTCCCCATGCACTCGTAGTTTCAGCTGCGACCGCTCACAAGACTTTCGGACCCACTGATTTAACGAGCACGTATCCCGTGTATCCATGGAGGGTATTTGGGGCATCGAACCCAGGCCTTTTGGTCGGGAATCCGATGTTCCAACCTCTAGTCTAATTTATTATGTAATATTTCATTACATATTTAAAAACTACAGGTGGAATAATAATAAATAATGAAATTTAATTTTTAGTAATTAATTCAATAGTCTTACTTTCTTCTGAATAAAATGCAAATAACTATTATTTTCATTTTAGTGCAAAAATTTTAAAAAATGCGCCAACAGCATGCCAATATATCGAATTTTCTAAATTTTTTATTGACTTTTAATCGTAATATACGAATTTAAAATCGAGGTTTTTGAAATAAAATTTTATAACTCACATCTGAAAAGTAATTCCAGATTTTCAAATGATTTTCTTATATGTATATCTATTTTTAGATACGAGTTCAGTGGACTATTTAAACCCTTAAATATATGTCATCGGCGTATACATGCGTCTCACTCAAACAGTACATTCTCCCTGAACGTTTATATACGTCTTCCGAAATACGATTCTTTTCTTTTGGCTACTCTTAATAAAACTATTACGAAGGGCTTGGAGTACAATAAAATGACCTTGACAGCGCCTACAAAGGATTTACTTATTTCGGAGAAAAATTTTCTTATGTTTGTGTCTCCCCCTCCAATACACCACGTACGATTGTATGTATGAAAAACAGTGGCCCTTGAGCAAATAAGGGATCATTCATGACCAAAGTTAGTTATCAAAAAAATGTATAGGAAAAAAACATTATCAACACTATATACGATTTCTTTATACTTTCCTTGCATGCAATCCAAATCATATATTTTATTTTTTTGCTTAGTTCATATTATAGGAATGTAATAAAAATAGATATAATAAATAACTATGGAAAGTTGAAATTTTAGATGAAAATATTTACACATACATAAACTATTCCTGCTATACTACCACACTATCTTATGCTTACAATAAATACATGATATATATATAACGTATCTCCCGTAATAATCCTAGTTCAATGACTATCCTTCTTCCATATGCCTTAGTTAAGTCAAATTCCCATTTTCGCGTCATGTGCTACTTCAATTACTTAAATAAACATTTAGTTAAGCGAGCTATAACACATTAATTATAGTTGAAATATACATGTTTAGAGCAAGTCAGAAGACCCATGAATAATTGATTAAACTCTAATCCAGTTAGCTATAAACTAATCTACATGTAATGCACTGACTAAACCTGCTAGTGTCTACAAAATTAGCCACGCTATCAGAGACTGTACATTACACCCTTCCAGGCGATGACAAATACTCTCAGAGCTCACTTAAAAGTGCATGTACAATTTGATAATGAATATCTCAACTTGAAATGTCAAATCGTAATACTAGGAAGGTACTTGGCTTATTTGAAAGTGATATAGAAATAATAATGTGTTATTGATCATTTCTCACATAGGTTTTCGACGAAAGTAAAGATTTTTAACACGGCATACTAAAAATTAAAATCAAATATCCACTAAAGTACATATAATTTTTCTCATGTACTAAGTTGCTTAAAACCTATTTTAAAACTAAGCAACTTACAGCAACAAACTGTGTGCCAAAAGTGCACAGCTGGGTCACGTGGTTGGTTTGTTACTGGCTTTCTGTACCCAAGGTTGCGGGTTCGACCCCGGCCCAAGTCGATAGATTTTCTTGATGCAGAAAATCGACAACGGCCATGCCGTATAATTATACGGCGTGTAAAAGATCCCTATGGAGTGCTAAAGGCAAAATTAAGTTCTAGTACAGGTTCTCATCGTCAGAGCTCATGTGCCTCCCTCTGGGGAGGAAACTGGGCGTCAAAATTATCTGCGATGATTGGTATCCGCCTATAGGGAGCCGCACTAACAAGAGACACCTGCTTTCAGTGAATGCACTAGGCAGGATGATGAACTCTGTTAGCCAAATGTTCATAATCTGCGATTAGAAATTTTAAAAATAATGTTCACAGATAGTGGCAAAATTTTATTCATAGTAACAAGGATTGCTGGGTTAGATATATTTTTTAAGAAATCCAGCCTTCTCTCTCGTCTAAATTTCCCTATACCCCTAAAATGAAAAGAGAAAATAGTGCATGAAGAATTTCATTTGTTTCTAAAAATATAAAATACAAATCCTGTTACGGGTGGGTAGACTTTTGCATGTTAGGGTCTACTTCTAATTTTTTCAAACTGTTGCGGTCCACTCAGTGGCGTAGGTATGGTGAGCTAAAAAAGGCTCAATAATATTTATATTACAACAACAATAAATACAGAATATGCACTTACTTACATAATTAATTACTCTTAAAATGACGTTTTAGTGCAAAACGCTAGATACAAACATAATAATTTTACCCGCAGCTTTAATGATATCAAATGATGTAATTTTTATCAAACATTTCAAAATACATTAAAAAATAAATAATTTTCATTTAAAGTTAGTTCTTGTAGTTATAGTCTCAGTAGAAGACTAGGTCTGCAAACTGCCCTCCCCAATCTTGAATATCTCGGGTGATGTTTCAGTAGTCAAATCCGGGTTATCACGGGAAAAGTTGATCAACTTTTATTTTCATCTTTAATCAGTGCCTCGGTATAAACGTATTTCGGCTACTGCCATTGTGGTGATTATACACTCATGGCCAATAAAAATTAGCGCACCAAGAAATAATTGCGAGATCGTAACGAAACTTGGCTGAAGGTACACGACGGCGAGATATGCAAATGATTAGAAATACAGCGTGATTGCGCTTTACGTATAGCCGCTACACTGCGTTTAATGTCGTTCTCCGTGGAGAGTAAAACATGTAACCAAAGCTTGTTTGAATAGATCTGAGGTAGACACGCCATTTCCGAAGACAATATGAGCAGCTAACGCAGTTTGAGAGAGGGATAATTATCGGCACATGATGGAAGCTGGTGGTCAGTTAGGCGAGTAGCTCGTCAAATAGGTCACTCTGATTGTGTTATGAGGAGGTGTTGGGACCAGTAGATCCGAGAGATGTCAAATACACGAAGACCAGGCTAAGGGAGCCCTCGACAAACCCGTCGTCGAGAAGATCGCCGCATCGTAAGAAATGTACGCGTGCAGCCGACTGCTTCATCGGCCGCCATCCAGGCACAGGTAGCACCTTCACTATAGGCCCCTGTGCCTTCTCGAAACATATGAAGGTGCCTGGCTGAATGACATTTGGGATCGCGACACCACTTAAGTGTGCTACCCTTGACGACCACCCATCGATGCCTCCGTTCGGAGTGGTGCCGCGCACGAGGAAACTGGACTGCAGCAGAATGGAACCAGGTCGTATTTAGCGATGCGCGCGCGCGAATCCAGATTCAATCTCAGCAGTGATGAGAATCGTGTTCGTGTGTGGAAACCTCGTGGTGAACGCCTCAATTCTGCCTTGGATATAAAGCGACACACCACTCCCACAGCTGGTGTGATGGTAGGGGGTAACATTGCTTACAGTACACGGTCACCTTTAGTATTGATCCGTGGCATCATGATAGCCCAGCGGTATGTTCATGACATCCTGCAAACACATGTGTTGCCACTTATGCAACGGCTCCCAGGAGCAATTTTCCACAACACAATGCTCGGCCTTACATGGCCAGGGTGTCACAAGACTGTCTCGGCACTGTTACTATTCTTCCTTGGCCTGCTTGATCTTCAGATTTGTCTCCAAACGAGCATATCTGGGATCATTTGGTTCGCGATTTGGGCATCCCACGAGTTTGAGCGAACTAGAGGCAAGGTTACAGCAAATATGGAACTAAATGTTTTAAGACATCATATAGAACTTGTAAATCTCAATGCCCGATCGTAACGCATCGTGCATTCACACTAGATTGGATTCAACAGGATATTATATCGTCCGTACTTTTGCCTTTTTCTATGAAACATAAATTATCCTTTTTTTCTTTGATTTTTTAATTATTTACTTACATCAAAGTAGTCATTACGTATGTAAAATTTCGTTTCATTTTGACGACTCCTTCTTGGTGCGCTAATTTTTTTGTCCATGAGTGTATTTACTCTTATTGTCGCAGTGTTAAGCGTCATCGTGCGCTTCCAATAATGAATCATGTGTCGTCTACACTAAGGGGTCTTCAACCTTTCACGCTCGAATGCTAAAATAATACATTTAGAATAATCAGTGAACCATATTAATAAAAAAATTAAATCCGCGGGCCACACGACTGCCAAAAAATATTGCATTCAAAAAAGTTAAATGGAAGTCGAATTAAAATGCCTTGCAAACCTGTTTAAGATAAGAGTCCGCCATTTTCGGAAAATTTGTGAAATTTAAGCATAGTTAGATTTTTTATATTTAAGATACAGTAAAAATTTTCAAAAATTCTTCTTTTTTGGAAAATTTTATCTTAAATGGATATCAAACACATCAGCGAAATGTTTTAAATATCAAGAATAGCAGAATAAATGTAGGTTCTAACGACAAAAACAGAGAAAGCGATTTTTTTTTACAAATTTCATCAAATTCAAATGAATGGACATTAAAATGCCTTCAGTGGGCCATTTGCGGGCCTCCGGTTGAAGACTCTTAGTCTACACATAGTCACATGCACTGTGAAGAGCCCATACTCCAGTCTAGCTGGCGTCGGTCTTTTATCTTTTAATATATATTAAATTTGCGTGGCTTAGGTCTTGCGTGAAGGCGTTTACCCCCAAAAGTCTTGGTGGTCTACCGGTCGATCGCGATCGGCTCATTACCCACCCGTTACTATAACAATTAGAAAATTCTGCGTACCATTAGAAAGAAAAAAACGAGCAAATATGAATACCGAAATATTAAGTGAATTCTTTTCAACCATAGACCGTCATTTCTGTGTGCAGCAATCAAGATTAAACATCGCAAATCGCTCAGGGCCACGACGGAACACTGGAGAAATAATGTGGTTCTTTTTTAATTTACAACATGCAAATAGAAGACATAGAATTCGGCGAAAACAACACGAAAAAATGTCTTCTGAATGCATTTGTACACACTTTAAGCTGATGCAAGCAATATGAAGCTTTAGGAAATTTTTTCTGAGCATGCTATGAGTCTTATTTCGTATTCAAAAATTCTTGAATAATTCACCATATTTAAGCATCGTTACCGTATCGCAGTATATCCTGTAATGCAGTGTTTCTCAAACTGTGGGGCGCGCCCCCCTGGGGGGGCGCGATAACTTTACAAGGGGGGCGCGAGCACATCGAAAATAAAAGATTTAAAAATAATTAATTTACTGGAATGAATTAAAACAAAATACTTTCAAACATAATAAAAAATGGACTTTTACTTTGATATAATTTATAGGCGCGCGCGATATTAAGTCAACTAAAATTAAAAATTTCTTAAATACTTAATTAGCTATCTTTGATCCTATAACCTAATAAAAAACTTTTATTTGATTTGCTGTAATCCCATGATGAGATATTTTTTATTACGCTTTCTTTATAAACATAACATACAACTCTTTTGGAGAAAAAACAGATCCCAGACGCAGAATCGAAAAAATTTAGGAACATAAAAAATTCCTCACTGTCATTATTTTTGAAATACTGCACATTATAGCTGTAATCTGTTTAACCTTCTAAGTTATTGGTACAGTTAGTTATGACCCCTCTTTTATGTGTTTCTTTCTCATTTAGGGAAGTTGTAAGTAATGTGTTTCTCTGTTAGGCTTTTTTGCATGCAAAAGAGTTTTATGATGTTTGGAAAACCACGGAGAGCTTTTTGAAGGATTACTTTTGGCCTAGAATTATTTTTACGAGTTTTCTATACATATGAAGCATAACACGAAAAACGCAAGAGCAAAGAGCGGGCACTTCAGCCGGTATACTTTTAATGTATCAGTAGTGCACAGAGTATTTTATAACTAATTAATTAATACTAAATTAAGAACAAGTTTAATAAGTATTAACGACTTCCATGGGCTTGTCTTGCATAGCTAAGTTTTTATAAGGAATGCTTATGATTAGAAATTCATCCTCTGAGTTCATTTTCTATATTTAGCTGATATCTATATTTTGTCTTCTAAGTAGCCACCGCATTTTGCAATATGTTCAATTTAAAAATTAGAGGAAGGAAAAATAACATATAATTATCCTATTAATTTATTTATTTATTTTTTGCTTAAAAGTAGTATACAAAATTTTAATGCTTATGTTACTAATTTGTATGGTTTATAATTAAGATCGCCTATTGTAGCTTTAGGGTCAGAGTGCATTATTATTGCATTCAGTACATTATTAATGTATAAGGGGGGCGGGATAAAAATTTTGATCAAAAAGGGGGGAACCAGTATTGAAAGTTTGAGAAGCACTGCTGTAATGCTTAGAAATTAATCAATTTCTATTGATAACGTACACTTTCAACTGGATAATGTATCCTTTCATAACGTTGGTATTGTCTAGTATTTGTTTGAAAAATATGTAGAAAACAATGCTTTGTTGATTTAGACTCCTTTATCCTACAGAGCATTTGCTGCATAAAGTTCAAAGAACCATCTAATATCTAGTTATACAGACATCCAATCTCCCACTATTTGAAATTGATGTTATTAAAGTATACTGTCAGATTTCACAAACGATGCAGGATGTATTAAAAAGCAAATTTGTCCCAATGGGATATCGATGTCGTGATCAAAATAAAAAAAGTGCAATTTATATATTAATAATATTACTACAATACCACCAACAAAAGATGTTTACATTCTTCTCTTTTTCCCGTTTTGGTGTGTGTGTTACATATTTACAACAGGAAAAAAATAAGGAATTTTCTTTAGTATCTGGAACAGAGGTGGCCAACCCAAATGACCTCGCGAGCCATTTCGGAAAAATTTAACAATCCTGCGGGCCGCATATAAATATACATATACATATCTTTATAATTAGATTTGGATCCATTACAAACATTTGTTGGAGTGGAAATTTAATACAGACTGATATATTATTACTGTTTCCATTGTTTATCATGTATACAAACATAGATAGTAAAATTATAATAATGCAATAGTTAAATAATGTTTAATTCATTTAATTAGTGAGATATTTGTTTCTTACTCTCACTTACTTTTTGAAAGTCGATCCCAATGCATGTGTATTTGCGCATTCTAATTCATGTTGCAGACTTTCGTGCGTTAAGTTAGAGCACGATTTATGTTTGATAAATTTCAATTTAGAAAAAAAAAAGAGATCCATAGTAACAGAAGCAGCGTAATAAAATAATAATTTTTTTTTGTTTCCAAAAAAAACTTTTTTAAAACAAAAAATATTGTACAAAATAGTCGAATTTTGTAAAGTTGTAAAGAATCTCGCGGGCCGCAAAATTTTTCAAGGCGGGCCGCGGTTTGGACACCCCTGATCTAGAATATATATATATTATATAAATATAAAACTTTAGCCGTGCATAATTTGTCGTAGCGAGTGGTTGATTTAAACAATGGCGAACCAAAGGTAGGGCGTGGCTGGTGATGTGTTTCTCTGTGTTACTTAGAACGTGGTCGAGTGCGGTATTATCGAAGAGACACTCATGTAAAGCGTTATTCCTTTTTATTCATATCCGGAAACACATAAAGATCCAGTAGGGGTGGCAATACACATACAAGAAGGAAACACCATAGTACAAACACAAAGACAATCATAGAACGCGTTGCAGCAGGCTGATTACATGATGAAAGCAGGTAGACAAAAGAGAGCGATTAACCAAGAATTTTGCTTTTATACCAGCAGTGCAAGCGCGTGATGATTACGTAATAGTAGTTCTGATTGGATAGAATGGGTGGGACAGGGATTTCGGACTAGCCGATTACGATTAAGATTACAATGTTAATTTTAAACCAAAGAGATAACGTTATTTTAAATATTAGTACGAAGAGGGAATTATTACATGTATATATATATTAAAAATATATGCTAACGTATTAGTGAAAAATGCTCATAGATTAAATTCAGTTATCAGGAGGCTCGCTTGGTGTTAAATTAACCAGGGTATCAAATGCCCTGAGAAGGAGGGTGCTCAAACCACTACCATATTAACAAGGCACATCATCGATCACTCACTAAGCAACCCCTCTGCTGCCAGGTTAATCTAACTATGTCTATCCAAACTGTTATCCATTGTTATAGTATTAACGGCTGTAGCTAGGCATTTCGACGCCACCTAATATTTGAATGCGGTTCTAAATTTACAGTCTGGAAATATATATTTAATATAATCTAATAATATAACTGAATCCAAATAATCTAACTAAATTTAATCCTAGTATTTCTATTAAATGTGATCTCCAAATGTACTAAAAAAGAAATTTAGCCTTAACACAAAAAAAAAATTGTACAGTTAAAAAAATTTGTTGATATAAGCTATGGACTTCCGATTTTAAAGCAACGAAAAGGAGGGAAAAATAAATTTTCAATCAGATACCTGAATCTTTTCAATGACAAGGGGAGGGGCACGACTAAGGAAATTCATTTAATGAGACTTTGTGCAATAGAAGTACTGCTTTAGAGGGTGTTCAACCCTCAATATCCGCTGAATGGGAAGTCAATTAGAAGTAAATAGCCTTTGAAATTCATGCTTAGCTTAAATACAATTAAGTTTCAATCACCACGAGCAATGCAGTGGCATGGTTGGTAGAGTACCTGTTTGCTACACGAACGGCCTCGGTTCGAGTCGCGCAGCCGAATTTTATCTGTGTTAATTTTTAAATTCATTGAATTATTTTTATAATTAAATAAGTTTACTTAGAAAAAGTTTTATTTTAAATATTAAATGATATTTTAGATAATTATTTTGTAATTTAAAAAGTAAAATAATTATTGTAATTATATAAATATTTATATATTATAAATATAATCATTAATAAATAATATTTATTATAGAAATATATTATAATGGGTTTGCGATCGTTTTTATTTAATTTTTAATTTCATTTAATTTTTTTTAAATTAAATAAATTTATTTAAAAAAAGACATTAAATATTTTATGTAATTATAAAATAATTAAATTAATAATATGCAATATAAGAAATATATATATATACTAGAGAACCCAACAAACGTTGTCCTGTACACACATCTTAAATTCAAAATAAAAGATTTTTGAATATTCGATACTGCGATCGTAACGCAGTCTGCCGGATCCCCAATGTAAAACATTCCAAGATCAACAATTTATAAATAAAAAATTAATTAAATAAACATTTCTTAACCGAATTATAAATCTAAACCATTCTCGAGTAAACTGGAATAGACAAAGACTTTCATCAAAATCGGTCTGGCCGTTTAGGATGAATTCAGTTTCATACACACGCACAGAAGAATTACATATATAAAGATTATTTAAAAAGATATTAATTAAAAACGCGCTAAAAAGCGTGAATTGTCTGCATTTTCGTAACAATAAAGACCGGGTTTGGCCAGTTTGGCTGAAAATCAATTTTCGACGCCAACTTACGTCTTTTTGAATTCCTACTATTAGCTCACGATCTCTATACATATTTTATTTGTTTGTTTGTTTGTTTGTTTATTTATTTATCTTAGTGGAATTTTCAATCGGTAATAAAATATATTTTAAAGCGCTCCATTGAGCCGAAATGTAATGTACATGATTATTTTGGATGACAATACAATAAATTTTTTAATTATTATTAATAAAAATTAATTGATTAAAACTAATTATTTTAAAAATTACAAATGCAGCCACGTTGGCGACTTAGCGACCCTTTTGGCGACTTATGTCAAAATTTCAAAATGTTTTTTTCTCACGTGTAAAGCATTCAGTTAAAAAATATTTTATATACACGACTGTTTTGGATATCAATATGATACTTTAATGATAATTAATAAAAATTAATTACCACTTAATGTTGTGATTCTGCATATAGATATTTATATTAATTGCAACTATTTAATAAAAAGTAGCTAAAATAAATTTTTTCTTGGTTGATCTAAGCAGGAATTGATTAAAATGTTTTTTATATTACTTGTTTATAACAATAGCGTTGATACAACAATGCAGGTGAATGTTGAGTTGTATTTTTTTGAATATTCTTAATTAATATCTTTTTAACTAATTGTGATATCGGATCGAATTGTGAATCGAAACCATTCTCGAATTTACTTGAACCCACACAAAAAATTTCATCGAAATCGGTCCAGCCGTTTAGGAGGAGTTTAGTGACAAACACACGCACAGAAGATTTTTATATATAAAGATATATGAACGATAAAATAATTTTTTTTTTATAAATAGTTATTATAATATATATATTAAATATTATTATAATATTTTACATAAAATTTTATTTATAATATATTGTATTTCATATTATAAAACTATTTATAACAAAGTTTTACATAAAATATAATTTAATATTTATTATGATATATTTTTATAGTAAATATTATTTATGAATAATTATATTTATAAATTATAAATATTTATATCATTACAGTAATTATTTTGCTTTTTAAAATACAAAAAAATTATATAAAATATCGTTTAATATTTAATAAACCTTTTTTTTAAATAAATTTATATAGTTGTAAAAAAGAATTAAATGAATTTAAAAATTAAATAAAAAAATCCGATCGTGTGACTCGAACCAAGGTTGACTTTGTAAAAGACAGGTACTTTATCAACCAGTCTTCTGCGTCATTGGAAGTAATTAAAACTTAATTGTACAAAAGCTAAGCATGAATTTCGAAGATTATTTTATCCGGATTGACTGCCCATTCGGCGGAACTGAGCATCCTAAGGTAGTACTACTAATGCAAAAAGTCTCGCCACAAATGAATTTCCTTAATCGTGCCCTCCACTTGTGAGACAAATATGTTGATTATCTCATGCCCCGTTACTTCGAAATAAATTAGAATTTAGAAAGCAAACTAGAAAAATTAGAACTTCAATTTTTTTTTAAAGTAAGTAATCTATAATCTTAAGATTAGATAGAAGGTTATTTTTTTAAAGGAATATTTTTCAATGGTTATTAAAAAATATTATTTTTTGTAACAGAGATGTATGAAATGTAATCTATTAATTAAAAATTAAGTAAAAAATGAAAAATTATCTTAACACAAATGAAATAAGCATAATTAAAAATTACGAATTATTTTACCTCTGCTTTGTCTTTGCTATGTATTTATATAGATAAGCAGACAAATATATATGATTTTCACATTTTGTTGATTTTGAAAGTGATATAAGTCTATCTCAGGTGATCAGAAGCGTATATTTCTTTTAACTAGTACTTCAGAAACAGTCACATTTTAAAATTACACCAATTATTTTACCAAAATAAATCTGTGAGGATCCCCTCCCTTAATCCTAACTACCAATGTCAGGAGAAGAAAAATCTCAAAAAAACTGTTTTTATTATTAATTACTTTTCAGCACTGTTGTGTAAAGTATAGGAAAGCATAAGCTAACTGCCTCGAAATAAGGCAGCTTATATCTCGTACTTTCAAGCCAACAGACAGTTTAAAAAAAACACCAATAATTAATTTCTCAGTTGCGACTCGGAAATAGAACACCGAAAATGACAGCACAGTTTAAGTTAACAGGCGGCATAATGTCCCCACACAGTAGAGCTTCTCAAACTTTCAATATTTGCGACTCAAATTTCAAACATAATTTTCATTGCCCCCTCCCCCATTCAATAGTAATGTATTGAATGCATTAATAATGTACTTTGACGCTGCTGTAATGTGACATTAATTATAAACCTTACAAGTGATCAAGATAAATATTAAATTTCATAATTGTTATTTTAAGTAAATTACTTTAATTAACACGATATTAGTAATGTTTACATTCCCTTTCTTGTTTTTAAATTGGAACAGAATGCAATAAACATGCAACGTGTATATTACTGTGACAATTAAATAACCTGATTAGTCATAAAAATTAGGTTTATTGAAAACAATATGCAAATACCTTTTAAACACCTTCAACATGCTCCCTTTTCTTATCAATACATAGCTGCATACGAGTTTTGCAACTTTCAGAGCAATGCTGTGGCTCATTTCGTGTCACCATCTTCACTAAGTCTGCCGTTTTTGACTTCTCATCAACAGATTGAAAATGTGTTCCTTTCAATGCATTTTTCATTTTAAACAATTGGTAGAAATTTTATGGGGTGAGATCTTGTGAGTACGGTGGATGCTCGAGCACAGTAATGCGTTAGTGTGCCAAGAACTGTTCTACAGAGAGCGCATTGGGCACTGGGTCGTTGTCTTGATCAAGTTACTCGGGACTAATTTTACGCAACCTTTGACCATATGCAAGTTTTCGGCCAAAACTTTTCTTGTGTTCTCTCTGTCAATGTTCGTAATATCCTCCATCATCTGAACATTCAATCGTCGGTCTTTTCGCAATGAAATCGTGCGTGATTATGGAATCATGAATCGTGGAATAACATGCCACACCATCAGCCCCGGAATGTTCAAGGTAAACTATATTTCATTCCCACTCCTTCACACCAAGCCTAACGGCTAGAACAGGGGTGACCAACGCACGGCCCTCCAGTACGTATGTTGCGGCCCACCGACTCTTTTATAAAAAAAAATTAAATATCAGCTTTTTAAAGTTTTTTTCATTTTGAAATTCATTCGAGTGGAAATTTATGTATACATCTATACATATAAATAAAAATGAAGTGTCTGTTTGTAATTTGAAATTAACAGCTTTTTACTAAATGCATTTAAAAGTATATACGATATATTACATGAAAAAATCAATTCTTAAAATTTTTGTCTGTCTGTCTATCTATCTGTCTTTCTGTTTGTTCCGGCTAATCTCCGAAACGGCTAGACCAATTTTGACGAAACTTTCACTGCAGATAGCTAATGTTATAACAAAAAAATTAGGCTACTTTTATTGTAGAAAAAAATTAGGATTCCGAGAAAATAAAATTAAAACCAATGAAATAGTGAGCAATGTCCGATTCAAATAGAGGTTATTTATTTCAGAAAGGAACTATTTTTACTCAATAGGGATTATTTTTATTTAAAAGGAATTATTTTATTCCGCGAGCCTTCTGTCTCAACGATTGCTAGCAGTTATATCAAACTTTTTTCTTTGATTAGGTTGCTGCCATTCGCGACATTTCCCGTTCATGGCTTGATCCTAATGATTTTACAGTCCTTAACTGCATTGTCAAAGGTCATGCGTCCTTTCACCCCTTGCTCAACAAAAAGCAAAGGAAAAAAAATAAAACAAAAAATAAACATAGATTCACAAAGAAGAATGAATGAACATGAAAAGTTTTCGTAAACTCTGCGAAGTGAATAAAAACTTTTTTTGTTAAACTCCACGTGGACGAAGTCGCGGGTAACAGCTATTTAACATAAAATAAATGCATCAGAAAGTAATATTAACGTATTACACATCCAGATAAAAATTATTTACACTTTTTTTAGCGTTTATTACACAAAATTTGTAACAACGTGATACTTTTGCTGAGCGGGTAGGTGTTTTCAAAAATCGACCCACAAGAAAGTTACGGGGCGTCATAAATAATAATAACAATAATAAAAAAAATCAGCAATTATATTTAAAGACTTAAAATTTTACAAACATGGTTTTTTTTGTTCAGCTGAGTTACGTAAAAAGTTTTTTTTTTGTTTAATTTATAAAATTCACGTAAAATTAATTCATTAAAAACTTCTTCATCCTTCAGTCTGTATTTTTTAATTTTTAAATTTCCCGTGCGAAGAACGGATATACCAGCTAGTTATATTATATAAACATTATTATATTATCTATGTCCCTATATATGGAAAATAAGGAAAACAATAATAATAATTCATTCTGTTTTAAATTTTCACTCAATAAATGTTTTTTTCTTTCCTAATCTGATATAACGGTACATATATTTTTATGTGTGGCCTGCGAAATTATAATATTTTCCCGAAGTGGCCCGCAAGGTCATTTGGGTTGGATACCCGCTGGGCTAGAGCATGCGCAGTCCGGGGATTTAACTGTCACACATTGTATTTTATTTCTTATTATGTCACAATGTATTTTGTTTTGCTTCCTTTAATTAAATTAATTAATTTTTTCAAATCTTTTATTTTCAAATTTTGGATATGCTCGTTCCCCCACGTAGGGTCGTAACGCTCCCCTCATGGAACGCTCTCCACATTCTGAAAATCTCTGCTATGCAAAGTCTATCCCCCCCTTATCCTAAGTTTTGATACTACCTGAAACAATGCAAGTTTCGCGCATACACCTGCTCCCTTAACAAGAGATTTCCAATGATGTCAACAGAAAAATGTTCCAAATGAAATTCAGAACAATGGGAAATATATATCCGTAGTGCTGATAACTAGAAGTATAACCATCCTCCTAAGAAGCTTCAGTTGTACCTTCAACAATAAAAATAACTTTTTCTTAGTATGGTCATAAAGCGGTTCAGAGGGTCAGGCAGAAAAGATCAGAGTAAAAAACGATTAATAAATACACCAAGAGGATATTCTTCTCGACACAGTTGTTGAGAGCGCTGCAAGCACGTATCTGTGGGTGAACGGTTCAAGTCAGATGTTGAAGGCAAAGTCAACAGTTATTATCGAGAAATACATGCTGAAGCATAATAATAAGTATGATATTCTAGAAAGCCTAATAAGTTTGCTCATTATTACAGATCACTTGTGTAATATAGGTAAACATAACAAAATTCGAAATTATTAAATTTAAAAATAGGGCTTAGTTTGAATTTAAAAATTGCAACAAAACGTCATTAAAGAAAATTTTGATTTGATTTTGATATTCATAGACTGTCCAATAAGTAATAGGACTAATTTTTCTGCAGCGAAACCACTCGTCGGAATGTTAATTTCTGTGGCATAAAAAAAATTTGTTGTCTGTATTAACGAAAGCTACCGATAGATGGCGTGTACAGACTCGTATTCTTGAGTATCACGTGATTGAACTGAAGCGTCTTTGTGGTCGCCTGCCAGACGCGGCCTGCTGTCGAAACGGAAGCAAAAATCTGCAAACATCAGCATCGGAGACCTTTGATTTGATACGGTATCATTCATGATTGGAGCAAGAAAGCAACAATATCTTAAAATGCTTTATCACAGCAGACGAAGCTTGGTTGTATTACTATGATCCAACCATAAAACAACAAAGCAGTGAATGGAAACATCCATCTTCACCTACTCCCAAGAAAGCAAAAACTGTGAAATCGGCTGGTTATGACCATATTTTTTTATTATTATGAAGCAATTGTGTATCAACTCGCTGTCGAACCCGGTACTAGCGCAAACCACTCCTGCGAACAATGGTACAGCACGTTAAAAGGAAACGTCCATTGCTTCGAAATGGCTTCCTATTGCACCATGGCAATGCCGGATCACATATTGCTCGTTGCGTACTGGGTGTTTCGCAGCAGAACAACGTACAGATTTTACCACACTCTCCATACAGCAATGATCTCCCTCCATGCGATTTCTGGCTGTTTCCTCTACTTAAGAAACCATTAGGAAGCAAACTTTTTACAAGAACAAAACATGAGTAAAGACTGTGGAGGCGGTTGCGAAACAGCTCACACAAAACGGACTCTTACATGTTTTTAAGAAGTGGACAGAACTTTGGGATAAATGCATTACGTGCCACGGAAGTTATTTTGAAAAAAACCATGTAAATGATGATGATTAAAGTTATTCTGTTTTTTTAAATAATTTTAGTCTTTAATACTGATTGAACAGCCCTCGTGTATGTTGAGAGCTATTGGTGACGGACCTCGTAATTCTGTACCATGGTCAGATGACAAGAACTACACCGGAGCTGGAGCCCTTTCTTACTTCCAAACCACGCCTACGGGAGGACATTGGGCCTTGATAGATTTAATGTGCATTTGCGCCTCTACTCGGACAATCTTCAATTGTTTTTGAATTCATAACCGTGACTTTACAACGTCTTCCACGAGCTCGTGAAACTTAAATGAATTAAAATAAACCGTCCAGGTATAATTTTTTGACTCATAAAAAGTATATCTCTTCTCCCTTTTCTAAATATTATATGCGATATGAATACTAATTAAAATGCTTTTTCTCGAATGGCTTACAATTCTGAAGTCATAAAGAATTTTAAAAACCAAGAGTGTGTTTGCCCTTTAAAATTATTCTTGGATTTGATGTGTAGAAGGGAATGTAAAAAATATTCATGATGCAGTTTTCAAATGCCTGTTTGTAAAATAAAAAGGAAAAGCACAAAGGAACGGAAATAAACATTCAAAGTATTCTCATCGTTCTTTTTTTTTAAAAAATAAAATAAATTTAAAAATGTGGATGTTACCAACTCTTTTAAAATGTTACAAAATTTCCAACCAACACAAGAGCCTTCCTCACTTCCATCTCGGATATCTCATTTTTCTCTAATGCAAAGGGAATGCTTCTTTTTCCAGCATTTCGAAACAAAAAAAAAGTGTGAAAGAATTTTTTTTTTTGTTTTTCTTCTCAAAAGAAGATTAAAAGATTTTCTCAAATATCTTTGCAGAGTGGCTCGCCCACTTTTTGTGAAGGTTTTGAATATAATTAGCTCTAGAGTCAATTTTTCTAGAATAAGTTCTTCTGAAAGTCTTACGTTTTAAACAAAGGCGTAGATTTAGCACTAACTGCATGTTTTACTAGATTGAAGCGAAATTTTATCTCATTATAAATTGTTAAGTTCCAGTGAAATTACTTCGGTTTAAAAAAATTTCAAATAAGTTCTTTTAAAAAAATTAAGTTTAATAATTTAATTTAAAAATACTTATTAAATGAAGTATATTTTAATTAATCAAAATTAATACTTAAATTATATCACTTAAGTACAGGAAAATAGGTATATATTTTCTTTCTACTTTATACAGTACATTTAATATTTTTTTTATGAGTGTCAAATTCATCCCCATCAAATTTTTCGTACATCGGGAAAAAACAAGGCCTTAAAATTGCACAAAATTTTCAATCTTTTCGTCTAGGTATACAATTAAACGATTTACAAACTTAAAAAGATTATTTTGACAATTTAATCATCTTAATTCGCCTTACTCGAACAAAAACATCGACTGACGAGAAAATTATTTTTAATTAAAATTCTCTAGCGTAATTGTATTAGTTTATTCTCAGCAATTGTAACGAATGCCAGAAATTTTACAAATTTTAATTCTAATTTATTAAGATGGAAGTAGAGAGTTAATTATATAATTAATATACAAAGAGTTATTCTCTGAAAAAGTTATTTTATTAAGGTTCTTGGCAGGAGGATCCAAGCATGTTCTTGGATTACCGACAAATAAAAATGACAAAGTTGTATCTCATTAAATATTTCCCGATTTCTCCCGAATAATTTATAGTTATGTAAATGTTAAAAGAATTTCTATAACCTTTATAAAAACCCTTTACATACGGTGTACTGGCATTTTATGAAATTAATTCGATGGAAAGTTTATGTTTAGAGAAAAAAAATCTAATAATTGACAAAAAAATACAAAAAAATTCGTTTTGAGATAATATCAAAATTCCTTGGAGGTTTGCTTTCTTTATACGTGCCAAAAAGAAGGCAAGTTAAGTGAAATAATTTGATTATTTCGACTCAGAAACAGCGGTGCAACAACGTTTTGAGGAATCTATATAATTTAATTTCATATGCGATTATTTTTTGTTTCCTCTTGTGTGTCAGTTGAAATAAAAACTCCAACATGAGTTTTATTTAACTAAAATAATGTGTTAGATTGAATCTGAATTCATAAATTTTATTAAGAATATATATATTAGGTTGGGGGAAAAGAAATCTATTATTTTTGCATGAAAATCAAGACTTTGTAATCATTGTACGATTTGGGTCAAATATGCGCCGTTTTTTTGTATAATTTGATGCCATTTTAAAAAAGCTTTGTAATGCCTCTCTCATCGAAATCTTGGCCATTATTGGTGAAAATACCTAGTAATCGATTTTCACTATCTTCTCTTAATCCCAATGTCTTATCCCTCAGAAGGTTTTGCAATGAGAGAAAAGGGTGGTAATCGCTTGGTGCCAGGTCTGGACTATATAGTGGATGCGTTAAAACTTCCCAACCAAGCTCCCAGAGGTCCTAGCGAGTCACTACAGAATAGTGTAGCCTGGCGTTGTCTTGATGGAACACAGCACTTCTTCTGTTGGCTAATTCTGGCCATTTCTGGTCAATTAATGGCTTCAAACGGTCCAGTTGTTGATAGTAGAGGTCTGAATTTAGTGTTTAGCCATGCGGAAGCATCTTCTACTAAATGATTCCTTTCTAGTCTCACCAAATACACAGTAGAACCTTCCTGGCCATTAGTCCTGGTTTGGCCACCCTTTGAGCTGCTTCACCGCAATTTGACCATGGTCGTTTTCGCACAATATTGTAGTATGTGACTCATTTCTCCTCTCCAGTCACCATCTTCTTAAGAAGTGGATCGATGTCATTCCGTTTGGCCAAGACTTCGCAGATGGAAATTTGATCCATCATGTGTTTTGGTGTTAATTGGTGTCGCACTTAAACATGGAGCTTCTTTTTGAATTCAACTTTGCGCAAATGGCTTAATATTGTTTTATGGTCGATCCTTAGCCCTTGGGCGATGTTCCGATTACTCACAAGCCGGTCACATTCGATTATTTCTGTGATTTTATCGACATTTTCGACGACGGGCCTGCCTTGTTGAGGTGCATTTTCAACATCAAAAATACCTAAACGGAATCGACAAAACTGAAATTGCGCGTAATTAGCTGTTATAATATCGGTACCATAAACACCATTCGCAATTTCAGCCGCCTGGCTTGCATTTTCGCCTTTATCAAAGAAAAACTGTAAAAAGAACCAAATTTTCCCTTTGTTGACTTCCATTTTTAACACCCTGTAACTCACAACTAAATGGACCAAACAAAAAAAAGCAAAATAATTTTTTAGTGTGAAATGTCATCTTGACAACGAGCATAAATTTTAAATTGTTTGATTAATACTTCACGAGATATTTACACAACAGCGGTCTACCGAAAAAATAATGGATTTCTTTTTCCTCAACCTAATATATGTATATGTATATATATTTACATTCAAATATCTACACACATAGATATACACTGGTACTAAAAATTAAGAAAGTCGGCATATTTTATCGAATTTTATTAAAAACAAAGAACGAAATATAAAAATATTGATTCGAAGATGCAAATCTTGTAAGTTGAATACATAAGTGTAAGCCGGAGTAATTAGAGGAACGGATTTCAAAAGCGCGCATGTCCAATCTGTATTTCGTTCGCTAGCACACTTCGCTGAGTTTCTTCTCTCCCCCTCCCCCCAAAAGGGGAGAAGGAACCAGCAATTCAAAATTCAGTCTGTAAAACTGAGTAACCATCAATGTATAGATGATGAAATGAGGTGGTGATTTGTGGTAGGTTGGAAACAGACCAGTCTCAATTCCAGATTTGTAGAGAATTCGATGTAATGTCTGGCTTCGTGTTCGACTTATGAAAACAAGCTTCAGGAAAACGGATCCGTCAAGAAAAAGCCTAGGCAAGGTCATCTATGAGCTACCATGGTCAGAAAAGATCCCCATTAGTACATTATAGCTAGGCATAACAGGAATACTACAGCTTCTTAGCTCTCTTGAGAGTTATATCCAGCCACAGGAGCGAGAGTTTTAAGGATGAATGTTTCTAGAAGATTTCAGGAGAGAGTACAGTTTGCAAGAAGACCTATTTTTCGCGTTCCATTAAGTTCTGTGAACAGGACAAAACATTTAAAATGGTGCAGAAATCATAGTGATTGTAGCATAAATCAATGAGCGACATTCTCTTCACTGATGAGACCTGGTTCATTCCGGATGGTGGTTCAACCTAACCAAAGATTATATTGCTTCATACGGGACACGGTACCTACTCCTCTAATGTCCGAGAAATCAACCATAATGGCAGAGTAGTCTTTATTGTCTGAGCAAGCATCAAGTAGGATGGCTGCACATGTTAGCACTAATTTCCTTTTAACCCTGTAAGTGCTGCGGGCATGTATACGCGTCCTGCGGATCAGCTGCCTTTAGTGCAACGGACGTGTATATTTGTCCTTCCAAAGTAGGACGTTTTGAACTGCGCTGCTCTGTTTAAAACAAGTCCCACGGCTTTGGAATACAATAACATGATTCTGACAATGCTTCTAAAGAATTTACTTATTTCAGAGAATAGGTGGGGAAGGAATTTGAAATGGTATTTTCCAGGAACGGCGAAACTCGTAGCTAAGCATTTTTTTCTTTTTCGTTTCAGTGTGCTCTTTTCTATTCTTCATTTGCAGTCATTTTCACTTACCGTGTACAATAGAAACTTTTTAACTTTTTGTACGAATGCACTGAATGTAATACTGGTTCATTTGTTCAATGCGGTTTCAGGACGTATCACAGAATTAGATAAATAAAGTTATAAATTATATTTTATTATATTCTGCCTATAGAGATTAAAATTTTATATTTTCATTTTATTATTTTATCCTTTTCTTTCAATTTTAAAAGGAAATTAAGCAATGTTTAGGTGGAACCTCCACCCCCTATAAACCGCGTAACAACGTGCGCCTGTGGGAAAAATGGTGGCACGGGGAGGGAGGAATTTTGTAGCTTTTAAGGGCCTTTAAGGGGTTAATGGATAGCAACGCGAGGCCATATACAGTTCATTTGGTCGATGAATTTCCGGAAATTGAGGATATTCACCGAACGCAATGGCCAACCAGATCTACAGAACTCAAAGAATCATTCAAAGCCTGAAAACAGTGTTACTTAACGAGTAGGACAAATTAGCACAGAAACTCATAAACTCCCTTATTTCCAGTACAAAACCGCGGTGCGAGTTCTGTAGAGCGGACCATACTCCATTAAACCATTTTTTTTTGTTTTGCAATCCCTTTTTCATACCTTCTGATTCATTTGAGTGTTACACACTGTCACACGCGTTTATTATAACTGTTGAATGGTAATTTTTTAGATTTATACCAACTCTATGTGCACACTAAATTTCATTTAAATGTGTCCAGTAGTTTTGGACTAGTCTAGTAATTCCAAGTCTGAAATTTACCTTAATTTTGAGCACCAATATACATAATAAATTTGCAATTTATTTGAAAAAACTCCTTTTAATATTAATCAGTATAGACAAGTTTATTTTAAATAAATTAAATATATATTTGCGACATGAAACACATTAATACTACAGGCAATGTATGAACTAAATTCGTAAAAAACACTTTAAAATGACTTCAACTTAACATTTGTAAATGAATTATTTCTAAATATTTTTTTTTATTTAAATAGATTAGAAACAGTAATATATAAACAAACATTGTCTAGCCGGCTGGATGGCGTGGTTGGTTTGTCACTCGCCTACTGGACCCAAGGTAGCGGGTTCGACCTCGACGTAAGTCGGTGGATTTTTCGTGATGCAAAAAAATCAACAGTAGCCATGTCCTTTGATTATACGGCTCGTTGAAAATCCCTACAGTGTCTGTTTGGCTTAGGCATTCTCGGCAAAATTAAATTCTAGTACAGATTCGCATCGTCAGAGTTTAGATGTCTCTCTCTGGAGAGGAAACTAGGCGTCAAAATTACTTGCAGTAAACGGTATAGCCTATATGTGTGTGTGTGTGGTGATGCCACGCTCAAGAGTGATACCAGCTCCTGGGGATGTACTAGGTCTGCAATGGTTGAAAATACCAATCAGCAGCCCCATTGCATTAAAAAAAATCATTGGTCTGATGAAGAAGTTCTATAATTTAAATTCCACAAGCACTATAAATGATAAATACGAAGTTTCTAGTATTTATACTAAAATAAACTTAGATACGTCCGAAGTAATTAAATTATAATATAAGGAGAATAATTCCAAGAAGGTGAATAAAAGTCTTGTACAGAATAATTATTATTGCGTTATTCACAGATTTGTGTGAAAAAACATGATACTAAAATAATTTGAATATGCCGAAATATTGTACACATTAAAGATGATTAATAAAATATTTTAATGATATTTTATAAGCTCACTAGTATTAAGATGGTTAGTATTATAACAAAACATTATCAGAGTTTAAAACAATGAAATAAAAATTTGTTACTACTCAATAATTGTTCTTATACAATTCATTTTTTAAAGAATGAAACTCTACAAAGAAAAAATAATATATTTTGAAATATGCTATACTACTTGATTAAAAATACACTCTGTCGCAAAAAAATATATGCACCCAGAAGAAATCAAGCTACAATCACGAAACTCGGCAAGAATGTATAAGAGATATGCAAATGATTAAAAATGTGAGACAAGGCTAAAGTGTGCTATGCGCAATTAGTTGCGCAACTGGGAGTTTAAAAGCATGAGTACGAGCGCCGTACGGCTATCCAAACGAATCTGATGACTTTGATAGACGATATTGAGATTAGGATTAAGACGTAACCGGCGGCAGTACGAGCAGCTGACGGACTTTGATAGGGGCCGTATAATAGGCCTTAGAGAAGCAGGTTGGTCGAATAGACGTATCGGCCGCCACCTCGGTCGGAGCGATATGGTAGTTGCTCGGTGTTGGCAACAGTGGATCACAGAAGGTAGAGTGTACCGTCGCGGAGGGTCAGGACGTCCCAGGAACACAAATGATCGCGAGGATCGTGCAATCAGAAGACATTCGGCACCAACAACGTCGCTTTCATCGATTCAACGCCACTTACCCTTCCAGACATCCAGTGCCATCAAGAGAAACCATAAGGAGACGACAGACCGAAGTTGGCTTGAGGAGTCGACGTCCGCTAAGACGCTTACCACTGACCCCACATCATAGGCAGTGTCGACTGGATTTTTGCCGACCTCGGGCAACTTGGAGTGTGACAGACTGGAGACGTGTCGTCTTCAGTGATGAATCCCGATTCAGTCTCAGTGCTGATGACCACCGCACACGTGTCTGGAGGCGCAGCGGCCAGCGGTCCGATCCGGCATTTATTGTCGAGCGGCATACAGCAATTTCACAAGGTGTGACAGTGTGGGGAGCAATTTCTTGGGACACACGATCATCTTTAGTGGTCCTTCAAGGCACTTTGACAGCTCGCAGATACGTGGACGATATTTTAACGCCGATTGTGCTACCCATGCTATCAAGTCGCCCAGGTGCCATTTATCAACAAGATAATGCTCGTCCACATACTGCGCGATCTCCCAACAATGTTCAAGGATATGACGTCCTACCATGGCCTGCCAGGTCACCAGATCTTTCACCAATAGAGCATGTCTGCGACGCGCTGGGAAGGTAACTGCAGCCGTCCCGAGATACAGGAGAATTAACTGCGCAGATGCAAAGACTATGGCAGGATCTTCCACAGGGGGTCATAAGTGATCTAATTAAAATCGATGCCACGCCGAATTTCGGCTTGTATAGCTGCCAGAGGTGGTTTTTACTACTTACTGATTTTTAACCTTTTTTTGTAACCGCAATAATAAAATATATTTTGTTCTGAATTTTTAATCATTTGTTTATTTTCATATACACTACATGCATACCAAATTTCGTGAATGTAGCTCAATTTCTTCTGGGTGCATATATTTTTTTGCGACAGAGTGTATATATTATAACCCAACCCGATATAAAAAAAATTATGTCATTTCAAATTCCTTAGAAATTTCAAAATGAATATTAGATTCGGTATTACGTAAATGGAAAATAAAACTGTTTTCGGATTCATACGCATTTCCGAAAATGTTTCACATTTATTCAAATATTAAATATTTTCTTTTCATGAGATATATCGAATTATTCTGAAATAATTCAGAGGGAATAATATGCCATACTTCCGAACAGAAACATTTATTTATTTTTTTGCTCTAACCCTGAAAGCTATATTTAATCGGAAAGAAAAAATAATTTTTTGACGATTTTCTTTTTTCCCAGCGGGAGATTTTTATATAAAATAATTTTATAGCTCTTATAAGCTCGCAAACTTTATTTTCTTTTTAGTCACATTAATAGGAAAGGGGAGAAACGTGCAGAAGTTACGAGAATTTAAAAGGAATTAATATATATCTTTAAAGCAATTAAATAAGAAATATTTTATCTGTATTTTATATATTTCATTTGTTCATAACCCTTTAATATATTCATTTTAATCAATAATAATAAATACTTGTTATTTTATATTAATTTCAACTGAATCCAACATTTTTAATTCCATTAAACTTACGAAATATCTTTCATTAATTATCTCTGTCTAAATGTTAATTCAAATAATAAATTCATTTTAAACGAATCTATAAGAAAAAAAGGATAGATTGTATACACTTTTACTTTAATAAATCCAATTAATTTTTGTGATAACGTCCATCAATTTTAACTTAAAAAGAAACTAAATGCATTATTTAAATATAAATCTTAACCCAATGCATTTACATGAAAAACATAAAATCCAAAGCATTACGGAAATAGAGAAACGCTTTGAAACATATTGTGTATGATTTCTTCATAGAATTGTTTAATTATGTAAAGAATAAATAATTTATCGAAATAAATTATCAATTATTTATAATTCGGAGGTAATAATAGTAGAAATGATATAAATTAATATAACATTCAAATTATTTATTTTCTGTACAAAATATTCTTAATTCATTCCGTCATTCGAATATATATATAATTCATTTCCGTATAATCAGTTAAATTGAATCCAAAATTATTAATTTTAAGACGTACGCAATAACTTTCATGAAAAAAATCATGAATTATTTCCATTTAAATCTTACTCACATGAATTCAATTTAACGTCCATAAGAAAAAATATAGAATGTGATAAACTTTCCTTTAATTGGCTAGATTCAATTAATATTATTAATAAAGTGTCTTAATTTTAAATCAAACAAAAACTTAATACTTTATTGAAATATAGAATCTTAAGCCATTGTATTAACTTAAAAAACATAAAATCTAAAACATTACGGAAAAATGGCTTAACAAATTCGGCGTGCTTTATTCAAATAAATATTTAATTATTTATTAATAAATTATTTAGAAGGCAAATGCTAGAAAAGAAATGATAAATATGGTCTTTAAATGATTTTTTTTTATACAGAACTTTCGTTTATTAATAACATTAAAACGTTTTACGGATAAAATAACGTATTTCAAAATAAATATAAAGTATGTTATTTTCATAAACCTTTTTAAAATGCTTTGTTATAATGTGCAAAAACATCAAATATTTTTTGTAATTAAATAATAAAACTTACCTATCCTAATGCCAATTTCAAATAGAGACTAAACACACGAGAAAAAATATTTATTATGGAATTCGTTGTATATGAATAATTTTTTTTGTTAAGCTTATATTTTGTAATTATTGACGCAAATGTATGATAATTGTTAAGTATAAAATGAGTAAGATAGAAAACAATAAAAGTCCGTAACATTCCGAAAAAAAAACAATGCAAAAAATAAGTTTGATAATATAATAATATAAGCTTGTAACCGTAAAGATTGCTTATCTGTTTATTAATACCTTAAGTTCAAAAATTAATGTGTTTTAATTTTTTGATTGATTAATGCATAAATAACGTTAAGTTAAATATATTTTTTTTCAATTTCTTATAATATACATTTTTTTACAAATAATTAAAAATTGTCAAATTAAAAAATTAATTCACTGCAAGTACAGAAAAACTAATCATAAAAAATAAATGTTCATGAAATGAAAAATTTTTGTGTCTCTTATTTGAATACTATTCACCACCAATCAACGAAACTCAACTATTTATGTTATAGTAAGTTTATTTAAAAAAAATAAAATTTTGAATAGATTAAACAGCTATTTTAAAATAAAAACCATGCAAATATATTAGAACAAGTGCTATTTAACAGAAGCAAATTTTTTATTATATTTGCATGCAATCGGCTTTTCTTGTGCTGTAGAAGACTATAACCTAAGGACAATCAATTGGTATTTATTTGTTGGAACTATTATATAAAATTTTTAACAAAAATATTTCTGGATTTAAGTAAAAAGTTAAAAATAACTTCTAAAACAATTCAGTTATATTGTACCTAATAATATAACAAAGTTTTTTTTCTCCTAAATCAAAGAATTAAAAAACAATTACTTTTCAAATTACAGAACCATATTTTCAATATTTATATTATTTCATCTGTATGGATAATTCCTGAATTTTATTGAAACAAAAAGAGTCAATAAAAACATATTCAATCAGAGAATCATGAGTACAACTTTCTTATTTGATTCAAATAATTCTAGTATTTACATATGCGCTAAAAGAAACACGTCACATGTGTTTACGTTTTTCAAATATTATTACTAATTTTAATTTCAAAAATTATTATTTAAAAATGAAAACTATCTTGTTTAAAATAAATTTCATAAAATAATACTGTGCACGTTCTATTTACAAAACTTCTTAATATCTCCTTTTTAAAATATAAATACGGAAAACATAACTTATATATAAATGTTACTTTAGAAGCATTTCTTATTCAACAGAAAAAAAACTAAAAAAAATGTTTTACGCAGTGATGACAATCCAACAAAAAAATCAGGAAGCTCCAAGCATTTAAAAATTTTAAAACTTATAATCAATCAACTGGGAAAAAAAAACTCTTCGGAATTCTTTCTCCAAAGACATTACTTCCAAACTTTTTGGAACAACTTTTCCCAATGCATAAGCAAAATGCTTTTTATCGGAAGAATTTATCCAAATAATCTCAGAAAACTCCGAAGCAAGTGGCAAAATGTTCTTACCCAGTGATGACAACGCAACAGGATGGTGGTAAGGGGCAGCAGCAGCGAGAGAGAGAGAGAGCAAACGATTTCGGACCTTCCTTCGGAGAGACCCGTGACTGGATAGAATGCCAACCAGTTCACTGTCTGCTCGCGTTCGCAGTATGCGCCGGTTTATCGTTGAGTCGAAAAATCGATCGTTTACACACAGACCTCGATTTCATTGCGTGCGTTAACACAGGGGCGATGGGGGACCGTGAAAAGATGCTACCTTCTTTTTCCATCCCTTTGCATATTGCTGAAACAAAAAATAAACAGGGTTGCAAATAAAACAACATTGGGACGTTCAAATGAATTTTTGTTTAAAGGTTGAAACTTTGATCACATCTATGTGTTACTTTTTTAACTCAGTCGCGAATATCCCGTCATAAATTAAGGAAGTGACCATTGGTTATTTAAATCGTAATTTTTTTTAAAAAAAAAACATTTTCTCAAATTTTAAGATGTTTAGAATATTCTGAGGCCACCGGAGTAAAGCAAATAAATAAAAAATATGAAAAAATTTAGATGAAAGGTGTTCCCGTATACACCTGCTCAAACCGTCCATAAGTTCGTTATTTATGTGCGATGGTTGTCTTTTTTAGATGTTTGCCCAAGAAGAGCAACGTCTAAAAGTTGATTTTTACTGTTTACTTTTTTTTTAAATTGTTAACTTTATATGCATTAATTTTTTTTGTGTGAGCTTTTCGAGTAATTTGTATGCAATATAAGTTTATGTAAAATAAAATGTATATGTAAATAAATAAGTAATGTTAATGTTTATGTAATAAGTAATGTAGATATATTTATGTAATGTATTGTTTATGTAAATAAATATATATATAAATAGTTGTAATAAAAAATTGCTGATTTTATAAAATAAAACCCTGTCTTTTTTTTATCCAATATTTTAAGGTATCCGACTACATTCGTAACCGTGATTTTAAAAAAGTGCATAAATGGATAATTTTCATGATATTTAGTGTCACTCAGATTAGAATACATACATAAAATTGTTTTAAAGGCATTTTGACAAAAAAAATTATTTAAATATAATATTTTGGAAAAAAATTAACTTAGAATAATCTTTTTTTCCAAATGTTCTCCTTTTGTGAAAAATGGTTCTATTATAATAATACTTTGCTTGCATATAGCTCAGACCGCTCTACAGAGGTTCAAATAGAATTTTTGAAAAATTCACATTATTTTCAGAGTTACCACCAATTAAAAAAATTATTCGCGTTTTTTTCTTAAAATTTTCCCCTCTGTTGTCGTAAAATATGAATAAACCCACTTCTAAGCTATACATTTCAAAAACTTTAGTTGAGCCTCTGAACAGAGGTCTGAGCTATATACAGGAATAATATTATTCTAATAGAAGCATTTTTCACAAAAGGAGAACATTTGGAAAAAAAGATTATTCTAAGTTATTTTTTTGCCAAAATATTGTATTTAAATAAGTTTTTTTTGTCAAAATGTCCTTAAAATAATTTTTTGCATGTATTCTAATCCGAGTGACACTAAATATCATGAAAATTATCCATTTATGTGCTTTTGAAAATCACGGTTCCGAACGTAGTCGGATACCTTAACAGCGCAACTTACTTAGTGTTGGACGAGTCATAGATAGATAGATTTCCATGATACACATAGTTGTGTCTCGCTTGTGCGCCACTGTTAACTGATTAACAATCGTAATTTTAAATGAAATATTTTAAATGCATTTTTAATGCACATATATAATGACATTTGTATATATGACGAAATATATTTTTAAAGATATAACATTACTTTTATAAGTATACATTTTACAACATCTTTAACACTTAAGCTTTAATACTTAATAAAAAATTACTTATATCCTCTTTTTTCCCCTTCTTATACACAGGCGTTACAGAACATTAATTTCCATTAAAACAAAAATACATTTTTATGCTGTTGTTGTTGCTCATACCATCTGATCAACGATGTCAGATTGAGGCCTACAGAGTTCATTGTGGCAAGGGGCTAGTTGTACGTCTGTCGTTAGCCATAGCTTTGAGCATAAAGCTTAATTTCGCCTCAATGTTGAGGGAGAACACCCAAGGGGATTTTTATGCTGAATATGCTTTTCCGCAAGAATTTGTTTTCCAAGAGAGTTGGTTTTCGTAGATTTATTTTATGCAGTGAAACAAAAACATCGCTGATAGGATAGTTAAAAAATTTTTGACAGATTAAATCATTTTTAACGATAAAATAGTTTTTTTAGTCTTTTACTTACTTTAATTATTTTTATAGCCTAAGCACAGAAGACAAAAATAATTCGAAATACAATAAATCCCCCTTATTAATGGGCATCCTGTTTTTAATATGTTCTCTTTCAAAATATTTAAAAATAATAGCCTTCTTTGAAAACATAATTTTATTTTTCTGAAAATTTTAATTGAAATTTTTAGTGCAATATAAAACTAAAAATGATAATATTTTCTTTGTCAGTGAATACTTAGGAATACTACAAATAAATGCAATATTAACCACTATTACATCGCAACTTGTAATTGACTTTTTCGGGAGTTTCTCTTGTTGAAACTTATTTAAGGTTTCTTTGATGGTTTTAAAAGTTGTAACTGTGTGCTTGCTTCTTACAAATGAAACGTCGTGGTAAGTTATGAAAAGCGAAGAAGAGTTGGAAAGGAGGATAATAACAGTGAATTGCTGATGGCAGATAGTATTATAGAATGAGTGAATAATGTTAACTTCACATTATAAGATAACACGAGGGCACAAATCTCCAAAGTACCACACATCTAAAGGGGGAGAACTTTGACAGATTTAACAAGTAATATTCCCCTTTAAGCGGTGGCTCTTCAGAGAAAATAGGGCTCAAACTCATGACGTGCCAACCAGAAGATCATGACCATAATCACTAAACTACCACAATCTAAGGTACATTAGCCCGTCTACATGGCAGGACCTCAGTGGTACAATAATTTTAACTCATGATTCTTCGACAGCAGCCAATCACAAGTTTAAACCATGATCACAGGACTTCCGCAGCCATATTCTGTTACTTTATTGACAATTTTTACTCTGAGTATATCCAATAGATCAGGAATGGTGAACCAGTGGCCCGCGTGCCATCGATAGCCCGTGACAGAAAATTCTGGTCACTCCATCGATCAAAAAGGTTTGCATTTTAATTCAAAATAACAAAGTTCACAATGAAGTATTACGAATAAATGCGAGTGATCGGTCGAGGTGCTCGGGATGGCAGGAAGCACATTCGTTTGTTATTGTATTGCCCTTAGTTACGCTGTAGACTACAATTGCTCATGATAGAAAGTTTGTCTACTCATATAACATGGTCACTTTTATTAAAACTACTGTATTTTAAATGTAATTTGAGTAACATTTACTACTTTTAACTGTTATTTAGCATGGCTAATTCAGTAAAAAAACAAAAAAGTGTAAGATAATATTTGTAACAGAGAATTTCAAACGTGATATTGATCGAGAAGTATGGCATGATTAGTAAAGGCGACAAAGTGGTGAGTGTCTTATGTTCTGGAACAGTGATATGTAAGACATCGTCTGTAAAACGGCTTCTTGAAACAAATTACAAATCATTTTGTCAAAACAGCGAACCAGAGAAAAATGAATTAATTGCAAGTACCGTGTTAAACACGGAAATGAATAGTCGACGTCTATGAATAAATATGTTAGCAGGAATTGTCATACGAACGCGGCAAGTTAATCAGCTTGAAATGTCATTGCTCGGCACAGTTAACTTTTTCAAGAGTGAGAGTTTTTTAAGGAAGCCTGGTTAGCATACACATACTCCTTTTTTTTGAGGATTTTGATAATAAAGATAGTTCAGCCCATCAGAAATATTTCTATCTAGAAACACAATAAAGGAAAGTATCTTAAAGCTGTGTGATATTCCCCCTCTTGGGAGAATATCTCTCGGAGTAGAGGTGTGGGATTAAAGGAAGAACTAGAGGCATACATAATCTTAATATAAACTTTTTAAGATTTTCAACTTAAACTTCCAACAAATTTAATTATATGTATGTGAGAGAATCTACGATGGCAAAATACGCAACACACAATACATACAGGTAATAACGACTTAACCTAACTCGGACCACTATCAAAATAACTGAATCACCTAAATTCAATTCTAATACAATCACTGATTCTAATATTAAATATTCAATCCTACCTTGTTGCAGTCTGGAGAATCAACCATTAATATCCTAAAGGCAATCTTGTATTTACTTGCATGCACTGGTATGCAGTTTGCTTCTGTATATCTTTATCATTTAAAATTTCTAATCACCGTCACGTAACCTTATCAAAACTTGAACCACGAACTATATTAACATTCCTCTACTTGTCATCAACTGCCACAAATTACCACCTCGCTTACTTTAAGTTCCGATATTTAAAAGCTTGTTAATTTGCATCTTTCATTCACACTTCACTTCTTGGATTTGGTTGGAAAAAGTTGTCAGTAATTCTGCCCAAAGAACCCAAAGGACATGTTAAAGAAAAGACGTGTGAGCCCGTTACAGCTGTTCAGAAACGTAACAGATCAACAAAAGAAAAATGACATAAACTCTGTTCTTCGTATATCACTATGTCTTGACGAAAATACTGATCTCACTAAATCTATAAAAGCGAAAATTTGGTGTTTTGTTGGATGAAGTCAAACCGATCTAATGTATAATAATGTATGGTGGTTGAGCCGAAGGGAACGTACTTCAAAGATTTGTTGACTGCTGAGAAGAAATTAGACTTTTCTTGTAAAATGCGGGGGAAATTGAACAATCCCCATAGTTGTTGGATGATATGTGGCTTTCAAAATGGATTTTTTTACAGACATATGCCAACATTTCAATAAATGGAGCTTGAAGCTTCAAAGAACAAACTAAACAATTATCGGCATGACGAATCTCATTCGCGCTTTTGCCGCTAAACTGCAAGTTTTCAGAAACGATATTATTACAAGAAACTACAAGTATCTCCCACAATCTTGCAAAAAAATATATACCAAAGATTTAGGTGTACTTGCGAAAACAGTCGAAGAAACAGTTAATGAAAAATTTATTTCCGTAATTGATTCTTCAATCAAGGAATTTTCAGCGAGATTTTCTTAGTTCAAAGAATTAACGGAAATGCTCATTATGTACCCTGATGGAACTTCATTTCATAAACTGAACTTGTCCGAATTCAGTTAGTTGAAAATTGAAGAATTTGAAATGTATCTGATTGATTTCCAGTCTAACTCAATATGGATTCAAAAATTTATAGGAAAAAGAAAAAAGTTGGAATTGATTGAAACAGAAAGATTAGCAAGTAATATAAGTAAAAATGCTTGTAACCCCCCAATTTTGGAAGCATGAAATTCGATTCCAGACATATTTAACTGTTTGAATAAGCCGAGTCATACTATTTTAATTATATTTCCGTCTCGACTACATCTTTCATTGTTTTCAGAAAAGAATGAAATTAAAGACTCGCTTAGAAACCATTTTATCAGATGACTTCAATTCAGCAGGAAATTTGCAAAACGTGACATCTTACTACCAATCCTAATATAAGTTGTTTTGTCCTCTAATTTGCAACAACAGAAGTCACACTAATGTTACTTTAATTTGAATTACACGTATAACTAAAGCATTTACAGTGCAAAATGTATTTATTGTAGCAAATAAAGGATTTTGAGTTGTTAGAATTAAGTTTAATTACTTTCCCACTAATCACAAGTCAAACTCATTTGATGGCCTATATCGCAATAAACAGTTCTTCACGAAAAATGGCACGTTAACCCATAAAGGTCCTCCACTCCTTCACTAGAGCAAAGTTTCAGGGGAGTAATTAAAACACATGGCGGAGCATTTAAAATACAGAACTGTAAATTTTTGCATAAATTCAGAGAGTTCCTGGTAAAAGTAGATTCAAAAAAACTTTGCTTTTTTATAAATGTTTGAAATAAAAAAAAGTCGAAGTATTATTTCTATCCAAATGTGTCATTTAATAAATGGCATTTCATATAAATGTATACGATTTATCGCGTGAAAATCTGACTGCAATTTGTTCACTGTTATTTGACACCATGGTATTTTAACAGTACATCTCCCGATAATATTTCAATACTTTAATGCGTATAATAATGTTTTTATAGCAGAAATATTTGAAATATGACCACATTATTCTTAGTTACTCTCTCTCTCTCTCTGGTGTCAGAAAGAATTACTCCATAAATCCTAGTTAAAAAGCTTCTGTAACGATCAATATTTTAATTTGATTACACGAGAGGGAACTCGGCATTATTCAGATAGTACCTTCAGATGAATTATCATTTTTAAACGTCATAAGGTGGGGACAAAAACTAAATTGCGGAAAAATTTTGAATTTATAAACCAACAGAAGAATGTATAATACTATCTTTGTATTACGAAGAGTCACAAAAATTGCGAAAAATATATTCCTATGTAATTAACTCAGTGTCTCTCAAGTTTTCCATATTTGCAACTCAATTTTTTCAATCATAATCATCATTGTCCCTCCTCTTTATATAATAGCGATGTATTGAATTCAATAATAAAATTAAACCATTGAACTAATACTACAATACGACTTTAATTATAAGCCATACAAATAAAAAAAATAAGTATGAAATTTTGTATATAATACATAAAGGAGAAAAGCGAATCACATTCATTCACGCACTCATCACGATATCTTAGGAACTCTTAAACCTACCTACTTGAAATTTGGTAGGCATGCTCCTTTCATGGAGTAGATATTTATTAAGAACGATTTTGTGAAAATCAACCCCCAACAGGCGTTGCTGGAGCTAAAGGGGCATTAAATATAGTTATTTCCGTTTTAAAACTACTAGATATAAAGACTTTAAATTTGGTGGTAGAAATGTGCTACAAAAGAGATTTTAAGAAAATCGACCTCAAAGGTACGTTGCGGGACTTTCTACACTTTAGAGTTAAAATGTACGCAAAAAATTGTAGAAGAGTTTTTATTTTGAAGTATAGACTTAAATCATAAGAATATTAACAGGAAGGCATTAGGAGGAACAACACGGGTTATTCATTTAAATAATTGGAAAACGTACATACCTGCAGAAATCGCGGGGTGCGCACATTTTGCTACGTTGCCCGTGGAATTCGTGGGATGCACAGCGAGAAGGTAAAAATGCTAGGATTTAGATATTTTTTTATTTCTAATGACAGGTAATGAACAGTTATTAACAGAATTCATCAATCTACCTAGTAGACGCCGAGAGCAGCTTCCTCTGGTTAGTGCGGCGCCATATAGGCGGATACCAATCACCACAGGTAATTTTGACGCACAGTTTCCTCCCTAGAGGGAGGCACCTGAGCACTGACGATCCGAGCCTGTACTAAGGATTTAATTTTGCCTAGAGCACGCCCTAGGAATCTTTTACATTCCGTACAATCATACGACACGGACGCTATCAATTTTCTGTATCATGAAAATCTATCGACTTGAGCCGGTGTCGAACCCACAGCCTTAGGTACAGAAGGCCAGCGACCAACCAACCACACCACCCAGCCGACATAATTTAGATATATATGCATATAAAAACAGTATGTATTCGTACATCATTATGGAATACCCAGCGAAGTGAGCGGGTAGAGGCTAGTATTATATACGACAAGCCCATGGAGTCATTGGCAATAATTAAACTTATTCTTAACTTACCACTGTTAAAATAATTATCAAAATACATTGTACAGTGCTGATGCATTTCTAAGTGTATTATATCAGTGTAAATTGTATTTTTTAAAAAAAAAATTATTATGTCAGAATGTATTTGGGTTTGCTTCCTTTCAGCAAATTAATATTTTTTTTAAATATTTTTTTCGACTTTTGGTCATGCTCACTCCCTCCACCTAGGGTTAACACGCCTCACGGTTTGAGAAACGCAAAATTAACTGAAATGGTTTGCAATGATAAACTTGCAAAAGCTCAATTAATTCAAAAATGTCAAAATTTACTCGTCTTGAAACATTTAGAGCAGCAATAATGTGCGAGACGGAAGTGTAGATGTGATAGACGAGTGACTAGTTTGAAACTTATTGCACGTGAAATCCGTCAAGGCTCAAAGTTCTCCCGTTGACATAATGTGGAAGTTTGAAGAGGGTGCAGCTCAGGTGACGTGCTCGTCACTGAACCAAGATTTAAAAATACAATGTTCCATAACCAATAGTCCTCCTGTTGCTTCACAGGGGGACGTAAACTACGATTAAATCAAATCAAATCAAGTGAGAAGGAAGCTTTGGTTTAAAAAAAGGTAAGACTTCAAAAGCCGAAACAAACAAGTATTGTTGTTGTTCTCGTGTCCATGAATAAATGCAGTATATATCACTAAATTCCGTCGAAAGTCTTGATCACTGCCTCTGCTATTCTGGGAGCATCAGGGCTGTACAGGAGTTCCCGCAAAGAGTCCCTCAGAGGGACCATTCCCATTTTTAGTAACTTTGTTGCGACGGTTGGGCATTCCAAGATGTGATTGGGCGTCAGTTGAAGATCTGGGCAGTGTTTGCATTGAACATATGATCTTGTCTTGTCTGGGTGAATCTTCATGCCCTTAAGGTGTTCAGTTCTCAATCTGGCAATTGTGGATGTTATAATTCGGGGACAGTCAAATTCCGTAACTAGGGGTTTTTTGAAAGTGTGATTCATAATTCTATGTTTGGCTACTGCGTCAGCATCATCAAGTGTGATGGTGGTGCACTTATGTTCGATGTTTCTAGCTTCTTTGGCGAGGCTATCTGCACACATTCATTACCCTCAATGTTGACACGTGCGGGTAACAAACAAGTATTAACAAGGAATATAGAGTTCCTAACACATACCAGAAGTCAAATATAGCCAATAAATAAAGTGATTAAATAAAATAAGAAATTTACAACCTTTCTTATTCTAGTATAATAACAATGCGTATATTCGAAAAAGGGTCATGGATTACGTGGAACCCCTTTACATTTATTAGAATTTCCAAGGAAATAATTGACGAAACATTCAGGAATGCTGAGCCATTAGAAAGAACACATAAACGTAGGTTATTCAGTGAAGTTTCATGCATTTAGAAAATAAAGATTGAGAGCTGTCAGGTTTAAAGGTTTATAGAGCAAGCTTGATCTCTGATTTAAGTTAAGCGGTTAAGCATAAAAACCACAAAAGGTTTACAAAATTGTATTCTAGGTTTATGCGATTTTTTACATTAATATCTATATAAACGCAGGACTATTAATGATGGACCACATATAAATTTGAACCTAGGTCAAGTGACGTGGATAAAATATCTAAGTTAGCACCTCACTCTCAAAACTTCCACATCACGCATGTGGCTGAAGTAGCCAAGAGATAATTCTCCATGTTTCATGTCTAAGAAGTCATTAATTCGACAAATGATTCCACTAAATATCCTACCTATAGAAAGGCTGATGCATGATAAACTTTTCGAAACCTTAAAAACCCTCACGTTAGAATTATATTTATTAAAACATATAAATAACAACATGTTGTACACTTAGTGATTTTAGTGTTTCTTCTTAAATCAATAAATAAAACTTTATTACTGCAATTTATATTTTTTCTTCATTTATGAACAATTACAACAATACATTTCGTAAATAATATACATTTCCAGAATTGACAAATAATGATTTTCTACAAATAATATGAAAGAAAAAAAATTGAAAACAAGATTAATTTTTTAATAAATTAAAATTTAGATCATTTTGCTTTAATTGGGATAAATTTTTCTTGTGGTATCCATAGGCATTTTCTTTCTTTGCTAACAGTATACTTTAGAATTTTTTTAGCAACGTTAAAAATGTATGTGAAGCAAGATTGAATTTAATAACAAATTTTAATACTTTTTAAACAATTGTAAAGAGTGTGTGTAGAAATTACTAAATGGGACAAAAAAAAGAAAGTAAAGTATTTTCTCTGTTGCTGAAGAGTTAAAAAATGTGAAAATAATCAAAATATAGAGAATGTCACATAAAATTTCTTCGACATGACAGTGATTGATAAATGATGCACAAAGCAAATCATAAACATCACTAAAGTAGTTGGTGGTCTCTACTGAAAAAAAAAATAACTATAAAGAAAAGCAAATTCGAATTCCTTCCTTTCTTGTTATATCACTTATTTTCCTGTAATTTTTTCTTTAATTTTCAATATTGGTGCACCCCTTTTCTATAATAAACGCGTAATTTCAAATGCGTTATAATAGGGGGCTTACCCTTTTCTCTCACACTCTCTCACACAATTTCCCTCTCCCTCTCTCTCTATATATAAATGGATATTTGTATATATGAAATCACATCACTCCAACACCGTTCAATCAATCGCCAAGTTGCCAAAAGGGTCGCCAAAAATGATACCAACTTGACTCTACTGTCAATATTTCGCTATAGTATTTCTATTGAATCGTTATTATAATGTAATGAAAAGTGTTGCTTACGAATATTGCAATTTTAACATAAAATAAATACAACAGAATATTATATTTACCATCCAGATATAAATTATTTACACTACTTTAAACGTCCATTACACAAAATGTGTAACAATGTGTTACTTTTGCTGAGCAGAGATCAGCTTAAGAAGGTGTTTTCAAAACTCGACCCACAAGAGAGTTAAGGGGAGTTACAAATAAAAAAATCCTTTTATATGCTTTTTTTTTGTTCAGCTGAGATATGTAAAAAGCTTTTTTTTTAATGTGCAATTCATGTAAAACTAGCTCATTAAAAACTTCTTTAGTTTCAACACATATATTGTTTAATTTTTCAAATCACCCGAGCGAAGCGTGAGTATACCAGCTAGTATAATATACATATATATGTATGCATGCATATAAATAGCTTTTAAGAAGGAAATTTTTTTGCGAGAAAAAATTTTGAATTTTAAACTGGTAAAAAACGAGTTTTTTTTAACGATGGGTTTTCTTTCAAGACTTCACACTTCGTGTAAATTTTTTTTATACCTTAAAATTTTAAGCGTGAAGGGGAACATAGAGTTATAAATTGAATTTGTTCAATATAAATAGTTTTTAAAATTTATTTTATTATTTGTTTTTTAAATTTATTATCTAAAAGAAATACGTGTATACCTTTTAAGCTCAATTAAAAATTGTTGGTGTTGTTTCTAATACCACCTGTCTGACGTAGTCAAATCAAGGCCAAGAAAAAGACTTCTAGCCCAAGGGGCTAGAAGTACCCCCCATGAGCACCATACAGGCAGTACGAATTAGCTCCGCGAAATACTCCGAATGGACGATAGATGGCGACACCCACAATTTTTATCTCGACCTCCACAATTTTGGCATGGAACTGAAGGGGAGAGAAATATTCTCCTGTCCCTGCAATCGTTATTCAGCCCACGAGACTTTCGGACCTTCTGATTTAACGAGCATGTACTCCGTGTGTACTCGGTGGCATCGGGCATCGAACCCAAGTCTTCTGGTCTGGAGTCTGATTCTTTAACCACTAGGCTACCCACTGCCCTTTAAGCATTGTAAAGTTAACGAATATTGATTTACAGAGAATATTAATTAAAACCAAGTACACAATATGAGTGGGCTACGTTACACGTATACATTTGTAAAACATTTGTATTGCTGCAAAAGATAGTGCACCTTACATTTTAAAATGTAATTAAAAAGTGTGATTTTCCATATATTTTTTTTTTTTGGTATTTAATATAACTTTCATTAAAAATTAGCACAAAATAGCAAAGACTTGCGCAGCGTATTTTTTAACTTTGTATAATTCTTATGAGGAAATACATTAATGTGTGCGGGTTTCAATATTCAAATGTTTCACGTTGTAAATAATTGGGAAATCATAAGTATATAAAATTTTAAATAATTAATTTTAATCAATCAATATTTATCCAATTTTTTTTAAATTACCGTATTGTTATCCAGAACAATTGTCTATAGAAAATTTCAGCTCTATTGAGCGTTTTAAAACCAGAAATAGTTACAATGTTAGCAGAATATAACCCATTACGAGTGTTAGTTTCAATAAAATACAGTACAACATAACTTGTTTTTCAGAGGATTAAATTTATATTTCTGGCTCTGATAATTCGTGGAATCCCCAGTGATTATTTTTTCCGTTGTAAGGTTATTAAATTGGGGGTATCTGCAAATAAATTTCGTCAAGTGGAAATATTTTAAATGGAGAATCGATCAAACATTAAATTGTTTAAACGTTAAGCTTTCTATAAAAATAGTTATTTAAAAATGCCTTTTTATATTCAGGAATACAACTCGGGAACAATTTGAATTGTTATAGAAACAACTTGCTACATGCACTCTCGGCAGTTTTTTAACAAATAAATCACCTATATATTAAGCTACTAAAGGCTGTACGCAATCAATAGGTATCAAATGAAAGATTGTGGAAGGAAATTAAACCTTACTATTTTATCTAATTGACTATACTTACAGCACTTTCAGTTACATTGAATACGGTATGCAATGAAAAGTATACAGACAGAATTCCGGAAAAAATTCCGTAATACACGGCCCAAAATCAATTAAAGAAAAGTTTTAAAAAATTATTGTTTACAAAAAGAGGTTAATATATTCTGTAACATCAGGAAACTCTGCAAATACGGAAATTTAATTCTTCCGTTGCCAACATATATAAAATAAAAGAAAGGAATTCACGTGTGTTTCCCCTTTTTTAAGTGTTAATAATGAATTTATTCTTAAGAAAAAAACATGAACCAATATTTATGTTAAAATGCATTTAACATTAAATGCTATTAAAATGCATAATGTTTATCACTTTTGGATTAAATGTTTCATCGATAATAATGGGAAAAATTCAGATTCGCTATAGCTTAACGTACCGTACTTACTCAAGTCTAAGCCTCCATCGATTCTAATCCACACACCCAATTCTCAACAAGCTTTTGAGAAAAAATAAAGAACACGTAAAAGGTTCATCAATATTCAATACTTCAAAAAATTCTATAAAAAAATGAAAAAAAAACTATTAATTAATTTATTTTACCAGAATTAAAAACTTTGTAATACATATTTGAACAGATAATTTCATTAGCCGTCAGTATCATGTTTCAAATATGATTCGTTCCTTCCATTGTCACAGGTGATTTCGGAATTGGTGCCGGCGTTACCATTTTTCCACACGCTGTCGTCTTGTGCCATCCAATGCATTTGTTATGCAGCATATTTTTAAAAGAATGCATTATAGAAAAATGTAATATAAATTTATACACTGTGAAACACTTTCAAGCAAAAATTATATGCTTTTGTTAACGTCATTTACCTATATTTGTTTCATGCGTCTCAAATTTTCAGTGGGCGTTGCTTTGTTTCCGTTTTATTCCACATGTAAAATTGCCTCCTTGGTCATACATGCATCATAGGGAATTTCTTTTGATGCCATTACCGATATCTTTGATGTTTAGGTGATTAAAAGAAAGAGCTTTTACAAAAACATTTCCTAAATACTCGCAGACAACGATGCTTAGGATAGAATGAATATTTGAGATAAATTGTGGAATGAGATAGGCCATCGATGCAAGTGGCTAGAATGAAGGGTTAGAGTTTTCCTTTTGAATGGTCTGGAAATTCAATTTCCCCCTTTGCCTTCGATTTTAAGACACACTCGATTTTTAGCAGCGTTAACACTGGAAAAATAATGCGGCCAAGCTTCGAGTAAATACGATAATTTATATATTAGAGTGTCTACGTTATTTTAATTGAGTCGTGGAGTCGCAAAAGACCCAGCACTTAGAACGGATGGTATACGTTAAAATCTGTCGTAGCGCAAAATGTTCTGGTAGGTGTGGTGTGGAAGTTATGAAAAAAGAGCTGACAGTTAAGATGTCATTCCTTTCACTTGACTGTTGTGCAAAAGTATCAGATTGGTTTTGCTTCGAAGAACAACGTTAATATACAGATATGGACAAAATAATTAGCGCACCAAGAAGGAGTGATCAAAATCAAACGTATTTGATATAAGTAACAGGTTATAAAATAAAAGAAAAATGATCATTTATTTTTCAGAGAAAAAGGCTAAAGAACGGAGGATTTAATACCCTGTTGAACCCCTCTAGTGCGTATGCACTATTCGATACGATCGGACATTGATGCATACAAGTTCTGTATGATGTCTCGTGAGATGCCCAACTCCCAAATGATTCCAGATATGCTCGAATGGAGACAAATCTGGGGATCGGGAAGGCCAAGGAAGGGTAGTAACAGTGTGGAGACAGTCTTGTGACACCCTTGCCGTGTGAGGCCAAGCATTGTCTTGTTGAAAAATTGCTCCTGGGAGCCGTTGCATCAGTGGCAACACATGTGGTTGCAGGATGTCCTTCCCCCTTGGATGTCATGGTGCCACGGATCAAAACTAGGGGTGCCCGTGTATTGTAGACAATGACACCCCATACCATCACACCAGCTGTGAGAGGGGTGTGTAGCTGCAAAGCAAACACAGGATTGAGACGTTCACCCCGGGGTCTCCACACACGAACACGATTGTCATCACTGCTGAGATTGAATCTGGATTTGTGTGTGTGTCGCTAAAGAGGACATGGTTCCATCCGCTGCAGTCCAGTTTTCTCGTGCGTGGCACCACTCCAAACGGAGGTGTCGATGGGTAGGTGTCAAGGGCAGCATAATTAATGGGCGATCCCAAATGTCCTTCAGCCAGTTGCCTTCGTATGGTTCCAGAAGACACAGGGCCCCTAGTGAAGGTGCTACATGTGCCTGGATGGTGGTCGATGAAGCAGTAGGCTGTACGCGTGCATTTCTTACGAAGTGACGGTCTTCTCACCGACTGGTTTGTCGAGGGCATCCTGAGCCTGGTCTTCGTGTAAATGACACCTCTGGAATCCACTGGCCCCAATATCTCGTCACAACACAATCAGAGTGGCCTAATTGTCGAGCTGCTCGCCTAGCTGACCACCCATCTTCCATCATGACGATGATTCTCCGCCTCTCAAACTGCGACAGCTGCTCATAGTGTCTTCGAAAATGACGTAATGACATGTCTATCTCAGCTCTTACTTTGTAAACGATTCAGCACACTCAAACACGCTTTGATTACCTGTTTTATACTCCACGGAGAACGTTGTTAAACGGCTATACGTAATGCGTAATCACGCAACATTTCTAATCATTTGCATTTCTCCCCGACATGTACCTTCATGCCAAGTTTCGTTACGATCCCGCAATTAGTTCTTGGTGCGCTAAGTTTTTTGTTCATGAGTGTATAATCAATCAATACTATTTTATTTCACTTTATTTTCGGTGTCAGTTTCTGCGCTTTTAATGAAGTAATTTACGACAAAAATGCATTATCGTGTAATGGTACAAATCCTATGACTCTCTATCGGGTTTTATATTTATTTTTTATATTTTAATTAGTTAACAATTTATTCATCATCAGTTACCTCACTTGTATTAGGTTAATTTCCATTATTTACTTAGATAACTTTTATCTACTTAACCATTAAAATACAAATTAATTTGCTAATGAAACTTATTAATATTTATATTAATCTGTCCTGATATTTTCAATTCATATTTTCTTTTAGTATTTAATGAATAATATAGAACGTGATGACTATCACTGCCCGGAAAGGTAAAATTCCAATAAAATACAAGAAATTAATTATTTGTAATTTTGTGTGTAGAAAAATGTTTTAAAATTAATTATAATGAATTTTAAAAAAATAAGGTATCGTGCAGGAATTTTGAAAAAAGTAACGAATTCTTACTGACATACGTCATCAAACTTTCTACATTATTACTCTTAGAAAATATTCTTAAAGATCAGAAGTCAATTTCAAAGATATAAATGAGAAATTGCATAATTTATTATTTGAAAACGAACGAAATGGTATTTTTTTTCGAGTACAATGTCATTTAATTAGTAAATTTATAAATAATGTGACTGATTTCCTTCTCAGCTGTGTATTTTATTATATTTCTCGTCTAAGCTGTAAAATTCAAGTTATCACTAAAGCTTCTTTCGTATATTATTTATCCCTAGAGTCTTATATAGGCGCAGTTTAGCAATTTCCCATGAAATGGAATGCATAAAACATTCATTATATTTCATTATATTTTTTAAACATTAAATGTTTTATTTCTATGTTTTAATTATCATAAGAACATTTTTTTAGTATGAAAATTATCTCTAAGGGCTTTTATCTAAAATCAAATTTTAGTTTTGAAATAGAGAAGAAAGTAAAAACTAGAAATTAATTAATTCTAAGAAAATAATCATTTAAATCTCAGCGTATGGTTATAAATGTCTGAATTTACATAATCCTGAAAATGTAGGTTGTTAGAGTTTAGTACATTTTATTCATATTTTAATATATCAGTGCGTAAACATTTCAACAAAAGCACCGGTAGTGTCTGAGACTACTGTTGGCGAGGATTATGGAATCTTGGCGCGAATCGGCGTGATTTAGGAGAAGTTGTGTTTTGGAGAGGGAGGGGGTTGCTTGACCCCGAGAGGGTACGATAAGGAAAGATAGGGAAACCCTTATTTTGGAGGCGGGAGGCGCTGAACTGTTTCGTGCCGAAGGAAATGGAATTCCTTCTGTGAGAACCGGCGTGCGGTTTGCTGTACCAAGAATAGAGTTACTTGAAAGTGTTTCAACACGGAGGATTGTGTTTGAATTGATTGATTTGAGAAACGACGGACATTGTAGTTCGATTGTTATTTAATTCTAGGGATATTCAAGAGACTTGTATTTGACCAAGAGAATAATGTGTAGTAGTTGATTATATGGAGAAGTATTTAAGAAAGTAATAAAGACTTTATGGCACCGATTTATATTTAGATTGATGGTATCTCCGAAGATAATAATCTGGATTTGTAAAATTCCTAATTCCGTCTCTGTAAAAAAAAATTTAGCTATTTATAAGCAATATATCATTATTATAAAAACCTTTTCCACGAAAGGAGAATAATTTGAAAGTATGTCATTTATTCTTCATGTTTTGCCGTTAATATTTGCATTTAAGTAATTATTTATCGTAATAATAATCTCTAAGAAATGTTAGAAAAGTACACTTTAATTCAGTGGACACTAAATATGAAGCAAAAATAATTAAGTTAAAAGTTTTTATAAAAATCACTGTTTCGAACGTTGTCAGATTCTTAAAAAACAAAATAGATTTTAATCAATTGAAATTCTTATCTATAAAAATGCATTTCCGATCTTTGTATAACTTAGAGAAATTTGATTAATGCTCTTTTCGAATTCAATTTAAAACTAACAATTTAGGAAGGATTTTACTTTTTGATGTTAATTTTCTAGTATTTTAAAGTTTTCCTATATCGTTATAATTATTGAACGCATCGATAACAAAGCAAATATAAATTGATTTTCCAAAATTTTATTCTTCTTTAACGATACCAAAAATGAGGATGTTTTCAAGAAATTCCGAAGTTTTATCAAAATCAAACTCCAAAAATTAAATTAACACATAACAATATTTCCCATTTATAAGGAATCTTGCAAGATTAGGCATCAGAAACCGATGATTTCAAGGAATTTTCCAATGTCCTCGCGTTTAAAAAATTCTTTTTCTCTATATACACGCGAGTAATACAGAAAATAGAAAGAGAATTTGTCAATGGTGACATTTCTCCCCCCCCCTCACGTCAATTGTGTGTGATGAGTGACATTTTCTATATCATTCGCAGAAAAAAGAAAAATTTTTTCTTCTGTAATGATGACAGCTTTTCAATGAAAGAAGAGAGAGATATCCACGAAATAGAGCTACTCAGTGCCAAAGGCAGACATTGAAAATAGCCGTCTTCTGAAAGATAGAAAGAGCGTGTCTCCAATTTATATCTTACTCAGCAATAGAATAATTTATTTTCAACAAGGCATACAGATCTTGTGTATAAAAAATACACAAGACTTTTTAGTTTGGATATAATCACGTGGATCATTTTAAACGAATGAAAGTTTAAATGAATTTTCCATAACTTTTATCGATACTTGTTTTATACTTTTGTTTACGTGTGTTTTATTTATATCAATAAAATTTTGCGTCGAAATATTCGACTTAAAGAATTTTTTTTAAAAAAGAGAATTTTGAAGTACACACAAATAATATGATCGTTATAGGCCAAAAACAAAATAATTGAATTAGTGATTTTAAAAATAAAAATATTCATTCTATAGAAGATAAATAAAGATATACCATATTTGTTGGTCTACATCAGGGATGGCGAACCAGTGTCTGATGGCACGCGACACAGAATTTTTGGGCACGCCACCGATCAAAACGGTTTGCCTTTTAATTCAAAATAACAAAGTTCAATATGAAGTATTACAAGAAACGTGAGTGGTCGGTCGCTATTTTCAGTTCAATGAATTATCGAAAACGCTCAAGTTTTTTATGTACCTTGATGTGACTTTATTTAATAAGCTGACTTTGTCCCAATTCTATTGGTTGTAAATTGAAAAATTTGAAATGCAACTGTGTATGTGTGTGATTGATTTCCAGTGTAGTTCAATATAGATTCAAAAATTTGTTGAAAAAAGGAGAAAATTGGAATTGATTAAAACACACACAAAAAGATTAACAAGCAATGCAAGCAAAAGGACTTCTAATGCAATTTTGGAAACATGGAATTCAATTTCAGACTCATTTAGCTGTTTGAAAAAACTGGCTCGTGCTATTTTAACCATATTTTCATCTACCTATACCTGTGAGTCATTATTTTCAGAGGTGAATAACATTAAAGACTCACTTAAAACCATTTGGAAGATGACTCCAATATAGCTTGCATTCTGTGTGGTAAAAGTAACATCTTACAATTCTAATACAAGTTATTTGTCATCTAATCTACCACAACAGAATTCACATTAATGTTATTTGAATTTGAATTACGAATATAAATAAAATATTTACACTACTATACTGTGCAAATTGTATTTTTTCGTTGTAATTAAAGAGTTTTGAGATGTTTGTATTTAGTTTTATTTTCTGAATAATCACAAGTTAAAATTATTTAACACAGCACGTCTATCACTCCTTAAACATTTCTTTAAGAAAAAAATGGTACGTTGGTCCAAAAAGGTTTGCCGTCTCTGGTCTACATGAACTTTTTTTGCTTAAGAAATTAATTTCGAAGATTGGGTGCTACTTATATAACGATCACATTATATTCCGTGTTGTTTTTCATTATCGTACGTACACATCCCGTTTAGATGCTTTCCCAAAACTAGTGCTCTTACTGTATTCGGAAGGTGTTCTCATTCGGGACCTCTCTTTATGTATATGTATTTCGTTTAGTATGCAAATAAAATAACTTCTTGGATGGTTGACATACAGCTCGATACCCTTTGGGGGAGCTCGATTCTCCTGAGTAAGTAAGTCTCATGCAATGGAAAATACGGCAAATGCTAAACGTTTCACTTTAAAATACTTTAAAAAACTACTGTTTTAGTTTTTTTTAAAATTTATATCTGGCTGATTGATTGGTTATCTATTTATGTCACACTTAGGAACAACATAAAGACTTATGGTGAAAACTCTGAACTACAATCAAGTACGACATCGAATCTTAAACTGTAAAGCTGGCCTCCCCCCCTAGGAGAGTTTGATAACCCAGCGGGAGGGGGAAGGTGCAAACATATCAAAAAGTCGAAAATAAAAAAAGTTATTTAAAAAAACTATTATTATTATTATTTACTGAAAGGAAGCAAAAGAAAACACATTCTGACATAAAAAAATACACGTTGCATGTTTATTGCAATCTGTTCCAATTTAATAATTAGAAATGGAAAGTAATATAATATGTATCCTATTATTTAAAAGTAACTATAACTTAAAAGTAACACCTTAACAATGCTTAATATTTATCTTGAAAACGTGTACGGTTAATACTTAAGCTCGTATTGTACCTTTAGAATCAAAGGTGCATTATTATTGCATTCAATACATTATTTTAGTATGGTGGGTATAGTTTCTAATACTATTGTTCGTGAGAATAATGTAGGGGGTTTGGTCCATAGACGACAACGATGAGAAGAGAACATCAACAAGATATATTTTAAATCAAAACAGCACAGTAAAACACATTAAATTCTTTTCATTCATAACACTTTTCATCCATTACACTTTTCATCCATTACACTTTCAAAACAAAAAAGTTTTTCTAACTGTTGCCACTCCCTCACAGAGAAACTTACCTCTCACGGATTTTGGATAGGGGCGCAACAGTGGGTAAGGAAAATTATGATTAAAAATTGGGTCACAAGTACTGAAAGTTTGAGAAGAGCTGAAGTACGAACGACTTGTGGGATATCGGCTCTCCAGTCTCCAAACTTCCAAGCGATGCCCAAGCGATGACTTTAAATATCGACAATACCTTATATGACCTTATATTATCGACAAACCTTATATTACTTTTTTATTTTTTGCTTTCAAATCAGAAAGAGGAAATGTCTCTTCAAGTGTTTGCCGAAAGCTCTCGTGTAGCTGAACAGTGCGACGTTAATATTCACTGTTTCACTCACTCCAAATGTTTGCAGCTGAAACTGATATTATATCAATTTTTTTTACTCAACTTATTTGTAGCTTTTCTAAGTAACAAATGTGATGCGATTTAACACAATATTAATATTTATTCAGAAAAGTTCTCTTCTCACTTTTTTTGTGCAATAATGTTCTAAAATATAAAAATAATGAGTTACAAACAATATTGATAACTTATTGAAAAACAATGTTACAATATGTTATTTGATAGTAAAAGATAATAACGGAAAAGGAAAAGATGATGTTTTGTTAAAAAAAAAAAGGCAGCGTTGTGCGTCTAAACGTTCTAATGTCAATATTCCGCTGCGTTGAGTTTAACTCTCAACGTACTATTTTCGAACATCGATAATTTCAAAGTAATAAGAAAAAACTCTCATCCGTGAAATAACTCCCACAAGCACTTCGTATCCATGGTAACGTTATCTCACTCTTTGCAATTGATCTTACGACTACCTACAGAAGTTAATGTCACAAATAAATAAAAATTTTGTAACATTATTTGTCATTTTAAACAATTTTATTGTGTGTGTGTGTTTTCACACACAAACAACTCCTACAAAAAAAATTCTTTATTAAAATATATATTTTTAACATTTTGTTCGTATCAGGACCTTTATTGTCACAAATCTACAGACATTTTAAAATGGAGACAAAAAAATCAAATCGAATAGAAACAAACATTCTAGGCAGTCATTTTTTTAGAATGCAGGCATTTTTCGAACTGTGCACGTAAAATGAGTTCTTAAAAAATATTTCACGCAATTTGTTAAAAATGTTTATTTTTTGCAATTGCAGTTTAAGAAATAAACAGATATAAAAACATACCGTACAAATACTTTCAGTAAAAATCCTTTTAACTATTGAGTATATTTAAAATAAATCTGCGAATGATTTGAAAACCTTGAACAACTCCCTAAAAATAAAAACAATTTTTAAGAGATCTTTAACTATGGTTAGCGGGTGTCTATCTCTCCTGAGATTGAAGAGCTGCTGTCTTTTAAAATTTCAAACAACATTCTGGCAACGAAACTGTTCCTTGCAAATCAGATATGGAAAAGAATCTGCATTTAAATGAAGTTTGCGTGTGAAAAGCACTTTTTTGAAGGGGAAGGGAGGAAATCTGAAGATGGGGTTGTTTACTTTCGAAAGAGAGACTATTATGGTGTATCTGGCAACACAGTACTTGCCATTTCTTTTCAAAGTGATTATTTATTCTATCTATCAAAGAAATAAATATTTTTCCTCTAAGGAAATATTTCCGAGTTTATTTATTTCATTTTGATATATACCTTTTCTGATGTATTAAAGTTTTACGATTTTAAGAGTGTGCAATATTATATTATGAAAGGAGTTTGTTTATGCGAAAATACATTTTTTGTTATAAGGGAGGTTTTAAAAAGAGCAACAAACTGAACGAGAATTTTAAGCATTAAAAATGTATATAGCTCTATATTTTTAAATTCCTACTATTAGCTCACTCTCTACCTAAGTATATATATACACTAGCTGGTATGCCCGTTCTTCGCACGGGTGAACTTGAAAATTAAACAACACAGATTGAAGGAAAAAGAAGTTTTTAATGAGTTAGTTTTATGTGAATTGCAAATTAAAAAAAAAGCTTTTTGCATATCTCAGCTAAACAAAAAAAAGAAAGAAAAAACACCTTTGTTAAATTTTAAGTATGTAGATCTAATAGCTGATAACAAGGATTTTTTTTATTTATAATTCCTCGTAACACTCTTGAGGGTCGATTTTTCAAAATACCTCCTTAAGCTGATCTCTTCTCAGCAAAAGTAACAGATTGTTAAAAGTTTTGCGTAATGAACGCTGAAAGTAGTGTAAATAATTTATATTTGAAAGTGTAATACGGTAATATTACTTTCTGTTGTATTTATTTTATTTTAAAATTGTAATATTCGCAAGCAACGCCGTTTCTTACATTATAATGGCGATTCAATGGAAAACATAGCGAAATGTTAACGATAGAGTCAAGTTGGCAAATGCCTAGCTACTTTCGTAGCTCGAGCTTTATTAGAGTTTTGTATGACCCGCCGTGTAGGGGAGAAAGGCACTTTAATACTTTATCCAACCGCATTATGATTTACAGCAGTTTTTTTTCAGAAAATTTTTTTTTGGATCACTACATTGAAAATTAAGGGATATACATAAACAAAATACTCCACTTTGGAAAATTTAATCCGTTAGAGCTAATAAATTAATTAAAGATATTCCACTGTAAAATTAATTACATATACCGTTCACTTAAAATAAGTAGTCAAATCATTTTCCAAGGTCTTCATTAACAGATAAAACCATAAGACACTTAAATTTTGACATTAACTATTTTTTGCGACAAAAATAATAATCTTTGCAATCCGATGAAAACGCAATATCTGCTACAAAACTGTTCGCCTTCCCATATAAAATACTCATCATAGAACCCGTGCTGCCATATATCTTAGAAGAGTGGATTTCAAAGAATATTACAGCTAAGTATTGGTAGAATATTCCTTGTAAGTTGGTGTGGTGTGGTGTGGTAGTTAAAAGAAAGAGGTGCCAGCTCAGGTGTCGTCCACGTCACTTGACCATGGTTCAAAATTACGTGGTCCGTCACCAAAAAGCCCTCGTGTAGCTTAACATTGCAACGTTAATATTCACTCACTCATGGACTTTGGTACGATGAAGGCGTGGCAGCCCTGTATTGACAAGGTAAGCAATTTTACCTTGAGTATTTTCTTCATTTTGAACAACAAAAAAATGAAAAATATAATAAATAATTAAAGTGTTATATATATATATATATATATATAGAGAGAGAGAGAGAGAGAGAGAGAGAGAGAGAGAGAGACTCAATGAATTAAATGAAAGTGTAGAAAGAAAATGGGATTGAAACTAATGAGCATAATTGGCTATATTACTAAGCTTTGGCTTACATGAAAATTGCATGAAAAAATTGAATTAATTATAAATAATCTCATTTTTATGAGAATAATTTACTATCCCTGAGCTTTGGATTATATAGACATTAATTTAATTGAATTAATAAAAAAATATTCTTAAGCCATCTGGAAAGTAGGTCAAAGATTTTGTCAATGAGCGATCAAATTCCTTAATGGTGAACAAGCAATTTCTTGTTAATAAGGTACAGCTCATGTAATACTAAATGTGTCTAATATATTGCATCGAATTTTTTCAGGTGATTAAATTTATATAACAGTAAATTATTCTGTAATAATAAAGCGCTAAATAAACCATTTTACTCAAAAAAATCGCAGAAAATTCAAGGTAATAAATAACACTTAAATTATTACAACTTATCACCCATTCTACAGTGTAAAATTAATCAATATATTCCTTCATAGATTTAAAGCCATTTTCAAAACAAAAACAAAAAATTACTTTTTTAAAGAGTTTATAAAAAAAAAATTTAAATCATTTTTTAAAAAAGAGTATTTTAGCTATGAGGGTTTGAGCTTTCTAAAAAAAATTACTTGTTACATAATTTTCATGCACTACAGCAAACGCTTGAGTTGTGCTGAAAATTAAGAAAAGTTATATCGAACAAAACCCTTTACTGCAAATACCATGCTTAAAATGAATTTATTCAATAAAATCTGTTGAGTTAAAAAAATAAAGGTGGTATTTTTTATATAAGAGTATTAAGAAAAAAGATGAAATAAAGCCTAAAAACACCAAAAAGAAAATTAGCTTCATTAAAATTTCAGATTTTAATATTTTTGGCCAAATTTTGTGTTTAAATATGCCCTTTCTACTGAATGAAAAAATAAATCTTTACTTGTTTTGTTTTTTCTTATCTAACATAAAAATAATTTTTTTTCAATTCCTACTATTTGTTCACACTCTCCCTTACATATATTTATTAATATATCTTGTTCAAATTTTCAATCGTTTAATAAAATACTTTTTATTCATCCACTCAAGTTCAAATGCATTTTTTAAACTTGTAGTGTATGACACTTGATGTTAATACAGTTTTTTCAAATATATATTAATTCATTATTTAAATTTAATTAATAAATTGTATTTAAGATATATATTTCAGTCGATAGTTTTCCTCTAGATGGTAGTACAATAGATTAAAACAGCCTTTTTTAAAAATTTGAGATAAAGATTTAACTTAAACTGAATAATCACTTGCCAGTCAGTCGTCAACATTCCTTTTACACTGGTTTTAAGCTAAATTCTTACCTATAATGTTTAACTTTTATTAAATATTTAATTAGAAATTTAATGAGGCTAAAAGTTTTTAATGTTAATTTAAAAGGTGTTTTGCCACTTAATATTGTGATTCTGTCATATGTATATACATATTTATATTAATTGTAATTATTTAATAAAAAGTAACTAAAATAATATTTTTCTTTGTTGAAATAAGTAGAAATTGACTTTATTTTTTTTATATTACTTGTTTTTTTCAATTATTTTCACTTGCACTCCTCTTTTATCATTCATTGAACTGGAGTTGAGTGAAAGTTGATTACAGGACAGTAATATTTAAATAATGAAAATAAAACTTTACGGGGAAAAGTGCAGGTATTTTTTATTATTTTTTTTAAAAAAAACTCACTCCTAAAAAGTTTTTAATTCAAAACAAAGCGGGCGTCGCTGACACGAGTCGGATTGCCGAATGGAGATGAGTAAAACTGACTGAGCGTAAAGAACCTGACGCTTACTTGAGATTAACTTGTCAACAAAACGCGCCTAAAGAAGTTATCACTTCAATAAGGTTTACTTCATTCTTAAAAAGGGACTTCGATTCAGTCATACAAACACAAACGTCAGACTCCAGCTTCACTTAACTCCGCGAAATTTAATCTAACTTGGCAATTCTAATCAAAACAATGTATAATATTCAATTTACTATTACACCTTACAATCAAATTCTCATTTCTTAATTACAATCTCATCATCCTCTATTTTCTTACATCTGATCTCTTTAAATAGAACTCTTAATTCGCACACCATTATTCCAGGTTGTTAACGAGGTTCTCAAATCAAGTAATTTACAAAATAGATTTCCCCAGAGGTTAAATGAAAACGCTTAAATGAATGCTACAACAAAACGTATTATTCACCTGCTGAGCACAGTGGAGATGCCTGATGTTCAGACAAAAAGGAAGGAAGAGGAAATACTCTCCTATGTAGTCTAAAAACAAAAGAGTTCGGTGAAGTGATTGATGTTTATGGGTTTTTACGGAACATAGGATGGATTTACAAAGTAGCTAAAGGAAATAGCTTCTTGGTAGATATTTGAATCAATCCCATTATTTACTGAAAGATGGTCGATATTTCTACCTAAAGAAATAACCGGTAAAAATTATTAGTTTTGATTAGCTTAGGTCAATTTATATAGTTAATAATGCAAGTAATCTATGCTTATAAAAGAGGAGATAAGCATGTCTATTTCACCTCTACCGCCCAAACTAAGCAACCCAGAAGTATAAAATTTGGCCCATAATTATTCTAGGTCCCAATGATGTACACTACGAAGAGTTTTTTTTTTCAAAATTCGCTCTAGATTTTTTAAAATTAAATTTTTAAGTGATTTTCCCTTTTTATTAACAACTGGATTTTAGGTTAGTTCATTTGGCAACACACTGTATTTGCTTGAGAATTCTCTGCGCTCGAAAATTTCAATTACCAGCTTTTTTCAGCATTATAATCTGCTACATCATTTTCTTTTTGAGTTTTTTTATTTATGTGTTTTAAGTATTTGTAACAGAGTTTATTTTAAAACAGTATTACAGTTGGAAGATGCATCGCTCTTCAAGCTCCTAAGCCTACTTTTATTTTTTCAATAACTAAATCAGAGTAGTTTGATATACATTTTTGTTTCGAGTATTGATCTAATTTTGTCATTTCTTTTTCAGCTTAAAAATGTTTTACTTATTTTTTGTGTAATCACAATGGTATTTCTATTGTAATTTCTATTCTCGTTTAAGGCAGCGTAACGTTTATTCTTTTTTCATGTTTACAGTTGATTTGTGTGTATTGTTTCTGGCTTTAGATTTAATTAAGTCATCATTTTTTTTAAAAAAAAATAAAGAATGTGGAATTTTAGAAAGCAACATTAAAGTTATCAGAAATTCTTAACCTGGAAAGGAAATGAGACAACTTTAAATCTAAAACTCGAAACAGTACGGAAGTATCAAATGTATACATATAAAGGTTTAAAGTGAAAAAAAAGAATAATAACCGTGACACATCCCGAAACCTAAATCAGATATTTTTAAACTGAAAAAGGAACCACAGATTTGAATCTAAACCAAGAAATGGTTTGGAATAATCAAATTAAATATAAGCAAAACAGAAATGTATATTAAACTAATTTAATTCAGTTATTAAAAAATATAAAACAACCTTAGGTGGAAGACCAATGCCTCTTTCTACCAGAAAAATACATAAATCAATGTTCAATTCAAATACAGTAGGAAAACGCAATGAGAAAAAAATGTACGTCGTGCTGAAAAACAAACAGCACATTCTGCTAGTACGTCAGTTGTTATTAAATTAACGAAAATATCTTGCAAAAAAAGCTTTGTGCATAGAGAATATATAAAAACTGTTTAAGAAATAGGTGAAATGCTGAATGATGTTATAACACTAATAATTAAGTTGTTTTTTTCTTTTTATTCTGTCTCAACTATATGCAGCTCTAAATATTATTGATGAATCTATACACAAAGTTTTATTCACAGCAAACTAATTTGTATATTACATTGATTGACAGTCGATGGTCATTTAGAAGTATCCAACTAGTGGATTACGAGACTAATCGAATTCACTTAGCTAGAGGCAATGCAAACATGAGAGGAGAGAAATGGTTATATACATTTTATTGGGGTTGTCAGAAAGGTTGTAACGTTTGAAAGAATAACGGTAGCGTATTCTTGGTTAATTAAAATATGGAATTAAATTTACGTCACAACTATTGAAAATTATTTACTAAATGATACATTAAAGTTATTAAATTTAATTATAGATTGTTAGAGTCCAATATTTTGTGAGAGGAGGATTCGTTCGCCCCCGCTCCCGTGCAAGTTCAAAGCATCTCTCCCCTCATCTTCCGGTCGACGAGCTAGATTCCTCGGGGGTCAAAAATGGGTTGCGTTGCAGGTGCAAGATGCACGTGTGGGTGTCGGATCCAACAAAAGATACCGACTAGATGTTGATGTTCGGAGAAACGACGTTACAGCTCTCGCCCTCTCTTATAGAACTTTTCCGTTGAGAAAAGTTTAATGGAATGACGATGAGACAACTGACAGATTACCGACACATCCCTTCATCAAGCACCACTATATTTCTGAGCTGCAATTTTAATTACTAAAGAAAACGCTGAACTAAATTTGGAATTACTTATTTCTAGTGAGTGAGTGTTCTTGCTAGGGAACTTACCCAAATCCATATTACGAAATAGCAATGTATGCAATGTAAGAAAACATACTATAACATTAAATAAAAATACAAACACTTCTATCACAATGCCTAGTATCAATTATACTAACAACATGTTATATCAAATGCTAGTGTAAGACCTTGCACATAAAATATTCTTCGCCCCAATACTTAATAAAAATTATACTAACGACAGGTTGATATGATATGCGAAGTGTACAACCTTACACACAAAATATTTTTCACAATATGCCTCTTGCGTAAACTAAATACTCATGTATATTTTAAAACCCTATACACAAAATTAAGCATATCAATACATTTGCTTTTCATGGCTTTATCTTTTGACACGCATCTCCATTCGATATGATATACAGTACTAGTAAATAAATAAAATTAATACAATTATTAATCTTTAACTAAAAAAAACATAAGCAACAATTATTATTCATGAGCAAGAGAACATTGTTAACAATTCCTAATTATCTATCACCGATCTGCTGAGACTATCTGCATTTTTGTGACTTTTACCCGACCGATGTACAATTCTAAAATTATATGGCTGCAAAGCCAAAGCCCATCGAATCCATCAAGGGTTAGAACTAACATTTCTATTCAACCACACCAACGGGTTGTGATCGGTCATAACTAAAAATGGAATTCCATATAAGTAATAATGTAACCTTTTAATTGCGAAAACAATGCTAGCACATTCCTTCTCCGTCGTACAATAACGCTTCTCTACCTGTGAAAATTTCTTACTTAGATAAAGGATTGGATGCTCTTCACCTTGTTCATTTAATTGAGTTAAAACTGCTCCCATACCTGCGTTTGAAGCGTCCGTTTGAACAATGAATTCTCGTTCAAAATTTGGCGCGTACAAGACGGGCTTATCAATAAGTTTCCCTTTTAGTTCTCGAAATGTGTTTTCACACTCGGTCGTCCACGTAATTTCTCCCTTCTTTGCTCTTCCCTTCAACGCGTCCTTCAACGGAGCAGCGATTACCGAGAACAGATTTATATGTTTTTGGTAATAACCCGCTAGACCTAAGAAGGCACGTATTTGAGTTTTCGTGCGAGGGGTAGGGAACTCTAGAACATCCTGAACTTTGACCTCGGAAGGGGTGCAAAACCCTGACTCACAATATGACCCAAAAATTTGACATTTTGTTGCGCAAACTTACACTTTGAAGGCTTTTTATCGTTAACTTAGCTATCTTTATTCTCTGCAGAACCGTTTCCATATGTTTAATGTGCGACTCCCAAGTATCTGAGAAAATTGCGATATCGTCTACATACGTAGTCCGTTCCTCTAGTCCGTTAATTAATTCAGCCATGAGTTTACTAAAGAAATATGGAGCATTCTTTAATCCGAAACTCATCCTTAGGGGTCTGTATGTACCAAAGCTAGTACAGAAGGCTGCATCTCGCTGAGCAGTTTTACTCAACTGGATTTGCCAATATCCCTTAGATAGGTCTAAGACGGTTATAAATTTAGCCGCCGATACTTTTTCTACGCGTTCTTCGATAATCGGAAGAGGAAAATATTCCGTTCTAATGATCCCGTTTAATTTCCTGTAATCTATACATGGACGAGGTTCTTTCCCAGCTACCTCAACTAAAATCATAGGGGACATGTAATCCGATTCTCCTACCTCAATGATTCCTAATTTTAACATTCTGTTAATTTCGTTTTTTAAGATTTCATTTTGTCGGTGCAACATTCGATAGGGCTTCGTCCTAACTGGATTTCGTGTTCAACCAGATTAGTTAAACCGGGATTGTTTGAAAACATTTAGAGTATTTATTTAATAATTCGCGCAGTCGATCCATTTGTTTGTCGTGAAGGTGTTTGTTCAACTAGCTAGCCTGGATTACGTCCTCGAAATCATAAACGAGAGAATTGTTTTCTAAGTATGGGATTTCTAATTCCTGGTCAGCGAGAGAGTTTTGCGTTTCATCATCAATAATTACGTTAACGTGTTCTGGCCTTTTGTAATATGGTTTTAGCATATTTATATGATAGATTTGAGTTGTTTCGCGTCTGCCGGGGATTTCGACTAAATAGTTCGTTTCCGAAATTTTATTTAAAATTGTCCCAGGCCCTATCCACTGCACTGTTAATTTATTTGCTCTGGATGTAGCTAACACTAGGACTAAATCCCATCCTTAAATTCACGTTTTACTGCGTTTTTATCATACCAAGTTTTCCGCTTAACTTGCATTTCCTCCATTTTATTTATAGCTACTTCTTGGCATCTTTTTAATCTATTTATTAACTTAAACATATATTCAGTGACGAGATCACTTTCTTCTTCCGGTTCCATCCAATGTTCCATTACTAACGTCTCTGGGGTTCGCAAATATTTCCCATACACTAACTCTGACGGCGTATACCCTGTACTTTCGTGAGATACAGTTCGTAACGCTAGAAGAATTGACGGAAGATGTTTGTCCCATTCGGAGCCTGCATCTAAACATAAGACTCGTAAGAGTCGTTTTAACGTTCGATGAAATCGCTCAACAGGGTTACTCTATGGATGATACACAGAACTATGCCTGACAAGTATTCCGAATCTTTCAAAAAAACTCGGTAGTCAGAGCACTAGTAAAAGAAGTACCCTGGTCACATTGTATTTCACGGGGAAACCCCATCCGACTAAATATGTTTAACAGCGCATCTGTGACACTAACGGAACTAATATCAGACACCGGAATAGCTTCAGGGAATTTTGATGACATGCAAATGGCCGTGATAAGATATCGATTCCCTTTAGATGTGATCGGGAGAGGCCCTCATGCATCAATATTTAGCTTAGTAAAAACCTCCTGAATAACAGGGACCAATTTTAGTGGAGCTTTCTTTTTATCATTGGGCTTCCCAGCCCTCTGACACTGATCGCAAGTTTTTACAAACTGTTCCATATCTCTATAGCAATTCGGCCAGTAAAAATATTGGTTTAATTTGTCTTTGGATTTCGTAATTCCCAGGTGAGCAGATGTTCCCTCATGACACAAGGATTTAATGGGGTCGCGCAACTCTTCCGGCACTACTATTCACTTCACCACGTTACCTAACTTATCTTCACGATTTTTGACCAATAATTCCTTCTCTAGCGAATAACCCTGATTGGTAACCTGCACTTGACTGGCTGCCTGTTCGTATAAGGATTTAATCTCCTCGCTATTTTTTTGAGCATGGATTAAATTTTCTCGCGTAACCCTTAGCAGCGCTAATTCCGGAACATATTCCATGGAGTGCAGGTATTAAAATTTCGTTCTCTGCATCCGAAGAAACAATTATAACCTCATCTTCCCCTTTTTTAGCATCACCACTATCTATTCCCCTTTCTTCTCTAGCCGCTTTCACTTGAGACCTTGTTTGGACAGCATTCAATATTTCGTCTGGCAGGAAATTATAGCCTAAATTTCCTTTTATTAGCTCGGCCGTTTTATTTCCAAGCAAATATCGACCGTGTTGATTTAAGTGATTTCCACAAACCGCTGCCTTAGTTTGCACCGTTCCAAAATTTCCGGAAATTTCCACGACCGCCAAAGGTAAACAAACTAATTCTGGGCTTAACGGTTGTTTTACCCAAACATTTTCACCAGAGAAAGAAGGATTTATGTATTTTGCACATACTAAATCTATTGTCGCTCCCGTATCTCTAAGAATGTCTATCTCGTGACCCTTCATAGAGCCCTTTGTTGTATATGAATTAAGAAAATCCGGGTTTTCATTTCCTTCAATATTATTGAGAGTTTCCGTCGTTTTGTTTTTTATTAATTTAGGGCAAACGGCTTTTATATGTCCGGGCATATTGCAATGATAACATCTTTGTATCACGCGTTTTTCAAAAGTTCTCTCTCTAGTACTCTCCGGAACAGAAGCTCCTAATCTGGGGGAAATTTTCGCAAATCTATTTTCTTTTTCCTTGACCCTTGAGTATGTCAAAATTTTATCATTTCTACCCCACCTATCCATGGGTTTCGAATTTACCTTTCGGACGTCCTCATAATTATCAAAGAGTTCTGCTATTTGAGTAGCTGATTTAAGGTTTGCCCAATTATCTAAAAAATGATCCTTCATACTAGCATTGGCGTGTTTTTTTAATTGATCTACCACCATTAGATCTTTAAGATCTTGAAAGGTATTTATTTTTATTTATATATATATATATATATATAAGCCAATCAGCCACTCATCTAGATAATTCGTAATTTCAAAAGTGAAATCCTTCCAGGTGCTATCGGATTTTTCTGGTGTTGGACAAATTTTTGCCGAAAGACCTCCGGACTTAACTTGAATCTTTTAAGTAATAATTTATTTACATAATCGTAATTTTCAGCTTGATCCTCCGGTTCGCGAGCAATAAATTGCACGATCTCTAGGGGTAACAAACCCAATAATTGCCCCACCCACTCTTTCTTTTCTATTGACGCCCTTTTAGCCTGGCGTTCAAAGATCACTAGATATAAACTAATATCTGACTGCTTAGGATCGAAATCTGGGATCCATTTTTTTAAGTTTAAATTAGAGGTTACAGAACATGCATTTGTAGAATCGTTTGATTCATCGTTTACCCTAAATCCGGATTCTATTTTAAACCTTTCTAAATCAAATTTCAGCTGTAATTCTTTCTCTTTTAATGCCTGCTCCTTTACTTACTCCTCCAATCTTATTTTTTCAGCCCTTTCTAACTCTTCCAATCTCATTTTTTCAGCCCTTTCTAACTCCTCCAATCTTTTTTTCAGCCCTTTCTAACTCCTCTAATCTAATTTTTTCAGCCCTTTTTAACTTCTCCAATCTTTTTCCGTTTGCAATGATAGTCTCATACAGATTTTTAACAAATTCCTCTTCATAACCTTCACTGTTAGTGATTGCAGTTTTTATGCTAGGGACAGTCATATTTAAAGTGGCATTTATTCCTAATTCCTCAGCATGTTGCAACATGTCATGCTTTTTCCCTTTACCAAGGAAAGCCATTTTTAAACAATATCAAATAAATGTCACGTTAAATTTTGCACTATTGTTACTATTCTCTATTAATACAATAACACTGGTCCCATGCATACACAGAAATACACAAAGAAAAACTTAACACTAAAAATACGCACAATTATTCAAGAGACTTAAAACACAATAAATCTTAAGCTAAAATTGCACACAATGCTTGAAATACAATTACAATTCTCTAGAAACAAAATAACACTGTTCCCATGCAAGAAAAAAACGCTAAGTATTTCAAAATTTGTAAAGAACACTTTAACCAAAATTCCTAATACAATATACAGTTTGCAACTCAAAAAAATATAACAGTACTCACCCATTTGAAGTACTCAGCTTGCTGTCAGAAGCAAATTATGTGCAGTAATATGGCACTAGTGGTTTTGAACTCTTCCGTGTGAACAATGGTCCTTTTGACCAATCTTGAATCTTTCACCCTTAACAATAAGTGTGGTCAGTTTGACCAGCCTTGAATTCACTCGTGGCACGGCTTCAAAGATGAATTCAATCGCAGCACGGCTTCCGAAAATCGCTTTCCCTTCGAACACTCTCGCCGTTAACACTATAGATCAGTTTGATCTTCTTTGAGCAGGACGCTCTTTTTCTCCGAAGCTGAATTCAATCGCAGCACGGCTTCCGAAAATCGCTATTCCTTCGGACACTGTGGCCGTAAACACTATAGATAAGTTTGATCTTTTTTTTAGCAGGACGCTCTCCTTCTCCTAAGCTGAATTCAATTGCAGCACGGCTTCCAAAGATGTCTTTTTCTCTCTCCCTGCGTTGCGGTCCGTCCGTAAAAACCCAAAATTTCCTCCTCTCACGGGTCCTGAATGCTAACTTTTTATCCCAAAGCGCTGCCACCAAAACTAAGCTGTAACGTTTGAAAGAATAACGGTAGCGTATTCTTGGTTAATTAAAATATGGAATTAAATTTACGTCACAACTATTGAAAATTATTTACTAAATGATACATTAAAGTTATTAAATTTAATTATAGATTGTTAGAGTCCAATATTTTGTGAGAGGAGGATTCGTTCGCCCCCGCTCCCGTGCAAGTTCAAAGCATCTCTCCCCTCATCTTCCGGTCGACGAGCTAGATTCCTCGGGGGTCAAAAATGGGTTGCGTTGCAGGTGCAAGATGCACGTGTGGGTGTCGGATCCAACAAAAGATACCGACTAGATGTTGATGTTCGGAGAAACGACGTTACAGCTCTCGCCCTCTCTTATAGAACTTTTCCGTTGAGAAAAGTTTAATGGAATGACGATGAGACAACTGACAGATTACCGACACATCCCTTCATCAAGCACCACTATATTTCTGAGCTGCAATTTTAATTACTAAAGAAAACGCTGAACTAAATTTGGAATTACTTATTTCTAGTGAGTGAGTGTTCTTGCTAGGGAACTTACCCAAATCCATATTACGAAATAGCAATGTATGCAATGTAAGAAAACATACTATAACATTAAATAAAAATACAAACACTTCTATCACAATGCCTAGTATCAATTATACTAACAACATGTTATATCAAATGCTAGTGTAAGACCTTGCACATAAAATATTCTTCGCCCCAATACTTAATAAAAATTATACTAACGACAGGTTGATATGATATGCGAAGTGTACAACCTTACACACAAAATATTTTTCACAATATGCCTCTTGCGTAAACTAAATACTCATGTATATTTTAAAACCCTATACACAAAATTAAGCATATCAATACATTTGCTTTTCATGGCTTTATCTTTTGACACGCATCTCCATTCGATATGATATACAGTACTAGTAAATAAATAAAATTAATACAATTATTAATCTTTAACTAAAAAACATAAGCAACAATTATTATTCATGAGCAAGAGAACATTGTTAACAATTCCTAATTATCTATCACCGATCTGCTGAGACTATCTGCATTTTTGTGACTTTTACCCGACCGATGTACAATTCTAAAATTATATGGCTGCAAAGCCAAAGCCCATCGCATCCATCAAGGGTTAGAACTAACATTTCTATTCAACCACACCAACGGGTTGTGATCGGTCATAACTAAAAATGGAATTCCATATAAGTAATAATGTAACCTTTTAATTGCGAAAACAATGCTAGCACATTCCTTCTCCGTCGTACAATAACGCTTCTCTACCTGTGAAAATTTCTTACTTAGATAAAGGATTGGATGCTCTTCACCTTGTTCATTTAATTGAGTTAAAACTGCTCCCATACCTGCGTTTGAAGCGTCCGTTTGAACAATGAATTCTCGTTCAAAATTTGGCGCGTACAAGACGGGCTTATCAATAAGCTTCCCTTTTAGTTCTCGAAATGTGTTTTCACACTCGGTCGTCCACGTAATTTCTCCCTTCTTTGCTCTTCCCTTCAACGCGTCCTTCAACGGAGCAGCGATTACCGAGAACAGATTTATATGTTTTTGGTAATAACCCGCTAGACCTAAGAAGGCACGTATTTGAGTTTTCGTGCGAGGGGTAGGGAACTCTAGAACATCCTGAACTTTGACCTCGGAAGGGGTGCAAAAACCCTGACTCACAATATGACCCAAAAATTTGACATTTTGTTGCGCAAACTTACACTTTGAAGGCTTTTTATCGTTAACTTAGCTATCTTTATTCTCTGCAGAACCGTTTCCATATGTTTAATGTGCGACTCCCAAGTATCTGAGAAAATTGCGATATCGTCTACATACGTAGTCCGTTGCTCTAGTCCGTTAATTAATTCAGCCATGAGTTTACTAAAGAAATATGGAGCATTCTTTAATCCGAAACTCATCCTTAGGGGTCTGTATGTACCAAAGCTAGTACAGAAGGCTGCATCTCGCTGAGCAGTTTTACTCAACTGGATTTGCCAATATCCCTTAGATAGGTCTAAGACGGTTATAAATTTAGCCGCCGATACTTTTTCTACGCGTTCTTCGATATTCGGAAGAGGAAAATATTCCGTTCTAATGATCCCGTTTAATTTCCTGTAATCTATACATGGACGAGGTTCTTCCCCAGCTACCTCAACTAAAATCATAGGGGACATGTAATCCGATTCTCCTACCTCAATGATTCCTAATTTTAACATTCTGTTAATTTCGTTTTTTAAGATTTCATTTTGTCGGTGCAACATTCGATAGGGCTTCGTCCTAACTGGATTTCGTGTTCAACCAGATTAGTTAAACCGGGATTGTTTGAAAAACATTTAGAGTATTTATTTAATAATTCGCGCAGTCGATCCATTTGTTTGTCGTGAAGGTGTTTGTTCAACTAGCTAGCCTGGATTACGTCCTCGAAATCATAAACGAGAGAATTGTTTTCTAAGTATGGGATTTCTAATTCCTGGTCAGCGAGAGAGTTTTGCGTTTCATCATCAATAATTACGTTAACGTGTTCTGGCCTTTTGTAATATGGTTTTAGCATATTTATATGATAGATTTGAGTTGTTTCGCGTCTGCCGGGGATTTCGACTAAATAGTTCGTTTCCGAAATTTTATTTAAAATTGTCCCAGGCCCTATCCACTGCACTGTTAATTTATTTGCTCTGGATGTAGCTAACACTAGGACTAAATCCCATCCTTAAATTCACGTTTTACTGCGTTTTTATCATACCAAGTTTTCCGCTTAACTTGCATTTCCTCCATTTTATTTATAGCTACTTCTTGGCATCTTTTTAATCTATTTATTAACTTAAACATATATTCAGTGACGAGATCACTTTCTTCTTCCGGTTCCATCCAATGTTCCATTACTAACGTCTCTGGGGTTCGCAAATATTTCCCATACACTAACTCTGACGGCGTATACCCTGTACTTTCGTGAGATACAGTTCGTAACGCTAAAAGAATTGACGGAAGATGTTTGTCCCATTCGGAGCCTGCATCTAAACATAAGACTCGTAAGAGTCGTTTTAACGTTCGATGAAATCGCTCAACAGGGTTACTCTGTGGATGATACACAGAACTATGCCTGACAAGTATTCCGAATCTTTCAAAAAAACTCGGTAGTCAGAGCACTAGTAAAAGAAGTACCCTGGTCACATTGTATTTCACGGGGAAACCCCATCCGACTAAATATGTTTAACAGCGCATCTGTGACACTAACGGAACTAATATCAGACACCGGAATAGCTTCAGGGAATTTTGATGACATGCAAATGGCCGTGATAAGATATCGATTCACTTTAGATGTGATCGGGAGAGGCCCACATGCATCAATATTTAGCTTAGTAAAAACCTCCTGAATAACAGGGACCAATTTTAGTGGAGCTTTCTTTTTATCATTGGGCTTCCCAGCCCTCTGACACTGATCGCAAGTTTTTACAAACTGTTCCATATCTCTATAGCAATTCGGCCAGTAAAAATATTGGTTTAATTTGTCTTTGGATTTCGTAATTCCCAGGTGAGCAGATGTTCCCTCATGACACAAGGATTTAATGGGGTCGCGCAACTCTTCCGGCACTACTATTCACTTCACCACGTTACCTAACTTATCTTCACGATTTTTGACCAATAATTCCTTCTCTAGCGAATAACCCTGATTGGTAACCTGCACTTGACTGGCTGCCTGTTCGTATAAGGATTTAATCTCCTCGCTATTTTTTTGAGCATGGATTAAATTTTCTCGCGTAACCCTTAGCAGCGCTAATTCCGGAACATATTCCATGGAGTGCAGGTATTAAAATTTCGTTCTCTGCATCCGAAGAAACAATTATAACCTCATCTTCCCTTTTTTAGCATCACCACTATCTATTCCCCTTTCTTCTCTAGCCGCTTTCACTTGAGACCTTGTTTGGACAGCATTCAATATTTCGTCTGGCAGGAAATTATAGCCTAAATTTCCTTTTATTAGCTCGGCCGTTTTATTTCCAAGCAAATATCGACCGTGTTGATTTAAGTGATTTCCACAAACCGCTGCCTTAGTTTGCACCGTTCCAAAATTTCCGGAAATTTCCACGACCGCCAAAGGTAAACAAACTAATTCTGGGCTTAACGGTTGTTTTACCCAAACATTTTCACCAGAGAAAGAAGGATTTATGTATTTTGCACATACTAAATCTATTGTCGCTCCCGTATCTCTAAGAATGTCTATCTCGTGACCCTTCATAGAGCCCTTTGTTGTATATGAATTAAGAAAATCCGGGTTTTCATTTCCTTCAATATTATTGAGAGTTTCCGTCGTTTTGTTTTTTATTAATTTAGGGCAAACGGCTTTTATATGTCCGGGCATATTGCAATGATAACATCTTTGTATCACGCGTTTTTCAAAAGTTCTCTCTCTAGTACTCTCCGGAACAGAAGCTCCTAATCTGGGGGAAATTTTCGCAAATCTATTTTCTTTTTCCTTGACCCTTGAGTATGTCAAAATTTTATCATTTCTACCGCACCTATCCATGGGTTTCGAATTTACCTTTCGGACGTCCTCATAATTATCAAAGAGTTCTGCTATTTGAGTAGCTGATTTAAGGTTTGCCCAATTATCTAAAAAATGATCCTTCATACTAGCATTGGCGTGTTTTTTTAATTGATCTACCACCATTAGATCTTTAAGATCTTGAAAGGTATTTATTTCTATATATATATATATATATATAAGCCAATCAGCCACTCATCTAGATAATTCGTAATTTCAAAAGTGAAATCCTTCCAGGTGCTATCGGATTTTTTCTGGTGTTGGACAAATTTTTGCCGAAAGACCTCCGGACTTAACTTGAATCTTTTAAGTAATAATTTCTTTACATAATCGTAATTTTCAGCTTGATCCTCCGGTTCGCGAGCAATAAATTGCACGATCTCTAGGGGTAACAAACCCAATAATTGCCCCACCCACTCTTTCTTTTCTATTGACGCCCTTTTAGCCTGGCGTTCAAAGATCACTAGATATAAACTAATATCTGACTGCTTAGGATCGAAATCTGGGATCCATTTTTTTAAGTTTAAATTAGAGGTTACAGAACATGCATTTGTAGAATCGTTTGATTCATCGTTTACCCTAAATCCGGATTCTATTTTAAACCTTTCTAAATCAAATTTCAGCTGTAATTCTTTTCTCTTTTAATGCCTGCTCCTTTACTTACTCCTCCAATCTTATTTTTTCAGCCCTTTCTAACTCTTCCAATCTCATTTTTTCAGCCCTTTCTAACTCCTCCAATCTTTTTTTCAGCCCTTTCTAACTCCTCTAATCTAATTTTTTCAGCCCTTTTTAACTTCTCCAATCTTTTTCCGTTTGCAATGATAGTCTCATACAGATTTTTAACAAATTCCTCTTCATAACCTTCACTGTTAGTGATTGCAGTTTTTATGCTAGGGACAGTCATATTTAAAGTGGCATTTATTCCTAATTCCTCAGCATGTTGCAACATGTCATGCTTTTTCCCTTTACCAAGGAAAGCCATTTTTTAAACAATATCAAATAAATGTCACGTTAAATTTTGCACTATTGTTACTATTCTCTATTAATACAATAACACTGGTCCCATGCATACACAGAAATACACAAAGAAAAACTTAACACTAAAAATACGCACAATTATTCAAGAGACTTAAAACACAATAAATCTTAAGCTAAAATTGCACACAATGCTTGAAATACAATTACAATTCTCTAGAAACAAAATAACACTGTTCCCATGCAAGAAAAAACGCTAAGTATTTCAAAATTTGTAAAGAACACTTTAACCAAAATTCCTAATACAATATCCAGTTTGCAACTCAAAAATATAACAGTACTCACCCATTTGAAGTACTCAGCTTGCTGTCAGAAGCAAATTATGTGCAGTAATATGGCACTAGTGGTTTTGAACTCTTCCGTGTGAACAATGGTCCTTTTGACCAATCTTGAATCTTTCACCCTTAACAATAAGTGTGGTCAGTTTGACCAGCCTTGAATTCACTCGTGGCACGGCTTCAAAGATGAATTCAATCGCAGCACGGCTTCCGAAAATCGCTTTCCCTTCGAACACTCTCGCCGTTAACACTATAGATCAGTTTGATCTTCTTTGAGCAGGACGCTCTTTTTCTCCGAAGCTGAATTCAATCGCAGCACGGCTTCCGAAAATCGCTATTCCTTCGGACACTGTGGCCGTAAACACTATAGATAAGTTTGATCTTTTTTTAGCAGGACGCTCTCCTTCTCCTAAGCTGAATTCAATTGCAGCACGGCTTCCAAAGATGTCTTTTTCTCTCTCCCTGCGTTGCGGTCCGTCCGTAAAAACCCAAAATTTCCTCCTCTCACGGGTCCTGAATGCTAACTTTTTATCCCAAAGCGCTGCCACCAAAACTAAGCTGTAACGTTTGAAAGAATAACGGTAGCGTATTCTTGGTTAATTAAAATATGGAATTAAATTTACGTCACAACTATTGAAAATTATTTACTAAATGATACATTAAAGTTATTAAATTTAATTATAGATTGTTAGAGTCCAATATTTTGTGAGAGGAGGATTCGTTCGCCCCCGCTCCCGTGCAAGTTCAAAGCATCTCTCCCCTCATCTTCCGGTCGACGAGCTAGATTCCTCGGGGGTCAAAAATGGGTTGCGTTGCAGGTGCAAGATGCACGTGTGGGTGTCGGATCCAACAAAAGATACCGACTAGATGTTGATGTTCGGAGAAACGACGTTACAGCTCTCGCTCTCTCTTATAGAACTTTTCCGTTGAGAAAAGTTTAATGGAATGACGATGAGACAACTGACAGATTACCGACACATCCCTTCATCAAGCACCACTATATTTCTGAGCTGCAATTTTAATTACTAAAGAAAACGCTGAACTAAATTTGGAATTACTTATTTCTAGTGAGTGAGTGTTCTTGCTAGGGAACTTACCCAAATCCATATTACGAAATAGCAATGTATGCAATGTAAGAAAACATACTATAACATTAAATAAAAATACAAACACTTCTATCACAATGCCTAGTATCAATTATACTAACAACATGTTATATCAAATGCTAGTGTAAGACCTTGCACATAAAATATTCTTCGCCCCAATACTTAATAAAAATTATACTAACGACAGGTTGATATGATATGCGAAGTGTACAACCTTACACACAAAATATTTTTCACAATATGCCTCTTGCGTAAACTAAATACTCATGTATATTTTAAAACCCTATACACAAAATTAAGCATATCAATACATTTGCTTTTCATGGCTTTATCTTTTGACACGCATCTCCATTCGATATGATATACAGTACTAGTAAATAAATAAAATTAATACAATTATTAATCTTTAACTAAAAAACATAAGCAACAATTATTATTCATGAGCAAGAGAACATTGTTAACAATTCCTAATTATCTATCACCGATCTGCTGAGACTATCTGCATTTTTGTGACTTTTACCCGACCGATGTACAATTCTAAAATTATATGGCTGCAAAGCCAAAGCCCATCGAATCCATCAAGGGTTAGAACTAACATTTCTATTCAACCACACCAACGGGTTGTGATCGGTCATAACTAAAAATGGAATTCCATATAAGTAATAATGTAACCTTTTAATTGCGAAAACAATGCTAGCACATTCCTTCTCCGTCGTACAATAACGCTTCTCTACCTGTGAAAATTTCTTACTTAGATAAAGGATTGGATGCTCTTCACCTTGTTCATTTAATTGAGTTAAAACTGCTCCCATACCTGCGTTTAAAGCGTCCGTTTGAACAATGAATTCTCGTTCAAAATTTGGCGCGTACAAGACGGGCTTATCAATAAGTTTCCCTTTTAGTTCTCGAAATGTGTTTTCACACTCGGTCGTCCACGTAATTTCTCCCTTCTTTGCTCTTCCCTTCAACGCGTCCTTCAACGGAGCAGCGATTACCGAGAACAGATTTATATGTTTTTGGTAATAACCCGCTGCTAGACCTAAGAAGGCACGTATTTGAGTTTTCGTGCGAGGGGTAGGGAACTCTAGAACATCCTGAACTTTGACCTCGGAAGGGGTGCAAAACCCTGACTCACAATATGACCCAAAAATTTGACATTTTGTTGCGCAAACTTACACTTTGAAGGCTTTTATCGTTAACTTAGCTATCTTTATTCTCTGCAGAACCGTTTCCATATGTTTAATGTGCGACTCCCAAGTATCTGAGAAAATTGCGATATCGTCTACATACGTAGTCCGTTGCTCTAGTCCGTTAATTAATTCAGCCATGAGTTTACTAAAGAAATATGGAGCATTCTTTAATCCGAAACTCATCCTTAGGGGTCTGTATGTACCAAAGCTAGTACAGAAGGCTGCATCTCGCTGAGCAGTTTTACTCAACTGGATTTGCCAATATCCCTTAGATAGGTCTAAGACGGTTATAAATTTAGCCGCCGATACTTTTTCTACGCGTTCTTCGATATTCGGAAGAGGAAAATATTCCGTTCTAATGATCCCGTTTAATTTCCTGTAATCTATACATGGACGAGGTTCTTCCCCAGCTACCTCAACTAAAATCATAGGGGACATGTAATCCGATTCTCCTACCTCAATGATTCCTAATTTTAACATTCTGTTAATTTCGTTTTTTAAGATTTCATTTTGTCGGTGCAACATTCGATAGGGCTTCGTCCTAACTGGATTTCGTGTTCAACCAGATTAGTTAAACCGGGATTGTTTGAAAAACATTTAGAGTATTTATTTAATAATTCGCGCAGTCGATCCATTTGTTTGTCGTGAAGGTGTTTGTTCAACTAGCTAGCCTGGATTACGTCCTCGAAATCATAAACGAGAGAATTGTTTTCTAAGTATGGGATTTCTAATTTCCTGGTCAGCGAGAGAGTTTTGCGTTTCATCATCAATAATTACGTTAACGTGTTCTGGCCTTTTGTAATATGGTTTTAGCATATTTATATGATAGATTTGAGTTGTTTCGCGTCTGCCGGGGATTTCGACTAAATAGTTCGTTTCCGAAATTTTATTTAAAATTGTCCCAGGCCCTATCCACTGCACTGTTAATTTATTTGCTCTGGATGTAGCTAACACTAGGACTAAATCCCATCCTTAAATTCACGTTTTACTGCGTTTTTATCATACCAAGTTTTCCGCTTAACTTGCATTTCCTCCATTTTATTTATAGCTACTTCTTGGCATCTTTTTTAATCTATTTATTAACTTAAACATATATTCAGTGACGAGATCACTTTCTTCTTCCGGTTCCATCCAATGTTCCATTACTAACGTCTCTGGGGTTCGCAAATATTTCCCATACACTAACTCTGACGGCGTATACCCTGTACTTTCGTGAGATACAGTTCGTAACGCTAAAAGAATTGACGGAAGATGTTTGTCCCATTCGAGCCTGCATCTAAACATAAGACTCGTAAGAGTCGTTTTAACGTTCGATGAAATCGCTCAACAGGGTTACTCTGTGGATGATACACAGAACTATGCCTGACAAGTATTCCGAATCTTTCAAAAAACTCGGTAGTCAGAGCACTAGTAAAAGAAGTACCCTGGTCACATTGTATTTCACGGGGAAACCCCATCCGACTAAATATGTTTAACAGCGCATCTGTGACACTAACGGAACTAATATCAGACACCGGAATAGCTTCAGGGAATTTTGATGACATGCAAATGGCCGTGATAAGATATCGATTCCCTTTAGATGTGATCGGGAGAGGCCCACATGCATCAATATTTAGCTTAGTAAAAACCTCTGAATAACAGGGACCAATTTTAGTGGAGCTTTCTTTTTTTATCATTGGGCTTCCCAGCCCTCTGACACTGATCGCAAGTTTTTACAAACTGTTCCATATCTCTATAGCAATTCGGCCAGTAAAAATATTGGTTTAATTTGTCTTTGGATTTCGTAATTCCCAGGTGAGCAGATGTTCCCTCATGACACAAGGATTTAATGGGGTCGCGCAACTCTTCCGGCACTACTATTCACTTCACCACGTTACCTAACTTATCTTCACGATTTTTGACCAATAATTCCTTCTCTAGCGAATAACCCTGATTGGTAACCTGCACTTGACTGGCTGCCTGTTCGTATAAGGATTTAATCTCCTCGCTATTTTTTGAGCATGGATTAAATTTTCTCGCGTAACCCTTAGCAGCGCTAATTCCGGAACATATTCCATGGAGTGCAGGTATTAAAATTTCGTTCTCTGCATCCGAAGAAACAATTATAACCTCATCTTCTTTTTTTTAGCATCACCACTATCTATTCCCTTTCTTCTCTAGCCGCTTTCACTTGAGACCTTGTTTGGACAGCATTCAATATTTCGTCTGGCAGGAAATTATAGCCTAAATTTCCTTTTTTATTAGCTCGGCCGTTTTATTTCCAAGCAAATATCGACCGTGTTGATTTAAGTGATTTCCACAAACCGCTGCCTTAGTTTGCACCGTTCCAAAATTTCCGGAAATTTCCACGACCGCCAAAGGTAAACAAACTAATTCTGGGCTTAACGGTTGTTTTACCCAAACATTTTCACCAGAGAAAGAGGGATTTATGTATTTTGCACATACTAAATCTATTGTCGCTCCCGTATCTCTAAGAATGTCTATCTCGTGACCCTTCATAGAGCCCTTTGTTGTATATGAATTAAGAAAATCCGGGTTTTCATTTCCTTCAATATTATTGAGAGTTTCCGTCGTTTTGTTTTTTTTTTTTTTTTATTAATTTAGGGCAAACGGCTTTTATATGTCCGGGCATATTGCAATGATAACATCTTTGTATCACGCGTTTTTCAAAAGTTCTCTCTCTAGTACTCTCCGGAACAGAAGCTCCTAATCTGGGGGAAATTTTCGCAAATCTATTTTCTTTTTCCTTGACCCTTGAGTATGTCAAAATTTTATCATTTCTACCCCACCTATCCATGGGTTTCGAATTTACCTTTCGGACGTCCTCATAATTATCAAAGAGTTCTGCTATTTGAGTAGCTGATTTAAGGTTTGCCCAATTATCTAAAAAATGATCCTTCATACTAGCATTGGCGTGTTTTTTTAATTGATCTACCACCATTAGATCTTTAAGATCTTGAAAGGTATTTATTTCTATATATATATATATATATATATATATATATATATATATATATATATATATATATATATATATATATATATATATACACTGGCCTCAAAAAGTTAAGGTACAACCTGTTTTTCGAAGCTCACCATAAAAAAAATGGCAGTAACAATAAAATGCATAGTTTACATGAATGATAATAACGAACTTTAAAAACATTAATGCAAAAACGATTGCTACAACTTTTATTTTATAGAAAAGAAGGTATATTTATGAGTGAGAGAAAAATATGCAAATATCAAGCTTTCGTACTTTTTGTGTGTAAGTTGTGTTGATTTTCAACAGTTGTTGGCATCGGTGACAATAGTCAATAGAGTTTAGAAAATGTCTCAGAGACGTCGTTTACCCAATTCGTTAAGGTGGCGGGCAGTTGGATGGTTGGAATGGGATTGTCGCAGGCTGATGCTGCTAGACGTCTCAATGTGTCTCGTAGTGTTGTTCAGCGACTTTGGGATCAATACCAATCCGAAGATTCTGTGTCCAGAAGACCTGTTCCAGGCCGACCACGAGCGACAACACCTGCAGAAGACCGTTTTAGCTCTTTCGGCACGAAGGAGAAGAACCACTACTGTGCCGCAGCTCGTTGCAGACCACTTTCAAGAATCAGGAAGAAGAATCTCCGCTACTACGGTGCGAAATCGTCTTCACAATGCAGGTCTGTATGCAAGAAGACCAGTTGTGTGCGTTCCCTCAACGGACGACAGCGAAGGAACCGCTTATGCTGAGCAAGAGAACATGTTTCTTGGACGCAGCAACAATGGGCTTCTGTGCTGCTCACAGACGAGTCCAGATTTACAATGGAGATGATTCAGGGCGTCTACTGATCTGGAGGGAACAGCGCACTAGATATCATCAATCCAACACTGTTGAAAGACACAGTTATAGAGGTGGTGGAATCCTGGTTTGGGCAGGATCTCGCTCGGTGGCCACACTGACCTGCATGTGTTCCATGGAGGAACTGTAACTGGTCTTAGATAAGGGATGAGATCCTTGATTCATATGTCCGCCCATATGCTGCTGCTATTGGTAACGACTTCATTCTGATGGATGATTGCACGACCTCACCGAGCTCGGATTGTTGAGGAGTATCTGGAGGATCACGGTTTGGAAAGAATGGAATGGCCACTCGATCTCCAGACCTGAATCCGATAGAACATTTTTGGGCCTATCTTGGCAGAGAGGTTGCTGCTTTAAATCCTCCTGACCAAGGTCGTTACATGAGCTGAAACAAGGCTTACTCTGTGTCTGGTCTTCGCTTCCTATTCCGGTGTCCGACAACTTAATAAACAGCATGGGAAATCGATGCCGCCAATGCATTCAAGTTAGGGGTGGACACATTCCTTATTAGAACCCCTTTGTATTGTTTTTATGCCATTTTACCACATAACACTGTGATGTGCTGTTTTCTCCAAGAATGGACTTTTCCGCAGAGATTGCTTTTTTGTTATAAATCGTTTTTGCAATACACTTATACAAATTTCTATGACGCATTCAATAAAAAACTATTTAAGGCACATATCCTCCAAATTTTTTTGTTTCTACATTAATTCATTTGCAATTAGATACAAAAACCCGGTTGTTTTTAACTTTTGAGGCCAGTGTATATATATATATATATATATATATATATATATATATATATATATATATAAGAGCCAATCAGCCACTCATCTAGATAATTCGTAATTTCAAAAGTGAAATCCTTCCAGGTGCTATCGGATTTTTTCTGGTGTTGGACAAATTTTTGCCGAAAGACCTCCGGACTTAACTTGAATCTTTTAAGTAATAATTTCTTTACATAATCGTAATTTTCAGCTTGATCCTCCGGTTCGCGAGCAACAAATTGCACGATCTCTAGGGGTAACAAACCCAATAATTGCCCCACCCACTCTTTCTTTTCTATTGACGCCCTTTTAGCCTGGCGTTCAAAGATCACTAGATATAAACTAATATCTGACTGCTTAGATCGAAATCTGGGATCCATTTTTTTAAGTTTAAATTAGAGGTTACAGAACATGCATTTGTAGAATCGTTTGATTCATCGTTTACCCTAAATCCGGATTCTATTTTAAACCTTTCTAAATCAAATTTCAGCTGTAATTCTTTCTCTTTTAATGCCTGCTCCTTTACTTACTCCTCCAATCTTATTTTTTCAGCCCTTTCTAACTCTTCCAATCTCATTTTTTCAGCCCTTTCTAACTCCTCCAATCTTTTTTCAGCCCTTTCTAACTCCTCTAATCTAATTTTTTCAGCCCTTTTTAACTTCTCCAATCTTTTTCCGTTTGCAATGATAGTCTCATACAGATTTTTAACAAATTCCTCTTCATAACCTTCACTGTTAGTGATTGCAGTTTTTATGCTAGGGACAGTCATATTTAAAGTGGCATTTATTCCTAATTCCTCAGCATGTTGCAACATGTCATGCTTTTTCCCTTTACCAAGGAAAGCCATTTTTTAAACAATATCAAATAAATGTCACGTTAAATTTTGCACTATTGTTACTATTCTCTATTAATACAATAACACTGGTCCCATGCATACACAGAAATACACAAAGAAAAACTTAACACTAAAAATACGCACAATTATTCAAGAGACTTAAAACACAATAAATCTTAAGCTAAAAATTGCACACAATGCTTGAAATACAATTACAATTCTCTAGAAACAAAATAACACTGTTCCCATGCAAGAAAAACGCTAAGTATTTCAAAATTTGTAAAGAACACTTTAACCAAAAATTCCTAATACAATATCCAGTTTGCAACTCAAAAATATAACAGTACTCACCCATTTGAAGTACTCAGCTTGCTGTCAGAAGCAAATTATGTGCAGTAATATGGCACTAGTGGTTTTGAACTCTTCCGTGTGAACAATGGTCCTTTTGACCAATCTTGAATCTTTCACCCTTAACAATAAGTGTGGTCAGTTTGACCAGCCTTGAATTCACTCGTGGCACGGCTTCAAAGATGAATTCAATCGCAGCACGGCTTCCGAAAATCGCTTACCCTTCGAACACTCTCGCCGTTAACACTATAGATCAGTTTGATCTTCTTTGAGCAGGACGCTCTTTTTTCTCCGAAGCTGAATTCAATCGCAGCACGGCTTCCGAAAATCGCTATTCCTTCGGACACTGTGGCCGTAAACACTATAGATAAGTTTGATCTTTTTTAGCAGGACGCTCTCCTTCTCCTAAGCTGAATTCAATTGCAGCACGGCTTCCAAAGATGTCTTTTCTCTCTCCCTGCGTTGCGGTCCGTCCGTAAAAACCCAAAATTTCCTCCTCTCACGGGTCCTGAATGCTAACTTTTTATCCCAAAGCGCTGCCACCAAAACTAAGCTGTAACGTTTGAAAGAATAACGGTAGCGTATTCTTGGTTAATTAAAATATGGAATTAAATTTACGTCACAACTATTGAAAATTATTTACTAAATGATACATTAAAGTTATTAAATTTAATTATAGATTGTTAGAGTCCAATATTTTGTGAGAGGAGGATTCGTTCGCCCTCGCTCCCGTGCAAGTTCAAAGCATCTCTCCCCTCATCTTCCGGTCGACGAGCTAGATTCCTCGGGGGTCAAAAAGGGGTTGCGTTGCAGGTGCAAGATGCACGTGTGGTTGTCGGATCCAACCAAAGATGCCGACTAGATGTTGATCTTCGGAGAAGCGACGTTACAAGGCTAATAAAGCTCGCCAGGGGCACTAAATGTGTATCTAGGTAAATAAAGGGGAAGATTGACGCCCCGTAAAACTTTTTTCAAGCCTGCAATCCCTGAACCTAATACAGGAAGTGTTAGCTAATGTATTACCAGTGACGTAACGGACACCCCAGCAACCCCCACATCGGGGGGGGCAGGTCTCTAGAGGGTCCACAGCCTGACTATCGCCAAGTGGACTATCCCTTTGTAAAATCCAACTTGGGGGCCCAAAACCTGACTTTGCAGGGGGGCCCAAATGTTCTCCGTTACTTCACTGTGTATTACTGTTGATGGCCTTCACTGACTTACTGTTTTGTTTTGCTCTTAGAATTACAGTAACTTCATGTAACACTAATGCAGTGCTTCTCAAACTTTCAATAGACGCGACTCACTATTCAATCATCCTTTTCATCGCATCCCCCTCCTTGCAATATAACAATGTATAGAATTTAATAATACTAAACACACTAATAATACTATTGACACTAAAGCTACAATACGACTTTAACCTCTTATGTGCCACCGACGTATAAAAACGGCTTGCTCAGCCAGGGCATTAATTTTCTGGACGTATATATATGCCTCTCCGAAGTATAATCTTTTCTATGCAGTGATATCTATAAAATTATTCCGAAGGGTTTAGAATACAATAAAAGGACCCTGACAGTGTTTGCGAAAGGCTTACTTTTTTTTTATTTCAGAGGATTTGCTTTTTTATTTCTGTTCCTACTCTCCCTTACCCTAAAAAAACAATCAAAATACGCTCGTCGACGTGGTAAATGGTGGCATAAGGGAACGAATCGCGTAACATTTAATCGGCAGTTATGGAATTAATTATAAACCGTACAAATTATCAAGATAAGTTAAAGCTGTAGTGAAAATGATATTTCCAGTTAAACGGGTAAACTTAAAAAAATAAGTATCAAGTGATGTCTCTTGGAGGGTTTAAGACTATCATATTTTAAATAAAATTTCTTGAATAAATCTTTAAACCGTTCAGGATCACAATCCCATGTATGTGTGTGATCACACATTTCTTCCTCCAGGGCCCATGGTATCTTATATGTGATTACGCTTTCCCTGCTCTGAAGTCCATAAACACACCGGTATAATCTGAGTTTGGAACGTTTTTGAATTTATTTTTACAAGGTGCTAAATGATGGTCAGAGTCCGCTTTTTCGAATAATGTTTCACAAAACTTTGTACTTCAATATATGCTTTCGGGTAAGCATTTATTAATTAGATCCAGAACAATTATGAATGTAAGCCAATGCACATGTTTATTGGGCGTCAGACATTCGTAATAATAGTTTCAGTATTTATTTTATTTTTGGTTTGTATTTGCAACAATAATTTTAATACTCAAAAACATTTAAAAAGCAGATCTTCATAGAGCAAACGCGACGACTCATTTTCAACGATAAAGAACCATTTGCTCTTACTGACTCATTTTTAACTCAGTTAGAACGAGATTCGTTGCTATCGCAACCAATGTTGCCATAACCATAAGAACAGAAAGCTATAAGAAATACAAGGATTAATTAAAAATAAAAAAGCGTTATATTAGCTATTATTTTAAAGATTTGTAGTTCAAGCCAAAGCAGGTTTATGTGAGTAAATTTATCGTTAGGGGTTAGCCAGTTTGTATTTGTAAGTTTTGCGTCTATTTTATTTTAATTATCATGGCGAAAAGAGAGTATGTTTTTTTATTAAAATGAAAAAATTTCTTTAAAATTCGTAAAAGTTATTTTTTAAGTTTAGTGAAAATATTTGTACTGTATATTCAGATATTATCAATCATAGTAAGTTGTAAATTTTAGCGTATTTGATTGCATTAAAGATTTTATATGAATTTTTAAATGAAATTAGGCTTAGTAGGGAAATTCAACCAGTCCCGCGCGTGCATATACTCTTGAAACGTATGGGCCTGGGGAAACGCTTCTTTCTCCTCTCGACGGTCCTGAAGGGGTTAAATGTAGAATTGTTATAAATACACATTAGCTTTCAAAACATAAGCTATAAATGCATTTTTGAACAGAGAGCCATGACATTATTGAAAGGTTTTCATGTGGCTTATACAGTGAAAAGACAGCTCAGTAAAAATTCGATGCAATATCAGCACTATGACATGACATGGAACGACAAGACAGGCAAACGCGTAGGATGCGTGTGTTCAGCATCAAATCAACTTAAAGAAAAGGAGGAAGTACGCCGTTTTAAGCACTCCCTCCCAGTGAAAGTAAAGTCGGACGTTCATGATGGCTACAAGAGGCCATCATGTTACCTTTACACACGACGGAATGACCAGCAAGATTGACGAGGCCATAGTTTCAAGAGTGCGGCACAAGAGTTTGGAACAGACACAGTGTAATTTCAAGAGTTTGTAAAGTTTTAGGAATGACATTTTTTGTAGCTGTAAGAAAGGTTGGCGATGGTCAGCCATGACAGGCAATGGCAAAAAATGACCGGTATACCGTTATACAGGCAAAAGGAGACTGGAATTAGACACAGTGCAACAATACCCAGCAGTTGTGTACGGCAACTGGAAGGCAGGTGTCACGGTTTACTGTGGCCAGGCGTTCATATAAGTGACCTATTCACCCGTCGCCTTAGAAGCTGCCTATTACTCGTATTAACATCAGACCTTCTGCACAATCATTTACAGTAATGTCAAGAACACCAACAATGGACACCTAACATTTGAGTCACGTTCTGTAAACCTATGAAGGTCGTTTTAATTAGTGCAATGATTTTCAGTACCAGTTGATATGGAGGTAGGTCCAGAAGCGATTTCATCTCTCTTACATCAAAGGGTAGGGTTGTCGTGAAGTTTTTGAGTGGAAAGGCAATTTATTGAATGAGCAAACTAGTATATTTAAAATTTTTGCTTATATATTCTACATTTTTGACAGAGGCACACTTACCACAGAGGGTTACTGGATATTGTCATCTCATTCGTGCGCCTGTTCACAGTTGCGCTGGGTTTAGACTTTATTTTTGCGGAAGACACAATACGCGCTCCCACATGACCTATGTTCTTGAAAAATAGTAGGTGAGGATATCACAAGAGTGGGATGGACATTGTTCTGTTCTGATTTAAATCCCTTGGAACATGTTAGGGACGCTTTGGAAAGAACTTGGAAGAAAGATCGTATAATCCGGAGAGTACCAGATAGTTGAAAGCGATGTTTCTTGAAGAGGGGCTAAGAGTACATTAAGAACTGCTGTATAATTTAGTATAGAGTATGAGTAGACAGTGTCCCGCGACCATTGCAATTAGAGGGTTTCTCTTACTAAGGGACTTAAGTTTGTTGTTATTCCTCATGGCCAGAAAATATATTTTGATAGAATCATTCTGTTAATAAAGTATTTTGTCTGCTTTGTTTCATAATGCAAGAATGCAACTCGATTTTTTTTAGGTTTCAGGCATTCATTAACTTTTAAGTGCTATATTGTGCATTTGTAGAGTGAATTTCATTTCTCACCCAGTATATTTTTTCTTTCGATGCTACGGCAAAATCTGAAAATTTGCTTCGTTTGTGTATGTTATTGTGTATATATTTGCGTGTATGTGTATATGCTGGATAATATTTTGTTCGGCAGATTATTTTCCAGTAGACTCAACATTCTGACTTAACACACTAATCACCTTGTCAATGCGACGTCTCTAGGAAGACAGTAGTTGCTCGATTACACTTGTTTCAACTGATGTCTCCATGAAGGAATAATTATTCAATAATGTTTTTCTTAAGTTTTCCCGAGCACTTCATGACGCCAGAGAAGTTGTAATTTCGCTTATTTAATTATTTTTTTCTGTACTGAAGTAATTTTAATGAATTACTCTTTTAAAAATTAATGTGTTTAAATTCTATTTCTGGGTTGATCATTCATACTCTGAAGATCCAAAAAAACTGGCACGCCTGTCTGATATCATGTAGAGTCCCCAAGAGCACGCAGAGGTGCCGCAACACGACTTGACAGTTATTCGATTAATGTCTGAAGAAGTGCTGGAGGTAATTGATACCATGGATCCTGCAGGGCTGTCCATAAATGAATAGGTGTAACAGAGGGTGGAGATCTCTTCTGAAAAGCACGTTGCAAGGCATCCTAGATATATTTATTAATGTACATGTCTGGGGATTTTGGTGGCCAACAGAAGTGTCTAAATTCAGAAGAGTGCTCCTGGAGCCCCTCGATAGCAATTCTGGGTGTGTATGGTGTCGCACTGTCCTGCTTGAATTCCTCAAGTCCGTCGGAATGCACAATGGACATGAATGTGTACAGATGAACAGACAGGATGCTTACGTAACTGTTACTTGTCAGAGTCGTATCTTGACGTATAAGGGGTCCCATACCATGCCCACTGCACACACCCCATACCATCACAGAGTCTTGAATAGTCCCCTGTTGAAATATAGGGTTCATGGATTCATGAGGCTGTCTCCAAACCTGTACACGTCCATCAGCTCGATTCAATTGGAAACGAGACTCAACAGACCATGCAGCGTGTTTCTAATCATCAGCAGTCCAATGTAAGTGTTGACAAGCCCACGTGAGGCGTAAATCATTATATCGTACATTAAACAACTGTACACGAGTGGGCCTTTGGAACCAAAAGCTCATTAAAATTATGTTTCGTTGACTGGTTCGCACGATGACACTTGTTGATGGCCCAAGCATTAAAATCTGCAACAATTTACGGAAGGGCTGCACGTTTGTCACGTTTAACGACTTATAACGTCAGTAGTCATTGGTCCCGTTCTTGTATCATCTTTTTCCGGCCGCAGCAATGTCGTAAGTTTCAAGTTTTACTGGATTCCCAGAATTCACGGTGCACTCGTGAAATAGCCGTACTTAAAAATCCAAACTTCATCACTACCTCGAAAATACTATATCCCATATCTCGTGCACCGACTATAACACCACGTTCAAACTTACTTAAATCTTGATAACCTGCCATTGTAGCAGCAGTAACCTCTTTAACAACTGTGCCGGATACTTGTTGTCTTATATAGAATTTTCTGACCACAGTACCCTACTCTGATTGGTTCCACATCTCTTGATTTGCATACGCTTGCCTGTACCAGTGTTTCTGGAACTTCAGTGTATATATATATATATATATATATATATATATATATATATACCGGGTGGGCAAAAAGTCGGTAAAAATTTTAAAAATTCATAAAATCCGGAAAATGAACGAAAAAAAAAAAGAAACTGTTTGCAGGATCAGCATTAGTAGGTCACGGGATTTTTTTTTAAGCTAGAAAAATAATTCGAAAATCATCCGGTAGGTGGCGCTGATGTACGCAAATCAAAGAAAAATGCATACATAATGAACAGAAAACTTTCACAAATTTATTACACCACATGAACACCACCACAGGGGGAGAAGACATTCCAGGCGAGTGACAAATCCAGCAACGGTAGAGTGCAACACGTCCGGATGTATGGAGGATACTTCTCTGCGGATCGCATCTTTCAGTTCCGACAGACTTGATGGACCGGATAGATACACACGAGATTTCAAATATCCCCACAACCAGAAGTCTTCCGGTGTTAAATCTGGAGACCGAGGAGGCCATGGGTACCTACAGCGCCTGCTAGATTCTGTCTTCCCCGAACGTCTGTATCAGGAATGCCTTAACCGGGTTAGCAATGTGACTGGTTGCTCCATCCTGCATGAACGTGACATTCGCAATCTGACCTCGTTGAATTAAACATGACACGACAGTCTCCCGCCGAAGCGTTAGATAACGCTGAGCATTTACCGTTTCCGTTATCCATCCATTTACTGGGCACTGCGTTTCAAAGAAAAGGGTCCTATGATAAATGAACCCGTGAATGCAATGGCTTTTGTGGTGTACTCACGTGGATTAGAGGTCGCCCAAATGGGACAGTTATGGTTGTTAACGTCACCATGAAATGAGAAATGAGCTTCATATGTCCACAAGATGTTAAAAACCCAGGTGGGATCCTGTTCCATTTTAGAGAAGGCCCACTTCGCAAATGCTTCCTTCTGTGCGGTATCTGCTGGCAAAAGTTCATGGCACGATTGCAATTTGTATGGTACAGCTGGAAGATTCGACGAAGAATATTGCGGACAGATGATGGTGGTAAGCCCAATCGTCTGGCAGCTTCACGAGCACTGTTGGTCCCTGAAGCTGCTTCGGACGCAATCGCTTCCATTTCGACGGCAATGCAGGGTGCACGTGCTTCTTTCAAGCATGGTCATCCGGCTCGTGCTCGATCCTCCAACTTTCCAGTTTCTTCAAAACGTTTAACAAACTTTAAGAGACCTGCAGGTGTTAAAGGGCCTTTTCCACTCTTCACATTTTTCTGAACTCGGAATTTACGCAAGGCAATGGTCGCTGATTCCTCGTTCATGTAAAATAACTTCACCAACAAAGCTTTATCCGGCGCACTGAGCATTCTTGTTCACATTCACTGTATGTAATGGGGAAATGAATGTGGATTCATTGAGAGCAAAGGTTTTTATAGCTGTCTAATTTGCATATTTACACAACAGACGCTTGTAACAGCGCCACCTACCGGATGATTTTCGAACTATTTATTTCTAGCTTAAAAAAAATCCCGTGACATACTAATGCTGATCCTGCAAACAGTTTTTTTTCGTTCATTTCTCCGGATTTTATGAATTTTTAAAGTTTTTACGGACTTTTTGCCCACCCGGTATATGCACTCATGAACATTGAAAATAGCGACCCAAGAAAAAAGCATCGGATTGAAATGAAATTTAATACACATAATGACACAGATGAGAGATTCACTTGATCTCAAAAACAAGACAATTAAACGAATACAGGGTGTGCAACGACACAAATACTGGGCAACTTCAGTAGCGTGTTGGAACACCTCCAGCTGCAATACATGCCACCACACGGTCCGGCATTAAGTTGATTAGACACCTTATGTTGTCCTGAGGCAGATGGGTCTACAAATCTTGAACAGCCAACTCTAAATCATGTACAGAGTGACACGATGACATTTGCCGTTTTAGCTGATCCCACACGTGCTCTAAAGGGGACCAATCGGGGAGCAGTCCGGCCATGGAAGTCTGAAAATGACGTAGGAAGTCTTGAGAAACTCCTGCTGTATGCGGACGAGCATTACCTTGCTGGAAAATTGCACATGGGAGACCATTTAGAAAAGGTCCTACATGGGATCGAAGAATATCATCAACGTAACGTTGGACCGTTAAGGTTCCACGCATCACAATTAAGGTGGACCGGCTATCATAGGCTATGGCCCCCCAGACCATTACACCAGCTGTGTGGGCAGTGTGACGTAGAACAGTGTGGGGGAAATTGTACCACTCACCAGGGCGCCTCCACACCCGTACACGGTTATCATCTGTCCCCCAAAGCAAACCAGGATTCATTACTAAACACAACCTTTTGCCAATCTGTGACATTCCACATTGATCTGGCTTGGCACCACTTTAGACGTAGTTGCCTATGTTCCGGTGTTAAAGGGAGTGCACGGAAAGGGAACTTGGATTTAAGATTTGCTTCTGCAAGGTGTCTGGACATTGTTTGTGGAACAATTGCTACGCCTACGTCTGCTCGTATCGTTGAACAAGTTACTGTGGGGTCCACAAGTGCTTGCCGCACGATCCTGCGATCATCTCTCCTCGTGGTCTTCCTGGTCGCTCCAGACCCTGTTTTCCGCGCGTGGGTACCTTCTCGTGTCCACTGCTCCCAACAATTTCTAACGCCTCACTCCGAACGATCCACCTGGCCAGCAACACGGCGCGTCGACCAGCCTGCAATTTTCATCCCAATGATCAGGCCTCTCTCAAACTCGCTTAACTGTGAGAAATGTCTTCTAGCACGTTTACGTGGCATGTTTCGCTTACCAAAATCTTCCTACAATCGACGGTTAATCATCAGGTTTATGAATCTTCGAATTTGCGCTGGCTTATATAGCACCCTCTTCCTGATTGTAGCACCACCTCGGCGTGTATGAGCATGCGTATTGGCACAAAACTTGGATCATTTGCATATCACATTACGCTGTACTTATTTGCAAAGTTTCGCGATTGTACTTGACTTCCTTCTTGGGTCGCTATTTTCAATGTTCCTGAGTGTATATATATATATATATTTCTTATTGCATTTCTTTTCATTTTTCTTTGTATATGCTCTATGTAATTTGCTAATTATACATGTCTGTTCTTTCTCTAAATTTAAACAGCTTTACTTTTTTCCAAACAAGTGAATATCGAGAGTGGAAACTTTTTAAATAAACTTCTAGTATCTATTCTTCTTCTAATTATTTAAATATATTCAAAATAAATTTTGCCATCGGTATACCCAGAAATATTAAAGCAATCTCACTAATTATTTATTTATTTATTATATTAATATACGATTGGAATGGCTGCTTTTATGTTTGCCATAAAATACGTTTTCATTTTTGTTTAATAGTCAATGCACCAGCTTACATTTTTAACAGAATATGATTTACTCCCACTATATTTTTCCTTGGTCATAAAATTTTTTTTATTAATTCTAGAAGATATTTTCAGAAAAAAATTTCTTGCAGACATTCGAAGAAATAGTAATGTTTTTACATTGTCCACAATTCTCAAAGCTGCTGCACCAAAAATGAGAAATCATTATTAAAGTTGAAAAGGTAATAAATTAGCATGGTAATGAATTCATTTCATATACTGTGACTACATGCAATATAGTTAATTAACTTTTGAAATAAAATATTCTCATTTTTGATTCCATTCTTTTCGTGTATCTGAGTTTTCAATACCATGTTTCGAATTCCGTAAAGTTCTGCATGAACGTTTTTGAGTTAACTGCGTTTAAAAAGTGTTACGTATAGTTAATGAGTATATCAAGCATATGTGATGACAAAAAAAAAGTTCTAATCAACATATTACAAAACTGTATGCATCAAATGATAGCTAATGTTTCCTATCATTTGCCAAAACATGAAAAGTAATATTATTACGTAAAAAATAATAGTTAGTTTCAGTTTAGAAAAAGTGAGCTGCAACATGCAAACGTTTCTATATATTTGATTTTCCATGCCATTCCATCAACCAGGACATGTTCAGTGCCAACAATTTAAATATGATCTTAATTATCGATTCATTTATCGAGTACAGAAAATATCAGAATAGTTTTCGAAAAAGGGAATTAATAAATCCCAGATTCTCACATTTTTTATGACCACCGATACTTTCTTGGTAAGAACAAATGAATAAATAAATGATTTTGTTATAATAATTTTTTTCGATATCTAAAAATCATCGGGGACCATTGCTAGCATTTTTAGTAATTCTGTTTAACTCTTTTTTTCCCTCTCTCTAAAAGAATAGCCATTACTGACATATTACACAGACATGGCATTAAATGCATTGAAAAAGCATGTAATAAATTTTTCTTATTTATTAATGAAATATTATTGTTTTACCTTGCATAGAATCAGCAATTTTTAACTTGGAATAATTTTTGATAACATGCATATGCATTAGCATACTTATACATATATAGAGTTTTAAAAATTAAGTCCTATTACTTTTAAAAATTTTAAATTTTTTAAAAACTTTTTCCCAATATTAGTGTGTTTTATAGTTCTGTTTCACAGATTTGTTTCCTTTATATAGATTGTATACTTTATATTTTTCCTAAATTTTTCTTAAAACAATGAAAAATAGTAAAAAAAACTAGTATATGTTATTTTCCGGATTGTTTTTTTTTATAAATCGCTGTTACCTTAAATCTTTATTCCTTGTTTTGAACTATTAATCATGTTGTAGGCTCTGCAATCATTGTCCATACCTAAAGCCTGCAACATTTCTTTTAAACTAGAAGTAACAGCAATTCCAGTAAGTTTGAGACAAAGTTGTCACTAGCGTGTTCGTAAAATAAGACTACATTTGAAAAATGAACAGTTAATAATTTATTGAATATCTATGTTAATTACAATAAATCACATAACTAAAATACAAATCATATCGCATTCTCAATGGCAAAAAGTATCCATGCCGTACAAAATATCTACAAAAATTTAAAAAAAGATTTTCTGGTAGCAAAGAATAAGGCATTCTCATTTCTAATTCATGACTATCGCGAAAAAAATAAATACTGAGTAAAATTAGATTAAATTTTTCAATGTCACTAAATGACCTAAAACGTTACGCTCATATATACATATATCATTATTTAGATTTTGTAAAGTGTTTTGAAAGAAAAAAAATTAATTATGAGGCAAAGAGGCCAAAATTACATGAAATGAAATATTGCAATATTCATCAAATGCATCGTCGCTTTCTTTCTGGATTTGATGAGATTATGAGCTATCCCACTCCCACCTCAAACACAAATTAATTTCCACTAGTTACTGAAGGTGAAAGCTACGCATCTCGACGCTAATGGAAACTTGAAAGGCAACTCAGCTGAATCAACTAAGTTGCCTTGAGCAAAGACTAACTAAAGGTTAACTCGCCCCCATGAAAGTCTTCGGCGCCAACCAGTGGGAAGTACCGCCCACTTAGAGAAACTTTGTGATAATCTAATTGGTTCGTCGTCAAATGAATACCTCTATAATTAGGGATTGGATTCGAATGAAATTTAGAATGCAGCCCCATTTAGACAGTTTCTGATTAATTAAGCTACAGAAACGGATTTAATAATGAAGAAATTCTTTTTATAGAACTTTACTGAGAAAAATTTGTTAAATTATAAACCCAATAAGATGATAATTCGACGATCAAAAATAGCATCCATTCTACCCACCTATATGCTTATAAACTTTGGTTTAACTCAAGGAATATTGATGACGGACCTCGTGAATTTGAACTTTGATCAGATAAAGAAAATACGACCCCTAACCTGTCAGTCGACTCTAAATCGTATCCCATTGTAATGTCATGACCTTAGGATTACTTAAGTTTCTGGATAGCGAGATGGATCTCAGTTAAGTAAAATTACCTTTTATTTACAATTTTTTTTAAAGGATGGACATACATATAACTATTTTATCTCCAAGTATAGGAAAGTTTACATAGTTCGCTATTATATTCTCTCTCTTTGTATCGTCGTCTGTTAGGTACTTTCCGCTAAAAATCTAAGCATTCAATATTAGTCGAAAAAGTAAAACTGTTTATTGTAGGTTTCTCGCAGCTCTACCGGGTATCGTTCCTCCAATTTCGCTGAATCCGTTGCCTCGCAGCTTTCGCTGGTACAGCGGATATCGCTTATCCCCCGGACTCCTGTTGATCTGTTTCTTTATGGGGAGTTGGGAGTATCTCTCTATATATACTGAAAATGTTAAATTGGCTGTCTTAGATGTACCTTTTCTCACAATCTGTTATATGTACAAGCTTGAAATTTTTCATACAATTAAAGGACACCTTTTTCATTATACTGAAATGAGCTTTTAGCTAAGTTTGAATTTTTTCATAATTTATAAAGTATTTTATCAAACATAGTGAATTTTTTTTTATCCATTTTTCACATAAAAAAATTTATAAAAAATGAATTTTTGAGTTTTTACAAAAAGCTCATTTCAGTATATATTAGCCCTCATTATAAATATATCATAAAATATTTGCATACCTGTGAACAGTAGTTTCTCAGAAAAGGTACATCGAACACCAAAATTTACATTTTGAGATAAATTGATTTTAAGGTAGACAGTGAGACTTTTCTAATCGGCTAGGAAATAAATAAATGAAAGGGTCAATTAACAATAAAAGATACATGTTTTAGTTAATATCAGATGTTCAAATTTTAAGCAAAAACGAAGTATACTTTGCTTACAATTTTCGCCATTCAAATGGGGGTGACCCAGTTTCAACGATTATTTTAAAATAGGTTTGAAGGGCTTCTAATTATCCTAGAGGTTACAGTAAGGTATTTTTGAAAGGTTAAAATCTATACAATTTGAAAATATAAAAATCTCAAATTGTCAAAAAAAAAAATTTAGCTTTCCAACACCCCATCTTTTTGATGGACCTCTTTTTCGCCCCCTACAATTTCTGATTGAAAGGAACACTGTCCTGCTCTGTCCTTAAGGCTTAGTCCCAAATATCATTCAGTACCTTTAAGTTCCATCTGGGTTGCGACTTTCTTGTTGCAACAAGTCGAAAACCATATGGTGGGTTCATAAATTGACTAGTCACTTCGACACCGAGAATGCAATTGTAAACTTGTGGGTTCTTTTCGGATCGTGTTCGAATTGTGAAAAGGAAATAATTGCAGTCAGGATTTTGTCCCTCTGTTTTATTGCACATCTTCCATGGGACATTTCATAAGAAAATGAATATATTCAGATGATCCAAGATTACAAACCATCGTCCTCAGTCTTTCCTTTATCCGACCACGTATTTCGCGCCACCTCTCACTCTTTCTCTCTTCGTTCCGACCCTTCTCCTCCCTGTCGTTGCCAGGTCCTTCTCTCTATATCGCGTGTCTCGTTCGATCTGTTGCCAAGTGCAGGCAGTAGATCCTTACAGCAATCATTGGCATTTCTTCCTCACAATAGCGGACCATACTTTCCACATATGTGTAGCTTGGCCTCGGGTTACAGAGAACAAATGAATGGACAGCCGCTGAGAAAAGGGAGTCTTATATATAGACCTTTGAACAAAATGCCCTTTGGCGATTCTTTTTCGCTCAAAGTATTGTAGAATGAAAGAGGGTTAACAATCAGCCTGCTAAGAAATGACTCTACGACACCATCGTGAGAACTTTTAAGTTTCCACAGATTTAACGCGAATCAGTCTTTGAAACCAGTAGGTCCTTAGAGACATATGACCTTAAGCGAATCTAATTACAGAAACGACGCTGGTCGCGAGTTCATGGCAAAAATCTATTGGATATTACGGGTATCTTTCGTTCAGACGAATACATACGCTTTAAAAGGAATTTTTTCTATAAAACATTTTAATATTTATCTACATAAATAAGTTTTCAATCGATATCAAGAACATTTATTTTATCTTGGATAAATGATAGAAGTTAGGTACTCTCTTCGATCAAATTCTACAGTGGTTCAAATTTCATTTCAATATTGACACAAACTTCGTTTTCCCCTGCATTTAATTGTTAATTTGATGATTGAACGCCTTAATAATGAACATTCACACAGTGATAATAAACAATCACACAGGGATAATGAACTTCAAAATTAGAATCAAACTCAAGTTTAATAAAGCTCCATTAACTTTTTGTGCAAAAGCATTGTAACTAATTAATATGAAAAAAAAAAAATGATTTCACAATAAAGAAGTAAATTTAAGAGCGAAAATAATTTATCAACAGTTTAATAGAGTTGCACTAGAAAGCAACAGGAAAACTGTTGGCAACGGACCTCGTAATTCAGAATATCGGTCAAGTGTTGAGGAGGACACTAGAACTGGAATCCTTCTCTCCAAACTACTAAATTGCCTCAATGGGAAGATTTTGAAACTTGACAAATAGCATTACTCTCTTTGCACGGCAGGTTAAGGTATCCGTCAAAACGATCCTTAATCGCTGTTTTTCCAGGAAAAATATCTGGGATTAATTGCATTAATTAATTCTCAAACCCTTATGAAAATTCAAATCAATCTTTCTTTCATAACATCTACATAAAATTAATTAATAGTTATAATTAAAACTTAATTGATTCTTTTTCAATGTAGAGAAGAAAAATACTTCTATAGGAGACCTTGGGCCCTGAGGTGCATGAGCAAATGTTCCGTTCAGGTGGTCAGTCTGACGCGAAACCCCCAGTGTTCAGTTCCCAAGCAAGTTTGGGACTCATTTTATTGACCCATTGAAGGGAGGAAAGGCTGAGTCAATCTTGCCCACCCCGGGGTTTGAACCTCGGACCTGTGGCGTGAAAGCACGATGCACTAACAGCCACTGGGCTTCCAAAAAAAAATAAAGGAACGAGTCTTATAGTAGTCGCATATAATGTGTAACATCTAACATGTTATCGTGGTAAATACGCAATACTAACTTTTTCCTGAAAAAAATATGAATCGGGTATGATTGGAAATAATTTTCTATCGAATAATTATATCTTTAATGAGAATTGTATTTAATTAACAAAAAGAGTAAAAAATGCAATATTTTATCAAAAATAACTATTCATGTTCATTTTGGGGAAGAGCGGAGACAATAGACTTAAGAAAACTAAAATATGACACATATACTTGTGATTTCAAAGTATTTAAAAACCGATGAAAAACAACGTCAATAACAGTACTACTGTTGACAGTCGAAACATTCTAATTTGTGTTCATTTCGAGCTTGAGTTCATCTTCCATGAAAGCTATGAGCGGCTCAGCTTTTGGCAAACTGGAGTTAAAGTTAAAACCCCCACTCAAGGTCCCCACGAATGGTATCTTTTTAAAAGAGCAGAACCACCTTCGTTACATGGTAAAAGTACAAAATGCAGAAAATCTTTAATTTTGAAGTGATATTTTCAATTGGCGCGATTTGCTGGAGAGTGAACTTGAATAAATGTCACGCTCGGGAATGTAACACTCCTTCGGCATTTTTTGCTTATATTCGGAAAACATGCTCCGACAAGATTGGTTCATCCCTAAAAAGAAATCACGTGACTAAAAGAGAGGGACATTCTCCCAGGGGTTTTATTCCCTTTTCTCCCCCTCCCCTGAAGCCGAAGCAATGCTCACTCATAAACAGGTATTCCGACAACCATTTCTTCGTATTTTCTCCCCTTTATTCTTGTGTCATTACTGAATTTCCTTCTTTTTAGTTTTGAGGTCACGATATCTTAAATTGATGCATTTATGCCAACGTCCCTAATTATGTATAAATTTAAAATATTTTGTTTTATATGAGAAATTAGTGTTTAAATGTGTTATGTAATAATACACATTTATGTAATAATTTTTTTATTACATAAATGTTATGTAATAAAAAATTAAATACACATTTACACTGATATAATACACACTAATATAAATGAATCAGTACTACACAAAGTAATTGATGGTTAATTTATTAATATTCAATTAAAAACAAGTTTAGTAGTTACTACTAACTCCCTTGAGCTTGTCATATACAAAATAATACATAAAACTTAATATGTATCCTGATAATTAGTACGGTTTATAATTAAAGTCGTATTGTATCGTAGTTTTACCATCAAAGTACATTATAATTACATTCAACACATTGTTACTATAAGAAGGGGGTGCGATGAATAATTCTGACTGAAAATTGGGTCGCAATTATTGAAAGTTTGAGAAGCACTGCTTTAACGCAATCTACAACACTCTTGTTGGTATCATGAATCCCTTTAGATTCTAAGCAGGATATCTGTTCACAAGAACACCGAGGGTTCAATTTCCCCCTCCCTCCTCATACACAAACAGATTTTTTATCTTTAGCATAAAGATTACGGCTCGGCCCTTTTTATCTCTTTTTTAAAAAAAAAACAACTTAATTCCCTCCTCCCCATAAAAAATTAAATGCATGCCCTGCTTCAGTTTACTAGTTTTATTATTAAATTATCGTATCAAAAGGATTCATAAATCCAAGCTGCTAAATATTTTGTGCGGGTTCGCTGTTTAACTCTGTGCTTTAAGAGACGTTTGCAGCTCTCCAGTCTTCTCCCTCTTTGTATCATTAAAAATTAAATGTTATACTAAAAAAAATATTTCCCCCCTTTTTTATATACATATGTATTGAACAAATTTCTCTGTATTTACTTATATATTTAAACATTAGACTGGCATAAGACAATTACTCATATAGTAAATTGTTTCTAGTCAACAAAGTTTTTAGAAAATCAGTGAAAATATTGGGATTATTCCTAAAGCAAGCAGAGTTTCTTTTATTGGTAAAAATATCACCGTGGGAAAATGTTTCCTGGAAGGGTTCCATCTGCAAAGTCCCCCAACAGAAACACATACTTTATTTTATGACCTGCCCAAGGGCTTATAAAAAGAGGGTTGAAATGACCCTTCAGAAAGTACTCTTTTTCAACGCAATTTTTAAATCAGCAAACACACACATACAGTTTCTTCAATTGTTCTTAATTTTTTTTTAAATTGCAAACGGTAATAATGATTTTACTTTTGATTTATTTTGTATTTTCCTTTAAGACTTAAAAAATGTACAAATATTTTTATCCTATTAAAGTAAAATCAAAACATATGTTTATTATTTGCTTTCCTTTACTAAGGTGGCAGTGAAAATAATGTTCAGCTTAATGAAATCTATTAAAAAAATTTTTTTTGTAAATTTTCGTTTTACATAAGCTAATTTTAAGACTTTTGTCTATATTTATACATATATATATTTCAATGCACTGTTAATTAATATGCAACAATACTGGATTTCTTTGTTTGAATACATCTTCCAAAAATGCGCTTTTCTATGTAAGAACAGTTTTATAAAGATAAATTATTAGTGTAAAAAAAAAACAGGAATTGTTTTATTTTATCTGATTGAAATTATTTTACATTGAGTCATTTTTTCTTAGATGTTTCTTATATTCTTATGAGCCTTTCATGAGTGATATTTGTCACTTTTTCCGGTAAAATATTAAACATCCTTCTAAAGTATTAATACATAACTTTTATCTGAAAATATTTTAAGTGAGAATTATAAAAAAAAATTAAATGTGGAACTATTAGTCTATGACCTAAAAAGAAATAAATGGCATAAGCTTTATATTATTGACAGCGACTGCGAGTAGTGCAGTATTCCTTTCTTTCGTCACATCATCAAAAAGCTGTCATGCCTTGTTCCTCTCAGGGCATAAGTTTTCCTAGCTCAACTCAAACAAGGAAAACAATGATACAAATGAAAGCACTACAAAGTACGAAACAACGCTTGACGGAGTTTTTTAGATACTTAAATAATGCTGAATCTAAGGTATTTATAACCTATTTCAGCTACCATAAACCTACTGTTTCTTTCTTAGAATACAATTAATTAACAAATATGTGTACTTAGCAAAAAAATATTACTTTATGTGTACAGACATATGAATAAATAATTTTATATGATAATACTAATATAATATCTCCTTTTTTTTATCCACCCTGAAATAACATTACAAAATTTGAAGTTATCACTTCTATCGTGTGGTCATAAACACACACACATTTTTTTAAACGTTTGATTTGAAGAAATGTATATGACCACCGAAATCCCTGTTTGTCCATTTTCAAATAAGCATTCTGCCGCACTTATGTCCCCCAATATCGTGACTAACGGGTTTAGAGTCAAGCGCTCGAGTGCTTGATGGCTACTAGAGTTGGACCGAGGCCATATAGCTTTAGTTGGACCCCCATGAAAGGTAGCGAAAAGACACAGCCACGCACTCTCATTGGTCAAATGAAGTAGAGTGCGCTTACGTCACATCCTGCTACACACATCCGTCCCTTTTCACGAAATCACTCCTAACAAATATCCAGCAACCGAGAGGAAAGATGTTACACATCAATAATTCTACTTATACTCTTTGTTGTTGTTGCTAATCCCAGATTATCTATAGCAATGCTAGACAATCTCCAAGAATGCAAAACATTCTAGAAATTCCAAAAAAAGAAGGGGGTACAGGAGTACCGTATCCTTTTTAAAATACAAACAAGCCAAGAAGTGGGAAGGGGAGACCAGCTTGAATAACACCAGTGAATTTACGGGTGTATCTTCTGATTCTGACGAAAAGTGAGAGCTTTTACATGAATACTCTCACAAAGCGCGAGAAGGCAGTCTGGTATTTTTTAGGCAGAAGCCGGAATGAACGTTCCGGATTTTTTCCGATTTAACAAGCATGACAAGTGGTAGCTCTTCTAAGTCAGTTTATGCTGCTGGGTATTAAAAAATATTTTTAATATTATACATATATTTATATTCTTATTATTTATATTTTAATAATAATTTTTCTTTCTTTAGCAGTTCAAATTATTCGATTGTGTTAAATTTTGATAAGAATTTTTTTTTCTACATTTAATTCGCTTAGAGCTCTTCCCAAAACTATCAATCCATTACCTCATTTCTAATAAACCTTTATTACTATAACTTAATAAGTAAGGTAGCATTAACCGAAATTGTCATATAATTAATACTAATTAACCAAGGACGAGTTGTAAAAAAGTGTAACTATGAAAAGCCTTCACGACGAAGGGATCACTGAATTAATCATTTAATAAAAAAGTTAATGTCATTAAATAGACACGTCTTTTTACTATTTGAATGATTACACAATGACTTACAAAAAGAAGTTATTGATTGATGAGGAGGTAGTAAAGTCAAAAATCGCTAAGCTTATGATCAGTTGAATGCATAAAAAAGTTTTTAAGCTCATTATGTATGCATCAGACTCTTCTTAATTCTTCGGTGGCAGAGTGATTAATGATTAATTTGCACGCGATGTTACCCGCATCTAAGAGAGATGTTCAGATAAATAATTTAATCAGTTGTAAGGTTTTTCGTAACTATCGAGTTTTAAGAATCAGTAAGAAAGAATGAAAAATGTGAATTTTTTAAGTAAATGACTTCTGATGTAACATGAAATATTCCATGCCCATTAATGGTTTTATTATTAGAAACAGAGAAATGGACTACATTTTTAACTTTAAAGCAAAAATTGATTATTCTTCGTCAATCTGTGCGTGTGAAAAATTGCTTTTTTTACAAACATTAACTTATGTGTTCTCATATTTTCTTTGATAAGCCAAAATTCTAGTAGTGAAAGAATTTCAAGTATCCGAATACATTGAAATGATCAATTTTGATCAAACCCTCCTTTTTTCAATTCCTACTATTAGTTCACACTCATACTATAGATATATATATATCTTGTTCAAATTTTCAATCTTTAAAGTAAAATACTTTTTATTCATCCAATTAAATTCAAATACAGTTTTTTTTAACTTGAGTGTTGTTGCTACAGTTTTTTTTTCAAATATTAATTCATTAATTTAATTTTATATATTAATTTTAAAATAGTCATAGTTAGAACTACCTGCCACTGATGGCACCAGTACGTATTTCTAACGAAATTTTTCTTGGCTTCAAATACATTTTTTAAAACTTGCAGTGGATGGCACTTGAAGTTTATACAGTTTTTTCAAATATTAATTCAATAATTGAATTTAATAAACGAAATAAAAATTTCTTTGTTGACATAAATAGGAGTTGACTTATTTTTTTTAAAATTTTATTTTACAGATTAATCTTTTGGCTTCACAAAACATATACTATTTTGTCTCTACGTTACAGAAAGGACGGATTGCAATAAATTATAAAAACCTAAAATGGGTACTTAATGTCCCAGAAGTGGGCATTTAAGTTGTTTCAAATTTATCACGGCGAATATAACTCAAATATTATGCATGCATTTCTATGAAACCCTTTTAACTTCATGTTTATATTATTTTCTTGTGAATGTTCTAAAACAATTCTTATTGTATGGATACTTTCTGAGTTATGGAATTTTATTTCTCAATAATAGCTCCATAAATATGTCACATTTCTTATAATTTTTATTTGATGTGAATAAACAATTCTTATAATATTTATTTGATGAATAAAATTTTTATATAATAAAACGTTAAAATTCTAGTACATTAATTAGATCACAGCGGTGGCCAACCCGCGGCATGCGTGGAGTTTGTGAAAATCTTTAAAAAAAATTAATAGATAAAAATACGTAAAATTTTTGTTACCATTTTATTGAAATACGGTTGTATCAAAAAGAAATCCCCTCAATATTTAGATCTACATAATATGTTTGTGAATAAATGTTTCCAATTATGAGCATAACATCAAAATATCACTCAAAACAATCTGATAAGCTCTTAAAACAACCTAATTTTTTTGCATCTTCAAGAACAAACCTTAATATTGATACTTAGTTTAAACAAAAAACTACAGATTTAAAAGCCTCATTAAGTTTAAGTATTGACTGTGTAATAATTATTTAGAATTAAAATGTTTCAAGTTTTTCATTTTTATTTCATACCTAACTTAACTGATTGAATCCATAAGGAGTTTAATAAGAAGAAAACCTAAGTTTGTACTGTTGTGCTATTTATTATATGTTTTTTAAATCTCCACTAATTGTATATTTAGACTTGCATTAAGAATGTATTATTTGCGTAAAAATCCCATAATAAGCTTATAAGTAACATTTCTTTAGCTTTCACCTTTTTTTTGATTGTTGGAAAACGTGATAATGGCATACATAATTTTTTTCAACAAAGAGTGGCACTCTCCTCACAAAACGATTGACCACCCCTGCCCTAGATAAATGTGAATAATTAATTTTACTAATACATTTATCGATATTAGTTTATTACTTTTTCTCTTCACTGCTTTAAAGATTTTTTAAAAAATTACTAAAATTTCACTTATTATAATTGTAGTTTTTGAAAAATATAAATAACTTATTTTAAAAATGCTTATTAAGTATGCAGTACTATATAACAGTTTTGACATCTAAAAAATTTATAATGCTTTAGTATCATCTTTTGGAAGTAGGAATGTGTTCGGGTACCATTACGTATTACGCATATTAAATATTTTAACAAAATGGCATTGTAGTCATCGTAAATTTAATTTGAGCAAAAGCTTATTTTTAAAAACTTACCTACTGAGGTCCATTATTATGCAAACAGATGAAAGGTTTAAAAATTTTAATGTTTCTTGGATGTTTAATTATTTATGATGAATTAAATTATTTAAAGTCTTTTAATGTTTCTTGGATGTTTAATTATTTATGATGAATTAAATTATTTAAAGTCTTTTAATGTTTTGAAATTATAAAAGAACGATAATGTATTTGTTTTGAACTATTTTTTTCCTTTCAATTTATCTTTTAGTGTAACAATAAGACTAATTATGCATGATAATTTTCTGTTCTTATCTTTTCTTATACGTTCGGCTTTAAATATTCCACAAAATAACTTTTTTCTTAAAAATTGCATAAAGCAAATGAGATATAATTCAAAGAACTTGATTCATTTTTTTCACTCGCTTCTAATATCCTTACTTACTTAAATAATGGCTTTATCGCATTCAAAATAAAACATCCAATTACAAAACAGCAAAAGAATATGGCCAGTACATATTTAGCTTTATGAATAAGTAAAACATTCTAACATGTGTATGAAAACAAACAGCAAAAACACTCAATTTAAACGTCGGTGGTTCTCTAAAAATTAATAAATTTCAATTATGGAAATCGAAATCAACCGTAATCGTACCGTAAATCTCTTTTAATACTTAATGAACAATCAACTACTCCAAATCACGCATGATATGCATTTTTCTATTGCTATACATTCTCGAGAAATCGTGCATTGGCGTAGAAATGGGTAAATAGCGTGACCACTTATTTTCTTTTTCGGAGCTTCAATCCCTTTGCTCTCAAGGCGCATTCGAAAATGTCGAGCAGAGATAATGACCAGGAAGTTGAGCATTAAACCTTAATCGACATCTTTAGAAATCTCACGAAGGAAGAAAGCGGTGAGTAATTACCGAAGCGTAAGATCCCTATTCTTCGGGAATTGAATCAATTCAATTTTTGCAGCAACTCCGGTACAAAATTCAAATCAAAGGGTGCTTAAAGGAGATAAAAGTTTTATCACCCTGGAGATTTCTTAAATAGAAAGAGCAATTGTATGTTAAAAAAGGAAATAATACAACATGAATGGACTACTGAATATACGCGAGAGAGTTATTAAATCGATGGTACATTTCTACATTTCCAAATTATCAAAAAGCGAGCCTATCGAAACAAAAGTATTAATTATGTTGCTCAATGAACTAAGGTATCGAAACACGTTAGGAGTACTTTATTAAAAAAATAGCATACTAAAAAATTATAAATGCTTTTGTAGGTATCAATACTAATAAATACACACATTTTACTCTAACAATACTTTATAAAATTATAATCATGGTTTTAGTAAAATTTAAATACGTAATTTTAGAAATACTTTTGAAAAACTTCAAAGCAATTAGAGAAAAAAGTAAAAAAACATACATGTAAAAGTATTACTAAAACAATTAGATGGATTTAACTAGAGAATGTACTAAAATTTTAATATTTTATTAAAATTTAAATATTTTAGAACTGATGCAGTAAATATTATAAGAAATGTGACATTTTTCTTTATGGAACTATTATTTCAATAACAGACGTTAACTCCAAAAATATCCACATAATAAGAAATATTTTGGTACAATCTCTAGAAAATAATAAAAATATCAGGTTTAAAAAGTTTCTTCTAAAAATAAATTTATAATATTTGAATTATTGAACTCACAGTGATAGAAATCAAACAATTTTAAAATGCCCTATTCTAGTAGATTAAAGACCCTCTTCCGGTTTTTCTAATTTTATAAAATTGATTGTAACTTGGCCTCTAGGTAACGCAGAAACAAAACAAAGTATGTTTTGTAAGGCCTAAAGATAGCTCTATTCAATAAAATAAAAAAAATGCAGATAAAAAATAATATTTATTAGACAAATATATTATACTCGAAATAACATATGATTAAATTTTCAAGAAATTTGGGTGCATAGATCTCCTGAGAAATCATTACCCAGAATGATCACCTCTAGCAGTAATAACAGCACTTACACACCTGGGCATTGCGTCAAACAGAGATTGAATGTCATTTACATGTACAGATGCCCATGCAGATTGAACATGATGCCACAACACATCAACCATAGTGACTGGCATATTGTGATAAGTAGTCACTTGGCAACCATAGATCAGACTTTTCTTTTGGTGAGAGATCTGATGAACGTGCAGGTCAGGGCAGCAGCCGATCATTTTCCGTATCAACAAAGGTCCGTACAATGCCGGAAACATGCGGTCGTGCATTATCCTGCTTAAATTTAGGGTTTCGCAGGACTCGAATAAAGGGTAAAACCACGGGCCGTAACTCATCAAAAATGTAACGTGCACTGTTCAAAATGCCGTCAATGAGAACAAGAGGTGACCGAGACGTGTATCCAATAGCACCCCAAATCATCATGCCAGGTGATGAGCTAGTATGACAATGATGAATGCACGCTGCCGATGTGCGTTCACTACGATGCCCCCAAACACGGATGCAACCATCTTGATGCTGTAATCAGAACCGGGATTCATCTGAAAAAATGACATCTCGCCATTCGTGTACCAGGTTCGACGTTGATTATACCATTGAAGAGGCTCCTGTATCCGATGTCGCGTCATGGGTAGCTACAGCCAAGATTTCCTTGCTGAGTATCTATGGTGCAGCAAACGTCGTCGAACTGTTCTGGTAGACACTTGTTGCCTTGTAAACGGCCCCAATTCTTGACTAAGGGCTCGTGAGGTAGCTTCACGATCCCTTAAAGATATGCGGGTAACATTCCTGTCTTCTTGGCTGCTAGTGATAGGGAACTGTTGAGATCCAGCTTGACGTTCCGTATCACCGTCCTGAACCCATCGACTCCATACTCTGCTAACAGTCATTGGATCTCGACCGACGGGAGCAGCAATACTGTGATATGATCAATCGCATTCCGGTACGCTACAATTCAACCTTTATCAAAGTTAGAAAAGTGCTGTTATGCATTTCTGCTTCTTTTCTGAGACATCACAACAACTTTTCACCAGACAATAACGTTGAAATGCAATTTGTGTATGAAAAACCGGCTGACCAATTTCCTCATTTAAACACATTGTAGGTGTCGCTACCGGCACCTGCTTTTTGTGAATGCGCTAAAAAGTTAACCATTTGCATATCACAGCACCTTCTTCCTTTCGTTTAAATTTCACATCTGTAGCGATTTTAATGGCCGGTAGTATATTAGGACAAAGTGATAATTTAAAATGTGTGAGAAAAATTGTATTGAGTGGCCTTTGTTATAAAGGGATCAATGAGAGATGTGTATCACAAAAAGTAGAAAATTTAAAAGATTGTGTAATTTTGTGAGTTACAGAAAATTATTACAATAGCGAGCAATATCAATCACTTCTTTTAATCTGTCTGTCTACTAATGCATTATTATAAATTTAACAGTAGGCAAGAATTCAAAGAGAAAAAAATAAAATAGGACATAATCAAAGAATTACGACAGTTAAAGAATTAATTATTTTTATTTATTATAGAATTTAATATTCTTATTTATTATAGAATTTATTATTCTTATTTATTATAGAATTTATTATAATTATTTATTATAGAATTCATTATTCCTATTTATTATAGAATTCATTATTCTTATTTATTATACATTTATTTATTCTTATTTATTATACATTTATTTATTCTTATTTATTAGGTAACTTATTATTCTTATTTATTATAGAATTTATTATTCTTATTTATTGTAGAATTTGTTATTCTTATTTATTATAGAATATGTTATTGCGATGATGAAGCCTTGAAAGTTATTTTTCCTGCTTACAATGCGTTGAACAATTTATTTTTTCCTGCTTACAATGCGTTGAACAATTTATTTTTTCCTGCTTACAATGTATTGCAAATTATATTAAGAGGACTTGGTACCACAAAAATGACACAAACCTATCGTTTTTTTTATTTTTATTTAATCTAATTCTTTGCATAATTATCTTTCGATTGGTATATCACTTGTGTGAATCGGAAAGTTAGAAATTGAATAAAACTTCATTTGAAAACAAATTAGGCAATTCGGCCACGCCCCCTTTTTAGAAAAATTAGCTAAAAAAAGCGTTATGATAAAAAAAAATCTATTTTATAAAGAGAAATAATAACTATAAAAAAGAATGTGTAATATATAAAACAGAATATTTCAGAGGAAATACAATAATGTAATTTTTCTTCTTTGTGAAATGTGTGCATGTAAAATTTTTGAATTAAGGCATTTATATTAATAATTTCATAATTTCAGTTCTTTTTCCAGATATGTTTTTCATACAAATATAATACTTCAATATTATGTGAAAAAAAACTGAACTTTCTGTCTTGACAGAAAAAAAAATTAACATTTTTCTTGAATTTGCTTGTGTGTGTGTGCAATTAATACCTTCGTAAAATGGATCATTTATAAAAATGTATGGGTTGAGAGAGAGAGAGAGAGAGAGAAAAGATACGAAAATGCAATTATTTTAAAGAAAATATATAACTAATATCTTAAAGTGGTATTTTAAGTTTATTTAAGATTATTATAATTTTTTTTTCAGAATCATACACTTTACAGTGGTTCTTCTCAGTTTGTGTTTTTCGAAACATTAGTGCATTCAAAATGCTACTCCTTCCACAACTATTTACCAATTACTTCCATTTTTTCTGTGTGTTGCATATAAAGCATACAACAAAATTAGGGATCCATTTTGATGTAAACTGAATACTTATTTAAAAAAAAAATTAATGTAAAGAATATTGGGGCTTTTTCGTTAATTTTTAGTATGCATATCAAAATTTTATTTTTTCCTCAAAAACGAATAAGGTTATTGTAAAATCGATCCCTAAAGTTGTTCATAACATCCATAAGTATATTACGAAAAAATTTCGGGTCAAAAAATTAATAACTACAAAAGGAGTAGAATTTTAAAATTTTCCAACTTTTCTTCAAAAATTTTAAATTTTTAAAATTGTGTGAATAGTATGTTAAAAATTTCATCTCGTATCATTTTCTGGAATAGAAACATTGTATAAAATGCTGAAATATAAAGAAAGAAAGTAACTCAAAGTGTACCAAATCCTCTTAAGGTATCCGACTACGTTCGGAACCGTGATTTTGAAAAGCGCATAAATGGATAATTTTCATGATATTTAGTGTCACTTAGATTAGAATATGTGCATAAAATTGTTTTAAGGACATTTTGACCCAAAAACATTATTTAAATACAATACTTTGGCAAAAAATTAACTTAGAATAATTTTTTTCCAAATGTTCTCCTCTTGTGAAAAATGCTTATATTAGAATAATATTTTGCCTCTATATAGCTCAGACCTAACTGCAGAGGCTCAACTAGAATTTTTGAAATATATAACTTAGAAGTGGGTTTATTCATATTTTACGACAACAGATGGGAGCAATTTTAAGAAAAAAAACGCCAATAAATATTTCAATTGGTGGTAACTCTGAAAATAATGGGAATTCTTCAAAAATTTTAGTTGAGCCTCTGTAGAGAAGTATGAGCTATATACAGGCAAAATATTATTATAATAGAACCCTTTTTCACAAAAGAAGAACATTTGGAAAAAAGAGTATTCTAAGTTATTTTTTTGCCAAAATATTATATTTAAATAATTTTTTTTGTCAAAATGTCCTTAAAACAATTTTATGCATGTATTCTAATCTAAGTGACACTAAATATCATGAAAATTATCCATTTATGCACTTTTTTAAAATTACGGTTCCGAACGTAGTCGGATACCTCAACACATATAAATTGCAGTTTTACAATTTGAGCAATTAGTATAAACAGTTGTATAATTTGTACAATGGGAGTTTTTGTGCCTTTAGGCAAATAGAAGATTCCCTCCTCCTCTACATCTTTTATTAAAAAATAAACCACTTTTATACAAAATAACGTGAAAGTGGAATTCGTTTAAAGCTGCAATGAAATGAAGTATAGGGCTACGAAAGAAATCGATTAAATATCGCAGCTACTCAAGACTATAATTTTCGTCTTAGTAATAATAGAAAACCAATTTAATACTAAAGCATCATTTAGCGAAATATGATTCTCCAGTATTAAATTGAGCCATGTACTTATAACATTTTCTATTTCTTGGCAACAAATAATTGCGATACAATTGCCTGGAAAATCGGTATTTTCGGATATCGGAGTAAAAAAGCATTTTTTAGATAGAGTACTTATTTTTTCTGCTAAACACTCTTCTCAAAGGAGCTCTAATTGTTTTACACACTATACCCTTTTCAATAAGCCTCTTTTGAAAAATGATCCACTTAAACGGAATTTCTAGACTCAAAAGTTTCACTTTTCGATAGTAATTTTTAGTAGAAAAGACAGCTCAAATTAGGCTCTGATCGTAGCAAATTGTTGAAATTCCTTCGTTACTTTTTCTTAATCGGTAGCATTTCTCAAGATGTTAAATGGAGAAAAAAGACAAAGATATTTCGTGACATCTATTGTCGAGGTAAATATTGTAAGGGGATTAAATATTTCGAAGTGGAGTCATAGTTTTTGAATAAATTCATTTGTTATAAAAAGAATTAAGTTTTAATACTTTTTTTAATGGGAAAGAAGGTACAACCCATTGAAATCAATAGATAACGACAAAATATTTAAAGAAATAAATGAAACAGATTACGATACCACAAAATTGCTAAATAAATATTTTTTCACTCGTTCTTATCCCTTTCATTTATTTAAAAGATACTCATTATCGCGTACATCAAAAGATTTTTTGAAGTCATTAAAATTAAAAGTAATAAATAATTCTTTGATTATTTAAGATTGATATTTTAAATACATTTCTGGAAAAAAATGTCAATTTGGCAAACTATTGTCTTTAAAATAAAAAAGTAATTATTAAATTTTAGATTTTTAATATTACTTAAATTTTTTTTCAGTATTACTTATTTTCGATTTTCTTAATATTTGCTAATGGTTACAAATCCTTTATGGGTTTTTAGATTATTGAGAACTGAAAATAGTATGAAATTGGAAATCCAAATGAATGAATGAGAGTTTATTAACGTCGCAATCAAAAAAAATTTAAGGTTATGAGCTGAACGCTTGACATCTTTGGGAAATGGAACGTGAAGAGTTCCTTCATCCCATTAAAGTTATGAAATCCATGTTTTAAACCGTGTAAAGTTTTAAACCATGGTTAAGTGTCAAGGACGACATTTGTGATCTGTCAGGCCCCTCTCCAAACTACTACACTACACTAACATAAGGAATTTGAGACAAGGCAGAATTTACCTTCGTCAGCCCCATTACACTGCGCGAACGTATAATAAATTTTATAATTTGTTTGATCATATTCTGAATATATATATATATATATCTTATATTTTAAATATAATAATCAATCAAAAACATTTTACGTAATAACTCAGAAGGTGTTAAGGCATAATCTTTTCTTAAAATGTTCTATTCACAAAATATCTGAATGCACATTTTTATTTTTCATCTACCAAAGTGATTTTAACATTGAGTAGGTACATATAAAGATGAAAAAAGATAGATAGATATAAAGATGAAAAAGAAACTTGAAAATCTCCGTCACATCGTTTTGAGACCAGCACACTATATATAAATTTAAAAGAAAAATATAGGAGTATTGAAATAACTACCATAAAAAATTTTAAGCATATTATGTGATTGATATTCAAACTATGTTACATAATTCTAGCAGAAGATTCTTTCTATGTTAGAAATATACAATGATCTCCAAAAAGACGTAACATATCAATATGCAGATATCTTGATGACATTAGCAATATATAAGAAATAGACAGGAATGTGTAAATTTTGGACGCAAAATGTGGTTGTAAATACTCTCATCGGACAATCCAAATCGAAAAATGTTAAAGAATTCGTCACCATTCTTCGATTCACCGGCTCAAGAGTGTACCAAGAATAGAATTAGGCTATTATTTGATTCACAGGGTCAAGATTACACAGATAACACATAGCTATATGTACAAAATCCCATCATTGAAAAGGCAATGGGCCAACAGTGTTTACTAAATAACCGAGACCAGCGAGGTCTGCTTATAATAGTCAATGTTCCAAGATAAGTAGCGTTGGACCCAGTGGCGTAACGGAAAATAGTTGGGGCGTCAGACTGACATATATATATATGTCAGGTTTGAAAAGTTTAGGTTCAAAATTAGTAATAAATGAAAATGGGAACTCTTTACCATCGCGTAAGGATTTATGAGTAAACAAGCCTGTTAAAAGGTGGACGAAGGCGAACGCATACTAGAAAGGACTTGGCTGGTGTCTCCTCGCTGAGAGGTTGTATTTGGTAACACCCGGTTGCGCGGCAAAAGGTCCGCCATGTTAGATTATATATGATGAAAGCGTAATAAAGGAATATTGTGAAGATGATATTTTACCAGCAGGCCTGGGGCCTGTCATATATATATATATACATACATACATACAAAGAATTGCAAAACCATAACATAATGTACCTTTACACATCACTTAAAAATATTTAAATATTAAACTTATAACTGAATATAAAATCAACCTGTGTGTCTGATTAAACAAAGTAAATAACGTTTAACATTAGAGAGTATTTATAGTACTTAAAAAATGGAAAATCTAACAACAGTCGACGGATAACCTGGTAACTTAAATAAAAACGATACACTAAGAAAAATACAAACACTGTAAAATAATATTTTCGATTTCAGATCCTTGTGATAGAAAAAAGATATCACTTACCAAATTCTTCGTTTATGAATCACGGGATGAGCTTGACCTTGCTCATCAAGTTCCCTGGCATTACTACTACTAGCACTTGCACAAGATAATGAATTGCGGATATTAAAAAGTTGTCCAATTTTGCATATTTGCTATTAATATTATACTCCTTTTCCTTTCGAATTTTTCGTTTTTGAGAACCACTCAAAGTTTTTTTAACTCCACTCATTTTAGGGCCACGTTTCTTCTTGTCTTATTAACAAAATAAAAGTATAAGTACCAGAATAATTAATTCCGCTTACAAAAAACAGTTCTAATATTATAAGAGAGAAAAGTGAGATCAAAATGTTCTTAACAGTGAAGGAACACTCCCTATATTGAAGTGCATTGATTATAAAAATATATATGTTCTAAAAACAATTTTTTTGTTAAACATTTCTCATTATGCTTTATTTGATTGAATACTCATAAATCTACGGAAATTTCTGTGGGCATATGGGTTTCTAAATCATAATTCTAGACCATGTAATCATTTAAAATGCTCTCTATGCGTTTTCAAGTATGGCAATACTATTTTTCATGAAAAAAGCATAACAGAGATGTACGTTATTTACAAGTTCGCTAAATGAAAATGAAATAATGTGGGGGAGGTGGAAGCTAAAGACGCCAATAAGTTACTTTGCTACTTCATTAAAAAGTAACATGTGTGTTTTTCTCCTTACCGTTAACATGAAGTATACTAAAAAAACAGGGATGAATTTTTTTATCTTTCTAGCATTTTATCCAATTTTCCGTCTGACTTTCTTTTTATTTGTTAGTAATTTAGGTTTGGAAAGAAAAGCCATTAAAGAAAAGTATCTCTTTCGTCGCGGGGATTACAGCAAATTAAAAAAATTTTTGATTTGGTTATCTATATTATTGGATCTAAGATATCTAATAAGCGATCAAAGTTTTGATTTTGAATGATGTTAGATCGCCAATTTGAAAATCGCTTAAAAATTGGATTAAAAAAATGTAAAGTTAATTTTGTGAAATTCTACGTTAATGGCGCCAGTCTAGCTTTGGGCCCCCTAGAAACCTTGCCCCCCTCCCGCATTGTGGAGGTTGCGGGGGTGTACGTTACGCCACTAGTTGGACCACATAGCAGCAAGAATCGAGGTGGAACATACGACAGAATCCTTGAAAAAAAAAGGGGGAGGGGGGTGCTAATGGGATAAGGCAGCATAAGACCATCTTGAATATTTTCACTAACATTATACTATGGTCTGCAGCGTCCTTATTGGACATATCAATTGAACCGCAAATGACGGTAAAACTGATGCTTGGTCGCAGGATTCCCGATTCTAGTCGGTAAAAATTAATGGTAGAGTTTGAGTGAGACACATATCCCATAAGGTAATAAAATGGAAAAGTGAGATTAAGGCTATGCAAGCTGATGGTCCTATAATGGTGTGCACTAGTTTTACTAGAAAAATTCTATCCTATTATAACTGAATGACTGATTGTAAATGATTACGTAAAGCTATTTGGAAACCATTCGAGTCATTTTTGGATTTCATGTATATAGTAAATATATATATAATAGTTTAACCACCACTTTTTTGGTAAGAAATTGCTGTCACGTCCACCTCTTTTTCACATAAAGAACACGTTTTTGTTTGTTGTATTTCTAATTATTAATCTTGAACGTTTTCGCTTTAGGGTTGTAACTTAATCTTTTTGTTATCAAATCTGAAAACAGGAAATCTTCAATGCTTATGATTCTGATCACGCCAATGGAACAAAGTTATTAAATTTTAGTATTGTAATCGATTTTTAACAAGCGCGAAAAATTTCGAGTTAATATGACTTTTAAAAGTTGGTACAAATCGAGTTAAAAAATTCCATTGCATACAGGTGAAGTTTATAAAAGCGTGTTAAAAACCGATGGAAAGCTCTAAAACAACCATGTGCCATGTCAACGAGCCTAAATCTTCTGTAAATGAATGGACGAATATTTTGATCAGTTCGAGCAAATTAGGCCTTCCAGATTGCCTAAAATGAATTCCGTATAATATGCATGGAACATGATTAAAAGGTCAGTTTGTCCATGGAGTTCTGCATAGGCAATACTTCAGCAAGCTGGGAAGCTAGAGAGGATAAATGATTACATATTTTTATGGGGAACTTTCGACGATTTGTTGAATGAACACCACATCTAGTAGCAGCCCTTCGTGGGATAAAAGCATGTTCTATGTGTTTTTAAGAGGTATGGCATTTTGCCCCTTCGTTGTATATTGACTCGTGTGTACAAATAAATAAAGAAAGAAAAAAATTATATACTGTAAAAATAATATAATAAAAATATAATGGGATACACACTCAGAAATATTGAAAATAGCGACCCAAGAAGAAAGCATCGGATTGAAATGAAATTCAATACACGTAATGACACAGATGAGAGATTCACTTGATCTCAAAAACAAGACAATTAAATGAATACAGGGTGTGCAACGACACAAATACTGGGCAACTTCAATCGCGCGTTGGGCCACCTCCAGCTGCAATGCATGCCACCACACGGTCCGGCATTGAGTTGATTAGACACCTTATGTTGTCCTGAGGCAGATGGGCCCACAAATCTTGAACAGCCAACTCTAAACCATGTACAGAGTGACACGATGGCATCTGCCGTTTTAGCGGATCCCACACGTGCTCTACAGGGGACAACTCGGGGGAGCGGGCCGGCCATGGAAGTCTGAAAATGACGTAGGAAGTTTTGAGCAACTCTTGCTGTATGCGGACAAGCATTATCTTGCTGGAAAATTTTGTGGGGGTCCCTGGGAGACCATTAAGGAAAGGTCCTGCATGGGGTCGAAGAATATCATCAACGTAACGTTGGCCCGTTAAGGTACCAGGCATCACAATTAAAGTGGACCGGCTACCATAGGCTATGGCCCCCAAACCATTACACCAGCTGTGCGGGCAGTGTGACGTAGAACAGTGTGGGGGAATTGTACCGCTCACCAGGGCGCCTCCACACCCGTACACGGTTATCATCTGTCCCCAAAACAAACCGGGATTCATCACTAAACACAACCTTTTGCCAATCTGTGACATTCCACATTGATCTGGCTTGGCACCACTGTAGACGCAGTTGCCTATGTTCCGGTGTTAAAGGGAGTGCAAGGAAAGGGCACTTGGATTTAAGATTTGCTTCTGCAAGGTGTCTGGAAATTGTTTGAGGAACAATTGCTACGCCTACGTCTGCTCGTATCGTTGAACGAGTCACTGTGGGTTCCACAAGGGCTTGCCGCATGATCTTTCGATCCTCTCTCCTCGTGGTCTTCCTGGTCACTCCAGACCCTGTTTTCCGCGCGTGGGTACCTTCTCGTGTCCACTGCTCCCCAACAATTTCTAACGGCACACTCCGAACGATCCACCGGGCCAGCAACACGGCACGTCGACCAGCCTGCAGTTTTCCTCCCGATGATCAGGCATCTCTCAAACTCGCTTAACTGTGAAAAATGTCTTCTAGCCCGTTTACCTGGCATGTTTCGCTTACCAGTCTTTCTACAATCGGTGGGTAATCGTCACGTTTATGAATCTTCGAATTTGCGTTGGCTCATATAGCACCATCTTCCTAATTGTAGCGTCACCTCGGCGTCTATGAGCATGCGTATTGGCACAAAACTTGGATCACTTGCATATTACATTACGCTGTACTTATTTGCAAAGTTTCGCGATTGTACTTAGCTTCCTTCTTGGGTCGCTATTTTCAATGCTCCCGAGTGTATTTGCTGTATTTAAACCACATTTAAAACGATCAGCATCAACAAAAACTAAACAAATAATAACACACATTTATAATACGTAAAATCATAGTAGCCACATATTAATAATTAACAAACATCACGATTATGTATATTATATCAATATTTAAATATCAATCGTAAAAACGGCCATAACAATTAAGAAGTATACATAAAAATCTGAATTATATTTCTGTAGATATACATAAATTATATTGAAAATTTTGTGTATAATCCCATTTACAATTAATTGAAGTACTGAATGTTGCGTGGGAGTTGAAGGTATTTTTTTGTGTGTTTAAAGTTTTATCATACGTTTCTATGTACCCTTAGAAGCAAGTAATTCTTTTGTGCACAAATATTTGAACTTTGCAGCTTTTATAACTTTCTACAGTTTGGATTAAAGTGAAGGAAAATATTAATAAAATAAAATAGATGATAAAGCTGACGGTCATAATTAATTCACGCAAACTTGGTAAACGAAATACACTCATCTTAAAATAGTTTTCTTAAACGAGAGAAATTCCCACAGCTGTAATTTTATTTCTAAGGAATTTTTTTTTCGCACGTTGGATAAAATTTCGCATAAATTGGTCCATGTTTATTTTTTGTAAAATTAAAATTTTATTGCATTATTGATTGGATTAGTAAATTATAAAAAAAGTTAATCAGTATATTTTTAAATTATTATTTAACATACATTTAGTATATAACTAATAAAGTAATCATCCTTTTTTTATAAAAATGTAATTAATTGTTTCTGCTAATTATATATACAATTTTTTAATAATCAGTTGTTAAAAAAATGGATAAGTAAATAATAAATAAGTACGCAAAACAAATATAACGATAAAAAACAACAATAAGAAAAAATTAAATATAAATTCCGTCACAACATTTACGAATAAAAATAAATAAATTAGAATTTTTGTATTTCTCTCCAATATGTTATTAAACTACTATATCTTGTTTAAAATACGTTATATCTAATTAATATATCAAATATTTCAGATTCAATAATTTTTCAGATTTGATAAAAAGGTGTAACATATGACACTTCAAGTCCTTACGCAAACTTTTTATTTCTTCCTCAGTACGTATGTAAAAATATATACTATATTGCATCGAGAATGCTACATAAATGAGTGACCTGATAATTATACAACTTTCAGGGTAGAGGCACTTCATCGAGTAATACCAACTAAGAGAAATGAACAATTCTGTGGAAAATATTGTTTAGAATTTTGTAAAAAATAGTGTAAATAATTTCTAATTGGATGTGTTTGGCATTTAAATTACTCTACGTTACATTTAATTTGTGTTAAAATTGTAATATTTGCAAGCAACGTCATCCCTTATATTACAATGGTGATTCGCTGGGAACTTCGTGAAATTTTGGCGCTACAACCAAATTGGCATAATTTTTGGCGACCAATTCGGCGACTTGGATACCATTTTTGGTGAATTCGGGATCCTCTGAATTCTTTTGGAAATTAGTGGGTAAATATACTAATTTCACGATCTATGACGCAAGCGGATCTTTCTCGAAGATTCACTTGATCTATAAATAGGGAGACGCTTGCTGAACTGAGTTAGTCTGGTTTTGACGAGAGATAAGTCAGTATGGGTTTGACCAGCGATTAGTGAGTATGGGTTTGACCAGTGATTAGTGAGTATTGCTCTGACTAGTGATTAGTGAGTATTGCTCAGACTATCGACTAGTAGTCTTTCCTTGACCGTTGAAGCGATTAGTGATTACTTCGGCTAATGAACGAGCATGTGCTTGTGAATAATCTTTCACATATTTGTATTTAATACTTGTAATTTAGACACTGATAATTGTGTCTGAGTGCTGTTGAAGGTGTGAAGCCCTTTTGATATTTATTCTGCGAATTTCGCTGCAGAATCCTGTATTTCAAGGATTGCATTTTCGACAATAAATTCTCATCGCTTTCAAAGAACTGTCTTGTTCTTTGCGGCTGATTTGCATAAATTCCTTGAACTCCGATCAACGTAACAATATTGAGTAAGATATAAAGAAGGATTCTGTGGAATGAACAATATTTTTAATTTGATGTTTCTTTTCTCAGAGGACACACAATGCAGAAACAATTGCTAAGTCACCGCCAATGGAGCAATTCAAGCAGATTCACGACTTACAAGGAATGTGTTGATTAAACTGAGAAGGGCAGATTTGTCCATTCAGCTTACATCCACCCAGAAACGTCTGCAATGCATCGTTTGTGACTAAGAAGGTTCAAACAAAGAAATATGGTAAGTTTGAGGAGTGCCGGTATGGCAAAAATGATATAAACACGCATGGATCAACGCATCCGTCGACAAATGTTGGCGGCCAAATAAGACATATTGATGTACAGTGAAATACGTTTAACGCGAAAACGTTTTACATTAGTGATTCTCAAACTTTCAAAATTTGCGTCCCAATATTCAATCACAATTTTCATCGCCCCCCCCCCTTGTCATCCATACAATAGCAATGCATTGAATTCAATAATACTATACTTTGCCTTTAAAGCTACAATACCTCTTAAGTGCCACTGGCTTATATAAACTTCTCGCTCAGCCAGTGTGTTAATTGTCTCGAACGTATATATACGTCTTTCCGAAGTACGATCTTCTGTGTACACTGGTATTCATAAAATTATTCAGAAGACTTTGGAATGCAATAAAAAGACGAAGGCGAAGGATTTACTTATTTCAGAGAGCGTCTTACTTATTAATTCCTTTTCACCCCCCCTTCAATACATTATACACGAGCATCTACGCAAAAATCGATGGCATTGGGAAGCAAATTGCGTAACTTTTAATATACAGTGAAGGGATTAATTATAAACCATAGAAACGGCAAAAATAAGTGTTAATTTTTGAATATAATTTTATATATGACAAGCACATTGGATCACTTTTTATCACATTGAACTTGTTATTAACTTAGTATTGTTAAACCTTTATATACACAAAAATCTTCTGTGCGTGTGTTTGTCACTACACTCCTCCTAAACGGCTGGACCGATTTCGATAAAAAATTTTATGTGGGTTCAAGTAAATTCGAGAATGGTTTAGATTCACAATTTGGTCCGATATCGCAATTAGTTAAAAAGATATTAATTAAAAACCTTCAAAAAATACAACTCAACATTCACCTGCATTGTTGTAACAACGCTATTGTTATAAAATAAAATTTCCTTTCGACTGATTGCTTTTAACACGTGAAAAAAAAACCTTTTCAAAATTTGACATAAGTCGCCGAAATTATTATTAAGTCGCCAACGTGGCTGTATTTGTAGTTTTTTAAATATTTAGTTTTAATGAAAATTAATTTTTATTAGTTATAGTTAAATTATTGTATTGTCATCCAAAATAATCATGTGTGCATTACATTTCAGCTTAATTGAGTGCTGTAAAATATATTTTATTAACGATTGAAAATTCCACCAAGATAAATAAATAAAAAAAAACAAGCAAATAAAACATGTATAGAAATCGTGCGCTAATAGTAGGAATTGAAAAAGACGTAAGTTGGCGTCGTAAATTGATTTTCAGCCAAACCCGGTCTTTATTGTTACGAAAATGCAGACGCGATTCACGCTTTTTAGCGTTTTTTAATTAATATCTTTTCAAATAATCTTTATATATGTTATTCTTCTGTGCGTGTGTATGTAACTAAACTTCTCCTAAACGGCTGGACCGATTTTGATGAAAGTTTTTGTCTGTTCCAGTGGACTCGAGAATGGTTTAGGTTTATAATTCGGTTTAGAAATGTTTATTTAATTAATTTTTTATTTATAAATTGTTGATCTTGGAATGTTTTACATTGGATCCGGCAGACTGCGCAGTCGATCGCAGTATCGAATATTCAAAAATCTTTTATTATAATTCCAGTTGGTCCCGACAGTTGGTGATGTGATCATTTCGGGGAAAAAAATTGTCACTTCGTGTTATTATTTTATTGAAATAAATCGTGTGTTAATTAAATTATTACATTCAGCTGTAATTAGTGTTTGAAATTTAACTCAAACTTTACTCAAAACGGTCCAGATTGTTAAAGCTTATTCATAAAAATTTTGAATTTTTGAATTTAAGATGTGTGTACAGGACAACGTCTGTCGGGTCCTCTAGTTAATTATAAAATGTACTGTACAGTACACATTTATAAGCGTATTATATCAGCGCAGATGGGTATTTCATTTTTTTATTATGTCAAAATGTATTTCGTGTTTGTTTACTTTCAGTAAATTAATAATTTTTTAAAATAATCTTTTGTTTTCGACTTTTCAATACGCTTGCTCTCCTTTCGTAGTGTTATCACACCTCCCTAGGAGGCACGCTCCACAATTTGAGAAACGCTGCTATAAAGAAATATCGGTTAATACAAAGTAATACAACTGTCCCGACAAACTACTATTGCATTTTTTTTCTTTTAACACGAAACAAAAATTACTCAACGCGAAAAGATTTCCATTCTGGGAATGAATAATATACGGAAAAGATCAGCTTGGACTGTATTATTGGAACGTCCTACTGCATCATCGCAATATTTCGTTTCAGTAGATGATGATAATTATAATGTATATACATCCCCGATCATGGGAGACAAATATATTTTGGTGCTTGTTCAAAACTCAAAAAACATCATTGATGCAGATTTCGAAGTCGAAAGTAAATTGAATAATGCATCTCCTGTTCCTACACCCTCCGAAATGAGGAGCATCATGAAAAGTAGTTATTTAGATGCACATTCAAATAGTGAAATGAGTAGCTGAACTGTGCGACATTAATATTCCCTTGCTCACCAATGGAGAAATGAACGGCTAAATGGATGATATCGAACAATTCGTTAACAATTTGATGCTAAAAACAATATTAAAAAATATCAGATTATTTTCCCAAAAGTCATTGTTTTGTTTTTCAAAATATTTAAAAATTTTGAATTAAATTTTTTAAGTTCTTGTGGATGTTTTTGTTTCAGTGATCTCTTTTTAAACATATGCATTTATACATATCTATGTAACTAAAATAAAAATAAAAACATAATTTTGTTGATATATGGTTTCTGAATTGACTCAACACACACACACACAGTAAACACACGCAGTGGACTGTAATATTTTTAATCTCTCTCTCTACTCCGTACACAACCTCTCGGAGTGAGTGTTACACTTACACTGAAGTTTTTCTTTACAAGCCGCTAGAGGGCGCTGTTCATTAATAGAACTAACATACCGCCCCACATTGCACTGGTTTAACCATGCAATCATTGTTACTAAATTAACATTCATATTGGTTACATCAGAACACTTTACACACATTCAACACTTGACAATTCTCAAGAAATACAATTACATAAATCATTATATAAATTCAAGATTTCACAAATAACAATATTTTTTTTTATACAAATACAAATCACTTTACTAACAATGAGTAAATTTACACACCCCCAATGGTACACTATATGAAAAATTCAAATTATATATTTAAGGATCTTCCATTGGTAAAACACAAATTTTTGATATGGCTCTTTTACATGTACTATACTGAGTTTTAATTTTCACTACACGCACTTTTTTATCTTCGCCATAATACAATTCTACGATTCTACCTAATGCCCATTTATATGTTGGTAAATTTTCTTCAATTATTAAAACCAAGTCTCCAATTTTAACGTTATTCTTCTCAAACATCCATTTTCCTCTCTGTTGTAATTGATTCAAGTAATTACGACTCCAAAATTTCCACATTAATTGAACTATCTTAGTTATTTTTTGCCACTTTTTGAGATTACTCTCTTTACATTTTGTCAAATTAGGCTCTTCTAGCGAATTTAAAGACCTATTAATTAAAAAATGAGCTGGTGTAAGCACTTGGAAATCATCATCATTGTTTGATAGGGGGCAAAGCGGTCGAGAATTTAAAATTCCCTCAATTTGTACAGTGACCGTAAGTAGTTCCTCGTACGTTAAATTAATTCCATTCACAACTCTTTTTTAAGTGATATTTACATGACTTTATGGCCGCTTCCCAAAGACCTCCAAAATTGGGCGACCTCGCAGGAATAAATTTCCACTCTATTCCTTCTGCTGCTAAGTAATTAGCTAATTTTTCGTCTGGTTTTCTGACTATTTCAAGGAGTTTTTTTAATTTCATTGCTAGCTCCGACGAAATTTTTACCATTGTCCGAAAACAGTTTTGCACATTTGCCTCTTCGAGCCATAAACCTTTTCAACGCGGCAATGAATGCTTGCGATGTTAAATCTGATACTAACTCAATATGTACCGCTTTAAACACAAAACACACAAAAATACAAATATACACTTTAAACAAATTTCCTTTACGTTGTCCTTTATTTTTAATGAAAAAAGGACCACAGAAATCTACTCCTGAACAATTAAATGGATAATCAGTAATAAGTCTCTCTTTTGGCAAATTACCCATAATTTGAGTTGACACAATTGGTTTCGCTTTAAAACATACAATACATTTATATACAATTTTTCTGCACATTGACCTACCATTCAACGGCCAAAATTTTTCCCGAATATGATTCAGTAAAGATACAGTTGCCACATGTAAATATTTCTTATGAAAATATTCTATTAATATTAAAGTTAATCTATTATTTTTTGGTAAAATTATCTGGTGCTTTTTATCGAAACTTAACTCTAAGTTACACAATCGTCCTCCTACTCTTAAGACACCGTTGTCATCTAAAAAGGGATTCAATGTCTTTAACTTACTGTTTGGTAGCACACTTCCCTTACTTTTAAGATGGTTAATATCACTAGAAAATTCTTGCTCTTGCACCTTTTTTACCATATATGTCTCAGCTTTCTGAAATTCTTTTGTTGTGAGTGGACCAGCCACTTTATTTATTCCCTTTAAATTTTCCACGAACCTGAAAATAAAACTTAATACACATAAAATAGTTATATAATTATTGCTTAGATTAAGAAGGTCGTTTAAAAAATCATTAACATGAATATTAAGCACCGATTGAAAGTTTTCAATTTGTTCATTAACACAGTTTTTCAGTTCTGAATTATATTCATCTAGCTTCTCTCTACAGTTTATAGTTCGATTTGGATAGTCATCATCACCTGAAAGAAATGTTGGTCCATTAAACCATAAGTTTTGTTGCAAAAGTTTATCAGGATCGACTCCTCGGGAGACTAAGTCTGCAGGATTTTGATCAGATGGTACGTGTCTCCATAACTGATTAGGATAGAGTTCTTGTATCTTGGCAACCCTATTTTGAACAAAGGTCTTTAAATCCATTGGTTCCTTTCGAAGCCACGCCAAGACGATCATCGAATCCGACCAAAGATATATTTCAGCAGTTTCTAGTTGTAAAGCAGCTACAACTCTTTTCACAAGTTTTGCCAATAGCACTGCAGCACACAATTCAAGTCTGGGAATTGTCAGGCTTTTAATAGGCGCTACTCTCGATTTGCTTGTGATTAACCGAACTAAAGTTCCACTCTTCAAATTTTTAGATTTGCAGTAAACTGCTGCACCATAGCACCGCTCTGAGGCATCAGCAAAGCCATGGATCTCAATAACTTCTGGAAAAGCGACAAGAATACGCCTTGGTATTTCTATATTGTTGATATTCTCTAAAGATACTAGGAATTGTTGCCATTCTCGATATTCTTCAGCTGGCAGAAGGTCATTCCATTCCAATTTGCTTCTCCACAAACGCTGGAGGAAAATCTTTGCTTTTGAAATTACTGGTGCCATCAGTCCAACAGGATCAAAGATCTTGGCAATAGTAGACAAGACGTCTCTTTTAGTATAAGAACTGTCCAAACAGACTTTCACTTTAATCAAAAAGCAATCTAGGTTCGGTTTCCACGACACTCTAACGTTTTCGTCTCTGTTAAAGTTGAAAAATTGTAATTCTGTTCGGGATCCGGTGACAATTTCTCGTGATTGGCGCAAAGTTTATGCAACTCCATTCCAGCACTTTTCAAAATTCCTTTTAATTGTTGTCTGAGAACAATTGCCTCCTCTAACGTTGCAGCACCACAAAGGACATCGTCCATATACAAGTTGTTCCGTAAAACGGAAGCTGCTATAGGGAAGTTAGCCTCTTCATCCATCGACAATTGGGTTAAAGTTCTCTGTGCTAAGTAGGGAGCACTTACAGTGCCATAGGTAACAGTTGAAAGTTCGTAAATTTTGGGTGATTCATGTTCACTTTCACACCAAACGATTCTCTGCAGATTACGCTGTTTAGGGTTAATTAATATAGTTCGATACATCATTTTAATGTCGGCCGTAAATGCATACGTGTAAGTTCTGAACCTGAGCATTTGCGCATATAAGTCCTCTTGTATCACTCCTCCATTATATTGAATGTCATTTAAAGATATTCCATTTTCAGTTAACGAAGAACAGTTAAAGACAACTCTAAGTTTTGTTGTGGACTTTTCTGGACGATAAATTCCATGATGGGTAGCGTAATATGTTATATCTGGATCAGTTTCGTTAGTCACTTCCTTCATGTGACCCAGTCTTTCATAATCTCTTAAAAATTCACGATATAAATTTAAATAATTTTTATCTCTAGCTAAGCGATTCCACAGCGATCCAAGTCGTTTGAGGGCTATGTCTTTCGAATTACCCAAACACGAGGGTTCCTTTTTTAAGGGCATAGATACTACATATTTACCTTCTTTAGTTCTAAATTGAGTATTCGCGTAATGTTCCTCACAAATTAGCCTTTCGTTATTTTTAACTATTGGTTCCTGTATCTCCTCTAATTTCCAAAATTTTCTAAATTTTTATTCAAGTCCTCATCACGAATCAAACCGCAGTGAACCTTAGTTTCATTTATTGAATCTAAATTACCCGTTACTATATAACCAAATACGCTGTTGACTAACAGTAATTGCGAATCTTTATTTTAATTCTTTCCGGTTTCAATAACTCATAAAATATATTTGCACCTAATAATAAATCAATTTTGCCGGGAACATTAAAATTAGAATCCGCTAATTCCACAAAATTAGAAAAATCAGACTTTATCTCTAACGCTTTCTGCGGAATAAAATCAGTGATTTTTTTAACCACGAGCATATCCAATTCCCTTTCGAAAGATTTATTTTGATTAGAAATCGCCACTTTAACACACCCATTTACTACCATAGAAGCATCATTTAAACACGAGATTAATGTATTTATTCTTTCGGTCTTAGTTTATTCGCGCACTCATTCGAAATTAGACATGTTTCATTTCCCGAGTCTAACAAGGCCCTAAATGTCTGCCATTCTGAATATTTATCTTTCACTAGAATTAAAGCAGTACTCAAAAGGCATTTGTTTTTAAAACACGCCGTTGCCACGATTTGTGCTTCGTCTTTCGGAACGAAAGTTTCGGCATTACACTAAAGGCGAACCGGGGTTCATGGTTATCGTCTGTCATCGTCTGAAGGGGGAAGAAGGAATTCCCTCTCCTTTCTCTGGGGTAATGTAATAGTTTGTTATGCGGTTTCGAGCAGAAACAATTTTCTGATCTACATCTACTAACGCTGCATTGAGGTGAAAAACATTTAAAACAAAGTCTATTATTTTTAACAAATTCTACTCTTTCGTTTACAGAAAACATTTTAAATTGTGGGCAAAATTGTAAAGCATGATTATTTTTACACAATACACATTTATCATTTTTTAACTCGGAAAAAAATACATTCGATGCATCTCGCGGTATTTTAGCATTAAATTTGTTTTGTTTATTATAATTAAAACGCTTGGAATTTTCACAAAAGGGCTTAGAAAATATCTCATTCTTAATTTTGCCTTTCGATGACAAATATATATCACACTCACGCCCTAACTCTTGTGGTTTAAAATATTTCTCTCCCAGTTTTATATTCATGTAAGACATTAATTCTCTGTCGAGTGTGTTCATTATTTTATCCGATACAATTAACTCACACAATGATTTAAAATCATTCACATTGCGCAGCTGACAATAATACTCAAATGTCGCGCATAATCGTGATGCAAATTGCACATAACTCTCTGAACTTAATTTTTGCGCTTTCTGAAATATATTATAGCATTCTTGTGGTGTGGGAGAAAATTCTTTTAATACTAAATCTTTAAGCTTACTATAATTATTTAACTCTTCTTCGGAAACATGAACAAGTAAATTATTAACTCTCTCACCTAGAATATTTAAAAGAATTTCGCATTTAAATTGTTCGGGAACCTCTTTTATTTTGAATGCTTTTTCAAGCGACTGGAAAAATAAATTATATGATTCCACTCTTGAAGGTACGGGTATTGTTAACAAAGTCTTTAACAAAGTCTCAACATTACAATTGTCGGCAGTTTCAAAACGCTCGAATTTCGAATATCGGGATTTTCAATTAAATTCTTCTGGATATTTGCAAGCTCTAATTGTTTTTGCAATTGCGCTAATTTAATTCGTTCAAATTCTAACTTAATTTCACTATCCAATCTCTTATTTTTAATTTCCGCCAAAGCATAATCGATTGCAGATTGAACTAACTCTTTATCGTTTTTGTAAGCGTCACTATTTACAATTAAGTTTTTTAAGCCAGTGATTTTTGCTCCTTCTGGTACAGTTAAATTTAACTCTTCCGCAACGATTTTTAACTCATGTTTCCCTAATTTATTTAAAGACATATTTATGAATTAAGGACACTAATAGAAGGATCAATTAATTGCACCTACCTCCTCAGATCGCTGTTTCACGCTGCTCGCTAAAGTCAATCGTTCTCTATTCACACTTTGGCAATCACTTATATATATATTTTTTTTCACTGTGAATTTTGATAATCCACGGTTTCACAAATACACATTTCCATTCGGTCGCTTACCTCCGGTGAGGTGGACCATGAATTGACTCAACACACACACACACAGTAAACACACGCAGTGGACTGTAATATTTTTAATCTCTCTCTCTACTCCGTACACAACCTCTCGGAGTGAGTGTTACACTTACACTGAAGTTTTTCTTTACAAGCCGCTAGAGGGCGCTGTTCATTAATAGAACTAACAGTTTCTTTTTTGCAATATCCTGTAACACGAAAAAATATTTCAGTCCCTTCAGTTTCGTGTTAAGCGATTTTCACTGTATGTGCATGACACTTTTGTTGTTCACATAAAAATCAGATCCATTACTCGTAGATTGTTGGTAGTAACCTACATTCATAGTGAAAGTTAAGAAAACTGACACTGACAACAAAGCACAAACGACTCTGTTTGCAATGATGCTGAACAACAGGCAAATGTTTTTGGTCTTCGCATTTCATATTTGAGAATTAAATTCATTACCGGTAAAAGCAGGCAATGATATTCACACAGACCTTTTATTTCACAGAAAGTATATTACATAATCATGTATGTGTTGGGACCATTTATTGTAAACTTTAAAGTAGAATTTTGGAATTTTGATGACGAATGCAATTATTTCTCCAATTAATTTATTGATATTGCATACGAAGTTTAATGAATTGTAAATTTAAATAATGAATCATTCGGTTTTCCAGAAAAGCACAGTCCACATTAATCCTAAAAATATTTTAAAGCAATCCTAAGAGAAAAGTAGTTTTAATAATTGAATGTATTATACATAATTACATATTATTAAAACAATTGTTCGTAAAGTATATTTGTTAAAAAATACAAACCTTGCGTATATCAGGAGATCAAGATGCATTGTATTGCTCTACATTCATGCATTGGTTTTTATTACCTTCTAGTCTGATAAAATATTTATTTGAGTTTCCTGAAAAACAGACATATATATATATATATTAAATCTATAACAGATGCATACCGAAAAACTTTTTCTTACTTTACAAGGGAAACGATTTTTGAAATTCTGAAGGAAGTTTAGAAGCTTACAAAAAGTATTCATCTGTCTCTTAAAAATCCCATCATGTTTTACGTTTTTTAAGAGGCATTCTACAAATAAGACATTCAAACCCTTCTTGTTTTAAATTTCTTTTTCAGCAAGAAAGAAACTTTAAAGTTAATAAAAAGGCAAAATTTCAAGAAAATATTTTTCAGCAAATATTTATTTAGAATAAAAGAATGTATAGAGTGCAATATATACGCGTATTTGCTTTTTCAGAAATATTTTGCCGATTTGTTGACGAAGAACGGTAGCACAAACATTGATTAGGTTGATCTAGTTTTCTTGATGCAGAATGCTTTATATCTGGAGATTCATGCTTTCAGTTCGATGCATAAATAGTATTTTTGGAATATGCATTCACCCAAAAAAGTAAGTACTTCCAAATGCCAGCAACAAAATCAACTTATTCAAGAAAAACTGAACCGAGCTTTCTGTTTTTAAATTTAACGAATGTTATCTGATTCGAAAAAGAAGAGAAACAAATAATATAAAAATAAATTTAGGTTAGGGTCAACAAAGAAAATTTTATTTTAGTTATTTAAATTTAATTAATGAATCAATATTTAAAAAAATGTGCGAACATCAAAAGTGCCATCCATTTAAAAATTAAAATAAATATTTCAAGTCAAGAAAAAGTTCATTAGAAAAACATACTGGCGCCATCTGTTGAAGCCAGTTCTAACTTCGTTACAAATAAAGTAGAATAAATTTAAAATAAAAAAATTTAATTTAATTATTTAATTAATGTTTGAAAAAACTATATGAACACCAAGTGTGATCCATTACAAGTCTAAAAAATGTACTTGAACTTCAGTGGATGAATGAAAAGTATAGGGAGAAAGTGAACTAATAGAGGAATAGTGAAAGCATTGAAAAACGCAAACTTTCTGGAATATTTCGAGCACTGAATTATTGATGTATTTGTATATATAAATAAAACTTCACATTTAATATCAACGTCACACTGAAGAAGAATGCTGAATTATTGACATTAGTTAGTTAATCATCATGTAGGCAAAAAAATAACACTTATGAGTTCCAAAAAACCAACGAAGCCAATTAGTCATTCTCACGAAGATTTCAGCCTGCTAAAAATGTCACAGTGAGAATAAGTGAGTGAGTGAATGAGTGAATAATAAAGTCACTCTATTCAAACACACGAAGGTTTTTGACGACGGACCTCGTCATTTTGAATCATAGTCAAGTGACGAGGATGAAACTTCTCTCTTAACTTTAACATCACATCAACAGGAGGACGTTTGAGCCTCGACATACACTCGTGGATAAAAAGATTTGCTTACCAAGAAATAATTGCGGGATCATAACGAAACTTGGCATGCAGGTACATAGCAGGAAGATATGCAAATGATTAGAAATGCAGCGAGATTGCGCATTACGTAGAGCCTGTAGAGGGCGTTTAACAGCGTTCGTCGTGGAGTATGAAACAGGTGACCAAAGCTTGCTTGAATGTGCTGAATCATTTACAAAGGAAGAGCTGAGGTAGACATGCCATAACGCCATTTTAGAAGACAATATGAGCAACTGTCGCAGTTTGAGAGAGGGAGAATCACTCGACAGACCAGTCGTCGAGAAGACCACCGCATCGTAAAAAGCGCATACGTACAGACAACTTCTTCAGCGGCTACCATCCAGGCACAGGGGCCCCTGTGTCTTCTCGAATGATACGAAGGAGCCTGGTGGAAGGACATTTGTGATCGCGGCGCACATTACGTGTGCTGCTCTTGAGGCCCACACATCAACGCCTCCGTTTGAAGTGGTGCCGCACACGAGGAAGCTGGACTGCAGTGGAATGGAACCAGGTCGTCTTTAGCGACGACGAGTCCAGATTCAATCTCAGCAGTGATGACAAGCATGTTCGTGTGTGGAGACCCGTGGTGAACGTCTCAATTCTGCCTTTGCTTCCCACAGCTGCTGTGATGGTATGATATGTCATTGCCTACAATACACGGTCACATCTAGTATTGTTCCGTGGCACCATGACAGTCCAACGGTATGTCCATGACATCCTGGAACCACATATGTTGCAACGCATGCAACGGCTTCTAGGAGCCATTTTTTGACATTACAATGCTTGGCGTCCGATGGCAAGCGTGTCACAAGATTGTCTCCGCACTGTTACTACCCTTTCTTGGCCTGCCCAATTCCCAGATTTGTTTCCAATAGAGTATATCTGGGATCATTTGGGATGGCGAGTTGGGCATCCCATGATATGGAACGAACTAGGGGCAAGGTTAAAGCAAATATGGAAGAAAATATCTCTAGACATCATGCAGAACTTGTATGCCTCAATGCTCGATAGTATCGCATTATACATTCGCGCTAGAGGGGGTTCAGCAGGGTATGAAATCACCCACTCTTCTGCCTTTTTCTCTGAAATAAAGGATCATTTTTCTTAGATTTTCTAATCATTTACTTATATCAAAGTACTCATTACGTATGTAAAATTTCGTTTCATTTTGATGACTCTTCCCTGATGTGCTAATTTGTTTTTGTCCATGAGTTTATCTAACGTACATCATCACCTCTGCACGGCTGGTCTTCAGTGGTACTAGGCTTGAACTCATGACACGACAGCCACAAGTCCATTACTTGACCACCGTGGCCACGTCAAGGAGAGATGCATGTTAAATTTCTTATTCCGACAAACGCTTATAGTGCAGAATATTGATCTGGGTACAAAAAACTGGAACTGAGTTTCAGAGTTCTCCGGTTTGGTGTATGAAAATCAGAGAAGTGAGATTTAAACTCGTATGACGCCCTTTTTACGGGACCATTGTTTAAAATAACGAAGTTTATTGCAATTATTTCTCTAGTCTATGAAAGGCCCCACAGTTTCCTAATTTACAATTCATTCTCACCTTGCGCCACTGAAGACTGGCTTTGTAGAGAGGCTGATGTACGTAAAATCTGTCCTAATGTAAAGTTCTCCTGTTGGAATGGTATCGAAGTTTGGAAAGGGGGAGGGGCTGTCAGCTGAAGTGTTTTCCCTGACACTCGATCTTAGTTTAAAATTACGTGTCTGTCATCAAAAGCCTACTTGTTGTTTCACATACATGTAAATTAAAATCAAATAAAAACAACATCAATCTACAAAACGGTTTTTGACTCAGTTTATTTGTTTGAAAGTCAATCAGAAAATTAACGACAGTCGATTCTGAAAAATATTGCACTTTAATGCCATAAGAGAGCTATTTGAAACACAGACCTCATCATTCTGAACTTAGGACAGATGAAGAGAATGACTCGTGATTTGGCATTCCACTGTCCAAATTTCCACACCATGCCAAAATAAGGATTTTCAAGACAGATTTAATATGCACCGGACTATTTTCTTCAATAGTACTAGGAATCAACAACAATGGCCACGAGTTTGGAGTCATGACCACTACGCAAGAATCTCCACTGGCATTGAAAGGAAGTTTGAATAGTAAGGTTCCAGAAAGTGAGAGACAGAATTAATGAAGGAAAATTAGGTAATTTAGGTAACATACACTTTATCACTTTAAAATGGCTTAAATTGAGGTTTGTTGTCAATGGCTGTAGTTTTTCTACTAAATGCGATACTAATGAACATTCAATCAGCCAAATCGATATTGATTCTTAAAATATATTTTGCCGTACATGTTCATTAATTAAAAAAAATATTAAAACTATCAATTTTAATATTATTTAAACTTTTACGAAATTATTAACTAATTAATGTATTTTAATTAACATACTTTATTAGTTTTATAACATTTGTCTGTTCGTAGCACAAACAAAAATGTACAAGAATCATGTTTAAATTGTGGAAACAAATTTAAGCAGGTATATTATACTGAATACATAGATAATACCAAAAAATAACGTACATTTAAAATAAATCATTAGAAAATAGAAAAACTCAGAGTTCTAAACACAAGTAAAAAGCAATCAAAAACTATAAAAAAAATAATTTGATGTGTATTATGAGTCCACAGTTTACAAACATTGACTTGAAAGGCATAATAATTAGAAGTGACGTGAAAGCACTGTGCAATTCTATCAGGAAGATAAGTAGTACAGCTTTGAAAAAACAAATTTCCGTATATATATATAATCTATCTTTTACCTTGTCGTTAAATTGTTATTTTCTTTTGATCACATTAGCATTATTAACTACTTAAACCGATTACAGCTGACAGCTTTTCAACTTTGTTAGAGTTTGATGTTTTCTACAAGAAGAAAATGCTTTCCTCGTCAGATTTTTTTTAATAATAGGAACTTCGTCATTTCTTTTCTATACATTCATTTTCTGCACATATAATCCGTACAAAAATGAATGTTTGCTAGCATTAAATGAGAATTCCTCAGATTTTAAATTTAAAATGTTTATCATCTAATCTTGGATTATACAAATACCTTTTACAGAATAGTGGGGGTCGATGTAATATTTCAAAAAAAATATCTCAAAAATGATGAGGTTGATTTATAAAATCTACCCACGGTTTCTTATACCAATCTTAACAGCAAGTGAACAGAATAGCAGAAGTTGAGACCTGACAGAGCTTTTTTTCCGTACTATCTATCTCCTTAAGTTCAAATCGTTTTTTTAACTCTTTATTAACAGCCAAATATTTAATTCATTTGTAACTTTTTGCAATTGCATTGCAATGTAGCAATGTAAATCTTTTTTCAGTATTAAATTTTACGTATTAATTCTTCAATATTTTTTTAGAAACCGAAAATGGCCCTTTTTTTAAATAAGAGCTTATTAACTCTTTCTCTAAGATGTCTCGAAGTGGCATTGACTCAAAAAGTCTACAGAAGTCCCCAGAAAAAAAATTCTGCTGTGGTGTATTAAGTCCTTTTTTAATTGCGTAATTGGTGTTAGCAGTACAGGATTTTTCCCACAAATTTACCATTTGATCATGTCTCATATTCAATAGGATTTCTGTCTAGAAATATAAGTGTTAGGTCAGTATATAAAGTGTATGAAAGGCTGCAAATAGTCTACCCTCTCCAAATAGCTGGGCATATTCTTTTCCAGTAAATGTTTGATTCAGTTTGATCAGAAATCCTAGTCCCATAGTTTGTAAGAACAGCCTTTTCCTTTCAGGAGTCACCACAAATATCAGAACGCCTTGTTGGCATCTTAGATCGGATAGCCTCGTGAAGCGTGTCCCGCATTTTAAAACTATCATCAATTCTTAGCTGCAGGAATATCTCTCATTACTGATATCTGCAAGTATCATTTTTTCAGTCATCTAGATTTTAACTGATTTGTTTTAAAGGCCAGAAGAGTGCTGCACCCAATGCTGCTTTGCTAAAAAAGGCACTCGAATACATTCTGCAGAATCTCAACAACGCCACGTTTCACTGCTGTATCCTAACAGATACGCCTGCCGCATGCTCTACTTCCGCATTTTTGCTGTTGTGAAGTTTGGGATAAATAACAGCGTGATACTGATTAATTTAAAAATTTAGAGAGAGATTACTTACGTCACAGCTACTATTTACAGATTATGAATTGATGTTATTAAACTTATTAAAAGATTGTTAGAGTTCAAATGATGTGGTTTGCGAGGGAGGAGGTTTCTTTTGGGGGTCCGTACTCATCGAAGGTTTCAGATCATTTCCCTCTCTCTCTCAGCTCCTGGGATCAGCGGCCTGGCGTCTTTTTTTAGTTTTCAGTTACATTCTTCTAGTCGAGAAAAAAGAATCCCTCATGGAATCAAAGGTTGCCGGGGAGATTAAAGATGGTACTACCCAATAATTTAAAGTTTCACATGTGTATTTTCACGTGTGGTGATAATTTCTACAAAGAAGTTGATTCACAGCTGTGTGGCTTGAATCGGTACACTGTTACATGATGCAATATTGGATGCCGGGTAACTCTAAGCAAATATTGCTGGACTTGGTTTTAACTAGATTTTAACATTGACTTTGTCCCAGGAGGGAAGACGTTCCTGAAATTTTATACTCTCTACGTACTCTAGACACCTGTAGATTAAGGAATATTGAGTAAGTGTTTATTAACAACACAGTATAAGAAATTCGAGGAATATTGGAGACAGGTGAGTGAATATTAACGTTGCTCTATTCATCTACACGAGGGCGTGTGATGACAGACCTCGTCATTTTGAATCATGGTTAAGTAACGAGGATCACAGCTGACGGTGGACGGGAGGACGTTTGAGCCTCGGCAGATTTGAAGTGCATCTCCCACCCCCCTACATAGTGAGTCTTCAGCGGTACTAGAATGTAACACATGACACGCCAGTCATGAGATCATGACCGCGACTACTAGAGGAATTCCGAATTATCTACAAAGTACGAACTGGGATGCCTTACAAAATTAACTTCGACTAGTATTGCATGCTGTAAAGTTGTTCAACCCTATCATGCGTTTATAATTATGTATGAAAACTTTTTACATGAGTGTAAATGTAAGCACTGGTCATTCAATGCTTTTTATACACTTCTTGTTATGCAATGCATCTACGATCTGGTTAATTGTATATTATTATTTCATGACTTTTTCACTGTACACTTTTAGAAGTTGAATATATATATATGCTGGAATTTTATTACACAGAATTTTTTTATATAACTATCAGTCTTATAATCTCCTTTCAAATATTTATGATATAAGTAAGTATCTCAATTTATTCTTAATTAACGTAGATCTTTTCTTTCCATCTTATCCATTTTAATTTAGTGCATTGCTCTTTCAATTACGGGATATATATGTCTGTGTTTCTTGATAATCTTTAAATCCATTTATATAATGTTTTGCATGGTAAAATAACTTCGCAAGCTAAAGAATACATATGTGCAACAAAATAAATATTGAATGAGAATTTTAAGTAAAAGGTTATACTTAAATTTCTAGAACACATTTGCATTGTTTTTTACCATACAAAGAATAACATAATTTAGGGAGAGAAAAAAATCTAGTTACGGATATTTGATATTTAATTTCTTCTTTATGCTAAAGAAAAAAAAAATAAAAGCACTATTCTGTAAACTGACCCTGACGGACTGTATAAAGAACATGTTTGTACTAGTAGAATAATGTAGAATTCAGACAGAAAATAATTTTTAAAACTAAGATAGTAGATCATTTTTTTAAAGTTGATTTCACATTAAGTTTTAAAATAATAAGTAATGAATATATTTTTTGTGTAAAACACAAATCTAGAAATAAGTGTGTACAAAAAAAGATTGAGAGGTAAATATATATATATATATATGGGGGATTTTCCCTTTGAAACATTTTGTTAAAAGGTTGAGTCATATCCTTTTCAGAGGACCATTAATCTCAATTTTATTTATTACTACATTCCGAAGCAGCGCCGTCTAGTGAGCTCCGGCTTGAATAATTTTTCGGCAGAGGCCTACTAACCACCGCCGGTTCAACACGTCACGTTTTTAGTGACGTACAAGCATGGGAAAGGTAATTAATTTCCCCGTCTTCTAAAGGTATAACTCAACTTTCAATTAACCTAATTCCTGCATGTCTTTCTCTTTGTAAATATTTCCCGTTAACTTTAAATAAATTCTTTTTTACTTAAATGAAGTATTTGTGTTTAAATGACTTTGATTCACAATTAATTTATCACTATCCCTTTAATACTTACCCCTAGACAACCACCTCGCCAATCTAAAATCCCGCCTTCTGAAGAGTCTGATATTTATTCGAAGATTTATCCGGACTCCTACAGAAATAAATGGGGGATCGCCTGGGATTTTATTTCGAAAATCTTCTCTAAATAATTAGTTGATGAACTCCTAACCTTCTTCTTAAAAAAAACCATTTTTGGCTGCACGCCTAAATTACAAACGGACTGAATCGAAAATGTCCGGATTGCTTCTCATAACATACTAACATTTAGGTGAATAAAACGACTCCGGGAGTTACAACTCACAACTCAAAATCTTACAAGATCGGTCGCAGAAAACACGTTATTTTCTACAGTGTGCAACAACTACAAGAGCTTCATAAGTCCAGAGTCTATTTCAAGATTATCAGTAAACACGTCGTCAACTGTGTATCAGGTATTTTTTTATTGTTCTTCAAAAAGAAAAATCTAAAAGAATACGTGAGCCACCGTCATTTATAAAAAAAAATTGTTGTAGTCGATTTCATGAAGTAATTTATATTTTTAAATATCATGTGTGTTTTTTTGAAATACTATTTTTCTTTTTGTGTATAGAAATCGTATCAATTAAAATTTTCTACAAGTATATCTTTTAAAATATTAAGAAAGTCGTACGTAATATTCGTTTTTTTTATTTGTATCTCCTTTAATAACGAATTGAATTGCATTTCATGTGTGTACGAAAAGTGCGTCATTGACCTTGAACTAAGAAATTAATGTTTCTTCCATTCCTAAACATTTTGTAATTTGGATGACTCATATAGTTTCACATCTTTTTCCCACAGCTGTGGTGTAATAAATTACTCATTCCAGTACTTTGAGAAGAACTTTCGACTAAATCATTTTGCTTTTCATTCAAACATGTATTTATTTTTAGAATTGATGAAATATTAATACATGAGCTTATTTTTAATGGTGTATTTTATCACTCAATATATAAGTATTTTGAATTCATTTTGACAGAGAGAGAGAGAGAGAATTATTATGTTTTCTATTGAAACATGTGTTTTTTCTTAGAATTTACTGTTGAGATCCTAAAAAGATTTTTTTTGTGTGTAATAAAAATAATATATGAGATTTTTCTTAAAGTGACTAACTTCTAATTGTTGGCTTTTTTCAGCAAAGAACTTTAAATTACTAAATTCTTTTTCATATCACAATAAATTTAATCACAGTTTCTAAACAAGATTTATATATATATTAATTTATTTTTTCTTTCAAATTCTTTTTGCATTTATTATAACGAAATGAAATAACTGATATATCAAATTTTTTTAAAAAAAGGTTTTGTTTTTAGTTGAAATTAATAATTTGGCTATTTTAAATTAAGCATTACGTATTTTAGCTCGCACTGTTGTCTTTACACGTTACTGGTTTAAAATATTTCTAAATGAATAGAATTTAAATATTTCAATGTATATTTAGTGTATTTTGATGCAATATCATTTTAACTTGAGAATTTTTGTAAATGCAAACGAGAATTGCCAATAGCAAACATCACTGTTTTTGTTCGAACGCGTGACAATTTTGTTTTTTCCTTTGGTTTCTATCTAAATTAAATTTAAATTTTAAAATGGCGTATCTTGGCAAAGGTTAACGCGAAGACTTATTTGTCTTAGCCACGGAATTAAATTTAAAATTCGATAAATCTATGACCATCGCCACACTCAAAGATCTAATTATTGGTAGTGAAGATTATGACAAGAATTGACCAAAAACATACATTCAACGATTGCTGAGGATCGCAAAGCTAGAGAAGAAAATTTACGCATTGAAGAGCAGAAAGAAAAATTACGCATTGAAGAACGAGAAGAAAATTTACGCATTGAAGAACGAGAAGAAAGATTACGCTTCGAACAATTGAGGTTAGATGAGCAAAAATGCAAATATGACATTGAGTTGGAAAAGTTAAGAATCCAAACACAATCCAAGTTAGGCGCTTATACATCCAAAGAAAGTGATACTAAATTCCTCGTCAAAGAAGTTTCAAAGTTTATCCATCGTTTTGATTTGAAAGAAGACATCAGTCTTTATCTAAAATTATTTGAACGTCAAGCACAAAGATTGAACATTGATCAAGAAAACTTGGTTTCTCATCTGTTAGGCTTATTACCGACGGAAGTATCTCACATCATAGCGAGAGAGCCTGACGATAAAGCCAACTCTTACGAACACGTTAAAGATTTACTGCTGAAACGCTTTAAACTAACTCCAGAAAAGTTTCGACAACTATTTGTCACTCATCAAAAAGCACCTGAAAGAACATGGATTGATTTTTACCATGAGTTAAACACTTACTTCAACGGATGGGTAGATGGATTGAAGAAAGATACTTTCGACAAGTTATCAGATCTAATCATAACAGATCAACTAAAACGAAAAACTTCTTTTAAATTTAAGGAATATTATCTTGATGAATGGGCACATATGAACTCCCCTGTTCAACTAGCAGAAAATCTAAAAGAATTCGAACACTTTAAAAGATCTCTGAAACAAAAATCGAGTAGTCCATTTGTGAAGAAACAAGAATTCAAATTCACAGAAAAGAATCGCAGATATGAAGCACCAGGAAAATTCGAGTATAACAGGAAAGATAAGAAGTTTCCAGCGTCAACAAATTACAACAAACATTACGAAGCCCCTGTCACCAAGTACGAATCTGTTCAAAGATATCAAGACAGCACGCAGAAAGTGTATTACAACAAAAATTATGAGAAACACTCAAATCACAATGCTTCCAATCAAGCTCAGATGAACTATTCAAAATCACAGAAATTCAAAGAACTTCCAAAAGAAACTTGCACACTCATTGTTAAGGAAGGTTTACGTACTAAAGAGATATTTTTTGGAAAGCTGAAAATCACGGCGCTTATAGACAGTGGTAGTACCGTAAGTTTGCTACGAGAAAACACGAGCAGAAGAATAATGGATCCAATAAAATTATCGAAGAACAAGATGCTTCTCACAGGTATTGGTGAAGTACAAGTGGCAACTATCGGTTCCTTTGAACATGAGTTCAAAACAGATGATGAAAACTACTCGTTAACTTGGCATGTTGTACCGGCTGAAAAATTAAAATTCGAAGCAGTTATTAGATCAGATCTTTTGGAACAAGCATCGATAAGTTTCTCTAAAGAAGGAGTTAAATTCAACAAATATGAGAATCATGCACAGCTTGTGCAAAGATCAGCTGAAAATCTTCAAGAACTAGACTTACGTTATGTTGAAAATCGTCAAATCAAGAAGGAACTTGAAAAGTTATTTCAAGACTACAAGCCAGAAAAAACAGCCTCTACCAACGTCACAATGAGAATTATTCTAAAAGACGAAGAACCAATCTGAGAACCCCCTCGACGACTAGCTTTCACAGAAAAACAAGAAGTAAACGAACAGATAGAAGAATGGCTCAACGAAGGCATTATACGTCCGAGTTCTTCGGAATATGCAAGTCCAATCGTAATGGTAAAAAAAGAAAGATGGATTTTCCAGAATGTGCATTGACTACAGAATATTGAATCAGAAGCTTGTGAAAGATAAATTTCCGTTACCTCTCATCGAAGATGTTTTAGACACTTTGCAAGAAGCAAAGGTATATTCTACATTAGATTTACGCAATGGTTTCTTTCACGTCGATCTTGACGAAGATTGCAGAAAGTATACATCCTTTATCGTCCCAGATGGACAATTTGAATTCAACAGAGCTCCTTTCGGACCAAGCACAAGTCCAGGAGTTTTCTAATGCTACGTATCAAGTATATTTAGAGATCTTACTCGAAAAGGAATTGTAATAAGTTATTTAGATGATCTCGTCATTCCAGCGAAAAACGAACAAGAAGGTCTAGAAAAATTAAAATTATTTTCAAAGTCGCAAAGAAATACGGATTAGAAATGAAGTTCAAGAAGTGCCAATTCTTAAAAATGAAAATTGAATTTCTATGTCACATTGTAGAAAGCGGAAATATTAAACCATCTCTCACGAAGACACTAGCTGTCCGAAAATTTCCAGAACAAACAACAATAAAACAAGTACAAAGTTTTCTTGGTTTAACTGGATATTTCCGCAAGTACATCAAAGATTATTCAAAGATATCTAAACCACTTAGCGATTTAACAAGAAAAGAAAACCTCTTTGTTTTTTTGGGACTCAACAAAAAGAAGCATTTGAAAAATTGAAGAAAATCATGTCCGAAGGCCCAATCTTGCACCTTTACAAGTATGGAAGAAAAACAGAACTGCACACAGACGCTTGTAAACAAGGGTACGGCGCAATTTGTTAGAAGAAGAAGATAGAAAATTACTTCCAGTTTACTACATTTCGAAGAAGACAAATACAGCAGAAGAAAAGTATGACAGCTACGAACTAGAGGTACTAGCAATTATCAACGCATTAAAGAAGTTTCGTGTTTATCTTTTAGGACAACACTTTAAAATAGTAACTGACTGTTCAACATTTCAGAAGACTATGCAAAAAAAGGTGCAAATTATTCGCATAGCCAGATGGGCGCTTCAATTAGAAGAATTCGATTATGAAATAGAGCACAGAGCTGGAAGTCGTATGAAGCATGTTGATGTTCTTAGCCGATATCCCGTAATGATGGTATGCAATGATACATTAACATCAAAGCTTAAAAAAAGCACAAGAGGAAGATGACAACATCCGAACATTGAAATCACTTCTAGAGAAGCAAGAATCAGAAGAATATTTTGAGTGAAACGGTATATATACTCTAGAAGTACTTAAATGGTCGAGAATTAATTGTAACCCCTAAAGCAATGCAAGCTGAACTAATTAAATTGATTCACGAAAATGGCCATTTCTCAGTTGGAAAAACAGAAAAATTGTGAAACAGGAATTTTAAATCCCAAATTTAACCAACGTCGTTAAAAAAGTAATAGTTAATTGTGTTCCATTTATCTTAGCTAATAAGAAAACTGGCAAAAAAGAAGGGTTTTTGAATCCTATTTCTAAGGAAAGCATTCCTCTAAGTACGTACCATGTTGACTTCATTGGTCCTTTACCCTCCACAAACAAAAGTAATCAACACATTTTCACCGTAGTAGATGCATTTACCAAATTTACTTTGATATATCCCGTCAAAACTGTGTCTTCTGAAAGCGCCCTCGAAAAAACAACAGTAGAAAACCTTTGATAATCCCATCAGAATTATCTCTGATAGAGGTTCAGCGTTCACTTCAAAATTATTCAACGACTACTGTGATGAAGAGAACATTCAACATCTACAAATAGTAACAGGTGTTCCTCGAGGAAACGGACAAGTTGAACGAATTCATCAAACTTTGATTCCAGTTCTCACAAAACTATCATTAGACGATTCAACGAAATGGTACAAATACGTCGACAAATTACAGAGAATACTAAATAGTACTATAAGTCGCAGTACAAAATGGACACTATTCGAACTATTAGAGGGAACCTAAATGCGTAACAAGGAAGACATCCTAACCAAAGACTTACTGCTAGAAGAAATGTCGAAAGAGTTACTAGAACAACGCGAATTTTTAAGAAACGATGCAAAAAAGAACATCGAAACCCTACAGTCTGAAAATAGAAAGGCGTATAACAGAAGAAGAAAGAAAGCTTCGTTATACAAAGAAGGTGATTTAGTAGCCATCCAAAGAACCCAATTTGGAGCTGGACTGAAACTAAGACCAAAGTTCTTAGGCCCTTACAAAGTAACAAAAGTGAATCCTAAGGATAGGTATGAAGTGGCAAAGGTTGGTCAGCACGATCGACCGAACTCAATCACCACCTCAGCTGATTTGATGAAACATTTTTATGCTTAATTGAATTTTTTATTATTTGTTATTATTTTAAATTTTTCTCAAACTATATCAATCTTGAGAAATTAATACATGTTCTATGGTAACACTCATTTCCATTAATCATTTTATATTCACTTGTAACATTTATTATATTTTCATATATTATTCTTTACCTTTCTATTGATACGAAGGATTTTTTTCCCATGGTTTAGTTAATTGTACATCACAATATAGAATATTTTATTTTTATATGCTTTATTTTAGATCCGGAATTCTGAACATTAGGTATACATCTTTTCATCTGTAATATTTTATTTTATTATCTTTAAGAACCGTATTATTTCTCTTTATTGCATCCACATTCCAATAATCATCAAATTTATAGTTGTAACTAAAAATAGTTTATATTTAAAGTACTTTAGCTCTCAACATTTTGTAAGAGCTGAGAGACCAGCTCTGTCAGGAGAGGGGGATTTTGTAGGATTTTCCCTTTGAAACATTTTGTTAAAAGGTTGAGTCATATCCTTTTCAGAGGACCATTAATCTCAATTTTATTTATTACTACATTCCTAAGAAGCGCCGTCTAGTGAGCTCCGGCTTGAATAATTTTTCGGCAGAGGCCTACTAACCACCTCCCGGTTCAACACGTCACGTTTTTAGCGCATTTCGCGCCTTGCGCGAAATCAGTCCTAACGTCCAAGCATGAGAAAGGTAATTAATTTTTCCCCGTCTTCTAAAGGTATAACTCAACTTTCAATTAACCTATTTCCTGCATGTCTTTCTCTTTGTAAACATTCCCGTTTTTAAATATTTCCCTTTAACTTGAAATAATTTTTTTTACTTAAATGAAGTATCTGTGTTTAAATGACTTTGATTCAATTAATTTATCATTAACCCTTTAATACTTACCCCTAGACAACCACCTCGCCAATCTAAAATCCCGCCTTCTGAAGAGTCTGATTTTTATTCGAAGATTTATTCGGACTCCCATATATATATATATATATATATATATATATATATATATATATATATATATATATATATATATATATATATATATATAAATGATTCACTATGATATTCAACTCAGTATTTTGAGTGTTTTGAATATTTTTCTTCTGTATGACGACATGGTTTATTTAAAAATACATTTTTCTTTTGTATAGAAGCTAGTATGACGTTAAAGTACTTAAATCATTTTTTCTTAGTTTTAATAGTAAACATGTGGTGTAAAAAACTATTTATTAATAAGAAAAAAATAATAATGAATGTTTAGTATGCAACAAATATAGAGAAAAATATTAATTTCTTTTGTAAAAGAATTATTTATTTTCATTAGAGAACGGCACTTTTAATATGTACTAATTACTTTTTGTCTTATGATACAATGTCTATTGTTCTTTTAAAGAAAAATTAGAAAAAGATAAACTTATTATACTTTAATACAAATTTTCCCTGAAAAGAAATAATTAGAATAGACATCAATAGATTTTATTAAAAATCACGTAAATAAGGTTTTAATAAATAAAATTTAGAATAAAAAAATTGAAGATATAATTAATTTTTTTCTTATTATAATTATTACAAAAAAAAGTAGAGTTGATGAATTCTAAAATTTGGAGGGGGGATTAATGTGTATGTGTAAAATCAGTTTAAAAAATAAACTTATACTATATATATTTTCCTTTTTGCATTTTTCACATTATTTTACTTTACATTAAATTTTCGATTTTATATAAGACACTTCAGTGAATTAAATGGAAAATTTTCAATTACCGTTTTAATATAATACACGTCCCTTCTGATTCGAAAGATCGAAATTAATAGAACGATTAGAATAATTTTAAAACACGGGCTTCGCTAAATCATTTCTCCTTGAAACTTCATGTCCAATCGTATTAAACCCCTCGAATAATCAATATCACGATTTCATTCCAGATATTTTTGAGTGGATCACCCCTACCGAACATTAATTTGAAATGAAATTTCTCTAAAATCAATTTATCATTACAAAATGCTCCTTTTTATAGACTCTTTTTCTTTTAACAATTTTTTTTCATTAAATTGAAATAAAAATTCAGACAGATGATCAACACACACACACACACACATTATATTAGGAAATACTATTTAGAAGTAATAAATATTTTACTTCGTGTTAAAAATAATATATATATATAGAGAGAGAGAGAGAGTACCCACATGTATTTACAATTGCAATCCGTCAGGTGAATATCTAAATATCATTATATTCACAATTATTTCACACTCAATTAATCTATTTTGCTAATTTACTACAGACAATAAACTCTGACAAATTGTATTTAAATATGCATTGCATGAATACCATGTAACAGCTGTGGTAGTTGAATGACAATGGCAGCAAGCTTCGTTATTAATTGATTTTCTACTAATGCTGCATTTCAAAGCAAAGCGAAGGCATTTGGCGAATAACTTCGTATCAGATGACAATGCAAGCTGAAATCCATACTTTGAACTTCCCTACCATGTCACCGTGAGGAAATTGAGCTCACTATTCAACAGAAACCACACCAAGCACGAGTTAGCAACCACGACCACTCGGCTACCAATACTGTGTTAAATACCCTCAACCACTTATTCGAGTCTTGATTCCACAGGAAATTTTTCTAGAACAATAATTGGAATACCATTTGAAATCAATGAACCTTAAAACCTCTTGTGGTTAGTTGAATGAGTCAGGATTGAATGTGGGACTAACTCATGCATCACTTGACCAATGTCCAAAACTACAAGATATGTTATTGTTGTTGTCGTCATGTCCTTCACGTAGGGAAGGAATGAAAGTTGCCAGAGCCTTGTGTGTGTGAGGCAGGTTCGACTTACTTAGGATAGATGGCGACATTACCTATCTCACCTCCACAAGTTAGGCATGGAACTGGAGGGGAGGGAAATATTCTCCAGCCCCCTGCAACCGTAGTTTCTACTACGACCACCCACAAGACTTTCGAACCTCCTGATTTAACGAGTATATACTCCGTGTGTATTCAGAGGGTATTTTGTGGCATCGGGCATCGAACCCAGGCTTTCTGGTCCGGAGTCCGATACTCTAAACTAGTGGCTTCTAATCCCTGGTCCGCACAAGAAACATTAAATTATTTCCATTTTATGTATTGCAGCATATTTTTCTTGGGTTTGGGCTCCTTTTTATGAAAATCACTTCATATTCCTTGTTAAATCACTTTAGATTCATTTTCGGTGTAGCTATATTTTATTCTGAAGGCACGTTTAAATACAACTAAAATAAAATTATTAAAAGAACACAATCTAAAATATAAACAATCAATGTCCTCCCCTCTCTCAGTGGGCCGTGGTAAAATTATCCAACGTTGATCGGTCCACGGCGATAAAAAGGTTGGGGAACACTGCTCGAACCACTAGGCTACCCAATGGCAATTTAACCTTTTTCTGAATGGTGTGTCTAATATACACCAGTCTCAAACCCCCTTATCAGGTGGTAGGCTGTTCAACTCATTTTTTCTTGGGAGCGGTCAATCCAGTAGAACAAGCATGGAACGCTATTTACCAGTGCAACACCCGGCTGCCGGTGACGTTTGAAGTGGGTGCATACGTGACACACCTGTCTCTAAACTGTCCTCCGTTGATCAGTACATCGTCGCGGAAAGTTTAACACCCCTAATCCTTATCTTCATCTTTGGAACTGGGTAAAATCTCTGTTTAAACTTATCTCCGATGGCAACGAGCGATAGAATAAAAAGAATAACGGCCAATTTTGGTTATATGACGTGTTTGATACCGAAGGTTGCACCGAATTCTCCACATCAGCTTCATGGCATTTGCAGGACTTTCGCTAGCTTTGTAGAAGAATTAAGTATACTGATAAGACAAGAAACTTTACATAATTAAAATTACGTATCATTACATTTTTCGGAATAAAATATTTAATTGGTTGGTGTAGCTCAGCATTTCAGATATTTGATTTCTTTTTAATACGTAGAACGATATGCTCATTAACTTCAACATGTGTTTGTTCAAACTGCGTTAATGGTTCAAGTCCTTATACTACTAGCTTTCATCATGAGAAATTATGGAAGTAGTACTGCAACACAAATAGATATATTTCAAAATCTTCACTTGACATTGTACAGAATGATTAAATGTGATTGCTTATTAGTTTAGAAGTTTTAAACTTCAAAGAGGATGGTATCATTTTAAATGGGACTGTGGATTGTTAATAACCGTTGCAGATTTTCTTCATTCCCCAGGAGCTGGTGTCACTTTTATTGCAGCCTAATATACATAGGTGCCAATTGCTAGAATGTAATTTTGACACCCAATTCCTCCCACAATGAGGCACTTGAGCATTCATGAAGATAATCTTTACCAGGAATTTAATTTGGTCAAGAGTATCTAAGCCAAACAGGTACTCTAGAGATCTTTAACAGGTTGTATAATTATATGACATTAATGCTGTCGATTTTTAGTATCATGAAAATTCACCGACTTAGGCCTGGATCGAGCCCACAAACTTGAGCGTACAAGACTAGCACCAACTACGCCTCCTACTCAAAAAGTGGCTATTGGAGGAAGGATTTAAGATTGGGAAGAGGGGTAGTAAACTATACTCCGGGGAAACAATCACCTCGCATTCAGCGTTTATAGTACAAAAATCTCTCTTTTCTCTAATTTTTAGGGAAGTACACAAATGTGTTTACATAAGTTAGGAGATATTTTTATCACAAACTGGCTGTTAGTGACGTACCCCGTAATTTTAAACCATGGGCATGTGACGAGGATGAGCTACACATTCCCTTTCAAAATTCAGCACCATGTCAAAGAGAAAACTGTGAACCTCAAAATGTACAAATACCTCTACACCAAGGGTGACAAACACAAAGGGAAATTTGGGCCAAGCAAACAAGGTTTAACTTTAGTAAAGCAGCAAAAAAAAATAATATTCATTGAAACGTAAGTTTATTTCGAATAATACATCATAATAAATAAAAATAACAGAAGAAGAAAGATTTAATGTTTACGGCCTGACAATTGCTATTTCTGGAAGAAATGCGGAAGAAATTTTAGTGGCTGCGGTAGCCTAGTGGTCAAGGTTACGGACTCATGCCCGGCATGTCACGAATTCGAGCCCAGTACCACTGAAGACTTGATATGTAAGGGAGCGATGCAAGTTAAATATGTCGAGAGCTCAAACGTCCTCCCATTGGTGTGGTGTGATAGTAAAAAGAGGGGGTGCCAGCTCAGGTGCCATTCTCGGCACTTTACCATGGCTCAAAATGACAAGATCCGTCACCATAAGCCCTCGAGTAACTGAACAGTGTGACGTTAATATTCACTCACTCACTCACTCGGGAGAAATTTTGATATTTTATTATATATTATTGTGTGTCCATAAACTGACCGGGCCGCAAAAATGCCTGTTGTGAGCCACATGAGCCCCGCGGGCCACGAGTTTGACACCCCTGCTCTACATGGTGGATCTTTAGAGGTATAACATTTTGAAATTATCACATGATAGATATATAGCGTGAGTTCTCGACTATGACCATTGAGAGCTCCTTAAACAAATTATAGGAATTTATATTTGAAAGCAATTGGGGTTGTATATATAAATTCTCAGCTGATATATTGATTAAATTAAAAGAATGATGTACCCCATCCACCCCAATTTCGGCAATTGCTACGTCATGACTATGTTTCTGAAATTCAGAATTACAGAGGTATTTCGAAAGCAGTTTCTAACAACCCTCGTAAAGTTCCAGAACAACGATAATCAGAACCAACCAATCATGCATTACAGCGCAAAGATTTTGATATAACAATGTTTGTAATAAGGGAAGAAATAAAGATAAGAATTGAAAAAAGAATTCTGTTACCCAAATGTAAGAGGAAAATAATTAAATGATTAAAGGAAAGGAGACGATGAAATATTCTAAATCAGCAAAACAGAGGTCATTGTCTAATAAATCCTCTAGGCTATACTTCTTTTATCATTTACAATCAGGGATTTTCTGTATTAAGAACGGGAAAGGTTAAGAAGATTAAACGAACTTTTGTCCCTGACTCAAGATTTTTTGTTCCATCTGAGAGATCGAACTCAGAATAAGTGATAGTGTTTGATATTTTTAATGAGATTTTAAGAACGTTTTTGTAAAATTAATTCTTTTTTGCCTTACTTTATTCATTTGACAGTCATTAAAAGCCCCTAAACAATGCTTGCACAGAAAAATAATAGAATAATGCTAAAAATAATGCATGTAAAAAATTATTTAATTCCAGGAATAAGAAATTAGGACAACAGCTAAAAATAAATCTAAAAATATTACTAAAAATAAACAAAATGAGCATGAAAACAAATTAACGTTAAGAAATAAAGCTCGAAATAATTTTTGAAGCAAAAGAGAAGTTATTATTTTTTCCATCATGATTATTTCCCTGTTTGTTTTTACTTAAACACAAGTGATATATAAAACAATTAAGTCAATTCCTACTTTAAACAGATGAATAGAGAAAGCATGTTATTAACGATTGAAAATTTGTACAAGATATATATATATATATATATATATATATATATATATATATATATATATATATATATATATATAGGGGAGAGAATGAACTAATAGAGAGAGTAGGAATCGAAAAAAAGAGTTTGGCTGAAAAACCGGTTTACGATGCCAACTTTTGTCATTGTTTTAACAGTAACATTGTTACAACAATTGAGGCGAATATAAGTTTGAGTCGAAAACCAGTTACTGAATTAATAAAATAATTAAATTAAATTAAATTAATGAATTAATATTTGAAAAACAACTGTATTAATATCAAGTGTCATCTACTTCAAGTTTAAAAAAATTACTTGAACATGATTGGATGAATAGAAAGCATATTATTAAGGATTATATATTATATATATATATTTATATATATATATATATATATATATATATATATATATATATATATATATAAATTTTCAATATATAATCATATACATATACATGCACATATATATAAATTTATACATATACACAAATATATAAACAAAAATATAAAAATAAACATATAGTTATATACCTAAGATAACTAAAATTAGGAAGAAGGCACATAGTATAAAGACAAACTCCTGTCCTTAGGAACCAGGATTGCAGGTTTAAACAAGTTTTGAGGCGTCAACCTTCACCTGTAATTTGTCATACTATGTACCAAGAATTATATATGTAGAATTTAAATATTAAAAAAATCAATAAACTAAATAACATAGGAGCATAAACGTAACCTACTAATTTGGAGTTAAAACGATGGCCAAAAGTGCAGTAACGTGTTCCCGCCAAATACTTTTAAAAAAATCATAAAAAGAGCAGTACCGCATAAAATTAATTGCGATACGATAATAAAGTAAAATTATATTGTGTATCATATAAATATATACAATAGTATATATAAAAATATATATATATATATATATATATACTTTCTCTTTTATCATAAAAAAATCATAAAAATAATAATCATATAAAAATTAGCGTAAAATATAAAAGAAACTCAAAAATATATATTAAAAATTTCCCTCGTGGGAGTCCTTAGCTTGTTTAATAAGCATTAAAATTGATGTAATTTTCAACATTTAAGACAAAATCTATTTAATAATTGTACATACTGTGGAATAAATTAGATATTGTCTAAATTTAAAAAAAATTATAAAAACATAATAACAGTAAATAATTACAGTAATACAAATTGTGTATCATAAGAAAAAAAACATTATAAATATAATTACATTATGTGACAAATCTAAAAAAAGAACCATTATTAGCAGGATATCCATGTTCAATACAGTGATTAAAAATTTTTTTTAAGATTTAACTAAAAATATGAAAATATTGTACTTATTATCAATAGGTAGTTCAAATTTAACAGATTTTGTAATAAAATTATCTATACATTATTGAAACATTTAATCTCTAAAACTAGTGATAAATATAGTTGTAAAAATGATATCAATAAAATATTATAGTTTTTATATACAATATATTAATATTAATAGGGCGAACTATTGTAATAAAAGATAAATCTGCCCATTTGTATAAAAGTTACACATGTCTATTAAATACATTAGAAAAGTTAATTTTGTCAAAAGTTTTATTCATGAATAATAAAGTGCAGTATTCTGTAATAGGTTCATTAATTTTCTCAACATTAATATTGAATTTATTAACTAGATAGTTAAGAATGTCTTTAATAATGTGTACTGCATGACAAACCTTTAAGGAATCATTTAGCTTTCTCTGATGACAATACACAGAAGACTCTATTTTTCAATAATTTTGATTGATTTCTTTTAATATTTTTATTACCATATATTATAATTGGATTAGCGTTAAATGTTTAAATCTGGAGAAAATCTTAACTACAACCTTTGAAGATCGTTTTTCAATACACTATCCTATAGAATGTATGCAACATCAAAATATAGAAAAAGTATATATACAGATCTTCATACAAGCTCTTGATTAATAATTTTTCAAATGATAATCAAAGTAAGTTATTTCAACAAATAAATATGGCAGTCATTGATTAATTTTATTTACGTGAAGTTTCCTGATTGTACAAACAGGTTGCAAATTATAACAAGCGATATGTTATAAATTATTTCTTAATATCTCTTTGAATTATAATATCCATGATGTAATAAATGTATACAATAAAATATTGCCACAGTAAGAGAAAAATAATAATTTTTCTTAGTAAAATAAATATTTTCGACACTTTAAAGAGTACAAAAGAGCTTTAACATTAAAATATATTTAAAATTCTGAAAGCAAATAAAATCTAAAAATTTATAAATGCTTCAGTAAAAAAATTCATACAGCAAATCTCATTTTAAATTTCACTCTTTACATGCAGACCATCATTTCAGCCACCATACCTCATTGGCAGGAAAGACAACAAAACCATTCCGTAACAACAATGATAAACGCATTTAAAACTATTTTTCACAGAATGACGTCAAAGGTTCCCCGTTCTGAACAAAATTTCAACCATTTAAAATTGTTGTAGACTCACTCAAATCCGCACGCATACGTTGTGATTTCACGTTTAGGGCAGGATGGAGTGAGTGAGTGAGTTTAGGGTTTTATGGCGTAAGAGCCAATTTTGGCTACACTGCGCCAAACATTTGTTAAAAAACTTTAAAATTTTTATAAAATATGTAAAAAGAATGACAATACACTTTCAAAAAGTTAAAATTTCAAACCACGTAAAACAGTTTTCAATGAATTAAAGAAACAAAATTTAGTGGGGAATTCCCTCACCAAGTCAGACCATATCTCAAAATAAAAGAATTGAAAAATACGAATGCTAGTTTAAAGCAAAGTTAGACAATACTTGTAATTAAAAAAAATTAACCTCTACTGTTCCTGTATCGGGATGGAGTTAACGAGCTTAAATATTCTTTAGAAAAACTTAGGACAGGATGGAATAACTCACTATTCAAATGATTGACTTCCACACTTCTTTACAAATACACTGAAGCGCCACTGAATTAGGCATGCCTATCTAGTAACGAGTTGGGATTCTTCTGTACTTGATAACGGATATCAAACGACACGGCTTAGATTCAGCAAGTTTCTGGAATTATTCCACACAGGAATGACTTGCTAAATATAATAATATTCAGTAAGGTTCTGTGTGATGGCCTTTCACGCCTTGTTCCAAAACATCCCAAAGGTGCTCAATAGGATTTAAGTCTGGGCTTCTAGGTGGTCAATTTTTGTCAAAAAAGCAGAGGAATGCTCATCCAGCCAGCCAGTAGCCAACTGGAAAGAGAGGTACAGTGCTCTTGTTGGAAAACTCCATTACCGCGCGGATAATAGAACGACATCAAAGAATGGAGGTGATCACTAATCAACTCTACATACAGAATTGCATTGAGGAAGGTTGATACACGCTCCAAAGATCACAAACAGTGCCCCGAAAAAATACCCCAGACCATATTTCAGTCGTCATGCCCTTGTACATTTCCAACCTGAATGCAGGATCCATGGCTTCATGAGCCTGACTCCATATTCTTAGCCTCCCGTCGGCCTTAAGTAGTCGGAATCGAGACTCATCATTCCAAACTACTCGTTTCCAGTCCTATACACGTCAGTCTCTGCCCTCTCTTGCTCAGGCAAGACGTGCAGCCTGATGATGAGTATTGAGCAATGGTACTGTCGTAAGTCGATGGCTCCCGAAACCCAAAGAGTGAAACGAGTGTTGGACATTCGTTTACTGACTTTACGACTGGCACCGACATTTAACTGTGTGGTAATTTGAGCTAATGTTTGGCTTCGCCGATGGCTATTATACGCCTGAGCCGTCTCTCACCACGCATTACCAAGACTATTTGCCCTTTGCAGTTTTCCCTATCACGAATCCCCCCTCTCTATGGTACTCTTTGTATACTCTTGTCACTGTCAACCTTCAAACTCCTAGCTGTCTGACGATTTCGGAAATTGAATGGCCCATGCTACGCACACCTACGGTTTGTCCGTGATCGAAGGCGTCTAAATTAGGCAGTTTACCCATACTGGCAATTCCAACAACAAAACAGCCTCAGTACGCGCTATATATGAAATTACCACAGCGCCCTCACTTGCGCAGTGCTACACAATTTGCACAGCCCTTGCTATCCCTAATTCAGTAGACTTCATTGTTTAACAAGATTTCATTACACACTTTTAAATATACTATCATCATACTCTAATTAGAACCCTCAGTAATATTGTAACTCGCGCAACAGGCCGCATATCTTCTCACTTTCGAGTGTGTGTGTGCCCAAACACCACGGCATCTTTATTTCCCCGCACTTACAAAGCACCTTCTACAGTTGGGCTCTAATAGTATTAAATGTATAAAATATATCTCAAAAGTCAGAATGAAAATTATTATTAAAACACATTTTAGTTTAATATAAACAAGTTCACTAGAACGGAATTTAGGCATCTATGCATGACGTTTCATAGAATATTTCTACCTTTCATTTCATTCCACAGTGGATGTACTTCGAAACTGTTCTCTTTAAAATTCTCATTATTCTTCCCAAATTAACACAGAGTAGCAATTAATTCGCGAAGGGCTTAGAAAGTTAATTAACTGGAGCCTTTTCAAAAGCGTGGTTTAATGAGGAAATTTTTAGTTAATCAAATGGGCTTCCATTGAGTGCGCTTCCTCCTTCGAGATTAAAAGGGGCAAATTAGATGACATATGAGACGCAAGATGAGAAAGGAATGTGAGGATCTGCTTACTAGATCGAGTACAGCGGTGCTAAAGCTTCAAGGTGAAGGATTCAATTTCAGGAAAAATGTTTGATACACATTTAAGCAAAAAATAACCTTTTTTTATCTAAGAGTGTCGAGACTCACTGCAGATTAATTTTAACAATGAAGTTTCGTTCCAAAATATTTACAAACAATAATTAAAAAAGCTGTTGTTTTTAAAATATTTCGATGGGAATTTGTCCAGTAGTTAAGGTGTATAGCCATAAAAAAACAGCCTTTATACATTAAATAGAGCTGGGTTCCCAAATTCTTCATGTAGCGGTTTGTGGAAGATAAGAGATACACCCCTAATACTGAAATGAAATTCCTGTTGGCGGATTAAATTACAAATAACAAATTCCTTGCTAATGCATTATAGTGCTGCTCGAATGTGATGTCAGTCGAAGAAGCCTAATACATTTATTGGGCATAAGATAAATATATTTATAATAAAAGTAATGATGGTTTGACAAGATATTCAATTTATGAAACACAAGGATTGGATACGGAAATTGAGAACCAGGAACGAAAAGTGAATAAATGAAGAAATATAAATTAGTCCGAATAGAGAACTAAGTTTTTTAAAGTAGTCAACGAATTAGGGCAGTGAAATAAGATTAGGTTTGATTTAAAGGATTCTAAAATTTCCATTTCTCATCTAACTTATATCGCGTAATATACATATATTTAAACACATACATATATTTGCACATACACATACATACATGCATACAAGATGCTTATAATATAATTTAAAAACCGTTAAAGTGGTTGCCTTAAACTAAAAATGTTATTAGTTACAGAGTGAAACTTATTACCGTACCATCTGGTGGAAAACTGGAAAGTTAATTTTTCTGTATTGAAAACTTTAAAAGACAAGGGAAGAGTTAATTACAAACAGAATAGTGATTTCAATTTGACGCAAAAGATGCCTTGTGCACAGTTATAAACAAAATTATACTCAGTAGTGCAACAGCCCATGAGGTTTATTATGCCCATCTCACTTTTTCTGACCTTTTGGGCATTGAGGTGCATGAACAGGTGTTCCAATCAGGGGATCAGTCTGACGCGGAAACCCTAGTGTTTAGTTTCCAAGCAAGTTTAATACTCATTTATTGAACCACTGAAAGGACGAAAGACTGAATCGACCTTGCCCAACCTGAGAATTGAACTTAGGGTTTGTGACGTGGAAGCTTGATACACTATCAATGGGCACAGTTATGGATAGAATAAATTCTAAAGAGTGTCATATAGTTTGTAATACCTAAAACTTTAAAAACACGTAGACTGCGAGAAAGAATAAGGAACGACTGGTTCCCTACAGTGCACAATGTGGTCTTCGTCGACTACACAGCACATTAGACTATTTTCTTTCATATTTTACATTTTTGTAGCATATCAGATGGTACACTGGTAAATCAATGCATTAATCACGTGTGTTTTAAATCCCAACAATGTTGGCTCAGAAATATCATATGCCTGAGATGTTTCAAATACCTCCCCATAAAAAATATTGTTACTGATTTAATAAAAAGTCGTAAAACTTTTTGGGCAACTATTGCCAGTTAAGTTTATTTAAGCGTTAGATTAGCATCATCTTAGCTCTTATACTTATAAAGTTCCTACATCATTTTAGAATTTCTAAATCCAGTTTTTTTTAAGAGGCTACAATTTTCTGATTTTTTTAGCTGCTTTGTGGATGTATGGGAGTATATGGTAATATGCGTGTTGCTTGTCGCAGTTTTTTTCAAATTTTTTAATCACATCTCATTTAATCACATCTCGATTGAAGAAAACTGGATACATTGGAAGTCTTATGAAGCCCATGGATAAGCTGCAAAACTTATCTACAGTTGAATGAATGCCATGTGTAGTTTCAAGTTGTCTGGTTGTAAAATAACTGACTATAGGTAGCCAAAATATGTCTTTACATGCATTGATCTGTAATTCCTGTTAAATATCGAGATGGGCATGATGTTTTAGCAATAATTCACAGTTTGTTGTTGTCGTTACTTATGCCACCCGATAAATAGTGTCATAACGAGACTCACGAAATTCAGTGTGGCAAGATGGCTGAAAATGTTTGTTGTTTTGACCACAGTTTTAAGTGCACCATACCGGTGACAGTATCTTTTGGTCCCATTACGCGCCAATTTTAAAAGAATACAACCCAGGAGGACGGTTTGAAGGTATATACCCCCCTTCTTTCCCTGCCACCAACCTTTCGCGAAATCTTTCAGCTCACAGAATGTTTACAGTGCCCCCATGCCGTTCCCGCGATTTGAACCAGGGGCTTCGGCATAACAATCAGTATCACTGTAACCATTATCCAATATAAGAAGATTAGAACTCACTACCTTCCATTCCGTAAGCACATAACATATCCACAATACTAAAATGATCACTTTAGTACGGCGGCTATTACTGGCTTCTATACATACCATCGCCACACACCAGTAGCTCACACAGGAATTTTTCAAGGGGGGAACTGAGGTCAAAAGTTCACCATTCTTGTATCATGCTCCTTTTGATTTTGTCGTTTTTCGGGAACAAAACACAGTAAAAAACTAACTATTGAATAAATAATTAGCATTCATTAATAAAATGAATCATTAATAACAAATACTTAATTAAATTTTACATACTATATACTTAGAATTATAATCAATCGGAAAAAATCAAGGGTTTGGGGGGGTCCAGACTCCCAGGACCCCCCTTGTGTGCGCCACTGCCACACACTCCCATGCCAGTGAGTGGGTGGATACGCGAGCAAACGATACAGCTGTTATGGCGAGCGTGTGAGTTATTGCTGTTGCGTCAAACGTCATGTAGATTTGACGGTCTGAGTTTTGCGTCATGTGGATTTGAATGTTTTCTGTGCTGCGTTATGCGTGGTTGACGGCTTTTTTTGGTTGCTCTTCCGGTGGATAGACGACACTACATCTGCTCCGCGAAGGTTTCGTTGTTTCGAAGTTCAGCCAGGGTCACCAAAGAATGAGATTAGAACATTGTACCTTCAGATACTTAAGCACATAACATATCCACTATACTAAAATGATCACTTTATTACGAAGGCTGTTGCTGGCTTATACAGATACCACCGCCACGTCATCTATTTCGCTCTTCGATTCCTCTGCTCAAACTTCTAGCCACCTTACATCTTTTAGGTGCATTTTTACAGAAATATCACAATAATATTAACAAGTTCTATATAAGCTTACAGTTTAACCTCGTAAAATCACCAGACTAACTGGATTATATTCAGTGTCGTTCTTACTCAAAACGTGTCTTCTGCCATATAGATTCTCTCAAAATTCAGGATTTTCTAGACGACAAAGTTTAGCGACTGCTAATTCATGCGACATTTCCGTATATTTTATCTCCCACGTGACGACTTTAATGACAAATTACCTGATGAACTTATCTACGCACAAAAGTCTACCTATATGACAAATTAATAGAAAGATTCATTTAAAAATGAGTCGTCATTCAATCGTACAATAAAAGACCGCCACGTTTCGCAACATTGTTTCCCCTAGTGGCGGCGAAAGGGAAGGTATAATTCAAGCATTTGGCAGCGTGAGAGTTGCATGATAAATGGGGCTCACCTCGCTGGAGTGTCCATATTTAAAACAGAAAACTTTCAAAAACCACTGTGTCAAGGTTTATGGGAGTCTACACAAACACCGGTAAAGTGTCTTCAGCGAAGTACAGCAGTGGGTGGATGTCGAAGTTGAAGGATCGTAATATACGGCTGTAGAAGAGGTTAGTCTCCCGAACACTCAAGGTGTGATGTACCTCCCCTTGGTAGTACATCCCTAGAAGTATCAGCGTGAGCTAGAAGTGTAGGGTTAGCGAAAGAACTAGGATCAAACATTATCTTAATATGACTTTATTAAAATATTCAACTTAAACTTTTTACAAATATAATTATAATAATTAATATGAGAGAATCTACGATGACGCAATACGCAACACATAATATATATATATATATATATATAATATGATCAATTCTAATTCAGACCAATCTCAATAATCGAACCGCCTAATCCTCAATTCTAATAAAGTGTAATCAGTCCTACCTTGTATTATTCCGTAATGCTACTTGTCTTTATCTGCAATGGTATGCAGCTTGACAGTTAACTTCTAGTCGAACACCAATATGTTTATCCACGACACGTAGAACTTAAATCTTGAACCACGAACTGCAATAATCATCAACAGCCACAACGCACATCAATTGTCTAACATTCCTTTACATTGCCATCCCCCTTACTCTAAGATCCTATATTTAAAGTCGGCTTATTTGCATTTCTTCTTCACATCTCGTTTCTTGGATTTGGTTGGAAAAGAGTTGCCATTAATTCTGGCCCAAAGAACCCAAAGGACTTGTTAAAGAAAAGACACGTAAGACGTCACAAAGGCTACACAGCCGCAGACAACGTTCGAGTGGAATACCTATCTTCAGAATTCCGTATCCATGAAAATTATTCAACGGGAGGTGCGTACTGCTAACATTCATGGCAGAGTAGATATTCCAAAACCATTAGTCTCGGAACGGAATGCTATGAAGTGACTACAGTGGTGTTGGAACCACCTAAACTGGACAAAACTGCATTAGGAACAAGTCATGGGGTCTACTGCAGTGCTTCTCAAACTTTCAACACTGGCGATCCAATTTTTAATCATAACTTTTATCGCGCCCCCTTATGCAATAATAATACATTGAATGCAATAATAATGTACTCTGACGCTAAACCTACAATACGGTCGAAATTATAAACCGTACAAATTAATAAGATAAGTATTAAATTTTGTATATTGCTCTTAAGTAATATATATTTTAAGTAAATTACTTTTAAGTATTAGGTTAACTATTATGCTATTTTTCTTTCTCTAATTTTTAAATTGAAATCGATTGCAAAATGATATTTAACACCATTCTTATTTCCTTCATCATCTATTTCTAAAAGTCCAAATGTCATTAAAAATAATCTAGTCTATGTTGCTCACTATCATATCCATCACATCTGGCATTCTCGTGAACGTTCAAATAAGTCTCAGCAACCCATCAGAAGTCTGCGCTAAACATGTAAAAATGCAATATCTGGTACTAAAGGGTGTTTTTTTGAGAGGTATAGAACTTTAAATTGCAATAAAACAACGATGTATTATTTGATTGACATAAATTTTTTTTATTCAAAAGATAATCTTGTGGCGTTACATTTTAAATATGATTTCTGGCATAGGACTGCCACGGCTGGCTCGGATGTAGTCCAATCTGGACGTCCAATTTTCGATGACTTTTTCCAACATTTGTGGCCGTATATCGGCAATAACACGGCGAATGTTGTCTTCCAAATGGTCAAGCGTTTGTGGCTAATCCGCATAGACCAATGACTTTACATAGCCCCACAGAAAATAGTCTAGCGGTGTTAAATCACAAGATCTTGGAGGCCAATTCACAGGTCCAAAACGTGAAATTAGGCGGTCACCAAACGTGCCTTTCAATAAATCGATTGTGGCACGAGCTGTGTGACATGTTGCGCCGTCTTGTTGGAACCACAGCTCCTGGACATCATGATTGTTCAATTCAGGAATGAAAAAGTTAGTAATCATGGCTCTATACCGATCACCATTGACTGTAACGTTGTGGCCTTCATCGTTTTTGAAGAAGGATTCCACCAGCCCATAAAGCGCACCAAACAGTCAGTTTTTCTGGATGTAACGGTGTTTTGACATACACTTGTGGATTAGCTTCATTGTTGACGTAGCCATTCAACCAGAAGGGCGCTTCATCGCTAAACAAAATTCGCTTATGAAAATCGACCATTATTTTCGAAGTAAAATTGCACAATTTGAAAGCGTTGTTCAGGCGTGAGTCTATTCATGATGAATTGCCAAACCAAACTGAGAATAAATCACTTGACAGCTGTTAAATCGGTGGCCATCTTGGAAAGTAATGCCAACTTAAACTTCTATACCTGGAAAAAAACACTCTGTACAATTCCAGTCAGTCTTGGTCGAGTCGATTAGCTACTGAGTGTGTCTTGAATGTACCTTTCACAATTTACGCGTTAGTTGTAATCCACAGTGAATTAAGTATTTAAAGTAAAGGCAGTAGATTAAATCAAAATCATGGATATATTTTTAAGTCGTAGCGAGCATTCAACGATAATAAAGTACACAGACGAGGACAAATTGATAACAAGTTACGAGTGGATTAGGGATCCATTTCAAAATATACTCAAAGACTCGCAACTGCTGAAGAAGATATTTTTATAGATTTCACATCCAGTGACGAAATTAAAAGGCAATTTTGTAATAAATCACTCTTTGAATTTTGGGCAGAGGGGGATCATAAATTTTTTCTGCACTGAAAACAAAATCATTTCGTATACTATTACCAGTTTCAACATCCTACTTTTCTGAATCCAGATTTTCTGCGGTGGCTTCTTTGAAAACAATATACAGATCTCAACTAAATATTGAAAAAGAACTCAGAGTGTCAATTTCTAATATTAAGCTTACCTTTGAAAAACTTTGTTCTTCAAATAAGCTCAAGGAAGTCACTAATAATTATTAAACTTGTTGTTATACTCGCCAAAATACCCACTCCTCTCATGAGTTTATTTTTTTAAAAAAAAATAATGCATTATTCTTGATATAATAGCTTAATTGTAAGGAGAGTAAAACCAAGGGCATGGATATGCATACAAGATTGTAAAATGATTTTTTGAAATGAATGCTCATATTATAAAAATAGTTTTTAAAGAACTGTAATTTTAAGCCTCACAGAATTAGCATTTAGAATTAATAATAAATAATGAAAAAGAATGTAAAATTTCAATGAAGAATAAATGTGTTAATTTTAATATTTAAAGCGAGAAAAGTTCAAAATGTTTTAGCCCGGGATCAGGTGTGCAATCTATACTAATATTGATGGTCGCGCGGAGTGACTAAGTCACTCCCAAACCTTTTTTATAATTATATTTACCATACACGATAAAAATCACAATTTCAGTGAATAATTTAACTAAGAAAATATACTTACCGTAAAATCCGGGGTATAACGCGCACTTTGAACACAAAAAACATGATCAAAACTTAAGGGTGCGCGTTATACGCTGGATTTTACGGTACCTATTTCAAGGACTTTTCAATTTTTCTTTGATAATTTGAGAAAAAATACAATAAAAAAGAACTAAATTGTTCCAAATATGTGTGACCTTAATAAAAGACATAAATCATACACACTTTTCGCTAAAATTACAGAAATGTTATTTGCATTCAAAACTTTCATATTTCACGATATTGTCTTTTTGATGCCCTTTGATGATCAACAAATACCCTGTTGAACTTTTTGTTCCTTTTTTTTGATAAGGCGAAGTGTATCTTGCGGTACACATATGGCTAATTATTTTCTTTGATCGAGTTCTTTAAGTGGCTATAGAAAATTTTTCTTTCGTTTCATGTTCATTGTTTTTCTCAAATTTACTTTCGCTATCATGATTATTATGCATTATTTCAGCAAGTTCTTCCCTTGCTTGATCACCTTCAACTTCCTTCAACAGAGATCAAATATGCCCATTTCAATCAAATTTTTTTGTATTCAGCTCATTTACATTTTTAAACCAAAATAAATCGTACAACACCACAATCAAAACCACAAAGTAATTCATAGGGGAAAGTGCAGCATGTTCATAGAAAATATTTTTGAACAAAAGTGGTCGCGCCGGGAACTCGGTCAAAACAAGTACCTTAAGTTTGTAAAAAAACGTTTGCCACTCCCCCCAAAAAAACGCGAAATGTGATAAATTCATTTAAGTTCCCATTAAGACTATCATATTGGAGGATACTCTGCCAAGATCATTGGTAACAAATAAACAGTTTTCCCCAAATCAACAATTTCGTGAACATGGGATGACACTGCGCATCGCACGACCGATCCCGTGTAAAAGTGTATTCAATAAAAAATATGGATATTAGTTCCAAAAAAGAATTGCGTAAAATGTTTTTCGTTATGCATTATATGTTTCAGAATACTCATAAAAATAAATCTTGTGCAGATAATACTTCAAAGTGCTCAATATGCTTATCCATATATCATAAAACTCTTTTAAATGGGAAAATTCGCCACAGAAATTCATTATATATTTACAACTTCTCTAAAAAAAGAGATGGAATTAGCTGTATCAGTTCCCTCGAAGGTCAGCAAAAGTAGTATTTTAGGGGTTAAGAGAAACGTAATAAAAAAATCTCTCGTCGTGGGATTACAGCAAAGCAAACAAAATATTTTTTTATTTGGTTATAGGATCAAAGATAGCTAATGAGCGTTGAAGTAGAATCTTTTATTTTTGCTGATGTAATATTGCCAAATGATATATATAGATTATATCAGTGTAAATCTGTAATTTTTTACTACGCCAGAAAGTATTGTGTTTTTTACTTCATTCTAGAAAAATAATTTTTAACCTTTTATTTTCGATATGCTCACGCCCTCTGGCAGGGTTATCGCTCCCCCCTATTGGGCGCGCCCCACAGTTTGAGAAACGCTGGTCTAATGAATCCTCATTTACATTACTCCAGACAACTGGACGTATGTCCATCTGGCGTACACCGGCAGAAGCATTTCATGTTGGTTGCTGGTCCCAACCGTGAAATATGGAGGGGGTTCTGTAATGTTGTGGGGCGCTATTTTTTCCCGAAGAGGAAGACTTCTCGTTGCCTTGAAGGGGATGATTATAGTAGACCGTGCACTCTCGCAGATCATTTTCACTCTATGCTTCAAACTATTTCCGGAAGAAAGGCATGCGTTTCATGATGACAAAACCCTTGTTTACCCCTGTTTTTTCAAACATGGTTACATGAGCATGATGATAAGTGGAACCTCTGTAAGGGCGCTCCCTCGGGTGCCCTTCTACTACATTATCTGCGTGATACAGAGTTGTGTGTGTGTTGTGTGTGTGTGTGGAAGGAATAAAAGAAGAACCAGAAGCTGCCATGATTTTAATATGACTTAATTATGATCTTAACTTCAACCCTTAACAGATTAGATAATTATATGATATGGGAGAGAATCTACGGTGGCTAAACACACAATATATAATACCGAAATAATGAAACTCGGCCCCCACTATCAATAAGTAACTCACCTAAGCTTAATTCCAATGCGATCACAGATCCGAATATTTAAATAGTCACTCCTACCCTTATGTCGAATGAAGTATCAATCAATCTGATCCTAGTTGAAGTTGCAGTTCACTGACGTGCAATGGTATGCACCTTGACCTAAGTGCTCTCTGTCACTGGTAACTTCTGTCGGCTGTCACTTAATCTCTCAAAACCTCTTCACACTTGAAATACAGACTATCATAAAATTCCCCAAATGCCACCCGGCTTACTCTAAGCATATGATTTTTAAAAGCTTCCTAATTTGCATATTTCCTTCACACTTTACTTCTTGGGTTAGTTGGAAAAGAATTTCCATTCATCCTGGCCCCAAAGAACCCAAAAGTATATGTTAATGAAAAGACGTGTGAGCCCGTCACACATCTAACGTGGAGTCCTGATTTGAACACTATTGAGTGTTTGTGGAGTTTTTTAGAGAACAATATTCGTACTCGGTTTCCGCTAGACGCACACTATATGAATTCGAGGCGGCCCAGCTCGAGGAATGGGGGGGGAGAATTTCGGTGAACTCTGTTCAAGACCTTTATGTGTTAGTCTCATGTCAAATGCAAGCTGTAATTCGGGCAACAAAAAAAACCGGTCCAAACTCGTACCAAAAAAAAATTCAGTTTTTTTTACACATATATTCCTATTACTTTCTTATACCTCTATATATCTAACTATTCTAGGAAATTCAGCATATTTAACATAGAAATGCCATGTATGTATATTTTCATTTTGTAATTCGAAAGGTAATGTACACACATAAGTATGTGTATCTCTCTCTACAAATGTAATGTTTTTTATTTTAATAAACAACAATGCAAATACCTGTCTAATTTAAGAAAAAATATCTTATTCCACTAAAAAATTAAGAGACGTAAACATGTTTTGAAATGATATAGAATGCTTTTTTACCCTCTTACGATAAATGTTCGACGTTATTGAAGTTCAATCAAAACACAGAACCAAATGATCATTTTAAACGAAATGTATAGGAAAATAAAATAATTGGCGAAAACATTCTGCAAACAGAGATTTAACACACTGCTCGAGAAGAAATTCCTCTAACTGCTCAAAGAAAATTTTATTATTATCTGATGTATTCTGAGGATTTAATGTTCTTTTCGTAAAGACAGGAGAAAGATATAGTTCAAAGATACAATATAGAGAGAAATCAATTAGTGAGATTTTTTTTTTCTAATTGTTTTTGAAATAGTTTATCCCTTGTTTCTTGTGAACATTCTTCTAAATTAATACAATGTGTATTAATCTGTTTTAGCTTCGCTTTTCATTTGAAAGATTTAACTATTACATTTTAATGCATCCGACTACGTTTGGAACTGTTGTTTTACAAAAGCGTATAATTTAAAAATAATAAAGCGTGGATAATTGTTATGATAATTAATCTGAATTAGATTAGAATACATGTATAAAATTGTCTTAAGAATATTTTATTGCAGTAAAAAAATTTAAATACAATATTTTGGCAATAAATGAACATAGAATTACCCATTTTCAAAACATTCTTCTTTTATGAAAAATGCTTACATAATAATAATATTTTGCCTATATATAGCTCAGAGTAGTATCTGTATAGAGTCTGAACTAGGATTTTTTTTAAATATACACTGCTGGACAATTGCTAAGGACGGATCCCAAATTGCTATGTAGCATAACATTAAGCAAGACATGAGGCCTAGTAGGATAAAATATATTTGCCACACTGTTCAGACATTAGAATAAAGAATATTTTTTGTTCTGGAAAGTACAAAAGCTGTGAAACATCTGAAAGAAAAAAACATGTTCATTTGATCTGCGTATGGAGAAATGGAACAATGCATCTAAAAGTCAGCAGGCACCTTAAAGAAAGGTATCAGTACGGGATATGTCCACCGTGGAGTGTGATGAAACATTCCACACGTCGTACCATACTTTGCACAACATTATCCAGCAGCTGTTGAGGCAATGTATCCCATTCCTCTGTGAGTGCACGGATGAGGGTGTTCTTGTTTGTCGGAGGATAGTTTCGACCAGCAATTTGCCTCCCCAAAGCATCCCACACATTTTCAATGGGGTTTACATCTGGAGAACGCGCTGTCCATACGAGACGTTGAATACCATCGATGTCTAGACAATCCTGAACAGCGAGTGTTCAATGACATTTTGCGTTGTCGTCCATAAAAACAAATTTATCACCGACAGCACCACGGAAAAGACGAACATCAGGAAGTAGAACTTCATCAATGTATCGTTGGCACGTCATAGTCCCATTCGCAACCACATGTAGGCGCGTGCGGTCATTGATCATGATGCCGGCCCACACCATGATACTGCATGTCGGATATCGGTCCTTTTCCTGGATATTTTCTGGACGATAAGCAGTACCACTCTCGCGCCAGATCAGTTGGCGTCTACAATCCGATGACAGACTGAACCTACTCTCATCTGAGAATAGTAAGCAAGCCCAGTCCTGTTCAGTCCAATTGTGATGCTCACGACACCATTGCAAACGGGCAGTACGGTGCTGTCTGGTCAATGGGACACACACAACAGGTCTGCGTTCGTATAGTCCCTCCTCCCCTCAAACGTCTGGCAACAGTTTTTCGGAGATCTGCTTTCCTGAGGCAGCAAGAAACTGATTTGCCACCTGCTGAGCTGTGGTGCGCCTGTTCCTTTTGCTGATAGGACGATATATCTGTCTTCGTCAGGCGTCGTACTTCTAACACGACCTTCCCCGTGCCGTCTACTGCACATTCCAGTAGTTTTAAATGACTTCCACAGCCGTGAAACAACGTTGTGAGAGATGTCGAACTCCCTGGCAACATCTGTTATTTTTCGTCCTTCTTCGATCTTTCCAATAATTCAGCCACGCATAAAATCATCTATGTGATGTCGGGAAGACATGCCAAAAATTTTAAGTTCGTCTATTAATCTTTCCTGTAAAACTTTGACTTGAAACAACAATTGTCCACACGCGTCAAAACCTTTAAAGCTCTTATGAACGCTATCACGTGATGAACAGACGTGGAAAAAATTTGCATACTCATACTTCTTCTTACTAATATCCCGCACTTATTCTAATTTTCCACATTTTGCTTCCTTTCATTTTGTGTTTGCTATGGATGATAGTGTTATCCGTCCTTAGCAATTGTCCAGCAGTGTATAACTTAGAAGTGGATTTATCTACATTTAAATACAACAGAGTGGAGAAATTTTACGAAAAAAAACCACCGATAATTATTTCAATGGGTAGTTACTCTGAAAATAATTTGAGTTTTTGAAAAATCCTAATCAGGCCATTCGGAGAAATTTTTGCTTTATATAAGCAAAATTTTATTATTATAGAAGTATTTTTCATCAAAGGATGATGTTTTGAAAATAGGTAGCTGTTTCATTTTTTGCCAAAATATTGCATTTAAATAATTTTTTGTTCTAACAATATTCTTAAAACAACTTTATATATATATTCTAAGCCAAAAGACACTAAACTTCATGAAAATTTTTCATTTATACGCTTTTTTAAAATCACGGTTCCAGACGTTGTCAGATACCTTAAGAGACATTTTTTAAATAAGCAAATTTTAGAAATTTCACCTCTACAGCATTGCAGTTTTCGCTCTGTTAATGAGCAATAAGTTTATTTATTTAATAAAAATCAATATAGTAGAAGTTAAATGATTTCATTTTTATATTATAATTTTCCATCGTAGTATACTCACAGTGAAAATTTTCCACGGTTTGTGTGAATGGATGTTTCCGTTGTTCTGTTGTATGATTGTGTGATTCATAATTTTATTTAACAATACACTCAGAAGCAAAACGGCTTTGGCAACGGACCTCGTAAATTTGAATCATGATCAAGTAACGAGTACAACATCTGAGGTGATATTCCACTCCCTTAACTTCCATACCACACCAGCCGGGGGGAGACTTTGAAACACGATAGATAAAACGCGGATCAGCCTCTATGCAATATAGGTCTTCAGTGGCATCAGGTTCTGAGCCCGCGACTTGACAACGCCGGGTCCGAGTTCACGATTATGACCACTCACCTATCGCAGCCGTGTTGTACGTTATATAGCTGAAAGTGTTAAAATATATTACTCTTAAAATTGTGCATTATGATGGTATAGTCCTTATTCTTAAGACAAGGAGAATGCTTTATAACTAAATAAGTTAAATTTGCTTTCGAGAAATACTTTTAAAAATTTAATTTTTTTCTGGGAAATTTTAGAAGACGTTACAATTTATAAGTTATACAGGGTGTACCAACCCAAGATCATGGGGACACACTTTAAGGGTAGATAGGGTATGTATGTAAATGTGTATCCATCACAAGGATACATATTTACATAGTAACCCATTGTCGGAAACTTCTTTGTTCGGTGGAATTGTCCACAAGAGCATTCAAGGAAACAAACCTGCATTACCGCAATCATTTGAACTGTCATCGCCGCAGAGGAGTATGGAACATTTTACAAACACCGAGCTGGCAGGTATGCAACTTATTTACAGACTGGCAGAAGGCACGTGCAGCAGAAATATTGTATCGGGAAAGGTGCCCACAGAGATAGGCACCGAAACCTGAATGTTTGCTAATTTGTATCACAATTTTCGTGAGTATGGATGGTTACGAGGTAACACGCCTAGATATAACAGGTCACAAGTGACTCGGACTCCCAACATGATGCTTCGATACCGTGCCCCTTTGGAATGCTGCATAAATCTCACTTTGTCTATTACCTCATAATGATCCATATTACCCTCAATTGTGGTGTAAATGAGTAAATATCCTATAGTCCAATGTATCTCACTTTGCATTTCCTTCGAGAAGCAATCTTTCTGCTGTTTGTGCATTTCCTTCCTGTCAACCGCGTATATCAGGTGTATATCTGCCAGCTCGGTAATAGTAAAACGTTGCGCATTCCTCTGCGGTCGACAACAGTTCAAATGACTGAGGTAATGCAGGTCTGTTTTCTAAAATGCTTTTGAGATCAACGTTACCTAGCACCGAACGAAAACGTTTCCGACCATGAGTTGCTACGCAAATCCGAATCCTTGTGATGCCCCCTGCCTCTCTTTAAATTTTGTTCGAATGACCCTGGGACACCCTGTATATAAAATTCTTTTATATTTCCCTTTTTTACACTATAATCTTCATTACTTATTTATGTTAATCTAAATCTTTGTTCGTAACTCAAGTAATATTAACATTTAAACGCTTTAAACTTGAAATTTTTCAATTTTTTTTTAAAAAAAACTTTATTTTTAAGTACAAGATTTTTCAAAAATTAAAAAAAAAACTAATTATGGTACTAAAGATAATTGCAATGCTATTTTAAGAGTGCGCTACGTAGCGGAACATTAGGCAAGATGTGAAACATAAAAATTTCACGCATAAGTCTTGAAAATTAATTTAAATAAAGCAGAAGACTTAAAAATTATTCCGCCCTTAAGACAAGCAATCTTTTTTTAAAAAAAAATTCAGGTTTTAAGAACAAATATTGCTGTAAATGCCAACAATGCATTTCCTTCTACGTTAAAACTTAATTTAAATATTCTGCTCACTACTGAAACTATTTCTAATCTCGTTCTCTGTTTATCTATTCGTTTCATCATTTCAGTCATATTAATTTATGTCATACAATTCTAATATTTATGCTAAAGCTTATTTTTGAAACTTTATGAAAGTATTTTCCAAAAATAAAAATTGTTGTAAATGCGATTCTTCATTTCTTTTTAACTGAAAAATATTCCAATTATGGCAAAGAGACAAATTCATTTTCCAGATTTTACGAGGTTATAAATATAGTACACGCAATGAGCATAAATAAATATATAATTCACATGTCTCTCTTTAGAATTTTCATGAATTCTAAATGTAGCTTTATTTCTTTTTAAAGTTTGGCAACAGCCTAAGTCGAAATTCTTCAACCGTTAACCAAGCATACGAATTAAAATAACTAGTCAAATAAAACTAACTTAAAATCAACATTGATAACAAACCCGAAACTTATTTTAAACAGCCCGAAATTAATTTAAAACTGGATATTAAGTGCGTCTACCTAACTTTAAATTGCTACATTTACTAAGTATTTACACAAGCGGATGAAAATGGAGAAATCAAAACTGAATAAGCCTACGATGTCTCTAATTTAGTACTGTTGCTATGGAAACTTTTAAATGCATTTAGTTGTGCTTGAGAATAAAGCTTTGATATTGAATGAGAAATCTAATATATACACTGCTGGACAATTGCTAAGGATGGATCACAAATTGCTATGTAGCATAACATTAAGCGAGACATGAGGCCTAGTAGGATAAAATATAGTTGCCACACTGTTCAGACATTAGAATAAAGAATATTTATTGTTCCGGAAAGTACAAAAGCTGTGAAACATCTGAAAAAAAAAATCATTTGATCTGCGTACGGAGAAATGGAACAATGCATCTAAAAGTCAGCAGGCACCTTAAAGAAAGGTATCAGTACGGGATATGTCCACCGTGGAGTGTGATGCAACATTCCACATGCCGTACCATACTTTGCACAACATTATCCAGCAGCTGTTGAGGCAATTTATCCCATTCCTCTGTGAGTGCACGCATGAGGGTGTTCTTCTTTGTCGGAGGATAGTTTCGACCAGCAACTTGCCTCCCCAAAGCATCCCACACATTTTCAATGGGGTTTAGATCTGGAGAACGCGCTGGCCATACGAGACGTTGAATACCCTCGCTGTCTAGACAATCCTGAACAGCGAGTGTTCGATGACATGTTGCGTTGTCGTCCATAGAAACAAATTTATCACCGACAGCACCACGGAAAAGACGAACATCAGGAAGTAGAACTTCATCAATGTATCGTTGGCCCGTCATAGTCCCATTCGCAACCACATGTAGGCGCGTGCGGCCATTGATCCTGATGCCGGACCACACCATGATACTGCATGTCAGATATCGGTCCTTTTCCTCGATATTTTCTGGACGATAAGCAGTACCAGATCAGTTGGCGTCTACAATCCGATGACAGACTGAACCTACTCTCATCTGAGAATAGTACGCATGCCCAATCCTGTTCAGTCCAATTGTGATGCTCACGACACCATTGCAAACGGGCAGTACGGTGCTGTCTGGTCAATGGGACACACACAACAGGTCTGCGTTCGTATAGTCCTCCTCCCCTCAAACGTCTGGCAACAGTTTTTCCGGAGATCTGCTTTCCTGAGGCAGCAAGAAACTGATTTGCCACCTGCTGAGGTGTGGTGCGCCTTTTCCTTTTTGCTGGTAGGACGATATATCTGTCTTCGTCAGGCGTCGTACTTCTAACACGACCTTCCCCGTGCCGTCTACTACACATTCCAGTAGTTTTAAATGACTTCCACAGCCGTGAAACAACGCTGTGAGAGATGTCGAACTCCCTGGCAACATCTGTTATTTTTCGTCCTTCTTCGATCTTTCCAATAATTCAGCCACGCATAAAATCATCTATGTGATGTCGGGAAGACATGCGAAAAATTTTAAGTTCGTCTATTAAATCTTTCCTGTAAAACTTTGACTTGAAACAACAATTGTCCACACGCGTCAAAACCTTTAAAGCTCTTATGAACGCTATCACGTGATGAACAGACGTGGAAAAAAATTTGCATATTCATACTTCTTCTTACTAATATGCCGCACGTATTCTATCCTTCCACATTTTGCTTCCTTTTTATTTGTGGTTACTATGGATGATAGTGTTATCCGTCGTTAGCAATTGTCCAGCAGTGTATATATGTATTTTAGCGCTGTATCTCATATTTTACTTTTGATTTGAGTGTTACTATCCACTAAAGGGCAATTTATTTACCTCCCAATTAATTGCACCACACCGTTTTCTAAATATCTGTTTTTGACAAGAAAATTTTGTGTTCAAACATGCATTATAAGTACTTCAAGATTATTTAGTACCTGAAGTGGATATTTTTTCAACAAAAGAGCAATTAGGAATAATTTCTTATAGAGCCAAATTACATAATATGCATTATATTTAGAGCTTTTTAATCATTTTGTCTTTGACGCTTATTTTTGTATGAAGTAGCCCTTTAATGTATTAATGTCATCTAAGCATATTGTAAATTTCTTTTAAAACTCGTTTTCGGTTTTAAGTAAATATATATAATAATTCACGTTAATTTTTTTTTCATCTGTCAAATCTTATAATTTGTAACGGTTCTGACCTTTCGGGACTTCGAGGAAATAAGTAACTATTAATTACCAGCATAACGGGATATAATCTCAACTTAATCTCTTTGAAATCAAAATCACAACGTATTTAACATAAAAATTGCATAACAAACATCATCCGATTATTTGGACCAATCAGAAGAGACGTCCTAGGAAGTCATGTAAGTATTTGAGGTGCCGGTCATTGTTTTGTATAAAAGCTGAGATTTTCTGAAAAATTCGCATCACATGCCTTGTATTTTTCACATTGTTCCTTTAATATCTGCTGCTGCTTGTATGATCTAAGTGTTTCGTTAAGTATTGTATAGATGTTTATTTGTGTTTGTGTCTAAATATGAAAAAAATTGGAGTATCATCTAATAAAAAGTGCCTCATCAATTCAACCATAACAACATCAACCATCTGGATATGATCATCAGTAAACAAAGCTTTACTACCAGCAAAGCTACAATATATAAATGTTTTATTTAATTGTTAAAGGCAGAGATGTGTTTAAAGAAATCACTCAAAAAATACTTTTTTTAAAACTTATGGATACTTGATTTTTAATTTTTTTTATCAACAATCAAATTTTAAATTGGCACTAGAGCTATTGGTAAAAGAGAGAGAGATTTCGTGACTTGAACCATGGATAAATACAAAATTGCGAAGGCTATTCTCTACAGCTTCATTATATTCGCGTACGATTTGTGGAGTTATTCCAAACAAAATTAACCATACACTAGTACTTTTTTACAGTGAAAGACATTTCAGTGTTCTTGTCTTTATGATTGATCTAAATGTTTTTGAATTTTCGTACTTCTATTCTCCGCTCAATTTACTTAAACAGAGATTGTTTTTAAAAGGAAGATTTGCATAAATATTTATTTCCATATTTTTGTAAAATCATTCTTTAGAGCAGGAGTGAGCGAACTCTTACACAGGCTATTTCTAATTCTTTCATGGTGTTGCGGTCGCAACCATGGCGTAGGGGTGTGGACATTCTCTTTTTAAATTGTACATTTTCTTTTCTTAATATGTGTTTTCAACTTTGTACCCTTCTGTGAAAATACGACATATTCCTATTTTTACTGCAAAATCACAAGTAACACAAAATTTTCCAAGTTGAATGCTTGAACAAATGAGAGACTACTAGACCCTCAAGCGTTGACGTATTTAACGCAGCAAGCAGGGAATAAATATATTTGGACCGATGAATCTTATGCCGACGCATGTGCTTAATTTGATAGCTGACGAGTCTTACGCCATCGCGATACATAACATCAACACAAGAACCCAAACCCGTGGAAGCGCTGTTATGTATCAATATCCAATCACGTGCTGTTGCGGGTTATTGCTATACGGCTGGCATAGCAGTGATCATTTTTTTCCCCTTCACCAGCATTGAAAGTGTTATGTGTCATCGTGCGCTTCACATTTATCAAATTAGTATCTGCCTCAGTAAAAACAGTCATCGATTGTGAAAAACAGAATCTCTAGTCTAGGTGGCGTAAGTGCTCCTAACTATGTTTTTTTATCAAACGCGTTTTAGGTTTATGTTACCAGGTCACTTAGGTCACCAGTATATGGCAATCGACCTCATGTCCATCCCAGTTTTAGAGTATTTATCACAAGAATTTACAAATAACTTTAAAAAAAACAGGGAGAAAAGACGTAGGGTCAAATTTGATGTTCATAAAAACACTTAAAATTATCCCGAAAAAATTGAAATTAAAAAAAAACTGGTTAAAGGGAAATATAGGGTGCATACAAACAATTATTTCAATCTTTAAAATAATTGCCAAACTAACTTAAGGATTACAAGAAAAAATTTATTAACTAAAAAAGGTTTGTCACAATGAAATTGTTATGGAATGCAAATATCTCGAAATTTAGCATGCATTTTTTAAAATAAAATAAAATAAAGCTTTTTAAAATTATTTATAAATTAGTAATTATTAAACATTCATAAAAAGAGACAAAATTGAGAAAAATCTTATTTCTATATCTTGTTACAGTTGCTTTTAAAAAATATTCCATAATGCAAACACACAAAACAAATTTACACATAAAAGCGCAAAAATGTACTTATTCAAATAAATTCAATCTGATTCAAAATGTAGACATTAGAAGTAATTTGAAAAATAGGATTTATACACGAAATTGAAAGGAGCGTAAAGACACAGGGCACGTAAATATATAGGATATGGGAGTGCAAAATTGTATTATGGCATTTCAAGGGAATAGAGAGTTATACATTTACTTGAAAGGATGTCATTCCTATTCAAGAAAGAAGAGATAAAATATGAAATTGGATATTGTCGTGTTTAGATTAAAGTTTAGATGCAGCGTAGTAAACTATTTTACATAAGGAAATGTCCTGCCACAAAATATTTCATTCCCAAAATTACACGACTCAAATAAATTTATATTTACGTAACTCATTTAAATGTTTTACAATTTTTAAATCAATTTCTTTTTAAGAGTGAGAAAAACTATTTCATCAGAATTTTAAAAAATCATTCTATTCAGAGTTAAATCCAATTGTGTTGTGAATAACTTCAGTTAAATTAAATAATCCTGATTGAATATATTTTAATTTTTATTATTAATAATTTGATTTTCAAAGAAAATTACATTCCTTTAAGCGACATATACATTATTTAAAACTAATTTCAATATAAACAAAAATCCTCGAAACTAAAAAGGAGCAATTTTTCGATGAATCATTTAATCTTTTACAAGCATACAATGTTTTATAAAGTAGTATTACAATAAATGTATAAAAATTAAAGAAAACTAAGGTTAAATAGATTAAATTGAAAGTATTTTTTCTCTCCTAATATGTAATCGAATTGAAATATTTATTATTAACTTAAGTAATAAAACTTATAAAGTTAATGTGATAAAAAATATGTATTAATCAAATTTATTCAAACTTGAATAAAGATTGGGTGAGAATAATTAAAGTAATGGAAAACTTAATGTAATGAAATTATTCGTTCTCCAACACACATTCCTAAATAACTTGATTTTATTTTTATTATAATCTCTCTCGAGTGACCTCAATAGAATAGTGGTTGTGGTGGTGACTTCGTGGCCGATCGAGTCCAGGGGATCGAGTCCTGGTGTCGCATAAGATCTACAGTATAAGGGGTTATTGAGTGAGTGAATATTTCCGTCGTACTGTTCAGCTGCACGAGGCCATTTGGCGACGGACCTCGTAATTTTGAACCAGGGTCAAGTGACGAGGACGACACCTGAGCTGGTACCCCCTCTTCTTAGTATCACACTACACCGAGGGAGAAAGTTTGAGCTCTCGACAGATTTATCGTGCTTCGTGCCCTTAAACGGTGGCTGTTCACCGGTACTAGGCTCGAACTTATGGCACGTGAACCACAAGTCCGTTATCTTGACCACTAGGCTACCGCGGGCACACCGTATATAGAGGATGATGCCCATTAGTCTATCGAGGTTCAAAGTCCTCTCATTCGCATGGTGTGATGTGATAGTTTCGAGAATAGGTGCCAGTTCAGGTGCCATTCTCATCTCTTGACCGAGCCTTAACATTACGAGATACGTCACCATTAGCTCTCTTACAGGGGTTTTTTTTTTGTAACACTGACAAACATTTTTTCGCTTATCATTGCTCTTTGAAGCAACCTGGGAGTACAGACCTAGAAATTTTAAATTCCAGTCAAGCGATAAAGAGGACATCCCTGAGCAAACAATTTACTTTCCATATGTTCTTACCTATCTGGGGATATTAAGCCTCGACAGGTTTAACATACATCAGCACTTCCACTGGGGGTGGGTCTTTAATGGCATTATGACTCCACGCTACAGCCAGGGCAAAGAGAGCACTCGGCTACCACGGTCATATAAGGATTATCAAAAGTAAAATTCCTTGTTTAGTGCTGGCGAATGAAGAAAAATGATTCAAAAATGCGCCAACACATATATTGGAAATGGCCATATATTAATGTGGGACCTTAGATAAAGCTCTATTATTCTTTCATCAGAATAAGTTGAAAAAAAAGAGAAGAATTTGTTGAAGTTACATAAGAATAGACAGCAGTCCACATTAAGTGCAACGCAGCAACACTGGGGGGAGGGGGAGTTGTTCGAGATTCGATTTCGCATTCGAAGGAAAGCGAAGTGATAAAGAAGTCTTATCTCCAAAATAACCAAGCCCATCTTTCGACCTGCTACCGCATCTCGACGGAACGAGGAGAGAAGGGATGAATTTCTTTAATGCAAATGATTAAGGAGAATATTATTTTCAGTTCATTACTCGACCTCTTGAACAAAAGCGTGCGGGTATTGAAAGGAAATTTTAAGTAACCACTTGAAAGAAAAGAAAGACAAGGTAGAGGTTTAAAATAAGATCACGAGGGTTGAAGTAACCACACCAAACGCGTACAAAAAACACATAGCTTGTTTTCTGTAATAGAATTATATTAAGTATAACCAGAATAATTCACACTAAGTTGGTGATAAATGAAGGTATGCCCAAAAATAGAATCTTATTTTTCATATAAGGAAAATTAGTTAAATAAAAATGGCCAATTCCAGTTTATTTTAACATTTTGAATGTTGTTGTCACTAATGCCACCTGATCGGCAAAGACCAGATCAAGGCACAAAGGACTAAATGACGCCTGTCGTTAGCCGTAGCTTTCAGCATCATACAGGAGAGCTCGGTTTAGCTCGGTTTCACCCCAATTTTGAGGGCGATTACTCTGAGGTGGTCGGGGGCCTCCCACATCTCGTCCACTTCCACCAACCTCACGAGAGGACTTGTGGCTCGATGACTTTTTAAAGTACCCCATGCCGCGAAAACACTATACATTTGCAAGCATCCATTTCTTCTCCGGGATCCAAACCCAATCCCAACGGCACAACAGTCAGCGTTGCTAACCACTATTCCAGATGGGAACATTTTGAATAACCTTTGTCTTATTTTGGAGCATTTTTTTATTACTGATTAGATATAAATTAGGACAATGCAAATTAACTAAGTATTTTTGATATCCTTTTTTAACTTATAACGAGCAAAGTAAAAATGCTTTACTCTTTTTTTTTAATAATTAATTTCTGGGTGAAATTAAGCAAAAATAGAAGGGAAAAAACACACACATGCATTTTTTTCTTTATTAAATAAAATAACAATCATATGCAAAGATTTAAGATTTGTGAATTTTGTATACTACCTAAGTAAAAATCAAAAATTATTTTAATATACTTTTTGATATATATAATGTAGTTCATAACTGAATGGTTACTAAAAATTAAAATTTGCGCAAACGTCATTTCAAACACTTAAAAAAGGCGTGAAATTACTAATACATACGAAATAAAAAAAAGACAGGAACTGATTTACCTTTTCGAAGACTTGCAAGTTTCCTCTTTTATTCGCAAAAAGTATTTTCAATGGGTATACGGAAGTATGCGTATTCATCAAAGATTTTATTGAGGACTACACAACTGCAAAACTTATAGTTTATTGCATTTGTTCTATCGAAGAATCCAATTTTAAAACTCTGAAATTCCAATTTTGGATCAAATGTATTTTTTTACGAATTACAGTTACGGAAACAGTTATAAAACAACAAGCGATTTAATTCAAACAAATATATCGCTTATTATACTACCAAACGATTTTTTAATGAAAAATCCATACTTCATTTAAAAACCGATGACTGGTAAAATAATGACCAATCGGATTTTCTTATTACATTTTTTAATGTTCAATATTTTTCCACACATGAGAATATTATTAGAAATTAAACTAAATATCGATGCATTTTTTTTGCAGAAGCATTTTTCCACTAAAATATTTTATTTAATCATGCTTTACCGATGACGCAGCATATATTGAGATTTACTATAACTTATCACATTGGTCTTTGCAGGAAAATATAAAGGGAAATAACCGTACAACTCCACATCTGTCGACAGAATTGTGATGAGACCAGTTTTCCGCATTGTACTTTCGGAAAACTCGCCCCCACATTCGTTCCCTCATTATTGCAAACATATTTGTTTTTAGAGACGACAATAAAATTCTAACCCTTGTCTGAAGTAGTTGGTGCTTCCCGAACGCTGCGGGGGGTTCATTATTGGAATAAACTTACTTTTATTGGAAACTTCTTACCGGAGAAATTCAAACAGCAGTAGTTTGGGCCGTTGGATTCGTTATTATTACAGCTATTAACCCCAATTCTTTCAAGCATGGGCCACCTATTCTTAGGTTTTAAAAAATGTACGGTAACTATTATAATAGTGGAGATTAGAAATATTTTAAAAGCTTAATAGCAGAATTAAGTTAATTAATTTCGGTTATTTTTTCAATTCCTACTATTAGCTCAGACTTTCTCTACATTTATTTTTGATCTTCCACTTACCTCAGTAATTCTAAAATCAACTGACTGTTACGTGGACATCTGTACATTCATAAGAAACACATCCACAAAAAAATACTTCTCTCAGTTGTTGTATAGCTTCTACCAGCAAGCTTACAATGCTGTCAAGTTCAAGACTGAAAAATGCACTAATTAATTCATTTTCAACAGTAAACCAGTGCTTCTCAAAGTTTCAATATTCGCGACCCAATATTCAATCATAATTTTAGTCGCGCCCCCCTCAAGCAATAACAATGTATTGAATTCAATAATATACTTTGATGATAAAAATAACTTTTATCTTTTAAGTGCCACCGGAGTACATAAACGTCTCTGTCAGCCAAAGCGTTAATTGTCACAGACGTATATATACGTTTTTCTGAAGTACGATATTTTCTGTGCACTGGATCCATAAAATTATTCCGAAGACTTTGGAGCGCAATAAAAGGACCTTGTCAATGTTTGCGAAGGATTTTTTTCTCATTTCAGGTTATTTGCTTCTTTATTTTCCCCCCTACACACACTCACACTCAATACATCCCATACGCGTGCCTACGTTGAAAACGGTTCCCATTGGGAAGCGAATCGAGTAACTTTTATTCGGCAGTCAAGGGATATTTTTATTATAAACTGTACAAAATGTTAACCGATAAGTGTTGATTTTTTATATGATTTTATATTTGATGGAGCCCTATGGGGTCACTGGTAATTAATAAACTTGTTCTTAACTTAGCATTGTTAAATTAATTATAAAAAACATTGTGTAGCACTGATGCATTTATAAGTATAATATGTCAGTGTAAATTCGTATTTAATTTTTTATTATGTCAGAATGTATTTTGTTTATTTACTTTCAGTAAATTAATAATTTTTTAAATAATATTTTGTTTTCGACTTTTCAATATCCTCGCCCCCCTTGAAGAGTTGTCACGCCCCTCAAGGGAGGCGCGCCCCACAGTTTGAGAAACACTGCAGTAAACAAATAATTAAAAACGTTTTGTTACTTTTATAGTAGCCAGTACAACATTTAGGTACCACAATCAGAACTAAAATTTCTACTATTTAGGTAGAAATAAATAAAAAACAAGCGTCCCAAAAAGAGGTAATGGTAAATAATAGGTTCACGTGGATAGGCCCCCTCTCTGCATCAGGCACGAACTTATGGCATGCCAGTCACGAGTCCATTACCTTGACCACTAGGTTACCGCTGTCGCTTCTAATAATTAAAGAAATCGACTAAAATTACCAGACAACGTGATGAGAAATCCTGCAGATACATTCATTGATATAAAAGCCATAAAACATTTGACAAGGTATAAAAATACAAGGCATGATCAAATTACTCTATGAAGAAGGCCACTGTATAATCCGATAATGAAGAGACAAAATACAAATAATAATCGTAAAGCATTATTTATAAGGTTATAAATCCAACTTTAGTACTACCACGTAATCGAGACTCATAAAAAGGTTACATAACAAGATAACGAAATTGCACGGAGAGTTTCAGCAGTAAACCGCAAGGGGTCTCTATGGGATCGACATAACTTATACATTTCCGTTCTTCGAAAACGATTGAGAAGTATCGGATGAATAAGAAAGATAATATCGCGAAAGAGGGGAGGCATTCTCCGGGGATTTCTTGAGTAGCGGCGAACACTTTAACTGGATCAGAAGTCGTTGGGAGAAACAGAAACGGGATTCTTTCTGTGATAACATGTTTGTAGAGACCCAAGACATGAAGGGTTCATTTATTTCTTGCCGTTAGAATGTCAACTACACAGGGAATATTGTATTTGCTTAGCAGAAAAACAGTAGGAGTCCGCAAATAATGTATCACAGAACATGTTTTCGCAATCCAAAAGCTATTTTCACAATGATTATGAGAATTAATGTAACATGATAAGTGAAATACTTCTAAAACTTTTGGTTAAACTAGTAAAACTTATAACGAGAATATATAAACCTGGCATGATCTTTGCGGGGATAAATTGAAATATAATAGACCAAAGAAATAGGTGTTATTGCTTTATTCTAGTTTTGCAACCATTTCCCGTTATAATTAGAAGATATTAATGTTAGTTTTATAAAAGCTTATTTAACCCTATGAAGCACATTTTTTTAAAAAAACAAAAATCAAAATTTTCTTTTATTTAAGAAAACATGTTTTAGAACCATGTTTTTTGAGAAAAAAAGTATAAAATGTATCAAAACTGTTGTTTTAATTTTGGATTTAGATCTACAGTTCATAATGCACAATCTTGCTCATATATCGATTTTTATTATCTTTTTTTCGAATTGCTGCTTCGGTAAAAAAAAGTATATTTTTATCAGTAAAAATATGTGTTCATACTTTTTCAACTGAAATAATAATAATAATATTTATTTTTTTTAAAAATATCCTTCAAAATTTTTTTGTGTGAGATATATTTGGAAATAAGGTGCATAGAACATAGCCCAGCATTGCCATTATTACACATATAACGAATTTCTTTTCCTTTTTCTTTTACTATCACTTTTAGCACAATACACAGTATCTTGTGGAAGCTTCTTTTTCAGTGGCGGTGGAACAAAACTAGGAAAATGACGTTCCGTTGGTTAAAGAGTTCCAGATGATTTTGGGCAAACCGTTATATATACATATATGTGTGTGTGTGTGTGTTACCGGCAATGTATGAAATGATTCTTATTTCGCACATTGCCTATGCATTCTATAGAATGCCTAATGACAAATCGTCAAAGTATAAAATACATCTCCAATTCGTTTTGAATATTGTGTGGCAAGGCACGAGAATTTTAACTCGTGTTTCAAGCCCAGAATTTGTAAGTTGCACATTGTGGTTTGCACGGGAGTGTCTAAATACTCAATTTTACTTAAACTTGTTCAACAAAAAAATTGGTTTGTTCCTGTGCTGCATGAAAATGGATAAGCAAGCTGTAGTGATGGAGAAGGAGTCATGGTCTATAGCAGGATTCGGCAGCATATGGCACATGGTGCAATTATCATTAGCACTCAGCACTACTCAACAAATTTGTCAATTTTTGAATGGATGGAACTTAATTTGTAATTGACCTTATTTAACAAACATCTCCAGAATTATGGACAATTAAGGAAATATGAAAAGGTTTGGCCCCGATAACTCTAAAGTTAAATTTACAGCTTTTTTCTAAATTATTGAATGTCATAGCTGGAGATGTTTAATTGTTTGAAGAAAGAAAATTGCATGTATTCTGCTTTTAGTTCTACATATCTAAGTAAAATATCTTTCCTCATGTGAAAAATATCTCGAGTCCGCAAAGAAATTGTTTAACAACTGATTGCTCAGAATCATGTCAGAGTGAAAGCCACGAATTACACAACATTTTTTACGATATGAAAGTGAAGCAGCACTAGGTTCATTAAAATTTTATTTATGTCTTTATTTAACAGTAATGAAGGGAAATACTTATATTTTACGATGTCTATATGTCTTATTTTAATAAATATGTTTAAAAAACATAGTATGTGTACAATCTCGAGTTTTTTATATTTTCTTTGAAGAAAGTTATATTTTATGCTGTTTATTTTTATGTTAAGAAATATTTTTACTTAATGCAAAATTAATGTGTGATAAAGCCGTAAATCTGGTTAATTGAACTTTATTCTCTATCTCTGTAAACTTTATCGTGATAATCGAGTTGTTTAAAAAATATCCTACTGTGTGGCCCACTGAATCATAATTGGTAGATTGGTTTTTGACACGCCAAAGCTAAAAGGTTGCCGACCGCTGGTTCATAGGCATGAAACAACTATTCGACGCCGAGCTGCGGAAAATTCGAGTTAGAAGTTGCTAAAAAAGGTTTTTTTTCAACTGAAATTACTAAAAGTTAATAATGGATGTACAAAAGGCCAAAATGACATCTAAAAAGGAACCCAGGGTCCATTGTTTGCTGAATAGCTATGAGCTGTTGTTTGGTGAAAATAAAAGTAAATTTATGTAACCTGTTAAATGAAGAAGGTTTCAGTACTATACAGAATTGTTTCCAACCACCGGTCCGTGGATCAAATGGTATCGGGCCACTCAAGGAGTATTAAATTTTATTTCCATTTTATTTACTGCAGTGTGTTTCTCTAATGTTTGCTTGACTATCAATGGAAATCACTTTATATTTCATGTAAAATCAGTTTATATTCATTTTTGGAGTAACTTAATTTTATTCTGAAATAATGTTTAAATACAATTAAATTATTAAATCAAAACGATTTAAAATATAAACATCACACCCTCAGCGGCAGAAGTAAAATTATCAAACGTTGACCGGTCCACGGGGGAAAAAATTGGGAAGCACTTCTATACAGTATTACGTCGCGGATTCTGAGTTATTTTACGTATTTCATGAAGCTCATTTGGCTATTAGACATGGAGGACGTGATAGAATTCTGAAAGAACTTTCAACCAAATGCAAAAACGTTACACGTTATGATATTGAATTGTACATCCACCTTTGGGAACCTTGCCAGAAAAAAACAGAAAAATTATTTAAAAAAAAGGCATTATTGTAAAATTTGTGATTTTTTTCTGAATGCCAATATATTGGCACTTGTAACGAGTGGGAAAAGGTTTCTATCGACTTGATAATTCTGAAGGAATTTTAAAGCAAGTATATGGGAAATCAGAATTCACTTTATACCCTAAGAACTTGCTTAGAATTAAAAATATTTCTGATTATTGAAATTCTTCTTCTGTCAGTAGCAATTGCTCATTCCAATGGAAGCGGCGAAGGATTCATCAAATGTATGTGTAAAACAAAGTACCATAACAAGAATGGTTTTTGCTTGAAAAATGTAATTCAAATAGACATTCAAGCATACCATGTTGAAACAAGTAGGTTAATTTTAATTCTTATTTTTTATATGAAAATTTTGTTTTACTATTAATAAGAAAGACAAATTTTGTTTGATATACCTTTATTTTTCCTTTACGTATTTTAAATAACTTTTTAATGGCACTCTCATTATTTTGTCAGAATAACATTTGTATTTTTTAAAAATGTACGTCATTGATATAATAGCCTTATCTTGACCTTATTTCATACTTTGCCTAAACAGCTTTGGTCATTCTATAGAATGCCTAGACATTCTATACAATGCCTGCGCAAAGTATGGAATAATTCTTATATTTCATACTTTGCTTAAAAACGTCAGGCATTCTACACAATGCCTAGGCATTCTATATAATGCGGGCATTTCATACTTTGCCGGTAACATGTATATATGTAACAATTCCTTCTAGCATCCTTTTAACTCTTTTCTAATAATCTCTAAATAAACTTTTAATTCTTAAGTTCAAAACTAATGCTCTTATCTTAATCGCAATCAACTAGTATCATTACCTCAGAAGTATCTTTTCCGCCCATTTTAACCAATCACAGCTCTTTTTAAAAATGTGTTACGTGGTCTTCACTGCCGGGTATAAAATGGGAAAATCTTTTGTAATCACTCTCTTTGTCTATTTTGTCTTCACCATGTAACCGTCGCTGCTTGCTATTGCTATGTCATTTGTGTCTATTTTCGTGTTCGTACCAAATATCTGTGAATTACAAAGGTGATTGTACATCTACGTTATGTGTGTGTAAATAAACAAGTTGAAAATTAATTCTGAAGATGTTTTCCTGAAATCAGATATACTAACAATCCAATTAAACCAACTCCAGCCAATGCTACATATATACATATTTGTACCACTATGTTATGTTTGTATAATACTATCTACTCTAATTTGCTTTTGAAATCTAAATCTTTTTCTCATCTCCAGATTAGTATACAAAGTATATACGTTCTAAATGTCGATGTCTTATAAAAAGTCGTAAACTATCGGAAAGTATCTAAATTTATGGAAATACAACATCGGGGGTCTCAGTCATTTTCACAAGTGTAGAAGGCGCTCGCTGATAATCGAGTGGAAAAATTGCCGCATCATAAAATACGAGCCCACTTGAATTATCTCGGGTATGCCTAGTTTGGCTGGTTGCGATCGCTTGAATTCATTTCAGAGCACACGTTAAGGAGTTAAAATATGTATTAATGTAATATAATAGTGTTATTTAAAATGTACGGTATTTAAAACATGTTATTTAAACCGTGCAGTAAAATGGGTAAACTTAATTTTCCCGATGTCACAACTTTAGTTAGAGTGCACATTCTACACATCCCATGAATAATATAATGTATCAATTTTTTACGCGTATTTCCCTAACCTCTGGAGGTTTGATGCGAAAACCTCGCCTTGTAAAGGAACCATAATGTAAGAAAATGAGCATCACTCAATAAATAGTAGTAGATAGAAGGACAGAATTCTTTTGGGGGATTTAAGTGGATTATTCGAGAATGAATCTTAAAGGAAATAGAGTAAAGGTCAACTATAAACCTCAAGAGAAAATATCTAGAAAATAAATCGGAGTCTAACTAATAAAAGAATACAGTTTAGAACAGGGGTTGGCCAACTTATAGTTGTGTTGTGCCAAGCTAATCTACCAATGCGATTCAGAGTGCTGCACAGTAGAAAATATCTGAAATAATTCGATTCCAGCTGTAATGCATGCATAAATGTCAAGAATACAGATTCAGAGTTTTATTATACATAATTATGCTTCATTTAGAGTTAGTTATTAGCGTACAAACAAACATAAAATATGACTTCATTTAACATAAATAAAAAATATTAAAATTATACATAATTAAATTATGTATTTTTTAAACATATTTATTACAAAATAAGAAATGAACGGCATAGAATATAAGTATTCCTTCAGTATATTTATATAAAAATAAATATTTTAATGTGAACCTTGTTCCTGTGAACTCTTTACATCATTTTATAATTTCACCGGTATATTTAAGTGCTTTGACCCACACACACAATTCAGAACTTTCGGTTGTTAAACAAACTTCACCTATTCGAAAAACGTTTCATGAGAGAAAAAAAAAAATTGTCTTCATAAATATATAGAACCAAAAACGGACAGCAATGTGCATGCAATTTTCTCTAAAAAATTAAGTCTCTCAAGCAATGATATCCAACATTTTAAAATACCCTGCTGGCCACGCAAAATGCAACACCAAGAAGAAGCACAGATATCACTGCGAAATTTATTCAGCAGATAACATGTTGTACGAAGATCAAACGATTGAAATTACAGCCTCTCGGGGCGTGTAAATAATGATAAAATCAGTAATCAGTGTAGCCGCTATTGTTGGCTATATCCGTGGCCACACGCCTCGGCATTGAATCAAAGAAGATTTGATGTATCCTGGGAGTACAGCGGTACATGCAACTCCCACATATTATCAAAGGTGATAGGGTGTAGCAGCGGGTGGTGCATTCCTAGGCAGTCGTTGTGCAAGTATGGATGACACGTTTTTGATTGGTGATAATTCGGGCAGGCTAAGGAAGCAATTCAATCTGATGAGTAAAGAAAAACTCTTAAACATTGCGTGCCATGTGTGGTCATGCATTATCCTTCTGGAGTAAGGCTAATTTCAAGCACTCAAAGTAAGACAGGACCATGGGCTCTAACAGCACAGAAATGTACGCTAGCTGTTGGGTGTACCGTAAATGCGTTTTAGAACGGTGTGGCAGTGAAATTCAGTAACATCCCAAAACATGATACCGGTTGCGTGACCAGTGTGGTGATGCATAACGTAACAGTTCAGCAGTTTCTCACCACGGTGTCTCCTTTCTCGAATCCGACCATCGAGATTTTGAGGCAGAAGCGGGATTAATCAGTAAATACAATGACGTTAAATTTCTCTGTTCATGTCTGCCGCGTTAATCACATTTGCTGCAAACGACGTCGAATGGTACGAGCAGACACTGAAGGATGCATAATAGAGTGAATATGTTGTGCTATGGTTCGTGATGTAGCTGCGCTTTCCATCACTGCCATGCGCACAATCCGCTTGTCATCACGTGCAGAGGTGCAATGAGGTGGGTGCGATAGGCCCCGTCAGTTCGTCATTACCTGGATCTAGCGATGACATATTCGCATCACAGCTGTTTGGTTTCTTTCAACACGTTGAACGATTTCTCTGAAGGGTAACTTGCAATCCTTAAAGCTCCTATTCTTCCTCGGTCGAGTTTAGAAACTTAGTCAAAATACACTCGATGTCATCCTTGAGACATAAGTAAATAGCTTACGCAAATAAAACGTCTGAAAAAACAATTGCCGTACTTCAAATCACCAATCCGTTCTTCCCTTATACAGCGCTTGCAGTAAGGTCGCCCGTGATGTACGTCTGCGCTATAATGCCAATGATTTACATATTTCATATCCGACAACGCATGCTAAAAATTCCACATGATTTTCAAGGTACCTTCAGAGTGTTGCCTTGTGTGTAGACAGCAGTGTAGCTGTCGATTTCTCACTAGAGTTATCTTCCACTTTTTTTAGGCAATCCCGTAAATTTTGCTTTCCATAATTCTGACTACTAGTTCATACTAGTTCAATAAATTCCGGTTCAAAATTATAAATTTCGACCGATTCAAAAATTGACAAATGTGTAGATTGCCACTGGGACGTGCCAAATGTGGCACGTGTGACATATGTTACCAACGTCTGATTTAGAAGAGATAAAAACATTCCTAAATCTTTAGCATAATACTTATTTGCATACGTGATAAAAAAATTTAGGAGATTGCTGATGCATATCACAACAAAGTGTAATTGTATTAGTGTGAAATCGCTTTTCTTTTATACACTAGTTTCCAAATTTGAGTGAAATACTGTAACTTCAGATGAAGAAGACGTCAATTTTTCTTTATAGTGAAACACGGTACAGTAATTCGTGAAGAGTATATAAATGTCCAGACACAGACAACAAACATGTCACAATAAATAAAATATTATCAGACTGAGAAGTCATTTAACTACCAGCACAAGCTCGAGTTTGAGGATATTATTAGAAATAGACTCAAAGAGAACGAATTGAAAGGAACTAGTCTTAATATAGCAATAAAATGGTAATACAGTTTTATGACCCCCGATTTCCCAATATTTTCCACAGAGAACCGTAAAAATAAAAGGACCGTATCATATTAGAGTTATTATCTTACAGCATTGCGCATTTGTCTGAGCTTCTTTTGACATTTATGGATAAGTCAATTTTTGATTTACTTAAAGTAGTAGCTGTTGACGCCTGCGTAATGATGACTGCGAGTATGACGTATGCGTGAAGATGCCTGCGTGCGCACCTGCCAACCGGACTATATATGGTCGGAGGCTGAAAGATTGAGTATTGCTGACGTGGGTAATAACTTGTTTACATCGAAACCCACAATAACTTCTGTTACCTTTTTTGGTTTTATTAAAATTTTAGTCGGAAAGACTTGGTCCGTCATATTATTAAAACTCGTGACACTCACGAACAATTTTTTGAAACGAACTAAAGCGCAAACAAACGAACTAAAGCGCGATGGATATTTTAAAAATTAAACAAAGCTAAAACTTCCTTAAAAGGAAGTATTACTAGAATTGCAACCTTCATGGACAACGTGTCCGAACATGTTGACATCACCGAGCTGGAGGTCAAACTCAAGAAAATTGACCAACTCCAGAGGAAAATTGAAGAATTGAAGGAGCTACTTTTGATTAGAAACCGCAAACCCAACAGAAGAAGCGGAATTCGAAGAAGATTTATACAAATGTGAAACACGTCTGGACGATTTGGAGGTAAGAGTTAAAAAATTGATTAACTCAATTAATGTATCATTGTCTGTGACTGCAGTTGAAAAAAAACAAATACGAAAATGGAACTTTTGCTCAAACAAAAATTCCACCTATAATACTTCCCACCTTTTCGGGAAAATATGAACAATTTAGTAACTTTAAATCCCAATTTGACTATTTAATTACAACTAACGAACAACTGACTCAGTCACAGAAATTGTATTATTTGAATTCCTGTCTATCAAATGAAGTTAAAGAATTTGCCTCCACTTTCGATACATTTTCTTCATTGTATGAAGCACTCGAATCCCGATATGATAACAAAAGATTGATTGTCGATATTCATGTGCAACAAATATTAAATTTTAAGAAGATAGAACGTGAGAATCCGAAAGAAATTCGTGAAATGATTGATTGCATTAAAAAAACTTACGGGCTCTAAAATTACTAAACTATGAGCAAAATAATTTATTTAATGTATTTTTATTAAATATTATGCTAAAGAAATTGGATAATGAATCACGAAAAATTTCGAACTGAGTTTAAAAGCAAAAGATGTTCCCACATTTGATGAATTTATTGCATTTTTAGAACAACGCGAAACCATTCTTTTATCCGTAGATAAAAATTGTATTGTCGAAACAAAAACGATATTAAGAAAATCTAACTTATCCTTTAAGACAAAAACCAACCTTTTAATGAATCGATCTGTTGAAAACAAGAGTTGCATAGTTTGTAAGGATAAAACTTTACATCCGATATTTCGATGCAAAAGGTTTCTAGAATTGAACCCCGAAAAACGATTAGATTTAGTCCGTCTGCATAAGTTATGTGAACTGTGTTTGCGAAAAACCACAAAAAGGATGCAATGTACTTCGACGTATGTGTGCCCATGTGGCAAAAACATTCTCGCTCCCTCTGTACTGCGGCAATAGATGACCGAAAAAAATGGGTTATTCCCTCTGCCGAACTTCCAGTACTAACTAACCCGGAGGACCGGGAATCGAATGTGGTGGATTCTTCCACACAGAACACAGTTTTGAGTAGCACAGCTTCTCAACATAGAAAGAACGTGTTAATATCGACTGGTAGCGTTTTCTTACGAAATAATGAAGGCCGAGAACTAAAATGTCCCGTCATTTTTGACTCAGCGTCTAACATTAATATTATATCCAGAAAAATGTGTGATTTTCTTGGTATTGCAATAGAAAAGATAAATTCTCAGTTTCAGGACTCAATTCATTAAAACAAAACTTAAAGGGAAAAACTAATACTTTAATTTCTAATAAAAGTGGTACTTTTAGAGAGAAAACGTAGAATTTTTGTGACTGAAAAAATTACCGGGTTGACACCAAGTGTTACGTTAGATGTTTCGGAAATAAAAATTCCTGAATTTTTAGAATTATCAGATCCCTATTTTTACGAAGCTAAGGAAATTCACGCTTTACTGAATGCGGATATTTTCTTTAGAATAATTAAAGATAACGTATATAAAGTAAATAAAGAATTGTTGTTTAGGGAAACTGAATTTGATGGATTGCTGGAGGACGACTCCAGGGAACCAATACTAATAACTTCTCATGTTACTTTCTTAAAGATAATGATTCGGTTGATGATACATTAAAGCTGTTTTTTGAGCTCGAATCCCTTGGCATAAAAGATGACCCTTGCTATCGGAAAGATGACCAAGCTATGAATATTTTTAAGGAAACTGTACAATATAATAATAATCGGTATGTGGTTGAATTACCTTTTCGTAAACATTGGAACGAATTGTCGAATAACATTTCTGTGGCAAAGCAACGTTTCCAGAGTTTATGGGGAAGGTTACGAAGAGATAAAACCCTTTACACTCAATACAAAGAAACGATTCAAGATTATTTGAATCAAGGAATCATAGAAAAGGTCAATGATACTGAAATCAATGTACACAAACCAATGTATTACTTACCACACCAAGCGATAAAAAAGGAGGGTCGTGTTACTACTTCTACTCGTATTGTTTTTGATGCAGCTTCACACCAAGCTAACGAACTATCACTAAACGATTGCTTGTGGCCTGACCTAATTTGAATCCTAATCTTTTAGATGTTTTAATTAATTTCGGGCTAAATCGAGTTGCAATATCATCGGATATTCGTCAGGCTTTTCTTCAAATTTGCTTGGCGGATAAACATAAAGATTTTGTACGGTTTTTATGGACAGATAGTAATCCATGTATTGGGGAAAAGCTCACTTTGCAAGTTTATAGATTTAACAGGGTGATATTTGGAGTTAATTCTAGTCCATTTCTACTAGCAGCAACAATCAAATATCACATTGAGAAATATAACGAAATTCATCCCATAACTGTACAACATTTAGATTCTTTCATGTATGTGGATGATTGGATTACGGGACAGGATACTGAGAGGAAGCTCTTTTCATGTCTCGCCACGCTAAGAATATTATGAAAGAAGCAGGGATGGAGATGCGAAAATGGATCAGCAATGATACCGTTTTAATGGCTCAGTGGGCGGCTGAAGGTTTCGACACACATCCTATGGATGCATCCATCAGGTTAGGAACAAACAAAACAAAAGTGTTAGGCATGGCTTGGCAAACTCTAGATGACTGTCTGACGTTGGATACTAAAGGTTTGCTGGAATTCGTTTCGATAAACGAAAATACTAAAAAGATTTATGTTGCAAACAATAGGGAAGATATTTGATCCCCTGATTGCTCTCACCCTTTACTATAAGAATAAAATGTCTCATACAAGAACTTTGGATAAAAAAAAAGTAACTTGGGATGAAATTTTACCCCCCAAAGGTAAAGGAAAAGTGGTTAATTTGGTGTAAAGAACTGCCCCTATTAGATAATCTTAGAATTCCAAGGTTAGTTCTTGATTCAACGAATGATGAGGTAAGTGACCTCATTGAAATTCACATATTCTGCGATGCCCTCTAAACTCGCTTATGGTGCAGCAGCTTACGTGAAAGTAAGAAAAACAAAATGGAGTGCTCGTAAATCTCATCACTTCAAAAACGAGGGTGGCACCCCTGAAAGCAGTTACTTTTGCCTCGACTTGAGCTCCTGGGAGCTTTAGTAGCAGCTCGATTGAGTTCAAGGGTTCAAGAAATCGTCCGCAAAGAAAAAGGAGTGCAAAGTGTTCCACTGGACAGACTCCAAAATAGTCCTATTCTGGATTAAAGGCTCTTCTAAAAGATGGAAACAATTCGTGGCTAACAGAGTGCAGGAGATCTCGAGCTAACTGATCCTGATTCTTGGTTTCATTGCTCAGACAAGACAATCCCTCAGATTTCTTGTCTAGGGGACTTAGTGTTGATACACTTATTTCAACAACAAATGGTGGACTGGTCCAGCCTTCCTAAGAACTGACGAACTCCCCAAAACTGTCTCTGAGTGCCCGGAACTGAATGAAGTAGATTATTTGCCTGAACTAAAATCAAAGGACTCTAAAGAACATACTGTATTGACTTTAAACTTTAATCAAACATTTTTGATCATTTACTTTCTCGTAGTAATAAGTTTCTAACTATCGTTCGAGTGTTAAGTTTTCTTTACAGGTTTCTATTTAACATTAGAAATCCAACTAACAAGAAAACGGGACCTCTTACTTCAGATGAGATGAAAGAAGCAGAAATTTATTTAATGAAACAAGTACAGCTTAGCTCATTCTATAAGGAAATTAGAGCTATGCAAAATGGTGATGACATTTGTAATAAAAGTAAGATTTTAAATTTATCCCCATTTTTAGATGATAAGGGAATCATTAGAGTAGGTGGAAGACTGAAACACTCTCGACTTCCTTATTCGAGTAAAACATCCTATATTGCTTCCTGCGAAAAGTAAACAACTATAATTATTGTTAAATACTACCATGAGAAATATTTTCATCTTGGGCCCCAACATTTACTTTATCAGGTTAGACTTAAATATTGGCCAATTCACGGGCGAAATATTTGCAGAAAAGTTGTGCATAACTGTGTAATTTGCTTTAAATTTAATCCTAAAATTTGTTCTCAAAAATGGGCGATTTGCCAAAAGAAAGAATAACTCCCGATAAGGTCTTTAATTCAACTGGAAATGATTTGTGTGGACCCTTCTTTATCAAAAATAAATATCAGAGGAAAGGTCCTGAAATTAAAGTTTGTATATTTATTTGCCTTGTAACAAAGGCCATTCACTTAGAGATAATCAGCGACTTAACTTCGCAAGCTTTAATTGCTGCATTGAAAAGATTTATTTCAAGAAGGGGTAAGTGTCATAAAATATTTTCGGATAATGGTACTAACATGATAGGCGCTAATCGAGAAATAAAAGCTTTGTCTAAGTTAGTAAGAGATAGAGAAGAGTCTTTATTTGCGTTTTTCGCAGAAGAAGGCATTGAATGGTCATTTATTCCCCTAGAAGCCCAAACTGGGGAGGTCTATGGGAGGCTAATATAAAATCTTTAAAATATCATTTTAAACGCGTTGCAGGAAACTCAAAATTTAGTTATGAAGAATTATTGACTTTAATAACGCAAATTGAAGCAATTTTGAACTCTCGACCTCTTACGCCACTTTCATCTGACGTAGATGATTTGGAGGTTTTAACCCCAGCTCACTTTTTAATCGGGAGACCGATCACAGCTATAGTGGAACCGTCTCTGTTGCAATGCGAATCAAATCGTTTAAATGTTTGGCAGAGAATAACTAAATCAGTTCAAACGATCTGGAAAAGGTGGAGCCTTTCATATTTAAATAGTCTGCAACAACGAAAGAAATGGATTGTTAATAAAGAAAATCTCAAATTGGGAGATATGGTTTTAATAAGAGAAGAAAATCTTCCTCCTTGTAAATGGTTATTGGGACGTGTTGTTAAAATATACATGGGGAAAGATAAGAAAGTTAGAGTTGTAGATATTAAAACTGGTAAAGGTATTTATAAAAGGTCTATCAATAGGTTGAGCATACTGCCTATTGAAAATTAAATGTGTATGGTTGTTTATGATATTATTAACTTGGAATTTATTGTTAGAATTTTTGTATTCTCGTGTATCAAATTACTTACTATGTATTATTATGTATTTTATTATTTGAGAACTTAAGCTAATTTCTCTGCTGAAATTTGATATTCACTTAATATTTATTAGTATTCATGTTTATAATTTATTGCTTATTTTATGTTAAGATACAAATTGTTAAGTTCTTGCATGTGGACATAGCGGCAAGGCCGGGCGGATGTTGACGCCTGCGTAATGATGACTGCGAGTATGACGTATGCGTGAAGATGCCTGCGTGCGCACCTGCCAACCGGACTATATATGGTCGGAGAAGCTGAAAGATTGAGTATTGCTGACGTGGGTAATAACTTGTTTACATCGAAACCCACAATAACTTCTGTTACCTTTTTGGTTTTATTAAAATTTTAGTCGGAAAGACTTGGTCCGTCATATTATTAAAACTCGTGACACTCACGAACAGTAGCTATAAAAATCCACTTACTTATTTAATCACCTAAAATTATTTTAAAAGTAAATCATACTAAAGAAAACCGTGATTTTTAAAAAGCGTATAAATGAACATTTTTTTGTAGTTAGCATTAGTTAAATTAGAATATACATATAAGATTGTGCTTTTCGCGAATATTATTACAAAAAAAACTATTTAAATGCATTATTTTTGGAGATGAGGAAAAAATGGCATATATTTTAAAAACATTATCTATTTCATCAAAAATGTTTCTATATTAATAATAATTTGCCTACATATAGTCGAGACTTTTGTATAGAGTCTGAAATAGAATTTTGAGATAAATACCGTAATTTAAGAATGGATTTTTTTCATACATTTTAATATATCACACACACAGAGAGAAGAGAAATTTTAACAATAAAACACATGAAATTATTTCAAGCCGTAACTCTGAAAATAATGTGAACTTTTCAAAAATTCAAGCAATGCTCTTGCATAGAAATTCTACTTAAATACAGGGAAAATATTATTCATAATTATTTTTCATAAAAGTGAGTGCATGAATATTAACGTCGCACTGTTTAGCTACACGAGGGCTTTTGACGACGGACCTCGTCATTTTTAACCATAGTCAAGTGACGAGGACGAGACCTGAGCTGGCACCCCCCTCTTCTTACTATCACACCACACCAACGGGAGGACGTTTGAGCTCTCAACAGATTAAACGTGCATCCCCCCCTACACGGCGGATCTTTAGTGGTACTGGGCTTGAACTTGTAACAAGCTAGCCACGATCGGATACCTTGACCCCAAGGCTACCACGGCCACATTTTTATAAGAGGAGAATGTTTTGTAGATATATCATTCTTTCTTCATTTTTTTCCAAAAAATAGCTTTTACATAATTTTTGCAATGATATTCTTAATACGTTATTATATGTATATTCTTATTCAACTGGCACGAAGTATTAATAAAATTATCCGTTTATATGCTTTTGAAAAATCTTTATACAATTTTTTGACTTAATAATTAAGCCACAACTACATGCATACAGCAGAATATATAGCCCAAAGCTTGGTTAAAATCGCACTCACTTATTGAACAGTTATATAATTATTTAAAAATATATATAATTTGCAGTGATCAACGATGCTTTATTTGTTTATTTATTTTGGCACCATATTTGTATTGCGTCTTTAAAGATATAGTGGAACTCCAAGGCTATCAATAAGTAATTAATTTTAACGCATTCTTCAGGTTACTGTAATCAGACGAGATGAATTGAACTCATTTATTAAATTAGTACTGAGACAAAAGAATCCAAAACATATCTATTTTGGTAATATCTATTATTAATAGTACTACACAAATAATTTCGTTTTATTTAAATTTATTGACAGGAGCATTCTTTTCTAAACAAAGCGAGAGATATTTTATTAACGATAATAAAATAATAGGAACGAAACCGAAATTATAAAAATAATTAGATAATTATAAGAATTGACGAATAGGGCTTTTATATTCAAATAATTAAAATTAAATATTAAATACTTCATTTACACAGATAAGATATTATTAATTTAACTAAAGTCTTACTGTGCATCGTTTTAAATGCCTTGTAGTTATTTATAAATTTGTCTAATTACGATTTGGAAATGTTATGAGTGATGAATTAAAATTTCTCAAACGGTTTTCCCAAAAAAATTATTGCATATTTTGGAATCAAAAATCTTTCTTTAGTTTTATTCTCTTGAAAAAAAAAGTATTCGAAAGTTGAAAATACATTTTTGAAACAAACTGTCTCGAATGATTTTTCTCGGGAAACTAACCTATTTTTTTAATGACATTGCAAGTTTTAGCTGCCCGCTACGCAACATAAAATGTGTACATTAGATTAACCCTTTATCTACCGACGGTACTTATAAGTACCTCACTTTAAAATTACATAGAATAACCATTTTTACTAATACTCTGATGATACTTAGCCAGAATATTCTTTTAAATCCACTCTTCCAAGGTATATGGCAGCAACGGTTTCATGAAAAGTATTTTAACGGAAAATGCGAATACTTTTAAAGCAGAAATTGCGTTCTAGACTGACAGTGTTTTTTGCGGATTGTGAAGATTGTCATTTTTGTTCCGAAAAAATAGTTAATGTCAAAAGAGAATGTCTTATTTTTTATTCGTATGTTAGTGAAAACCTTAGAAAACGATCTGACTACTTATTTTAAGTGAAAAGTGTATATAATTTATTTTACAGTTGAATATTTTTAATTAATTAATTAGCTCTTCCGGATTAAATTTCCCAAAGTTGAGTATTTTGTTTATGTATATCCCTTAATTTTCAATGCAGTGATTAAAAAAAAAGTATTGGATGAAAAAAATGGCAGCAAATTATAATGCGGTAGATAAAGGGTTAAATAAATAAAATGAATTGAAGAGTAACTGTTAAGTTTTTAGCTGTTTAAGTGAAAATTTTATGAAAGCTAAGTTGTGTGTGAAAAATATAATATATAGCTATAAAATTGGTTCTGCGATTCTATTTTGTACATTGCAGATTTAGAATTCTTCATCGGAGGATATTTCCAACCCATTTAGTCAGTTTCTCTATTGGTTTTTGAAAAGTAACAAATAGTTAATCTTTAATGTCGAATCAGTGCAAAAATCCTTCAAACATAAATTATTTTGGGACTTTTCCGTTTCGCCGGCGTTTTTGGCGACAGCACGTAACAAATATTAATAAATAATAGTTCTAATTGGTTTTTCATTCCTTTATAATATAGTATGAAAAATAAGCTACTAATAAGAAAAGACCTCGACTTGTTTTGAAAATGTAGTGGTAAAAGAATACCAGCAGGAATATTCCATTTAGCATCGATTATATCATGTTTGGCAACTTTATTTTCTGCGCTGGTGATACGGAAACGTACTGTTATTTATTTAATCAGTGTGATTAATAAAACTGGTTGATATTTTATCCCGTATTTGAGGCTTGTGTGTTATGACACCTACAACCACGTTAGATTCAATCTCGGTGGAGGGAATGATTCTTTGAATTTAGAATCTCCAGCTTCGAGTTTCTCGTCACACATTTTCAGACAACAGCAAGTTGCATTGTTGACAAGCAGTCCTAATGCTGTTTTGCTTGGGTCAAACAAGGTGGGATGAAACGATTCCTACTAATTTTCGCAGTGGACATAATCGAGTTCAGCGGCATGTGGTGAGTTTTAAAGTGTAATCCCCTTTTACTGAATTGCAATGTGACTCAAGCCGCTCCTACTCACTTCTTGCCTCTTGTATTGGTTCTTATAACAACCAGCTGTTCATAAGTCCTACTGCAGTTCGTAGTTTTAAAACGCACATGTTCATAGAATTGATGCTTATGTCAATCAAGAGGATCAAAAACAACACCACTACTAGATTTAAAATATATTTTGCTAAAATATACACTTTCATACTTTATAGTAAAGTTTCTCATTTACTTTATTTATTTTCAAATTATATCTAGCATTGATTCAAATACGTAGTCTTTTACTGTACTTTCACAAAACAAATAAATACATATAAATTTCCAAAAAGATAGTAAAAGGAAGAAAGATTAATTTTTTGTCAAAAAAGGAATCCATTACTCATTCCAAAAATCTGCGATGAACGCATTTCACTGGCAGCAGCATTATCTCTATCGTTTGAAGAAAACGCAATACCCGTAACTGCTTCCACTTTTATACTCTCAAGACCTCTTACATTAAGTATTGAATCTCTTTTACATCTCCCCCTTTTATAAACACCAACAAGAAAATAACATTTCTAGTTACCGAATAATGATGAATTTGGTAGCCAGAAATATATTTAAGATTTTTAAAAAAAACTAAAAACACACTGTGCATTTTTAGAAAACGGACATTATGTAATGTTGGCACATAGACACTTAATCAAAACATTTTTTTTTGTTTTTGAGAAAAAGTTCAGCATTCGTAAAGAATTTTGTAAAATACTTTAAACAAACATGATACGGAGAGATATATACTAGAAATATATTCAGGAAATAACTATGAATCGTGTATTTTTAAAAGCACAATGTGTTTTTAAAATGTTTTTCTTGAAAAACGTTTTTGTGTATATAGTGCATATAAAAGCGAGTTCGGTTACAAGTCGTAAATCGAAATGGTCGTATAAATTTGATTTATTATTTTCGTCCCAATTTTTACATAAGTGGGCTATAAAAATTGTGTAAAAAATATAAACATTCTATTTTCAAGCAATTATAATTATACATAAGGCGAAAGATACATTACACAAATTCTATAGTTCTACTAAAGTACAACAGTTATACGAACATCTTTCCTCCTACTTTCCTATTTTCATTTAATTCTTGTGGTCAAGAGGGTGCATGGTAAAAAAAAAACATAGGTTCTTAGCCGAAACATACATTGAACAGTAATCTAACATGCATCATTACTTTTTTTTTTATGAAAGCTGTGATTCGTCTCGGTAGGAATCGACAAGATATATAAGAACTAAGAAGCCATAGAACCATATCAATAATTTCCAACAATTCAAGAATATTTAACTACACGGAATCACGATTTTAAACATCTGTCATTGATGGAATATACCGGGTGGCCATTATTAAACGACCCTACTTCAAAATTGTCTACAGACGACACTATTGTTCAGAAAGTTGTAAAATTCTGTGTACGACATAAAGAAAGGATGGGAATTTGTTTGAGCAAATAAAAAATATTAGTTCAAAATCTCGCCACTAGAGAGCTCTTTTGAATGAAGGCCACATTTATTACCGGTTTTCTATTTGTATTTTATCGCATTTTTATCCACAGGACACGGTAACTGATACTCATTAAAAACACAATCTCTAAAATAAACTGCAAACTTTAATTAAGCTTCTTCGATGACTAATTTTCAAAGAATTTACACGAAGGAAGACGAAAATATGCACATTTTTTCGACGTCACACAGCAACTGTTATAAAAGCAATAAACTTTCACGGGAGATTAGTTTATTTTCAGTGTGCTCGGTATTGCTAATCAGAAAGTCATCACGTTTTTCAGATCGAGCGCTGCTAGTAAAGTTATTCTATCAAAACGATAATTCCGCAATAGTTGCTGCACGGAAATTTCGGACTCTAAAGAGGATGCGAAAAGGTCCATTGACTGCTAAAAATAATGGTAACCAAATTTGAAAAAACAGGATCGTTGAATGTTCGTTCTGGAAGAGGAAGAAAACCTGTTTCTACGGAAGCAATAGAGAAAGTTGCACTTCAGGTGGAAGAGGACAAAGCATCCAACGTGTAGGCTAGTACAAGTGTTCGCTGTATGGCAGAAGCATTGGATCTGCCTTGTTCAACTGTCCAGAAGATCATGCGAAACATTCTCCGTTATTATCCATACAAGCTTCAACTTGTGCAGGAATTGCTTCTACATGATTTAGAGACTCGACATCTGTTCTCACTGCAGTTTCTTGCTCGTTTGGAAGCTGATCCAGAATGGCCTTTGAATATCCTCTGGATAGACAAAGCACACTTTCATTTGGACGGTTCGGTGAATACTCACAACTGCCAAATTTCGGAAACAGACAATCCGCATTCCACCTTACAAGTTCCGCTACACTCACCAAAAATAAAGTGTGGTGTGAGTATTCCGCGTCTTTTATTCAAGGCCCGTATTTTTTCGAGGAATTAGGTGCTGGAGGTCAAGTAACATGTTTTATCACTGGACAGTGATACGCATCGTTATTACGGAATAAAATTATTCCGGATCAGCAAGCACGTCAGTGCCTTTCACGCATAATTTTTATGCAAGACGGAGCACCTCCACACATTACATGTTGTGTTAAGAACTTTCTCAAACATCACTTCACAGAAGAACGTGTCATCAGCCGCCAATTTCGTCATCTGTGGCCTCTCCGATCGCCTGACCTCAATCCATGTGATTTTTGGCTTTAGAGCCATTTAAAACAGCTGGTAAGTTGTGATCAACCAAGAACTTTACCTGATCTCAAAGACAGTATTTCACAACATGTTTTTAACATTTCCCAGAACACACTGTGGTCAACGGTAGAACATGCTATCTTACGTTTTCAAGTAATAGCTGAAAATGATGGTCATCATGTTGAGCATTTATTGTTGTAGCAAAATTTGTAAACTGTTATAAATGTATGCTAAGTATTAATGTATGTTAAATTTGATCTCCATTAAAAACGCCCTCTAGTGAAGAAATTTTGAAGTAAATTTTTTATTCTCTCAAACAAATTCCCATCCCTCCTTTATGTCGTAAACAGAATTTTACAACTTTCTGAACAATAGTTTCGTCTGTACACAATTTTGAAGTAGGGTCGTTTGATTATGGACACCCGGTTTATCGGATTAATTTGAGATAGAGTAACCAAGAAGAAAACTCATGTAAACAGAGCGTAACCTGATCCATTCAAATACTTTTCGGAAGTTATTTGATGAATTTTGTCTTGTTAAAGAAAGATGTCAAATTTGAATATTGAAGACGCCTAAACCGGACAACATGATCCTCCACGATACCGCAGTAACGTTGATTCGTGAAGGACAATGTCACTCGTAACAGAAGTTCTGACTCAGTCCACTTAAAAAGTCTTCAGCAATGATACCAACTTTTGTATTCTTGGTTTGTAACGTGATGTCATCTGGTGAAACTCACACATCTGCTCGTGCATTTTTTTGTTAGTCTGAGTCAAAGCATTGAAACCAACGAGAGAGCAACAGAGAAAACACTGGTCTTCCACTGTAGTCTAAAAATGCTAGTTAAAATTAGTCTTATTCAAAATTTTTGTTCCTAATTTTCTAAGTAAGAGGTGAGAGACAAAGCACGGATAGATACAACTAAGTCTTTTGGATACATGACCACACAAAAACTTCTTGATCACCTTTTTGGTAATTTAAAAAACCGATATATTACGTTTCCGAGAACTTTCTCCAATGAGAAAATGTTGGAGGCTGCGAGAGACCTCATTTTCAACAAGATAATGCAACACCGATTGAAGATTATAGTGTCCCGAACTATCTTGGTAGACAGAGTGCTCGTTTGTTTATCTGGTCAGTAAATTATCCTGATATTTCACCCATTGAGACTATCTGGCCAGATATTTCAAAGAGCAAAAGATAGTACAAAAAATTTCAACCCTTTCTAGACCATGATCACATATATGTGATCACTTCAGGGAACATGGTATCACATGTGATATTGCGTTTTCCCCGTTCTGAATCTCGTGATCACACCGGTGTGAACTGAATTTGGAACTTGTGGAATGTGGAATGATTATAAACTTATAATTTTTTTTCAAGGGTTTCTTATTACAGTAATGATTTCATATGAATTTTTAAATGGAGTTACGTCAGCGCTTCTCAAAATTTCAATATACGCGACCCACTATTCAATCATCTTTTTCATCGCGCGGCCCCTCCAAAAAATAACAATGTATTGAATTCAATAATACTTTACTTTGACACTAAAGCTACAATATACGACTTTAACCTCTCATGTGCCACCGACGTATAAAAACATCTCGCTCAGCCAAAGCATTAATTTTCTGGACGTATATATACGTCTTTCCGAAGTACGATTTTTTCTGTGTAGTGATATCCATAAAATTATTCTGACGGCTTTGGAATGCTATAAAAGAACCTTGATAGTGTTTGCGAAGGATTTATTTATTTCAGAGTGAGAGGATTTGCTTATTTATTTCTTTTCTCCCCCTCAACTAAACATCAAAATACTCTCGTCTACGTGGTAAACGGTAGCATTAGGGAGCGAATTGCGTAAATTTTAATCTGCAGTTAAGGAATTAATTATAATCCGTACAAATTATTAAGATAAGTGTTAATACAAGCCCATGGGGTCATTGATAATTATCAACCTTGTTCTTAACTTAATAATTAATTAATAATAATATATGCATTGTACAGTACTGATACATTTATAAGCGTATTATATCAGTGTAAATGTGTATTCTATATTTTATTACATCAAAAAGTATTTTGTTTGTTTACTTTCAGTAAATTAATAATTTTTTAAATAACCTTTTGTTTTCGACTTTTCAATAAGCTCACCCCCTCTTTGTAGTGTTATCACGCCCCACAGTTTGAGAAAAGCTGAGTTAGGTTTAACATAAAAATTCGCTTCGTTCTGAACGAGTTAATGAAAAAATAGGTTCTTGTGTGAACCTAAAAATAGTTTTACAGGTATTGTTGTAAGCGATGATGAAAACTAAATTTACTGAAATGATATTTAATTAAAAGAGATTATAATTTCTTTTGCTTAACACATGTTAACATTTGTAATAAAAATTTTCAAACTCAAAAGTTTTCGCAACTTATGCTTCCAATTTTATTGGCAATAAGTCTCGCATAACAAATTAGGAACTTATCTACTACGTTATATGAAGGGTACATGTATATACATTTAAAGCTATTGCAACAGAATAGATTTCGATATTACTATGCACACAATGAATATGCTTTCATGAGGATAAATCGTTTAATATAATGATTGAAAAATAATTGCGTCCCCTTCAATCGACCTGAATTGAAGTTGAGTTAAATCGGCCGAATTGTAATTGCGAACGCAATTAATTGATTCCGACTTCAGAGAGACAAATTCAGAAACTTATTTCTCTCTACAACACGAATGTAAATTATTTCCACGAACTTTTGACAAAGTTTGGGTGCTTCAGCTTTAAAATAAACCCAAAATGATTTATCTTGTAACGATATTATGTACATAGTGTCAATCAAAATTAACTGAGTTTGTGCGTAATGTCACAAAATGACTTCTGCTTATTTTCGATGGCGTATGGAAAAAGGGATAATTTAATTTTCAAATTTATGAATGTTGGCATATTTAACGAATACCAGTTTTTCTCAATAATATTAATTTACATTTTACGTGTCCAAAGTATTAATGTCCTTGAATATGATATAAAATGTATGCTTTTTGTGTGAGCAGATAATGCAGATTAATAAATAATTTTAGTTTTAATTTGCAAATAAAAAAGAATAAAGTTGCTATGAAAATTTTCAATTAATTGTCATTTATAGTCCTTGCACATTTAAGATGTTAATAAGTATACAAAATTAGATAGTGATATGTAAGTTATAACACATGTTCTAGGATGAAGCTCCAGGACATTAAGTTTACAGAGTACTCTTTATTTAAATTCCGAATTCAAAAAATATAACTTTTCCCTTTACTATCAGTTTAAAGGAAATAGCAGTCATTTTATTAACACCACAGTTTATATTTTCTTTTATATTTTGTCATTCAAATTTCATAAATTCGTTATATCTTATATTTTATCAACAATTCTGTCAAACTTGTTTGAAAACAAAAAAATCTTCGACGCTGGTTTGACATAATGCTAATCAAGGAGATAAGAACTTTTAAAAATCTGTACTTTGTTTATGGACCTTTGGGAAGTTTTTCGTTTACGTTTAGTTGGGTGATAAGACCTCAGTTTTTAGTTACTGGCAACACAAACTTGTTCGGAAAATAATTTGGAAAAAAAAGAGTACTTTAAGAGGAATTTTCAATAGCGTCAAAATTATTTAATTATAATCATTTTTAATTAATAGAAAGTTTTTAATTTGCAAAATTATGTACGAGAGAACTGATTGAAAAGGAAAGTAAAAAATGAAATAAGTTATTTTTAATACATATTTCGATAAAACGTTTGAGTAGTTGAATCAGTTTTTTTTTCAAAAGTTTGCAAGATATACTATCAACTAATTGCAAAATAAATAAATATTTTTTTTTAAATTTTGAGAAAGGGAGAATGTGGTTTTGATCTTTTTAATAACTTTTCAAACATTTATTTTTGATTGTTTGAGTAACACTTTATAATAAAGAAAAGATTAAATAGTTCTTTTTGCATGCATATTTTTAATATCTTTTTTCTTACATAGATTAGAGACAATTCTCGCGATTGAATTAGTGGTATATATTAAAGACACAATTACAGCATTAACATTACTGATGTATCAGATTGGATTGCCTATTAGGTAAAAATTGTATATTAAAGTTAATTGTACATTAAAGTCAGTCATTCATTATATATACTGATTCGCACATTCCATTTATAATAAATTACTAATTAGATTCAAATATTCTTCTTTCGTACTAACAGTGATCCACAACAGGTCTTTTTCTTAAAAAAAATCGATTTATAGTGAACAATTTCTTTGCGAACTAGTATTGTAATATATAAGAGCTGATTATAGATTTTTAAATTTATGCTCAAAAATTAAAACTTATAAATAATTTACAATATTTATAACTTACGGTATTTTAGCTTAATTTTTTCACTATAGTTGTCGAATGTTTACTTCGTCGAAAAATTAGTTTAGGTTGATGCTATCGCATTATTCCGTTGCATAATTTCTTCCAGAACATATCACGATCCAACAATTTCGAATTGCCATTTTTAAAAATTTTGCATATTCTCCCAAAAGCACACACCCTTTTTCCCCCAAGAAACCTAAAATTGACATGCCTTATTTTTTTAAGTATTTTCCTGGCTTTCGAGCAATGGTATACCGAAATGGCAAGCGATAAAAACAATAGGTCTGAGGGGGATGATTGAGGGAGTAGTAAATAACTGCCCAAGAAGGGTGAATTGTTTTCAATGAAGATGTTCTCAAGAAAGTTATTCTAAGTTTACGAAGAAAAGGAGGACAAAGTTAGGTGCAAGAATGCACTTAGTGATTTTGTAGTGTATATCAAAGGCTGAAATGAATTGCATTTACTTTAACTGAAGTACAGTTGATATAGAGTTTATTTTGGTAGTAAATATGGGCCCTGTCAAATGAAAATAAAGTGCTATGTCAAGTGCAAAATCTTTTAATTTGAGAAAGAAAATGAAAACTCCTGTTGCATTCATGATGTTTGGTGTTGCTAAAAGCTACTTACTCAAGAAGAAAAATGAAAGCACAGTAATTAATACGCCCAAGGAAGGAAATAACCTACCCTAGAAGTGTAGCGACAGGTATCTTAGAAAATTAACAGAATGCATTAACTATTAAAATAAACAGATTGCGTTTATTTAAAGTGGGCAAAAAAATAATCATTATGCAAATGTAAATTTTAAAACAATTTTGAACGGACGAAGTTGATTTATAGCAAGGAAACTAATTTAGTTACGAAACAATTGATTAATCATATGGTTTTGAATTATAATAATTTCCCTGGCTGTACTCGAACTTCACACATGCATGCCATCACATTTTTAATAGTACTTCTTTGTTTTTAAAAAGTGTACTTTGTGGTATATAAGCGATAGCAGGACCCAGGGGAATAGCAAAGTCATTGCCAAAGAATTTGTTGTCAAGTATTGTTACTACTTGAAAAACAGTGACATTCTCCCCCAGATAACAAGAAATTGTAATATTTGACAAATTCTAAAAAGGATACAAACTGTTGATTAATCGTTTATAGTAAAAAAGGTATAAAGAAATATAATTTAATTATTGTTTCTTGTCAGGAAATCTACTGTTATGAATACAGAGAGTTTTAAAAAAATTACTATTTACTTTGAAAGAACCCGCCCGTTAACAGTATGGAATTTCCCTTCATATGAAAGACGATTATCTACCATACCAATATATAAGCTTAAATCCAAACAAAAATTTCGAATAATGGAACTAAGGAATTAAGAAAAAGCATTTTTTTATGAATGTAAAAATCAATTGGGAAAAGCAAATCCCATATGGAATTCAGCATTTAAATCGTTTTTCGAGGCTTAGAGCTAAAAGGCAGGATTAAATACGTTACAGGACGTTACCTTCCCCATTTTATACAATAAGATCTGCATAAAATTTGAAATCCATCACAAATAATAGAAAAGTGTAACAAAAACAGAAAGGAAATGCATTAAAGATTTCAATTGAAATATGAAATGAGCCGTCCATAAATTGTGAATTACTTTTGAAAGCAACTAATAGAGAGAAGCAGGATATCAAAAACGAAAACATAATACAATAATAAATACATTATATATATGGATATATACAATGATGAATATGTAATACATTGATATTGCTTTATAAATATATAGTGAGCTAGAGAGATAGAGAAATGTGATTTATTTCAGCATCTAATGAGCCCATTGTCTTAAGTAACGAGTTTTGTGGCTGATGATGAAACAATCAAGTCACTAACAGATTCTAATCAAACTAACAGATTCTAACAAAGATTGCCCTGTACAGAAGTATGTTTCTCATTTATAATCTCTTTTATTAACTATCTAGTTTCTCTCTTTTACTACCTGATTTAGATATTTATAAGTTTCACTCAATTTGCGTCACCTTAAGATTGTCTTCTAGAAATGTTAAACAGAACTTATGATCTAAACATTTTTCCCTATTATAAATAGTTCGAACATTCATATTATATTCTGCATTAAATATTCTATAGTGAGCAGCATAACGCATTATCCTTTTTCTTTCCGAGTTGAGCCATTTTTTTTCTTCTACAAATTTATTCCGCATTTCGTCTTTTCTACAGTTAATGTAACTGATTTCTCGCTTTTAATGTTAAAGGGAAAATTTGCTTAGTTAAGCATTGTTTACGATTTTCTTTCAAGATAAAAAGCAGTGATATTAAGGAATGTATGCATCAGGATAGCAAGTTTTAATGAAGAATTTAAATATCTTCTATTCTGTAAATATATTCCGAGCTTAACCGTTTAATTGCGGCGAACCGCTATCGCGCTTCTCTTGCTTTGTACCGAAAATGTGGACACGCACGATCCCACTGATGTTGGTTAATAATATAATTTTCATTATATATATACATATATATATATATATATATTCAACATGGCTCTGTTTTTTCCATTAAGTCAAAAATGTATGCTGTACGGAACGGAGAAGGTGGTACCATAAAGCAGCTTAACCCCAAATTGCTGGCCTAATTCAATGGCAGCTTTAGAAATCATAATAGGTCTCCGTTTTAGTCCAAAGACTCTACTTGTATCTTCAATTGCTATGTCTCTTGAACTCCAATTTCTTTCGTCTTTGGCCTTGTAGGTTAAACAACTTTTTCACTTGGTTTCTTATTTTATTTAATTTAATTATGCTGTGTGTGTGATAGTGCAATAGATAAAAATTAGAGTTATTTATAACCACTTTTATTATTTTCCTCTCCCAAAATAACTAAGCATTTCATTCCGAACTGGAACCCCTATTTTAGGAATTGATCGGGACCGAATATTTTATTTGTAACTGAGTATAAACGCTAAGCGTTGGCACTCGAAAATTCTAATTTCCGTTTTTTCGTTAACTCCGGGTCATCCGTAATATCAGGATTAAAAAAAAATGCAAATTTCTTACGCTTACCTTTTGGGATCTCTTTTATAATCAATTACGCAAAAATCTGAATAATTAGAAAATACACACTTTTTATTTTGCATCTAAAAATACTATTAGCAATTTATTACGAATCAGTTACTTGGAAATTTCATGATGATGACTAATAGATGTTAAACGATCTTTTTGGTTCCTAACACGAAAAAGTTATATTTTCGACTTTATGCGGAGAAGAAAATTTACATCCATTTACATCCAGCTTCATAAGGTATGTTTTCACAGTTTCTAAACAATGTAAATCATAAGAAAATAGAACAGTTGTCAAAGGAGTTTCATTATATATTAGTTTTTGCATCAGAACCACTACGCATTCGTTTTCGACAACCTACCATGCTTCACAAATGCTCAAATACAAAATTTTCCTGCAAACCCATACACATAATAAACCAAATTTTTCTCGAGAAAGATAGCAAATGGTAAAATCTCTCAAAATATCCCCAGCGTAGTGGATTAGGATGAGATAAAGGAATTTCCTGCCCTATCGAAAACTTTCGTGATAGGTTACACTCACGACTCATCTACATATGTCAAGTCTAATAACGGCTGCACCCTTTCCTGTTGAGATTTGCTGCTCACAGTAAAAGTATTTTTCTGTTCCTGATAAAAAGGATGCCATTTGAAATGAAATTTAATTTTTTCGAAGCCAAACAAATAAAAAATTTATTTCTTTCAGATTTTGAAATAGTTTATTAATTCGGGGGTTCTATATATATTTGTTTAATAGAGGTTTCTTTTCTCCTTTTTAATTGGAGAAAAAAGCTGTTTCGTTAAACCAGTGAAATTCGCTAAATCGGGGTCCGACTGTATATAAGAAAATTATTCAGCACTCAAACGGTTAATTAGGACTATTTTACAGTCTTAAGCAATGAGAGGGTTTTGTTAATAGATCTTGCTGCTATCACTGTTAAGAGCCGTGGCACATTCATCAATTTGGCTGATTTAGAAAATCTTGCATTTAAGTAACATGAGGATTAATGGTGATAGGCCTCATTATTTAGAACCCTAAAAGAAAACAACCCTGAATTGATGCGACGTTGTCCTAATTTTTAAATATTACCACGCGATTATGCATTAAATTTAGTTGAACCTAACTTGAAGCACTCCCACTTACTTCGTCAGGCTAGTTTAATGTGCCAGGAATTGTACCAACATCTGAATTGTATCCCCAACTCCCCACTTTGACCAACTTTCGGAATAATGGTGGTGATACATGGTAAATTGTTTTGGGTTTTATACCTTCACTTGAGTTTGTTGAAATATGTTTGATAAACGAAACTCTATACATATGGTATAATTCACACCATGTGAGACATAACTTGATATAACTGAAGCCTACGTCTAATTAATCAGGCTTTGCTCTAGTATAAAATTGAAATACAGCACTCTCAAAGCTAAATGAATTTATTCATGAAAAATTCATTTCATGAATGTCTATTATCAAACATTATTATACACTTTAAGGCAAAGGCGATTAAACTTGATCACTGAAAGCGCAAGAAAATTTTTGATAATACTTTTCTGTTTCCGAAGCTCGTTATAAATATAATTTTTTTTGGATTTAACAAGTTTTTGATAAAAATGGATTGACATACTACAGATAACATCTTCGAATCATATATTTTTTTATAAGTAAAACCCGTGTTATAACGTTAAACAAAATTTTTGTAATTTTCTCATTTTTTTCTCTGCATAATGCTTTTATAACGATGCGTAATTTCTGTTGTTTAGATTATAACATACACGCAAGAAAATGTTTTTCCGATTATAATAAAATGCGTTGGGATACTAGAGCCACAAAAACAAGGAAATATATAGTTTTTATTAAATGAGTGATTCAGTATGTATAGACGCCCCGTTATGGAACAATATTTAAACTATTGATGAAATGCCGGAACTCTTTGAAAAGGATTTACAGCTGTATAACTCCCGGAAAAGAACAACTCCTTGGCAACTTGGCAATTAATGAGCAAAAATACTCTCTTTTTACAGCAGAAATTAACGGTCAGATTTCAATGGAACTTGCATAAACCGAAACTATATAGTCCAGTGATACTCAACCTGCGGGCCCCGGGCCACATGTGGCCCACCGGCCTTTTTTGCGAGGTCCGTTAATGGCCCATTGCCCTAAGAATTTTAATTAATGGAGAACAATGTACAAAATAATTTAACAGGAAATTCTATCAATCAAGCAATCAAACATATCAATTTTGCTATCAATTTGTTTTTCTAAAAGCAGAATGTAAGCAAGATACTAGGTCATAAATGAAAGAAAACAAAAATTATCCCTTACCTCAGTAAAATTTATAAAAATGAATATTTTTTTTGTGTGTGTGTTTGATAGAAAAGTTAATATAGTATTAAAATAAAAGCCAAAAATGAATTTTAATATGTTGATCAATTTTGTTTGTCAATATTGCTTTGGTCTTAAAGTATGTTTTTCCCATTATTCGCATGTAGCGGCACGAATGAAAAAACTGCCCTGCGTATCTAACCCGGCGAGAAAAAAGGGTTGAGTACCCCTGATATGGTCCTAAAGAGCACAATACGGATAAAAAATACGATCCAATCTAGAAAAAGTTCAGAGAATGAGAAAAAAATCCACATTCATATTTGCTCCAAAGATAATGTATACAGCATTTATCTTTGATATAAATGCATAATTAGTACAAAAATAAGTACCAAAATAACTAAATTTGTGACAAAATATAAGTTTCGGTTATCCACATTTTTTAAAAAAAATAAAGCCACTACTTTAAGTTAATATTTTTTTCTTTTAATTTTATGAAAACATCCTCGTTTCCTAGAAAGGGAAATGTTTCGCCCAAAGAGTTTGGAATCAATATATGTACATCCCATACGTGTAACAGCAACGGGTAAAAAAAAGTATATATGTATCTCTCGCATGAAAAATACGCAAATAAAACAAATGATACAAATAAATATGCGGATAGCACGAACAAGCATAATTGGGAACAGAAACAATGAATTGAGCTACAAAAATATAAAAATGTAGTTCAAAATAAAGAAAAGGCTAAAAATATGAAAATATAAAATCGAGAATTAAACTTTCGAATTTTACTCCAAAAAATGCAGAGTAATTGGGAATACTGTAGTTTGAAAAGAACAAAATTGTATACAATGCACAAATAGAATTCAAAAGGCTAATATGAGATCTACCAAAAAAGAAAATTGTTTTTCCAGAAAAGAACGTGTGTATTTTGATGAAAATATATTTCTTTTGTTATTTTTAAACAAATAATTAACTTAACATGAATACTCTCACTGTATAGGCTCTCACAGTTTTGAGAATATTGTATAATTTTATGTTATACGATTTTATTGGATAATACATATATAAGCTATATAAAATTCTATAAGATAAGACTATAAAAATATTATAAAATTTGTAACTATATTAATATATTTGTGAATATACATATGTATGTAATAACTTGACATACAACTGATATTTACTCAAAATCTGAATTCTACTTATTTATAATATCTTATTCATAAATCCAAATACCATATTTCGAAAAATGCTAGTCTCATTTCATTTAGTGTAAACAGAGTAAACCCTATATTTTGATAGATTTACTAGTGATTCCTCGTTAAAAAAATTAGACAAATTTCTAACTTTTTTTTTTGACTTTCCGAGTAATAGAGCATTATAATGGCTTATACGTGCTTTATAAAATGGTTCAAGTTATTTCTTGAAACAATGATGTACTTTCTATGACTAACTAATGATTACCTTTACATGAACATGAGATTAATTTTTATATTATATTTCTCCTTGTTTTTCCTTGCATAAAAAATGTGAATTTGAAATAATTCAATCTCTTGCATTTTTTTTTCTTTGAGTAAAGAACACGCTCAAAATACCTGTAGCACTCGCCTGATGCTAAAATGAAACAAACAATGATGTGATCAACATTAAGAAGCTTTGTATTAGTACCACGACTGCAATACGAAAAATGTGAATCTCCTGTTTTCATATCGATATTATCTCAATTAAAATTCTTTTTCATATCTTAATTTTTATTATTTTATTAAACTACCCCTCATTCTCTCTCATGACAAATCATCTTCTAATGTTCAATAATAACTTTTATGATAGGGGATTAAGACCTCATCAGAGTTCCTGTTCCCCAATAAGCATTCTACCATATCGATATTATGTGTATATATAACATCAATGAGAAGATATGAGTGATTGATATTATGAGATCTCATCTTTCTATTATATGTATTAATTAATTACGGAATTTGTTAGTTTTATCTTCTTTCTGTTGACATTAAAACAGTATTAGTGTAATTTTTTGAGATTTTAATAATTTCATCCAATTAATTCTGTGGTGAGCTTGAACATTTTTAAAAACTTTGGCAAAAATTATAATGAGCATTAAAAAGCATTATTTTTATTACTTTGGTAATAACATAGATAAATTATTTTTAATACACTGATTCATTATTTTTACAAAACCATATTTATGCTAAAGAGAAATTTAAACTCATTTTCTAAATAACTTATCGATAAACGTGACAGTTGGGAAAGAGGATTAAAGGGGATTTTAGGAAAATTCAGTTCATATTTAATTTCAGATGAAAAAAAATTTCAACTAACTAGAAAGCAAATACCGTTTTCGTAATACGTGAAGTACTTCTAAAAATTAATAAATGGTATTAGTACTCTAAAATGCGTTGCTGTATAAAAATTAAATCCGTGAAATATATTAATTACAAATGAAAGGAAGTCGATGCGAAATAAAAATGATTAGAAAACCAATTACATTTCCAAAACACAATTACTCTACTTACGACACTAAACTACATTTTACCGCTCATTCCATTTAGTTTCATATTCAAGGATTCATTTCTTTATATGATCTAGAATATTATTCATTGTTAACGTAATGAACTTTCTTTTTAAATGGAATACCCGTTTAAATATTTGCAGTGAATTCATCTTTAAAAGTAAAGGCATTAACTTACGATTCCTTTGGATACATTACTTACAGTTCAAAAAAGATTATTTCATTAGTAATGAATTAGAGGAAAGTGCTTTTCCGTTAGCTGGGTGATAGGGTTTGTAATTTACCGGAATTAATATATTCTCAGAAATGTCCGGGATGACCCATTAACATTTTAGCTATTCGCAGGATTTCAGAAAATGCATAAATTTTTTCGAAAAATCTAAAACTGATTTTTAATTATGATGTCAGCAATAATAAAACGCAAACTAATTATATTTCAAAATTTATTCACTTCGTATATATTGGGTTAGAAATTTAAAATTATTTACATTTTTAAAGTATGATTTAAGAAAAGATAAACAATATATTTAACCTTATTACTAAGATTTGTTATAATTAACCCATAAGTAGGAAAAGTTTTGCTCCTTGTTTTGGGTAGAGTTTGACTACAAATATATGTAGAAGAGTCAATAAGCAGACTCTGAATTATGTATAACTTATACACCCAAACAAAGAGAGCGCGGACTGTATTTTCAAATGATTTATTTCCTGAACGACGGTTGGTATGTCGTGCTCCGTGGTTAGAGTCTTGAGCAGGGGTGTCGAACTCACGACCCTCCGGCTGCATGCGACCCACAACGAGTATTTTTACGACCCTGCCAATATATTGGCACACAATAATATATAATAAAATATTGAAATTTCTCCCGAGATGGGAAAGATAGTAACAGAGAAGACATGTTAAGTACCAGGATGTAAATATTAAATTTTTCTTGTTGTTGTTGTTGTCGTGTATTTTTTATCCTGGGAACATATGAAATACCAGTGAAGAGAAGAAAAGAAAGCATACGATACAACAGAAGAATATGCACATTTGTTACAGATGATGACCCCAGCATATAACAAGAAGGGATGAGCTGCTTTCCTTTCGAGACGGGAATCCATTACAGGCGAAAGACCAACTTCTTTCCCGAAGAAGGTACAACCATGTCTTACTCGCGAATTCGGACCCACTCGATTACAAGCCGATGATCATAACCACCCTACTGCATGGGCGCCATTTTCTTGTTATTTTATATATGTTTATCGCAATGCATTATTCGAAATAAACCCACCTTTCTATGAATATTGATTTTCTATGCGACCCACCTGAAGTTAAACGTTGTTTATTCGGCCTAAGTCAGCCTTTGAGTTTGACACCTTTGGTCCACAGGAAAATTGAATTCAAATGTAAACAAAGATACTACTAGCGCAGTCTGCGTATGCGGCTCGTGACACTGCTAATGGAAGAATTTTTTAGTGTGAGCGTTTGAGTGAACATTGACTTCGCACTGTTCAGCTACACGAGGGCTTTTGGCGACGGACCACGTAATTTTGAACCATGGTCAAGTGACGTGGACGACACCTGAGCTGGCACCCCCTCTCCTAACTACCACACCACACCAACGGGAGGACGTTTCAGCTCTCGACAGATTTAACGTGCATCGCTGCCCTACACGGCGGGTCTTTAGTGGTACTGGGCTCGAACCCGTGACAAAGCAAGCCACGGTCCGATACCTATACCACTCGGCTACCGCGGCCGCAGAATTTTTAGAAGGGAGATGCAAGGTTATTCATATTTCCCTCCATGGTTCTCAACTCTGTAGTAAAAAAGACTAAGGTGAATACAGCAAAAAAGGGCATTTGAAAGAATACAGAAACAATTCAAATTTTATTTATATACCTTACAGCAGCGTTTCTCAAACTGTGGGGCGCGCCCCTCTTGGGGGCGTGATAACTCTGCAAGGGGGCGCGAGTATATTGAAAAGTCGAAAACAGTAGGTTATTTTAAAAATTATTAATTTACTGAAAGTAAACAAACAAAATACTGTCTGATATAATAAAATATGGAATACATATTTACACTTATGTAATACACTTATAAATGTACCAGTACTGTACAATGTATATTTTATTATTAATTTAACAATACAAAGTTAAGAACCAGTTTGATAATTATGAGTGAACCCATGGGATTGTATTAACACTTATCTTGATAATCTGTACGGTTTATAATTAATTCCTTAACTTTCGATTAAAAGTTACGCTCTCCAATGCCACCATTTACCAACGTAGATGAGCGTATTTTGATGTTTTTTTGCGGGGGAGGAGGAGGAGGAAAGAAATAAATAAGCAAAAATCCTCTGAAATAAGTCAATCCTTCGCAAACTATGCCAAGGTCCTTTTATTGCATTCCAAAGCCCTCGGAATAATTTTATGGATAGCACTGCACAGAAAAGGTCGTACTTCGGAAAGACGTATATATACGTCCAGAAGATTAATGATTTGGCTGAGCGAGACGTTTATACACGTCGTTGGCACATAAGAGATTAAAGTCGTATTGTAGCTTTAGTGTTATAGCATTCAAACAAATTGTTGTTGTAGGGAGGGGGGTGCGATGAAAATGATGACTGAATAGTGGGTCGCGTTTTGAAAGTTTGCATTTATGTTCTATGTGTGAAAACGCATTACATGCATGAATGTGATATTCCAGTTCCTGCCCCGTTCCACTTAAGGGGTGTTAGAAAGCTAAAATCTTATTTTTTGATAATTTGAGATTTTCACATTTTCAAACTGTACAGTCTTGAGCAAGGTATTTGAACTAAAACGTATTTTTAAATAATCGTTGAACCCGCCCATTTTAATGGCGAAAATTGTAAACAAATTACATTGTTTTTGCTTAAAAGTGTATGGACTGATATAAACCAAAACATGTATCTTTATTTTTAAATTGAGCCTTTTATTTTTTTAATTCCTAGTCGATTAGACTGTATACATTAAAATCAATTTATCTCAAAATGTAAATTTTAATGTGCGATATTGAGATACTACAGGTAGGTAAATTTTTATGAATTATTTATAATGATGTCTAATATGAAAATGAGCTTTTGTAAAACACTCAAAAATTTAATTTTTACAAATTTTTAAGCAAAAAAATGGATCAAATTTCGCAATGTTTGTTAAAATATAATTTATTAAAAAATTCAAAAATTAGCTAAAGATGATAGTACATAAAACAGATTTTAACAGAGAAGTCAGAGAGAGAGAAACGAGAGGTTTCAATTCTCCTTAAGAAGGTACTATAGACCTTTTTGACAACGTGTGTTATTCTTTCTGTGCTATCTATGTTATCCGAGTACCAGGATGTAAATATTAAATTTTTTCTTGTTGTTGCTGTTGACGTGTGTTTTTATCCTGGGAACATATGAAATACCACATTTTAAAAATAGTGATGTACCATGTGAGTGGCAAGTTTCAAACTGAACAGCACCCGTGAAGGCAATTTTCATAAAAGCACCCGTATGAAGAAAAAGAAAGCATACAATACAACAGAAGAATGTGTATATTTAAAGCTTACAGATGATGATCCTTGACGTCATGGACACGTGATAAATAACAAGAAGGGATGAGTTGCAAAATACAACTAATTATCCATATATATATTTTTTGAAAACTTTTTTTTACTTAATGTTTGAACAGGGAAGCCTAAACTTGGGCGAAAAACACATGACCATAGAAAGCTTCTTCCCTTAGACCAAAAGAACATTAGAAAATAAATTAAGATGTTGTAGGTACAACCATGTCTTACTCGTGGATTGCGTGTGTGTGTGCGAGTGTGCCCGAGTGCGTGCGTGTGCGCGTGTGTGCGTGTGTGTGAGTGTGTGTGCGTGTTATGTGAGTGTGTGCGTGTGTGTGAGGTGTGCGTGTGTGTGAGTGTGTGCCGATGGTCGAGTGTGTGCGTGTGTGTGAGTGTGTGCGAGTGTGTGCGAGTGTGTGCGTGTGTGCGCGTGTGTGTGCGTGTGCGTGTGTGTGCGTGTGTGCGTGTGTGTGAGTGTGTGTGTCCGTGTGCGTGTGTGACTGGCTGGGCTTAGATAAGAGGTAGCTTCTAAATAATTTTTGAATACATTTAATTGTTTTTGCTGTTGTTGATAATCCATATACGTTTATCGTAATGCATTATGCGTCCAGGAGACACCCAGACAAGCAAAAAGATGAGAAGGGCTGACAAGGAGGGAACAGGAACACGAAGACAAAATCATTTGGAATCATTAATTTAATAATTGTCCATTTTCTGTAGCTTTAGAGCCACATGATGAGGTAGTTAGCAAATACGTTTGATTTGGAGCATCGATACTCAACCTGCGGCCCACCGAGCCTTTTTAAGGTGCTGTATGGCGATGTCGTAAGAATACGAATTGATTTTTTTTTATTCTGATTAGTAATTTGAGCATTTTATGAGTGGAACCACAATTTTTACACCTATCGGTCTACGAAGAAAAGGAAAACTAAATTCAAATGTTAAACAAAGTATTTAAAAAATACCAAAATAAACAGGAACATTCAGCGACTCTTTTTCCTCGAAGATCTCTTTCAAGTGGTGATAAATAGGCAGTCTTTGCGTTTGCGGGTAATATCACAGTAGTAACACATGCTAATTGGATAGAAACCGTTTATTGATGTAGACATTATGAAGGAGTGTTTCTTAAATGCTTCTAAATTAGTGTTAGTGGCAAAAATAAAAATTACAAAAAATAATAACTAAAAAAAGCAAAACAGGAGGTATAATATTTGGATCAATTTTCTACATTTTAAATTACAAATGTTACCTTGGTCTTGTTCCACCATTTACACGAGAAATAACTAACATATGGCTTTTGGCGACGGACCACGTAATTTTAAACCATGATGCAAACCAGATACGGTGTTTAAGGAGAGCCGATTGAACGACACCTGAACTGCCTTAGAATCAATCTACCTGGAGAGATCGTCAGTACAGCCAGGTGATATAACTACGCACACCATTAATATAATAAAATTAGTTTAAGTTAATGAAAGCTAATACCAACGGTATTTCTCGGACCTCCTATTCCGGTAAACCCTTTCGATATTGAGCTATTTATTGATTAATTTCATATTTCGTAATTTAATTTAATAGTAAAGGTAAATCCCTTTTGACGTAGACATATAGTTGAATATTTGTAATTAGAAGGTTGATATTTGAAACCAAGTGAATAAATATAATTTGTTATTATACAAATGGCGTCTGGCCGTTAACGGCAGGTGGAACCCAGGGGGTTCTTCACAAGATGTTAGTTAGTGACCGAAAAATCACATCCATTTGAAGGAGAGTGCAAGGTTATAGGGACCAAGTCCAAAGAAAAGTACTAGAATATCCCGGACAAGTTAATCAACTTTCGGGTTCTCACATCCAAATATTGCATTTATAGTAAAAATTGGCTATTATTTCTGACCTAAAAACAGAGCCAAAATCAGGGGCCTGAATATAGACTCCAATCATTAAAAAAGAGCATTTGAATAGCTTAAATAAAAAACAGAAACACATTGTTCATAAAGGACAAATTCCAATTATTTACATACCTTACAGTTCAGTTAACGTTTAACCAATATTTTACTGTATTTAAAAAAGCATACATGCAAGTGTGGCGTGCCATACTCACCGAAATTGAAATGGGGGCATGATATTCACTTTTTACCAGGTACTTTTTTTTTTTTCAAGCTTTCTGGGTTTAAAAAAAAATTCTTGGCGTAACTCTGATGTTATTAATTTTGAAAGCATATTGCTTTTAATGACACTCACCAAGAAAACAGTAGGTATTAGTATTTTAAAATTATTAATTTATAAAAGAAAACAGAATATATTGTAAACAAACAAAATACAGATGTTGATATAATAAAATTTTATATAATACATGCTTATTATTTTTTTCAACAAAATAAAAGCAGATTTTGAAATAAATTTTGAAATCCTCAAAAGATACATTATAAATGTATCAGTACTGTACAATGTGTATTTTATTAATTTAACAATACGAATTTTTCCACATAACGAACTCTTTTTCGGGATTTAGTGACTTCGTTATACAGAGGTCCGATTGTAATTATTTTTAACTTTCTTCTGTGATTTTTTTTAATATAAATAAAGCATGGGAAAAATATATTCAAAAAAATAGTCATTTCTATCTGAAACTACTTTGGAAATTATTTATTTGCTTCATTCCTTTCACTTCACATCAAATTCTTATCACAGTATCTAGAGTTTCTATTTCAAACTTTTCTCGGAAACATTTATTCTTGTAAAGGATATTTCAATTTTTTTTCCCTTTCACGAGATATTCTGACTTAAAAACGACTTCTTTTTCAACCTCCTTTACATCTTATCTTTCTGGCAACAAAAGGTCTTTTAGGAAAAAAGCTTAAATATATCTCCATAAATATTAAATTTCTCCCTCAAGTCCTTCTAAAGATGCACTTTAAAAAGTTTTACAACTTACGAAGAAATGGAGGGAAATGATTCTGAAAATAGTTCTGAAAGACACAAAATCTGGCATTTTAGAAAAAAATTTACTTAGAGAAAATTTTCAGTAAAATAAATAAAACTATTAATTAAATTACAATTATTCAAAAACTCACACTGCAATAGTTGTATCTGCACAATTCAAAAGATTAGTCAAATGTGATGTTTATCAGTTTCAATCACATTAAAAATAGCTTTTGATTAGTAAAAAAAGATAAATTACATAAACTACAAATGTGCTTCACCTTCCTAAAATATGAGTGTAAGCAGTTTTAAAGTTGGGATTTAATTATGTAATTAACATGTTCCTGTAGTTTTGAAATTTAAATATGTATGCAGTTGCTTCTGAGTGGCAGCTTGACTCATAGCCGATATTACTTCTATCGAATCATGAGTTCGAATCCCAGTGCCACTACACACGTTCGAGTGCCGTCCTCGTCACTTGAGCGTAGCTCAGAATTCTAAATTCATCACTAATGCCTTTTATGTATCTTTAAAGTAGGGCTGGGCTCACTTTTGCAGAATACGAGCTATTTTTAATGTTTTAAATGTGTTGTGGTCCACCCAGTAACGTAGGTGGGGCCATTCTGTATTAAAATCGTATGTTTTCTTTTCTTTACACTTGTCTTCAACATTGTGTGACGGATCTTTTCTCGATTCTTCCACTAATCATCTTGGAAAATCTTTGGACTATCAATTCGCGTTATTCACGACCAACCCTTCGGAAGAACAAATCGAGATATTCAAGTTAAGTTCACTATATATAGTCGAAGTTTTCTAGCTAGAATAGAGAATAGGAGAGGAGATAAACCACACACACACACACACACACACACGCACGCACGCACGCGAACGAACGAACGAGATTGTTACTGACAGGTATCATTACTGAATTACTGTGAGTAAATACTTATTAGAAGAAAGATTTAAAGTGACGATTGACCACTGAGATTAAATTGATATTAGATTAAATCGGATAATAGATTAGATGCTATATAAAGTAAATATCGAGTTTGATAGTCCCCTAATCTTTCGTGTATTTTCGTCATGGTTAGCACCGAGACATACTCTTACTGTTATTAATTGAATTTGTGTCGTTATATTGTGAGATCAATAAATTGATTGATTGGATCATGATGAGTGTTTCTTCCCTACCTCCTACAAATTTAGGTGCCCAAGAAAGAGGTGAAACCTCTCATAATTGTTCTCCTCTTTTAAAGTATGGCAGATTCCTCTTTTTACTACAAGATTACAAGTAACACAAAATTGTCAGGTTGAATATCTGAACATCTATGTGAGAGAGAGACTGCTAGACTATATATGGAACGCGGATGCAGCAAGTAGAAAACATAAGGGAACCGAAGAATCTGAAAGTGGCGTATGTACTTAACTTGTTCGACATCGAGTTTCACGTCATCGAGAGACATGACATCAGCAAGAGAACCTAATCCCGTAAACGGGCTTGTTGTGGAATGAGGCCTTCATAGCCAATCCCATGTTATCGCGGTAAAAGCTGATCTCATCAACATTTACTCTCCCGTTCAATCGGCGTGGGGGAAAAATTCATTTATACTACTTCCATCGTAGTGATAGCATTTTTCACCTATAACGGCAGTAAACGTGTTAAGCGTCAGTGTGCGCTTCCTATGATGAAGCTGTATGTGTCATCAATATATGAATCGATACATCTGCTTAAGTAAACACAGTCGCATCAATTATTAAAAGCAGATTATCTAGTCTAGCTATTGTTGGTTTTCCATAAATGTGTTTCTTTTAGTATGCATGTCTTAAGTTTTTATAACGGTGGTCACCACAAAATGTCTTTGCTGTACATCAGTCGATCGCGATCGACTTAATGCTTACCCCTACTTTAAAGTGATACATTAATAAACTATCAAGCAATCGTTTATGCTTTAGCAGAAACGGAAAAGCAAAAATAATCACAAACTTTTTCTACTAAATAAAGATAAGAACATTTATAATTTAAATTATATTACGAACTGTTCTGTTTTAAGCACATTATTCTTCAAACTATTAAAACTAAGAAACACTTTTTGTATTTTGATATACTTTAATAAAGAAAGAGTTAGTCGTATATTTTCCATACACATGTTTCATTTAGGGATTACCTACAATCCCTTTTTTAATGATTTCAAGAAAAACTTTAATTTGACAAACCATATTTATACCTTTAAACTAGTTGAATGTGTTGGTTTTAGAAAATAATTTATCGGAAAGAGACAATTTAATGAATTTATAAAAATATTTATACTTGCAAATGTTAGAATCCAAAATGTTTACCATAACATTGAAAACTATTAATGGAGTAAATTATTTATGCTGCATAAACTATTCAAACTATTCTGCATGAAGCATAACTAACTGTTTTACATGATTGTGAAACAAGTCTAAGACCTTTTTTGTCTCGTCTATTACTTAACATAGTTTAAAATTATTTCAAATTTCTCAGTAGGTCCTGTAAGAATAAACATGAAAATTAACAATAAGCTTCTAGTTTAGTTCTAGAGGGCCTTAAACTTGCTAGAATCCGATAAATATTTTTTTAAAAATTGATCATAACTCGAAACGCTACCTTAACTTAAAAATAATTTCTAAAATTTGTTTAGTTGGTACCAAACTTTTTTATCAGCAAACAATAAAAAAATGATTCTTTACTATCTTGTATGAGTTTGTTTAAATCCTTTTTTTGAGGCGATATGGATGTGTTCCTAATTTTATTCTAGTTTTTAATTGAAGCATGTATGAGTTTAATATTCATGGTAAAAGTATAAGTATTAAGTGTATAAATGTAAATCTTCATGTTTAAAAACTTTTAGAGTTGATTTTCTTATTAAACTTTTGACCAGGTTATCAGAATTGTGACTAACATATTTTTTTTCATTTTGATTGGTTTTGAAGTAAAGCCTCTCATTTTTGCTGTACAAATCGTACCTTATTTACATGAGGTTTTGTAGAACTTTTCTATTGTGTGTATTAAAATTTATTTGTATGCTAGAAAATAGTTTACTGCCTTGTATGTTTTAAGTAGGAAAACTGATATTACCTTTCAAAATGTAGTAAAAGCCTGGCATATACGGTTATGATTCGTAAGAGTGCTTGATACATATATATGTCTATATATATGCATATATATATATATATATATATATATATATATATATATATATATATATATATATATATATATATATATATTACCGTATAATTTTTGAACGTAACAGTAACAATATATCCAAAAAATAAGATAAACCAAAAATATGCAATGCTCAACTGACTGACTAAACTTGTTATCATAAGATTGACTTAATACAATGAATTAAACATGGAGTTTAAGTTAAGCTAACTTAACTCATTAAAACTTATCAAAAGATTGACTTATTCCCAGAATAAAACATGGATTTTAAGTTAAGCTGATGTAACTTATTAACTTATAAAAAGACTGACTTAATACCATGAATTAAACAGGAAGTTTAAGGCAATAACATTCAATATTATAAATCATTTATAATGGTTTATTCTAAAAGTGAGAAAATAATGTTCAGCATCGTATAGAGATCGCTTCTTATATGTATTGCAATCATAATTTCCAAAGTAAAATAGATTATTGAAATCTGGGTTTTCTGCTTCAAATATCAATAGATATCCCATTTATGGATATTTTATTTAATCTATGAGAATCAGAGTTTTATTCTAACTTTAAGGTATTTGTGTACCTTCAGAGCACTTTTTTTTAACATATAAATTTTCTACAAAATATAAACACCTTTTTTTAATGGGACATTAAACTTGGAATTCAAGTACAATTTCCACAAAATAATTAAAAATAGTTTTGGATATATTGGGAATTTTGAGAGAAATTTTAGTGAAAAATTGCAGTTTCTTTAAACCTTGTATTGAAATTTCTAATAAATATATTCGAATAATACTTTTGCAGTACATAAATAACATCATTATCTGTGCTTATAGCTAAAAAATTTGTAATACTTTTAAAAAATTTTGAAATATGGCAATTTTTGTTGAAGAACTCAATTTTTTTGCAAAAAACTAATGTTATTTTCTCACAAAAAATACAATAAAATACATAAATATATGCACAGAGATCAGATTATAATCTATAATATCTATAATACAGAAAAACTAAGTAAAACATTTTCTGATAATTTCAATTCAATATCTTGAAATGAAATCCTGTAGTGAACTTTACCGTGAAGCAAAAAATTGAAAAACATAGCTTCTCAGAAAATGCATTTAAAGATTTCAATGTAATATGAAAAGTTTTCTACAAATTGTATGTTTTTAAACTGCAATTATAGCTCAAGCTGTCTTTAGCTTCATGTTTAGCTAATTCGAACTGTTTTTTGCCTTTTGCTGTTTTCTGGAGAGTTTTATAGACTATAACATTTGTCGTTTTCAGTGAAATTTTGTTGAACAATTACAGTTACGATATTTTACACAAAATTCTAATGAATGTATTCAAATAATATTTATAACAGTACATAAATAGCATCTTTATGCGTATAAGGAATTAAAAGTTTGTAATACTTTTGAATTTTTTTTAAATATGTCGAATTTTATAAACTCGATTTTTTAAAAAATTTAAATATTTTTTTATAATAAAGCACTAAAGTACATGAATATATTCACAGAGATTAGATTTTGATTCATAACACAGATGGAAATAAATAAAACATTTTCTGAAAATTTCAATTCAACGCCTAAGATATATTTTGTGTAAGGATCTACTTCCGGTATTGTTAACTTCATTTCCGGTTTACTAATTATGCTATAACTTTGCTTCTAAATATGGTAGAAATAAAAATGAGTGTTTTGGAATCATAAATGTATGGGCTATAAAATAAAAACACAAAGAAATTTTGAAAATTTTCACCAAAACGGCGAATATTTGGGTATAATCATATACCTTAAATGTATTTTTCTTTTTAAAAAAATATCATTCAACTTTGAATTTATTATATTTTGTGGAATTTTACATATTTTCAGTCCTGCATCTCAATAACGAAGCGTATTATATTTTACTTGTAAATAAGCAGCACACACAGGTCCTTATACACAAATACTAAAAAGTATTAAGTATTCTACCAAACAATGTGTTTATCTTAACGCGGATTATATGTGATAATCTTTCAAATAAACTACTATTCTCTCTGGGAAATTGCTTCCTTGTAGACACGGATTTTAATTGCAGGTTCCTAGCGGGAAACTATACTTTATATTATATTATGTCTTATTTCCCTGAAAGAGCAATATACGATATTAGAAATTCCGTGTTGTGAATTAATAGTATTGTAAAGCATATATGTTGTACAAGAATAATGGTTAAACCAGCATTTAAGTCTTTTAAAAGCATCTATTATGAGGAATTATTCCATCATTATTCACATAGTTTGCTATATTGTTTGCATTACACCTGACATTATTTGCCCGATATATCGTAAATGTTGAAGGAGATTAATTAAAGCTGCTATGCTGTGTTACGCATATTCTTGAATATTTGCCATTGTTATCAACTTTCATTATTTATATTTACATTAATACTATTTATCCTAAAATAAAACTGTTGAATGATTAAATAAACCTTTTTATACGAATTTATAGGGTCAAATTTTATTTATTTAATATGTATTTCCCTTTGAATACAAAACTTTGTAAAGATACTTAAGAATTTCTAAAATTATTGATATAAGAACTACTTAAAAAATGTGGGGGGTTCTTAAGGAAAGTTATAAAATAACAGAATACAATTTTCAGCACTTTAACTTTCAAATAAGTCTCCGTGTAGGAAATACCTTCGTAACATTTTGCGATAATCAGTAAAACTGCTAAATCTTTTTTTTAAATATTTACACTGAATAAGGGGCCATTTAATACAAGTTATGAATTCAGAGTATTATATATTAGGCATGTTATTTCATTCTATTCTTGAAAAATAAACAAATACAAATAAATCATTAGACTTAAAAAATGAATAACACGAGCACACATGAATACAAAAATACTCTAATGGCCATTAAAATTGCTACACGAGGAAGAAATGCAACGACATATTTATGACTAAAACAGTTTCTTTAAAATTATAATCTTTTTAAAATTATAATTTTTTTAACCCTTTATCTACCGACGGCACTTAAATACCACTCACATTAAAATTACATAGAATAACCATTTTTACGAATATTCTGACGATACTTAGCAGGAATATTCTTTAATAAGCCTCTTCCAAGATATATACAGCAATGGTTCTACAATGAGAATTTTAGTGGGGAAGGCGAATATTTTTATAGCAGATAGTTTTCAGAGGATTGCGAAGATTGTCCTTTTTGATCAATGTCAAAAGATAATGTTAATGTTTTGTTAATGTCAAAAGATAAGTGTCTTATTTTTTTGTATGTTAATGAAGACCTTAGAAAATTATTTGATTTATTTTAAGTGAACCGTATATGTAACTAAATTTATAGTTGATTATCTTTAATTTATTAGCTCTAACGGATTAAATTTCCTAAAGCTGAGTATTTTGTTTATGTATATTCCTTAATTTTTTCAATGTAATGATTCAAAAAAAATATTGCGTGAAAAAAGCTGCAGTAAATCATAATGCGGTAGATAAAGGTTTAAACCGAAGTTCAAAGTTCTACTCTTGGTGTGGTATATACGTTACAAAAAAAATGGAGGGGGGCTTACTTCATTTCTTTTTATGAACGAAATATTTCTAATTTCCTTTAAAATATACTAAAGCATATGGGGATTAAAATCAAATATATAGCTATTCTTGAAAAACATTTTCCTGATAAAAGAAATCATTTTGAAAGTTATTTTAGGGAAAACATGAAATACCAATTTCTGAAGTACTACTTACTATTTTAGAAAAGAAAATAATTTCGTTTTCTTGCAGCTTATGGACACGTTACTTCCCACTTTCAAGTGACTACAAAAAGGAAACGAAAGTATAATCCCTGAATCTGTTTCCATACAGGATTATATGGACTTCGAAAATCCCAAAAGTCATCAGAGTCAACTCTTCATAAAGCTTTTTTTCTGTTTTCTTGCTCAAAGCTTTCCTCAGATTTCAGTCTCAGAGCATGAGTCTAAGACATATTTCTCATTTTTATTCTTTGAATAAAAAAAAGATTACATCTTTAAAGTAATAAAAACTACACAAGTAGGAAACAAAGTTTTCAAGTTTCAGTTTGAGTTGAATATGAAAACATTTAACGGATTACGGAAACTGATTTTCAAAACTTTTAACAAAGCTCTGGTACAGAAATATAAATGAAAATTTTTACTTTATGTTAACATTAATAATTAATGTTGCAATATAAAGCAGCACGAAAGCTGTTGATGAGGTACTGCATCATTTTGAACTACGATGTAGTGACGAGGACGACACATGAGCTATCATTCCAATCTTCAAACTTACGCACCAAGGCACCATGATTTTTTTACGTTCGGAACCGTGATTTTCAAAAGCGCATAAATGGATAGTTTTCATGATATTTAGTGTCACTTAGATTAGAATATATGCATAAATTTGCTTTAAGGACATTTTGACAAAAAAAATTTATTTAAATACAATAGTTTGGCAAAAAATTAACTTAGAATAATCTTTTTTTCAAAATGTTCTCCTTTTGTGAAAAATGCTTCTATTAAAATAATATTTTGCCTGTGTATAGCTCAGACCTCTGTTTAGAGGTTCAACTATAATTTTTGAAATACATAACTTAGAAGTGTGTTTTTTCATATTTTACGACAACAGAGGGGTGCAATTTTAAGAAAAAAACGCGAATAATTATTTCAATGGGTGGTAACTCTGAAAATAATGTGAATGTTTCAAAACTTGTAGTTGATATTCTGTAGAGAGGTCTGAGCTATATACAGGCAAAATATTATTCTAATAGAAGCATTTTTCACAAAAGGAGAACATTTGGAAAAAAGATTATTCTAAGTTAATTTTTTGCCAAAATATTATACTTAAGTAACTTTTTTTGCTCAAATTCTCCTTAAAACAATTGTATGCAGGTATTCTAATCTAAGTGACACTAAATATCATGAAAATTATCCATTTATGTGCTTTTTTTTAAATCACGATTCCGAACATAATCGGATACCTTAAGACTTTTTCTTTTTTGTATCGACATATTTAACATACATCAGCTCCTTCATGTTGAAAATCATCATGGGTATCATGACTCAGAATTGTGACTCGATAGAAACAACGCCAGCTCCGAGTTTGTAACCTTTTGGCTACTACGATCATCAACAATTTCGAAGTGACTTACCATGAATTAATGACTACAAAGCTTATATAATGCAAATGCAATATTGAAACAAATTATATATTAATACAATTGAAGAACTCTTGTGGGACATAAACATTTTCAATAACTTTCCTCCTATTGTTTCATGTACTTTTTAAGAGGGTTCGGGGCGTCAATAGGAGTTAATGTTAAAGGGGGTACTTTTATGTACTTTTTTCTAAGAAACTGATTAATTCTCTTGGATAAAACTTTACAGTAGTTTATGTGTACTATGAACAAATCTTTAATTAGTGTTTTGTCTTTTTTGTTAAAAATTAAAGTAATTTTGAATTTTTTTTAAAAAAATGTCTATTTTTTCCCATAAAATTTAGTTTAGAAAAGCTTTATCTAAAAGTGTTTGCTAGATATATCTAATTCTATCCATTAAAATGCGCAAACATGTCAAAAGTATGCTCACTGAAAATTTATGATTTATATAATGAGTAGTTTTTGAAAAAAAAACGTATATAAAGTGAAAAATATTACATTTTAAGAAAACAGACTTTAAAATAAAAATTTGTAGTTTATTGAGCATTTACTTTTTTAGTACTTTCCAAAAAACACGAGAAGCATTTTCCTAAAAGCTACGCTTACAAAAACTTCTAATCTTCTTTTTTTTTCATTATTTTTAGAAATTTTGCCATTTTTTTAGAATCTCAAGATGCTTTCGTTGGGCTACACGAATCCTAAGAGCATCTAATTTTTTGGAGCATGACACACAGTTATAACTTGGTTCAATATCACAATGCTTAAGATCTTTAATTTTGCTACATGACTTACATTGAATAGTACAATAGCCATATATTTATGCCTAAGTTTAGAGTTTCTAATTCCCCAAATGTTGATTCTGGAATCACTGACCATATGGTGTTGTTAACCGTGTACCGTGTACTCATACACTTTTGGATAAACCATTATACACTTTGATTTTTCCACTTGAACATGATATGGATACGCGCTCATCAGAAGCTTATACAAGTAGAAACACAGGTGCTCCCAATAGATTTGATGCTCTCGTTAGGGAGTAGCTTCATTTAAAAAATAAATATAAATGCTTCTAAGTATCGTATTTATTCATATCATATATAATTTTAAACAGAAATATCTGAACTTTTAAAAAATATAAAAAAAGTAAAAATACATAATTTTTCAAAAGTTCTTGTGCCGGCTCCTTTAAAACGATTTTTCATTGATTTAATATGTTTAAATAATAAGTATTATAATAATTATAAAACCTTATTATAACACTTTAAAAAAACTATTCAAAATAAAATTTAAAACACACTGCTGAAAATATTTTATTTCTTTGGTTGTTAAAATGTTGCAATACACACTATGCAAATGCATAGCGAATTTACTTAAGTTAAATTAAATACAATACAATTTTAACGCAATGATAAAATATTGTATGCGAGATAAACACTACTCAAAAATACTTTCTCTTCCTTTAAAATATAGAATTTTACAGTCTCCTCAGGGTTCCATTTTCGGGAAATCCTCTGTAGTAGCAGTTCTCTACACATTGAAAGGAATATATCCGCCAAATTTCAAACCTGTAGGTCAAATAGTTTAAAAAATGTGAATATTTATCTTTAACGGTACTTCACTCCTAGTTGTCAATTTGTGCACGGTCATTTATTAGCAGATCTTAAATCCAAGTAAGGAATATGCCTGCCAAATTTCAAATCTGTAGGTCTAATAGTCCAAAAACGGGAATATATTTTACTGTCATGGCCCTTAAAGTATCCGACTACGTTCGGAACCGTGATCTTGAAAAAGCGTATAAATGGATTAAATCTATATGATGTTTAGAGTTGAACCTAATCAGCTCTCAATCGAGTGAGTAGTTCCTACAAAACCTTAAACTTTTTTAAGTATGTAATGCAAAATATGAAATTTTAATAAGTATATTTTATTCTGCACAAGACATTCGATTTTTGCAGTAAAAAAAAAAGTTGACAATTTGTGTACCCAAAGCATTAAAAAAACTTGAAACTTAAAGGGTTAATTACATTTAATATTAAAAATATGAAGTTCTATTATATCTATTATGCTGATTTATTTTTAACTCAACAGGGATACTTTCAAACCTTTCCAAATAATTCATCTCCATCTTAACAAGATGCAGTCATCTTTTCGAATCGGAGTACTTCCCACTTAGTTAGTTTCGACTCTCAAATCCCTATTTAATTGGCGTACTTTCAAAAAGGGATTTCAGATGTAGCAGATGATTCCTCTCAGCTCACAGTAATGAACTTGGCAAACTGCAGGGGTGCTTTATTAGTGCCTCCTCGACCAGTCATAGCCATTGATGCCAGAAAGAGAATTAGTATGGTTCTGTCGAAGAGCTGGAATGTATATATTGTAGAAGAAACTATAAAATATATAATACCATCTTCATTAAGTATAAATAGAATATGATTTTCGAGCTTATTTATACAAAATAAACTATATACTTAGTAGGATTCAAAATTTCCTGGACTGACACTATAACGAGAAAAACTTTTTGCAGTAGAGACTATGATAACATATCTATGCTACAGCGTCCTTTCCCTTTTCAAAAAGTGGTTTGTCCCAAATCATCGGGTCGGTGGCTCGGCATGGTGTAGTGTTTTGTAGGCGGATGCAATTAGTAACTGGCGATTGAAAGAAATGTCGTTTACACAGCAGTGAATGAATAACAAATTTTTTGTTCATTTGGGAAAGAGCAGTGGCGTAACGTACACCCCCGCAACCCTCGCATTGCTCTAGGACAGGGATGGTGAACCAGTGGCACGCGTGCCATGAATGGCACGCGACGCAATATTTTCGGCACGCTAGTGATCAAAATGGTTTGCATTTTATATCAAAATTTCAAAGTTCACTATATGAAGTATTACGAACAAATGGAAGTTATCGTTCGTGGGGCGGAGGGGGGCACACTCGTTTGTTTATTGTCTTGCCTTAGTTACGTCGTCGACTACAATTGCTTATGATGTAAAGTTTGTCCACGCATAGCATTGTCAATTTCAACTGTACTTTAATGACACAACTGTATTTTAAAGTTTATATTTGTTACATTTACAATTTTTAACTGTTATTTAGCAAGGCTAGTTTAGCAAAAGAACCAAAAGTTTAAGATAGTACGTGTAACTGAATTTCAAATTTGGCGGAAGCCGAGGAACATGCCATTATTAGTAAAAGCGACAAAGCAGTGTGTGTTTTATGTTCCGGAATAGTGGTATGAAGAACATGGTCCGTAAAACGGTATTGTGATACAAATCACAATCCCTCTCGTCAAAAGAAGTGAACCACATCAAAGATAATTAACTGCTTAGAAACAATTTGTGGCAGATGACTCCAATGCAGCAAATATTCTGCAAAAAGTAACATCTTACAATCCTAATATAAGTTATTTGTCGTCCAATTCGCAACAACAGAAGTCACACTAATGTTACTTTAATTTGAATTACACGAATTAAAAAACTAAAACATTTATAACTATGTAGTGCAAAAGGTATTTTTTCGTAGTAAATAGAGTTTTGTGTTATTAGTATTTAGTTTTATTGTTTTTCCAATAATTACAAGGTAAAATTATTTGACGGCACGTCTATACACCATTAAACACTTATTTTGAAAAAAATGGTACGTTGACCCATAAAGGTTCACCACCCCTGCTCTAGGGGGCCCAAAGCCTGACTGAGGCTAAGTACGTATTTGAGCTTGGGGTTCCACACACACACACAAACCCTGGGTTTACAGGGGGGTCCCTAATATTTTTTGTTACGCCACTGATAATGAGTGCAATGGAGACTTGCGAAATGTTGAAGCATGTGTACAGCAGTGATACGTTAATGCAGTGTTCCTCCAACTGTGGGGTGCGCCTCCCTAGGGGGCGTGATAACCCTACAAGGGGGCGCAGGCTTATCAAAAAGTAGAAGATAAAAGATTTTTAAAAATTGTTTATTTATACTAAAAGGAAGAAAAGAAACGCGTCCTGACATAATAAAAAATAAAATACACATTTACATTGATATAATACACTTATCAATGCATCACTGCTGCACAATGTGTTTCATAATTAATTAAAAATTCCTAGTTAAGAACAAGTTTTATAATTAAAAGTGATCTTATGGGTATGTCATAAAACTATATACAAAACTAGAGGACCCAACACACGTTGTCCTGTATACGCATCTTAAATTCAAAAATTCGAAATTTTTATGAATAAGCTTTAACAATCTGGACAGTTTTGAGTAAAATTTCAAACACTCATTACATTTGAATGTAATAATTTAATTAACACACGATTTATTTCAACAAAATAATAGTACGAAGTGACAAAATATTTTTCTAAAATGATCACATCATCAACTGTCGAAACCAACTTGAATTATAATAAAAGATTTTTGAATATTCGATACTGCGATCGTAGTGCCAATGTAAAACATTCCAAGATCAACAATTTATAAATAAAAAAAAATTAATGAAATACACATTTCTAAAGCAAATTATAAATCTAAAGTATTCTCGAGTCCACTGCAACAGGCAAAAACTTTCATCAAAATCGGTCCAGCCGTTTAGGAGGAGTTCAGTTACATACACGCTCACAGAAGAATTACATATATAAAGATTATTTGAAAAGATATTAATTAAAAACGCTAAAAAGCGTGAATCGTCTGCATTTTCGTAACAATAAAGACCGGCTTCGGCCAGTTTGGCTGAAAATCAGTTTTCGACGCCAACTTACGTCTTTTTCAATTCCTACTATTAGCTCACGATCTCTATACATATTTTGTTTGTTTGTTTCTTTATTTATTTTTCTTGGTGGATTTTTCTATCGTTAATAAAATACATTTTAAAGCGCTCAATTGAGCTTAAATGTAATGTACATGATTATTTGGGATGACAATACAATAATTTAATTATAATTAATAAAAATTAATTGAATAAAACTAATTATTTAAAAAATTACAAATACAGCAACGTTGGCAACTTAGCGCCCCTTTTGGCGACTTATGTCTAAATTTGAAAAGGCTTTTTTCTCACATGTTAAAGCATTGAGTTGAAAGGAAATTTTATGTACACGATTGTTTTGGATGACAATACGATACTTTAAGGATAATTAATAAAAATTAATTACCACTTAATGTTGTGATTCTGTCACATGTATTTACATATTTATATTAATTGCAACTATTTAATAAAAAGTAGCTAATTTTTTTTTCTTGGTTGATCTAAGTATATAGGAATTGATTTTAATTTTTTTTTATATTACTTGTTTATTAAAATAGCGTTGTTACAACAATGCAGGTGAATGTTGAGTTGTATTTTTTGAATGTTTTTAATTAATATCTTTTTAACTAATTGCGATATCGGACCGAATTGTGAATCTAAACCATTCTCGAATTTACTTGAACCCACACAAAAAATTTCATCGAAATCGGTCCAGACGTTTAGGAGGAGTTTAGTGACAAACACCCGCACAGATCTTTTTATATAAAGATTTAACATTTATTTAAATAATTTGTATGGTTCATAATTAGAGAAGCATTGTATAGCTTTACGTGAAAGTATATTATTATTGAATTCAATACCCTGTTATTATATGGAGGAGGGCGCGATGAAAATTATGATTGAAAATTGAATTGCAAGTATAGAAGGTTTGAGAAACACTGCGTTAACGCGAAAGCAAACTTTTTAGTGTCATCGACGCTTCAGAGAAAGGAGGGAAAGTGTCCAATGTGAGAGATGAACGCTCTGGACGTCCGCAGACTTCCCGCACCGCTAGAAGCGGCGAAAAGATTTCTACGGCGGTAAGTAAGAACAGGCATCAAACAATAGCGCAAATAACAGAATCATTTGGGATATCCGAGGTCACATGCGAACGGATACTGGCTAATGATCATAACAAGCATAGAGTGTTTTAACACATCATTCCCCATATGTTAAACGGAGACCAAAAAGTAATTCGAATGGAAATGGCGGGAAACTCAATCTCAGCTGTTGACAAAGACCCTACCCTACTGGATAGAATTTTTACTGGAAACGAGAAACGGTGCTTTTTTTATACGACCTGCAATCCGAAAGGGCATCGGCAACTTGGAAATTGCTGGAAATATTGCTGTTTTTGAGCAATTACTCTTTCCTTGAAATTTGAAAAGCATATACGTTTCATGGAGTAGAGATCCTCTGAGAATGTATTTTGAGAAATTCGACTCCGAAGAGGTATTGCGAGATGTTAAAGGATATTATAGATAAATATTGCTGTTTTTGAACTAATACACTTACAAATTTGAAATTTGGAAGGCGCATTCCATTCATGTAGAAGAAATCTGCTAAGAACAGGTTTTGCGAAAATCGACTTTCAAGCAAGGTTAAGGAAGCCGTTATAGATAAAAGATTCTTGGTTGCGATCTACTAGACCTACAAGCATCAAATTTGGAGAGCATGTTTCTTTTGTTTAGAAGAAAGAAAATGAGGGGTTATGTTATTCCATTCCCAATGTGTATTGCGAGAAATTAAGAGGACGTTATAGATAAAAATTCCAATCTTCGGATTATTAGACTTAAACTTAAATTTGTCAAGCATACTTATTTTGTTGAGTAGACATCAAAAACAAAATATGTGTTTTGCGGAAATCCACTTTGGAGCATAAAAGATAATTTAGTTTCGGACTTAAACATTCCTGTTCTTTTTAAATTAAGAGGCGATGAAGCTTATAAGAAAGTGTTTTAATACGATCAAAATCTTAATGATAGGACTTAGATATCAATGATTTATGGAAACAATATGAATTCATACATCATGAAGTATCTAACGCAGCGAGCGGGTAATATGGTTAATTATATACATAGGAATTAGCATATTTCAAACATTTTCAACTTTTCTTTTGTGCACTTTTTTAATTAATTTTTACTTTTCGTGAAATTGGTACTGGAATATTATGAATGTTAATAAGGTGACCATTTTTTTACAATGAAAAGGAGGACGAAAAATGCAAGAAAAAAGTACAAGTTAAATACATGTGAAACGTTCTATTAATTCAAACAAAAATACGCTAATTATGCTTACATTCTTTTTAATTATTATCTTAAAATTTTTTTTTTCCATTGAATGAATTCTTTTTTTCTGTTAACATATCATTTTATAATATATTGCAAAGTTCGGGCAAAAAATATCCTTCATACTGAATTTTACGGTAAGCACTGTAGCTAAAATATTAACATTCAATTTTGATTTCTCACTAGTCACTTCACAAAAATAATTACCAACTGAAAAATACTCTTTCAACTGGTGCATTAGTTCCAGGGCAGCACAACGCAAATTGTACAAGAACAATTACATTTTCTTATGGAATGTGTTCATTTTTGAAATGGTTTAAGTAATTTCACCCATATTTTATCAATTTCTCAGCATGTTGATTTTGCAATTGTTCTAATTTATAAAAATTTAAATGTACATTCAGTCTTCTTCCAACTTCAAACAAACAATTGTCATCTATTTTAATGTCAGGCATTTCTTTCGATAAAAAAACTCAACGTAAATTTCTATATCTGCCACTTTACTAGAGACCAAGTCAAAGAATACTATTGAAAACTGTTATTTCCTGTGATATTTGTTTGAGACCATTCTTCGACATTTTGGAAGTATGTTTGGTTCATTTCTGATTACAGAGATTAACAGATCAGTTTTAAAGTAATGAAAAGGAGAACGCTTTTCGAGGAAGGACAGAACCTATAAAAGGAGGACGATTGATCGCCTTATTGTTAAGGAATAACGAAAGTATGGAAATTAAAAATGTTACGATGAGAAAATAAAACAAAAGTTCAAATACAATTTATTTTCCCAAATTCAAGTAAAGTCAACGAAAATATATAGTATGGAACCTTCAAGAGAACCCAACAAATAGTGAATGGCATTGATTTATAGGAAAGAAAATGAGATGTAAGTATGAAATCATTTCTACAAACAAAATGTATTAATGACCATTTGCTTTGTAAATAGCATATGATTTCTATAGATCATGATTGATGATGGCTGAGTAATTGAGGCTTGTAATGGGGAAGATGAGTTATAATCGATGGGATTCTTTCTCAAGAAAAACGTTCTACAAGTATAATTTAATGTCTCAAACATGCGACCAGAAAATAAATGGGTGTTAACGAAGCTTTTGATATTAAATATTTATAAGCAATATCAGAGAGAGAGCAACTATATATAATCAAAACCGAATTAATTTTTTGAATTGAAAAATAAAGACAAACCTACTCTAGTGGTCACATTTAGCGTAATTTTTGTATTTTTCCATCATAGCGAAATGACAATGAGTTTCAAATATAGGATGAGATTTCTTATGTATAAAAATACATAGGTACTGTATAGGTATACACTATTTATTCAAAATAGAATTTTTATTAACTGCCGATTAAAAGTTACGTGATTTGCTTCCCACTACCGCGATAATTCGAATGGGCGTTCGTATGCGGTGTATTGGAATGAGAAAGAAAAGGCACAAATAAGCAATTTTTTTTTAAAACGTATATAAATTTTTTGCATACACTGTCAAGGTTCCAAAGCCTTCAGAATGGTTTTACTGACAGCAGCGCAAAAAAAAAAATAATAATAATCGTATTATGTATCTCCGAATAGTACATTTCAAGGAAATCACCCACGAAATGGTTTTAAAAATTTCATCTAGACCAGGGTTAGTCAATCTTTTTTTCTTCCGGGCCACATACATATGATGGCTATTTCACGCGGACCACAACATGTGGATTAATGAAGGAGGGAGGGGGGTAGAAATGCTTTAAGACCAAGATAACATAAAAAATTTAAAAAGCGGAAAACTTATCAAAATATTTAAACTCCTATTTTTTGCTTTTTTTTAATTACTATATTGAAGTTATACTTCTTATTGGGCGTTTGGGAAGAAGGATGAGGGTAACTTTTTACGATGCGCGTGCACATCGTCATGGATGTGACGCATACCGTCAAGGATGCGAACATGTGCTTTTTCTAGAAATATGCAGAATGGGACAGATCATTCCCGCTTTCAAAATTCTTATAAAAATATATTTCTCTCTCTCTCTCTCTTCACTTCCCTGAAGAAGGTGGCACCCAGGTTTGAACCGGGGACCTCTCGATCTGCAGTCGAATGCGCTACCGCTAAGCAGTATCCCCGCGTCAGCGAACCTTTGCTTTGCGTTCCGTAGGAACGGATATGAAAATGCCTTGTCTAGAAATATACAGAATGGAACAGATCATTCCCACCTTCGAAATTCTCTAGAAATTACTTCTTTACTATATTAGTTATACTTCTTTTGGGGAGTTAGGGATAAAGGATGAGGGTAAATTTTTACGATGCGCACTCACACCGTCACGGATGCAGGCGTATACCTTCACGACACCAATGCGCGCGCATACCGTTGTATAATATTTTAACATGCCTCTTTTTTTATGCTATGGGGCTGATATTTGGGGGATCATAAAAACTATTGTTATGAACCATACATGTTGGGACGCATCCCCATGTGCATTCCATCCCCCTACAGCTTTTTGACCAATATCTCGGCACCCGCGAGCCTCACGGTCCATTCGAACCTGGCTCATTCAATCCCTCTCTATTTGCTCTTTTAGTTATTATAATTTCATGCATGTGTGTGCTCTCATAGGGCTATTTCTTCCATAGTTTTTAATTATCTTAAACTTTTTTAATTTGTTTAAATTCACAATATCTTGGCTCCTGTTCGAGTCTCGGACTTGAGATTTGAACCAACTGTTCCACTCGTCGAGACCCATCCAGTCATCTACTTCATTCTCATTGTGTAAGGGGGAGGGCGTAAGCACTAAAACATCATGCTCTTATGTTAATCCTATGGGGACTGGAAAAAATTTCACACCCCCTAAGCAATTGAGTTTGGAACTTGATTTTTGATGGTCCACCCTATTTTCGTATTAGCGCGAGCTTTACGTGGAACTTCCCCCTCCTACAGGGCTTCCCCAGAAATAACTTGAATCCTATACCACCTTGGTCGACCGCACCGGCTGGATTCGATTGTTCTTCCTATGAGCACCCTAGATATATTTTTTCAGGACCATAGCCCCATTTCTTCACCTATATTTAACATTTTAAAATTATTTTTAAAGCTATAATTTTTTTAAAACCCCGTATAGCTCCGAGGATTTTTGAGATTCGTTAATGAAACTTAGACCATAGGTTCTCCTTGTTGAGCTGTTTCATCTGTAATAATTCGTGTGTAGACAGGAGGCTTAGGGGGCGGGGCGTTATCACTAACATTAGAATCCCCATCTTATTCCATTGGGTTCGATCTTTTGATGATGTAACGATATTACAGAGACAGAAGGATGAAACTTTGGGGGGATCACTTACTACTCTTTATATAGCTGGGATGTACGTGACCATTTACATCACAGTTGTAACCCGAGCTAGCACCGCCCTATTTGCAACTACAGACACTGGACCAGATCGAATGGATTCATTTTGTGTTTCCTCACAACCAGGCCCAGTTTCGAGTTGCTGGGGGCTCTGCTTCTAATTTATTTATAATTGCTTTAAGGGGGTCACTTCACGAAAATCCATTAAATAATCGATTTTTCAATTTTGATTGAAACATAAAATACCAATCGTTTTCTTTCTAATGCAGTTTAAATTTTTGCTCTAGCTTAATTAGAAGTATTTTTAATATTTTTTTAAAAAAGTTGTTTACATCTGTCAAACCCCAAAACCGCTGATTGCCACGCCCTCTCAAATCAAAACAAAAGACACATGCTACTTTTCAGCCTTATCAAATGGTTTAAATTGATTAAAAGAATTTATTTTGATCAGCAGCTTATCCAGGGAAGAAGTGAAGTGAATAGTTATAGATGTTTGTTTACTTACAGCCTATTTTTTACCTCCTTAAATGCAACGGATTTCTGCGATCGTTTTCAATAGTGTTTTCCATCAAAAACATTAATAAAACATTTACAAAACGTTTTTTAAACTCTGTTAAGTACTAAAATGTTTAAAAAACGAAAGAGTTTGGAAAGAAATGTACAACATTCCAAACTTTTATGGATTTGAATGTTGATAAGTCAGACAATTTCAACATAAATAAATCAGCTTTAAAATCTCTAAGTTAGGTAAGTTTAATAAAGAGTATGTTTCTTTTTTAGATTCATTTGAATGTTTCTGTGAAATTCCTGACATTATACTGTTCTTTTGTGCTTTGAAACAACATTAATTACATAAAATTAATGTAAAAACCAAGGTATTCACATAAATTTTGGTCACCAAATCTAGGATTTGGCTACAAAATTGTTAATATGTTGTAACTTTTGTGGTCTTATTCAAACATTTCTTATTACCAGGTTTTCTAAAACAGTAGTTAATCAAAAAAGGTACAAAATTATATGAAGTGGACACAATAGAATTTCATATGCTATGAGGTCTATTTAAATAGTAGCAGTTGCAAAAATATTTTGCGGAGTTATGCATTTGTCACTTACACCATAGTGGTTTTGTGATTCCATGCATACATTAAATAATGTGACAGAGGAAGTAACCAAAGTGTCTATGGCTTTAGCTGCTGCCGAAACAATATTTAATAATGGATAACCAAATGTACCAGTGGCTATCAATGGTACCTGGCTAAAAATAAGCTATATATTTCTAAATGGTGTTGTTACGGCAGTTAGTTTGGACACTGGGAAAGTTGTTGATGCTAAAATATTATCGCAGAAATGTTTGTGTAATTTTAACAGCGATGTACATAGCAATGTGAGTGTTCGGTAAGTTACATTCAAAATAGTAGGGGAATGGAAGTTGAAGAGGTGCACTTTTTTTTGTATCTCTCATCACTCGCAGACATTACACAATTTACGATATACACAATATTTGGACTATATGGGAACTCTAAAGCATACAAATTAGTTTTATAATCTAAAGATATGTCAATATTGAACAATTAGAATGTGTTAATCATGTTGAGAAAATGATGGGGACATGACTTAGGGCCTTAAAATAATAATTAAAAGACAGAAAGCTTAAAAGAAAAAAATCTCTAGGATGCCGTAATGGCTTGACAGATGCTGAAATAAACAAATTGCAAAGTTGCTATGTTTTGGCTGTTCAAAACAACTCGGGAAAATTTGGCAGCCATAAGGCAAGCTATATGGGGTATAATTTTTGATAAAATGTTCACAGGTTTGAATCTACGACACGGTTTATGCCCCATGGGATGTGACTTGTGGTGTAGATTTAATACGTCCACATACTGAAAGGTTACACATACAAGCATAAACACGACTTACCTATTGTAATTAGGAATTACATATACAAAGTATTTAGAGGTCACTAATCTTGAACATTTATCTGGATGCTTGCTTGATAAAACTCAAAATATTAGTGAAAGCGGAAATAGTTTTTGGTGTATAATTCCAAAAACTGTATTTGTGCAATTGGGAACTTCAAAAACTATAGTACATGAAGCTATACACTTATATAATCAAAGCTTCATTACCAAATTGAAAGTTTTAGATGTATTAAACATTCAACACCTGAATTTTACCAATGTCGAGCATTGCAAAAAGTAGATCATTCGTGTATTAGGAAAGCAGAATAGTCAGTTTTACAATGAACCAAAGAAGCTAGAATTAAAAACAAACAATTAAAATGTAGGCAAGAAGATGATCTTGCAGATGACACTAGCAATCTAAGTTATAGTTCTGGTATGCATTAGTTAATAGTAAGTTTTTACTTTAAATCACTATTTCTCAAAAGTGTAAATTTCAACACAAAAGGAACATTTTTGAAAAAACTACTTATTTTACAGCCTTGAAACTTTGCACATATGTTAACACTATACAAATAAATATTTTAATGAGAGATTTTGTCAAAAAATTATTCAAAAAATATTTATGGATTAAAATGTACAAGAATTTTCATCGTTTTAAAAATTTTGACGTGTTACTCCACATATGAATTTTTTAAAAAAAACTAATCAAAATTTTGAAAAATGCTCCCATTAAAATAATAAAAACAATACAATGAATACACAAAAAAAAAATTCATGACTGTACAACCAGCCAATTTTTAAAAAATGTTCCTTAAACTTGGTCATTTTTAACATTACGGAGATAGGGAAAATGCTGCGTGAAGTGACCCCCTTAAATGTTTTAATTATTTTTAAATAACCATAACTCGGGGACTCTTCCGGCAGATGTCTTAATTTTCTCAGGAACGATTCTTCCCGCCGAGACATTCAATGTGAGGTCTCAGGTGTCACATTCGGTTCAACTCATCTCGAGGTACAATCTGCCGAACCCCTCCTCCTCCATGTTGTTGGTCCTATTGTGCGGGGGTGTTTAATTTTATTTAAATCGTGATTATCTCGGGTTTGGCTGGTCCGATTAACTAAAGATTAGTATCGTATAATTCTGCTCGTGACCGCCTTTTGTCCTTAGCCCAGTTTGCTCTTTTCAAGATTTTTAGAAATATTTTAATCTTGTTACGCCAAAGAAGTAAGACTTTTTACGTGTGTAAATAAGTTTACACACACTTTTTTTATACTTTTTTCTTTTGTCACTAAATTTTTCTCTAAAATTTCTAAATTGGAAGCATTTAAGTATCACTCCTTTACAATTTCTGCTTTAGTAAACGGTGCCATATGGTTACCAATAACATAGCAAATTTCATAGGGTGTCGGTGTTACCCCACTGTGACATTACCACTGTCAAAACAATTTTTACTGCTGTAAAAAGTGTTCAAAAAAGTCTATTTATCACATCTTGAAAGAGATCTTCGAAGAAAAGTGTCATTGAACGGTTCCTGTTTATTCGTATTTTTTAAATACAATATTTTCGTGATAAATTCAACAAATACTGATCCATACTTGGGTTTCACTGCAGAATAGTCAACTTCCCAATCGTCTTGAAACAATCTATTTTCTTCGAACATTTTTCCCTTGCAAAATATGAAAGCGAGTTGAAAATTGGTTCCACTCATAAAATGGTCGCTACTCTACTGTTGTCTATTATCACTAATCAGAAAACAAATATCAATTTGCACCCATGCGACATCGACAGAAAAAATCAAAATTGATATATTTGATTTCTTAACAAGGAATTTCCCACCAAATTTTTATAAACAAATGAACTTTTCAGAGCGATGAGCTATGACCGGGCCACTTAAAACATCTCAGTGGGCCGCATGCGGCCCGCGAACCATAGGTTGAGTATCGCTGATCTAGACGAATTTAGAAGGAAATTTCAATTGAGTAAAGAATTAGAGAGGTCATGTGTCGTATCGAGGTTTCTTTTACTTAAAGAAGTAAAAAAATGTTTTACTCTAAAAAAAAAGTAACGGATATTTGAACAGGTTTCCTCAACTTGACTTCTTGAGGCTACTTTCATACATAACTTTATATGTTAATCTTCTTTGGGGAAAGAACATGATCCGTAGAAATGTTCATTGCTATTTAAATTATCGCGAATAGGTGAGTGAGGATAGCAGACAGTTTGTAGAGGATTACTTTAGAATGACATAAAGTGTCAGTAAGTGTTAGTCGAAGGATAAGTGGAATTTCTGAAGTTAGTTATAGTCTAGCAGCAAGATTAGCTTAGGAAAATATCTTGAGTAAATTGAATTGAAGATAATACTGCTTCCTCCCTCAGTTCAAGCTTAATTGCGTTGAAGTTTCATTTACAGATAAGTACTGGAAAAATTTTGTATCTATATATAGGTAGCACAAAAACAATTCATTTATTTATCAGGAGATTTCCGGAACTATTAAACACACATACTTAATATTTGGCAGGCATGCTTTTTTGTTAAGTTGAAATCGGCTAATTACGAGTTTTTCGGAAATCGACTTCAAGGCTAAGGACAGGATCAGGGGTGCATGGACAATATATAAAAAATTTCCCATTTTTGAACTACACTGGTTATCATGAATTAAAGAAAAAACACAAAAATAGCAATAACATGACCAAAAAATAAATAAAAGAAGCTGAGTGATATTAGATTATGCAAAATAGTCACGTGCCGCCGGAATGTGTCATTTGCGTGGAGCATAAAAATGGTTGTCTCAGAGCAAGGTTGCAATTGTCGCTGCGTGTCTTGAGAGTAGAAATCTGAAAAATCAAAATTGTAGCAGAGATCCCATGCCTAATTTGAGAGAAGAACTGTGATGGTGAGTTACTGGGGAAGACTAGAGCCAAAACAAAGTCATACAGAAGTGGCTAGATGGATGAATGCGAGTCCGTCTGTGATTCGTAGATTTTGGTAACAATTTCTAACCACGGATTTGGCATTCTGGAGGTTCAATCAAGGAAACTGTGATAGTGAGATATCGGGGGAGACAAGAGCCAAAACAAACTCATACAGAAGTAGCTAGATGGATGAATGCGAGTCCGTCTGTGATTCATAGATTTTGGTAACAATTTCTAGCCACGGATTTGGCATCCTGAAGGTTCAATCAAGGAAACTGCGATAGTGAGATATCGGGGGAGACAAGAGCCAAAACAAAGTCATACAGAAGTGGCTAGATGGATGAATGCGAGTCCGTCTGTGATTCGTAGATTTTGGTAACAATTTCTATCCACGGATTCGGCATTCTGGAGGTTCAATCAAGGAAACTGCGATGGTGAGATATCGGGGGAGACTAGAGCCAAGACAAAGTCATACAGAAGTGGCTAGATGGATTAATGCGAGTCCGTCTGTGATTCGTAAATTTTGGTAACAATTTCTAACCACGGATTCGGCATCCTGGAGGTGCAATCAAGGACGGTCATGCACTATCACGAGGGCCAATGATTTATAATAATCATTATGCGCACGATAAATTAGAGCCACATCTCCGTCTGAACTCAGATCATATCCCACTGCAAGCTCTGGAAGGTTAGTATCAAGGTCAACCATGCATTAAATGCGAAGCGATTGGAGGACTTTTATTTTTACGGATGAGCCCTGGTTTAGTCTCAAAAGCGATCGTAGGCATATTTTCATTTGGAGAGAGCCTGTAGCTTGTTTTCATCCATGGCACATCCGTGAAAGAGACGCATACGCATCAGGCATGTCCGTGTTTCGGGCGGTGTTTCTTTGGAGGGACGCATGAGAACGCATGTTGTTCTTTCATTGTTCGTGAGAACAACATGCAGTTGCTCCCAATTCCCCTACTAGGACCCTAGCCACGCTTTCCACTGCCTTGGAAGAGCAATGTGGCTCACACTTCTTATGGAATTAATAGACCTATACTATATGAGAGCATCGCAGATCGCTGCACATATGCTGTATTACTTCTTGGAGGATCATACCTCATATAAAAGATAATTTTCCTATACCAAACTGACACAAAGCCGATTTGTTCATCTTATACATATTCTAATATCTATAACACCATAATTGTCTGGTGATTTCTTTTTAAGATATTTTATACCTTCTAATGTGTTGTATAATGTGTATGAGTTTTATTAACCCTCCAAATGGACAGAACGGATTTTTCCGCCCTACTAGAGAGGCTTCGAAAATGGACTGCGCGGATTTTTCTGCCTTCAAGTAACGTTTTCAAAAGCGGATTAGCCGCACTTTTCTGAAATCCTTTCCCCCTTTTAAGGTTTAACATCTTGAAAAATAATGAGGGACGGAGGAAGCAACACAGCAGGAGTTTTATGGCTCGCAGGGAACCCCGTGTTTTGACTTCCCCCCAATCGTAAAAAATCGGGGAGAAATTTCTTTACAACCCAAGAAGTGTGTGTTTCTTTGCTAGCTTGTATTTTAAAAGTTTCCAAAAGTCCCAACGCATAAGTAAAATATGTTACAATTCCCTTTTGGTTTCATATTAATTTCAAACTGTAACAAGTTGGGGCGTGTCAGGGCAATCTGCTATTTTATATAGTTAGACAAATTATATCTTTTTTTAAGTATATTCTCTTTCGCTTCATTTTTCTTATTCAAAGCTTTCAGTTTGTGAAACATGATTATTTTATTATAAGATACCGAAAACACACATTAATAAAACATCAAACTCTTTAAAATTTGGAACCTTTTCAATTTTCCAACCACTAAAAATGAATAAATTTAAACTTCATCAAATCATTTGAAACATTTTCTTACACTTTGATAAAAATAATAACGAAAAAAACTAATTAAGATTTATTAGTTTTTCTTTTTAGATTTCAAAGCCTAAGTGTTCAGGGAAGTTTAAGTACAGTGCCTGGTTATATATTGTTAAAATACACCGAATTATATTTGAATTTTAAGTGCTTGAACTTCAGTTTACATCAAAGACAACATGAATGAAGATTTTCACACATTTTTTTATAACTTGAATGTTTGAATAAATGGTAATCAAAAATATACGGAAACATTTACAGTAGACATTTATGCATATAAATAAACATAAAAACCAATTTTAAATTCGAGCTATTGAAAAACATTCGAATTATATATTGTTAAAAAATATCTATTTATACAAAATACCTCAACATTTATCTTTTTAAAGGCTAACTGAATAAGTAATTAAAATCTGGATATGTTTTGAAATCTCGACCTTATAAAGCTAGAAATTTTATGTTAGAAATTCCATTTGAAATTTCGAAAAAAAAATGCATCGCGCAGTTAAAAATTATTTACCATAAGTTTTAGCAATTGTTTGAGTATAATAAAAATTTCAAATTTTATTATATAGCTTCTTTGGTATCTTTTAATATATTTCGGCCGCGGTAGCCGAGTGGTATAGGTATCGGAACGTGGCTTGCTTTGTCACGAGTTCGAGCCCAGTACCACTAAAGACCCGCCGTGTAGGGCAGCGATGCACGTTAAATCTGTCGAGAACTGAAACGTCCTCCCGTTGGTGTGGTGGGGTAGTTAGGAGAGAGGGGTGCCAGCTCAGGTGTCGTCCACGTCACTTGACCATGGTTCAAAATTACGTGGTCCGTCGCCAAAAGCCCTCGTGTAGCTGAACAGTGCGACGTTAATATTCAATCATTCATTTAATATATTTCGAAGATTTCATATAATTCGGTTGAAACCCGCATGCTAAGAGCAAAAAATATACTAAAAAAATTGATGAATATACAATTACAATAAATTCTTACATAGAGAAGCTAAAGCGAAGGAATAAAAAATTTTGAGTATATCTGAAGTAGTTTTCGAAATATTTATTTTAAAGTTTAGAAAATTTGTGTGCGTTATGTTATACTTGATATCAATTAAATGGTTAAAATAATGTGTTAATATTAGTCATGTAATCGTTTGATGACACATTCATATACTAATAAAAATTATCATGGTCATTGATGCGAATGTCAAGAATTTTATGTAATTTTAAATTCAGACATTAAGATATTGATGTAGAAAATATAAAACGATCATCTAAAATACATGAAAAATGCAGTCTGCTACAAAATGATCTTGACAAACAAAATCCGGCATTTTCGCTTACTATGGCAGAGCCGGCTTAGTCAGGGGCGATCTGGAAAACAGAGAGAGAACCGCGGTTTTTTGATGGATGCCGCTCTAGCTTTTAAAGCTCCCAGGAAAAATTATATATATATAAATTACAAATGCAAAAATAAATCTTGTAATTTTCCATACATTTTTATAACAACGAATTGTGGAATTGGCTTCCAATACATTGTTGTGTTTGACAATATCTAAGGTAACCAACCCTACTTTAGATAGATTTGTACTACTTTTTCGTAACCGTATTCCTTTTAAAATTAATTCGTGCAGCCGAAATACACCTTTTGTACCCTTAAAAATTTATGTTAACTATAACGGTTAATTTTAATTTATGCAACTTGTGAAATGTTCATAATTAACCATTTCCGTCTAAACAGTTTACATGAAAAAAAAAAAGTTTGACTCCTTCATTCATTAGGGATTTATATAAGATTCTAACATTAAATTTTATTTTTCACCGAATAGGATTGAGTGAAAGTGTATAGTGCTTCCACACCATAGGTCTGGGGTTCTATTAACGGGCTGCGCAAGGTCGACTCTGCCTTTCATCCCCGCTACATTGGGTCGATAAATGAGTACCAAGCTTGCTTCGGGTCTTAAACACTGAAGGTCTCTCTCTTCAGACAGACCACCAAATCGGGACATCTGTTCATGCACCTCAGCGTCCAATGGTCCTGTATTATGATGGGCACAGTAGCTCCTGGCCCTCATGGATTGTTGTGCTTCTGAGTTTGAGTCTTAAGTTTGAGGATTACCTCACTTTGGGGATACCCCTTAGATAAACATGTATTTCCACTCATTTGCAATTAAACATTTTTCTTTCAATTACGTTTATTTCAGAAGGAAGTTTGATTTTTCAAATGTATTTGCTTAATAACATGTATATTTGTGTATTATATTAAAAAATTTGATCAGTCCAAAATTACATGTTTTTAGCTCCTCTAAAAGCTTTTAGATTTTACAACTGATCTTACAATCCATATACGTTTTATAGTAGTATATTTAAAAATGATAAGGACATTTTTACGACTGTGTGAGCTGTTATGCCTCGTTTATAAATATAAAAAATTGCATTTAGCTACAGTTTTTAAAATGTACAGAAATAAGTGGAGCAACAGGATACTTACATATTATGAATATTTTTGACTGCAGTAAGATATATTTATATATTTCAGTTTCTTTGCAATTTGAATAGAAGTTGTAAGCCATTTTGCGAATAGTTTGATGTTGAGTATAAACTCATAGGCTGTTTAATATTGTAAAGTGTTTTACTTTGATACCAGCACACACTAAAATAAGGCTCATTTGCAGTTATATGATCAGCTTCAGTGATATTTAAATTTTCAAAAATAGTATACACGTACGAAAACATTCTTTCACAACCACACACCACACATCTCATACTATATCTTCCCTACAGCAGGAAATATTTGTGTATACTGAAAAATTTAATACAGGATACATTTCCAAGTGTTAAATTTGTTTTTAAAATTTGGTATGAATACATTGTGAAACTGTCGGTTAACTTCACTGAACAAAATTGTTTTAAGTGTACTGTTTTGAAAGACAAGATTAATTAGGGAGAACTTTTCTCACAATAGAATTTGTAATGACTGAATTGTGTGAAAATGTAGTTATCAATGTTTGACATTTTTCCTTGTAATAAAAGAAACAGAAAGATAAGAAATTTAACTTGAGTAGAAAATCGTTAGAAGTACTGTCATGCGCATTTGAAGAAGTATATCCCCCATTAAAATTAAAAATTATTGACTGAATGTCTGTTATGTCCATCACAAATGCCGATGTAGAAAAGGAATTTTTATTTAATACAAGAAGTTCGAAAAAGAGAACACTAGGAAGGAAAATTTAAATTTTTTCCGAAAAATATTCAGTTAACATAAAATATCTTTTATACGATTTTAATTAAAATAAATTAAAAGTATTGAAATCCTTTTTATGCTATTTTAAATTAAAAATATAACTGAATAGAGAAAGATCGGTTTTATTTCATAAATATAATCATCGTATGTAATATTTATTGTGTTATTGTTTAAAAATGAGATAGGGCCTTTGTTCTTTTTACCTCATTATTTTTTTAAAAAACAGGAAAGTGAGCGCGTTTTCTTACTCTCATATTCAAAAATGAATACAGGATGCTTTTTTCTGGTTCAAATTGCAATACCAAATATATATATATATATATATATATTTTTTAATTTTTAAAAAATGACAGAAAAATAAATTTTCTTTGAAGAAAATATAATTATTTTTCAACTTCTAACATACTATTTATTTCATTTTTTCCTCTTTTTTTTTACCTTTCATTTCGTTTTTAATTTTACTGTGACTGAACATATAGGAGAAAGAAACACCGAACTGGGTTGTAAAATTTTCCCCGTTCGACCACCCAAGTTCTAAAAGGGGAAAGGGAAAAGGTCTGTTCCGTTTTTGAAGGGAATCGCAAAATAAGAGTTAAACGCTTTCGGAATAACTTTTCAGGAGGAAGGTGTCCAGTTAGAGGGTTAAATTCAAAGAATAACTTTTTGAGTTATCGTCATTTCTTACGATTTTTCCTCAATTTATGATAGCCAGTATATATTAGATCTACACACTTCAAATTTGCCAGCATATTTTATTTGTTAAGCAGACACCTGTTAAAAATAGGATTTTCGGAAATCGACTCCAAGGAGAGAGATATAGAAGCGAAAATATAAATATACTTCCATTTTAGAAAAAAAAGGAAGCAAGAGGTGAGAACGATAAGAATATTTTCAATACTATCTCGAAATTATAATTAGATATAAATAACTTTTAAATAATATATAGTCGTGCAGCATCATTAAGTGCTCAGCAAAGCGGGTGGGTAACAGCTAGTAGTCAATATATTTCGTTAAAAATCGGTTTTGAACACTACTTTAAGCATAAAAGAATTCTTTGGCATTGTCATAAAAAATAAAGTATAAAATAATCCATCGTGTCTATGTTCAATTCAAGTCGAACGTTATTCGTCTGTTATATTTTGCCACAACGAAGAAAATGTAAACAAAAAATAACACATGTGTATATTGAATTTTAAATATATTTTATACTTAGGTTTATAACTTACTTATAGCAACAGTGTTATATTTATAAATGTCAACTTTCACAAAAAGATTACTGTGAAATTGAAAAAGAAAAAAAACACTGGAAAGTTGATTATTTATTCGTCTCTAAGCATATAATCTTTCTTATGCCACAAAGAGAACATTAACTTTCTAAGAAGTTTATATATTGAAAAAAAAAGCTTTTTTTTGCATAACTCAGCTGAAGAAAAAAAGAAAAAATAAGAAAACTATGTTTTGTTTAATTATGTGTCTGTAGATCTAATAGCTGATAAGAAGGATTTTTTTTATTTATAACTCCCCGTAACTCTCTTGTGAGTCGATTTTTGGAAACAACTTCTTAAGCTGATATCTGCTCAGCAAAAAAATGCTTTGTTATAATTTTTGTGTAATGTACACTTAAAGTAGTGTAAATAATTTATATCTAGAAGCATATCACGTTAGTATTACTTTCTGTTGTATTTATTTCATGTTAAAATTGTAATCTGCCTCACGCTCCGCCTATTTAAGCCTTCGAGTTCCTGGCGCCTGGCGTAGACAAAACAAAATGGGAAATTTTTTGCTTCCCACATAAAAGATAGATATATCCTGTCGCGAGATTTTTTAGCAGATGGCAGAATTTTTCCCTAATTACTTGACAATTATCGTTATATTTTTGAGACATCCCATAATATCGTTATAAATTATAGCCTATGTGTTATTTTGATGTATAAGCTATATCATTGTAAGGTTTCATGAAAATCCATTCATTCGTTTTTGCGGGAAAGAGGAACAAACATCCAAACAAACTTTCGCATTTATAATATTAGTAAGGTTAAGTACTACAATATTAACAAGTGAAACATGTATTGCATTTACATAAATATAATTTCGTTTACATACTTTCTATTAAATGATAATCTTGTTGCCTATCTGGTATAGTGGTTAGCGACGCTGATTGCTGCGCCTTTGGACTTGAGTTTGAATACCGGAGAAGACATGGATGTTTGTAAATGTATAGTGTCTTCACGGCATGGTGGTACTTTAAATAGCCGTCGAGCCGCAAGTCCTCACATGAGGTTGTAGAAGGGGAAGAGAGTTGGGAGTTCCCTAACCACCCCCAGGGTGTTCTCCCTGAAATTTAAGCGAAACCGAACTAACTTGCTCTGTCACCTGCATGGTACTGAAAGCTACGGCTAACGACAGGCGTCACTTAGCCCTTTGCCACGATAAATTCCGTAGGCCTTGATTTGGCCTTTGCCGATTAGGTGGCATTAGTAACAACACACAACAACAAATGATAATTACAATAGTAATTAAATCTCTTTTAAGTATAGCGTTGGTTTGATTGTATATATGAATGTCCATTATTTTATTTATACTACAATTGTTTGTTTTATATTCCAATTCTACATTTAGATTCTGATTAGTGATTACTTAAATATTTGACGAACTTTAAATATTAATATGTAGATTCTTCAAACCAAAATTAAGCATAAAACATTTGAAGTTCTTTGGCACTGATTGTAAAATCTAAAATTTTTACAGAGATTTCAAACTGTTTCCACGTGTGAATTTAGTAGATGCATTTTTAAATGTTTGAATGTAAAACTCGCTGTATAGAAAGAGGTTCGAGCTTTATTTTATTCTTTATTTTAACACATATTTAGTGACTAGAATATTCGTATGTTTTTTTTTTTAAATTTTAAGAGATGTTGTAAAAAACTATTACGAATGACGCTTTGTCAAATTTACTTGTGAACAATATAATTACTGTAATGGGTATTAAAATTTATTACTTTCTTATATAAGTAATATATAGGTTTAAAAAGTAGAAAACTTTACACAATAAACTAATTTTTTATTTAGAAATTGGAATAAAATCCACCACACACTTACGCTTGATACGTAATCATAGTAAATTAAAATTGCAAATAGAGTTTTATTCTGCACGCATTAATCTTAAAAATTAGCAGCAGAGCTTTTAGCTCTTTTAGTTCACTAAAAAAATGAATTCATTCATTTGACTGTTACACATACAAATTTAAAGATTACAGAACTTATTACAAGGCATAACGAAAGAAAAAACACTTAAGCACCTGGTTTAAATAGTGCAAACAAATCAAATATTTTCATTAAATTATAATTTGCAATATTTTCACAACGAAGAAGCTCCAAAAATGTTCTCTTTGACTCCGTGGTAGCAATTTTCTTTAATTTAGAGAAATTACTTAAATAAAAATTCTTAAAAAAGAATCTTTCATGAAAAAATAAATTCAGTTCACAGAGCACCTAGACATTCTTATTATGGTATTACAAATGTAAGCAGACAATGTATTTAAAACAAATCGAACAGAATTATAGATTTCTTTCATTTCAAATTCCCTATTAACTACTGAATATAAAACTACAAGAATGAACAATATATAATATAAAGTAAATTTACCTTATTAGATGACGTATTTGCATGGAAGTACAATAGCCTATGTAGTCGTAATCTGCACAGACATGTCTTTAATAATTTTCGTTAAGTAGAATAATATGATAAAGCTATCTCTAACGAGCAGACGATAATTTCCTTAGTAAGAAAAGACTAATATAACAATGCTATAAAGTGCAAAGAATATAGAATAATTGCTTTAGAATGTGTATTTAAGCGATTATGCTATTGTAATATTTTAATGGAAATTAAATTGGAGTGATCTGAATATATCTTTCAAAATAATTTTTGAAATTATTTTTTAAGGCAACACAATTGCTAAGAATCATTTTACAAATTCTTTAAATGTGTAATAAAATAATATTTTGAACATAATTCTTCTAAATATTTTTTTTGTTTTGTTTTTTCCTTTACAGCATTTCATATAAGAAACAAATAATCCATTTCTAAAATTTTCTATTTGATTTTATGCTTTCATCTTAGCTATTTATGAATTATTAACTTAGCTTTACGCAAATAGCACACAAATCAGAAAACCAGTTTGATGAAAAGAAAGAAAAATATGTAATTAGCATATCGTAAATAGGTTAAAGTAGTGCTCCGTAACCTTTTTATCGCTGCGGACCGGTCAACATTTGATAATTTTACCGCGGCCTTCTGAGGGTGGGACACGTTGATTGTTTACATTTTAGATTGTTTTGATTTAACAATTTTAATTTAGTTACATTTAAATATGCTTCCAGAATAAAATAGTTACACCAAAAATGAATAATGATTTAATGTGGAATATAAAGCGATTTTCGTAGAAAGTTGCACAAATCCGAGAGAAACTCACCACTTTAAATAAAATGGCAATAGTTTAATCTTATTTAGGCGGTCGGGCACCATTTGATCCACGAACCGGGGGTTGCGGATCATTGATTTAAAGCACTGCACCCATGAACACATTTTTATACCAAATTTTGATCCTACTCCCCTGTAATGAAATAAATCTTTTTCAATTTAGAACAGAAAAATTAGATTTCACCCTTAGGTTCAGAAAATGTTAAACGAAATAAAAAAATTGTATTCATAAGCATTATACAGTAAGATTGGTTTAAAATTAAACTTTGACAAAAGCATAAATTTGGTTACTAAATTTATGTACAAGGTGTATCAATTCTATTCAAAAATACTCTCTCTCACGCAACCTACTTTATCTTTTTAACAATGCAAATAATAATGCTGCTTTCGGTTCAAGTTTAAGTAAAATTTGTGGTCTTCTTTTCAGATCTGTCAACTCTTTTCAACCTCAAAATTTTTTAAAAAAGTTTTTGCATATTGCGGTGAGATTTTGGTTCCTATTTATACCTCATAAATGGGACCTTCGGCGATCGTCCGACATTCAATGCACAACGCTTGTTCTTTTTTTGTATTTTATGTACCCATGTATTATATTTTAACTCTAACAAATGTTTAACACGAAAAAATCATGACTAATTTATTTTAGCTTTCCTAATAATGGAAATGGCTCACATATATTTTAAATTGTATGAAGCCTTTCGAGAAAACCCTAACGTTGTGCACACATCCCCCACCACTCCGTACTCACAAAAACCCTCAGCGTTCCGTAGAAACCACTTTGGGAACATATGGTTTAAAGCAAGGGTGGGCAGACTTTTCCTGGGTACGAACTACTTCTAATTTTTTCAAGATGTTCGGGGTGGGAGGGTTGCACCGGTCCCCACCGTCTCCCATAGCCCTTGATTTTTTCCCGATTGATTATAATCTCATACGTAAATTTTAATTAAGCATTTGTATTCGTTATTAATAATTTTTTATTAATTAATGGTAATTATTTATATTCAGGAGTTTATTTTTTACCATTTTTCGTTCCCAGTAATCTGTAAAATAAAATAAAAAATACGTGAATAAAGAAAATACGAGAATGGTAGACTTTCTCACGAACCTCATTCCACTCATTTAAAAAAATTTGTGTGTGCCTCTGCCCTGTGTCATAGGGAAGGGTAGGGGTAAGTTAATGGTGTAAAATTTTTATAACTAAACTTATAACTATGTACTTATCTATAGAACTAAAATAAAAAAAACTAACACTTAAAACCCGCTTTTAAAGCAAAACGCAGGATACTAACATCATAATCATAGCCACAATAATAATAATATTGGAAGATACATTTATTATGAAACAGTTCGAAGTACATAAAAAAATAAAACTTTTTTTTATCTTAAGTTAGTTTTCGTTTCTAAAGTCAGTAGAAGAATTATAGTCTGCATACTGTCAGCCAATCTTGAATATGTCGGTATACAATAGGCTCAATTCATGATGTCACATGATAAAAACAAACACGTGTTTTCGATTGAATTCAAAACAAACATTAAATGTAACTTATTCTTGTTGTTGTACTTGTTGTTCTATTTGTAAAACTCAGATAAAATTTTAAATTTCATGTTTGGATAAAGATGTTTAAATGTTAGGAAAAAAAATTTCTTCAAAAAAAAGATTTTTTACAACTAAAAAAAATCATATTTTATGATAATTCTTTAAAATAAAATGTATTTTATATACAATGTACTTTTTAAGAAAAAGTTTCTGCAAAGAGCAAAACTTGGCAACACCGGAACGCGTGAATTGATTAGCTGGAAACACAAGAAAGTTTTCTATTGTGTTACTATGACGTCACATGAGTTTTAGAATTGATTGGCTAAAATCAAGTGGCTTTCACCATCATGCGACTATAACGTCACATGAACTGAGCCCATTACTGACTCTAGTCTTCAGGTGGTCACCCAAGAGTGTCTTTGCGGTCCACCGGTCGATCGTAATCGACGTAATGCTTATCCCGGTTTTAAAGCATCATACTTAGAATATTTCTTTAAATTACATTATGTGAAGTCAATTAACTAATAATCAAATATTTAACAAAAGATATTTTCCCCTTTGCTTACTAATATCATAAAAAGTAAAGGAAGAATATGGGCATTCAATAAAGGCGAGGTTCATGATTGAAACTAGATAAAAATTTTCATGTTATTTTTATGAATGGGTTTGCTAAGGATACATATTTCACTAACATTAAGGAAACCATAACTCGGTCTACATGAAACTAGTCAAAAACAAAATAACAGGTTAAAATTTGACATGTAGACTGTTTCACCTTTGTTATTTGTATTTTATTTCTTTTGCAACGTTATTATTAGTAGCAATAACATATATTCAATTGAATAAAAATTAATCGTTTGTCACACAAAATAAGATTCCTATATTTCGAGAAAAATGTTTTCTTGTATTTATGTATAAATAGGATTTTTCAATAATAAATCCAAAAACATTTTCCAAATTACTGAATTTCTTTTTTAAGAATGGGCATTCACAGGAAAGCTGTTGAAGAAAATTTTCTATTTTTTTACAAAAAGTGAAATAATATTTTCTCGCGTGAAGAAAATTTACTTACTTTATTCAAAAACCCAAACTCTTCAAAGCAATTTTTTAATAGGCCTTAATACAGATCTCTTTTAATTTCACGTCTCTTATATGTCAGGAAGTTTTATCACTTAAAAACAGTCTCTATTTTAAAAGAGGACACGTGATCAATAAAGGGTTCAAGATTATAACGCTGAATTTTTTTCATTAACAAACACAGCTGCAAAGGTTTGTAATAATTAAGGTCCCACAGCTTCGCACGAATTAATTGCTAGACTATATTAATTCATGTAGCAGAACAGTTAAAATTTCTGGAAAATGCTTGGGAACACTTTTAAGCCTAATTAAAATAGAACTATGTAGCATTTGGAAGTCTACATTTGGAGAAGTGGTCACATTTAATAAAAATGTAACATCCTTCTGTGATAATTACTTAATTATACGTATAATTATTATGAATCAGTAGAATGACGCTTTAGTAATAATTATATTCTATATATCAGAAGGAAATAAAATTATGAATATTTTTAGTGCCTTGAACAAACGTCAATGGACGAAAAGCATAAGCTATTTTGTCTTTTGAGTCAGTCGCAGACTTAGGGCCGAGATGTAAGGTTAAAAATGCTATGTAGGGTCTTACTCTCCCTCTTTCAATACATAATTGATGCATGAAAAATCAATAAAAATAATGAAAGAGCAAAAACCCAAAATATTGAATAACAGTTAAGCCTTAAATTTGGAAGTGTATACGTACATTATCCTAATAAATAAATTTGACTAATATATGTATATGCATGCGGTGTGTGAAATGGCTTCCTATTTATATAAACGTTATTTAGTATACAGTTCTCTATGGAAGGATTTTGGAATATATTAAGTTGGCGTCGTATTTTGCTTCAGGTATCGGAAAAAGTCGAAATTATCAGTTTCGATCAAAACATACATTTTTGGGTTTTTATTTTATTTTATTGAACAAAGGAACCTTTCAGTTTTACAGAAAACACGATATTTTGTTTCTAGGTTACCTGTAGGTGGAGTTACAAATAAATTATATAAAATTAGAAAAGCCAGAAGTGTATTTCTTACTAACCAAAAGGGGAAATTTAAATGGTTCAAAATTTATCGATATGTTTCTTATAACTCAAAATATAATAAGATGAATTTCTATGAAACTTTTTTGTAGTGAATAAACTAAAATAATATTTACTGCATGAATATTTTTGAGTTATGGCATGTCATTTCAATAACAGCCTCATACGTAAATTTATCACACTTCTAACATTATTTATTCGATCAAAACTAAAATTTTATATATTATTAAAACATCAAAATTTTAGTACATTCACAAGAGTGCATATAATTTGTTTTAGTATTACCTTTATTGATATAAGTGTATTACTTTTTCTTCAACTACATTAAAGAAATGTTTACTTGTATTTGTAATTTTTGCAAAAATTAGATAATTTTTTTAATTAGAGTTGGTCAAGTATTAAATTTTATTGGTACTGATTCCTAAAGTAGCATTTATAATGTTTTAGTATGCTATTTTTTTAAAAAAAATACTCCTAATATGTAATGTGTTAAGCTATCCATTTAGGATGAATTTATACTGTTTTAAAAAGCGACATAAATTTAGATCATATAGAAACAAAATTTCTGTAAACACATCAACAGTAGGATCAACACGAAAAAGCGTGAAATCTCTGACGAACAAAATCATTTTCCTTCTAATCCAACAACGCATCCTGCAAATTTTCAATTAATTCTCGAATGTTTTACAGAATCACAAGAATTATCTGTTAAACCAACTGGTCAGGTCCGGTGGCCGATACATCAGTTCACTGTTAAACTTGATGATATCGAACTTTTTGAGATTTATGTTTGCTGTTAATTTAATATTCCAGTTAAACAGGTAATCAATAAGAAAATTACGGATGTCCAGTTATCTAAGAGGGTTCAGGAACAAATTAAATGAAGAACAAGACCTGTTTGGAGAATTGGAATAGAAAATTTGTCTATAAAATTAGAAATTTGTAATGTGCACTTTTGCTTCTTACGCATTATACCGTCGACCAATTTCACTAAACCAAAAAATTCACCATATTCAAAAGTGTTGCCAACTGCTGTCATGATTTCCACCCATGCACAAAATATATTTCCACACAGGGGCATTCAAAACTAGCCCATCAAAAAATAAAATGCCTAAAATTTAGAAGAATTAAAAAATATATTTAAAGAAACACATACTATTGAAATCAACGATAGATGCATTAACTACATAATCCAGGTAGCCAAAACGTAGGAATGGCACATTCTTGCAATTTCGAAATTCGTTGTTATTATTTTCTTAATTTCATATTTGAATTAATTCAATCATTGGGATGCAATATAGAAGAATTAAGTATTTATCCTATCTGGTACGAAGAAAAAATACTTCAATTTCGGCTTACAAGTAATATAGCATTTGCTGAAACTCCTCGGCGTGTTTTAAAATAAGCTATAATTTCAGGACTTGGACATATAGTGCTCAAATATTTAATCTAGAACACATCCTTTGTTATAGGGGTGCTTCTAGATTTTAAGAAACTTCATCTGATTTTGCATTTTAAATTATGTTTCACTCATGTGTATGAAAATCTGTTGAATTTATTATTAAAAAATAAAAATGTTTCTCTCTTTAATAGTAATTTCGTACGTTACTTGTTGATTTCTTATCATAACATATTTGTGGCAACGGTGCCTTTTTTTTTCTTATTTGTACGATGCATTTGTATTTTATATTTACATTACTTTTGATGTATTGGCAAGAATTTTAGAATAATGTAATTTTTTTTTCCTTCTCTTACCCTGTATGTTCTTTATTATTATTCTCAGCTTTGTATATGTGTACCTTGCAATAACATAAATATTTTGTTTCATTTAATTAATTTCATTAATTTGTTTAATTTGTAACATGTAAGTTTAATGTGTACTACCGTGTTACATATAAACAATTATTTTATTCAATAAAGGTTGATCGTGGGGTTGCTGTTTCCTGGGGGATCGTTTTGTAGCTCTAAACCTATTTCGGGTGAGCTTGGTTTCCTTGCACATTCCACCCATAGCACTCACGCTCCTTCACAATGCGACGTAAATTAAAATCAAATCAAATCATAAGAATTTACATAACATAATTTGGTGTACAATGATAACATATCACTGCAATATTATTTTAATCATTTTTTTAATTAATGAATAAAGATTGTAAAAATAAACAGACTTATATAATTTTTGTGCGTGTAAGTAATATGCGTTGCAGAGGAGAGTCAATCAAATGTTGACAAATATAAGTCCCTAAAATTGCCGCCACCAATAATGCATTATTATGACTCCATCAGCAAAGTAATTCATAAAATTTAATCAAATTAATCTTTGAGCGTTTCGACAACGTCGATTAAATCTTTTCCTTCATAATAGATGATATCCAAAAGGTAGATTATTAAAACGATTATCATATCTAATTTTCTCCACACTTCAGAAATATTTGATTAATTTGAATGAAATATGATGAAATGGATTTTTAAAATTAATTGTCTTCAACAAAGTGAACAATTCAGATTATTTTAATGAATTTATAATTTATCTTATCCGTCGTGAATAGAAACTCACAATTTTCATTAAACTTTCGACCGATTATTCAGGAGTTAGAGGGGATTTTCCATTTAATGTTCCATTTATGTGATTAATTAGATTTTAAATTTAAAATTAAGTTTAAGTAGCTGTAGTTAACTGCACAATATTAGTTTCGGATGAATGATCTTTTCTAAATGTATTACTTATCTAAAAAAGTTGCTCAAAAATTTTTTAATCTGATCTAATTTGTCTTCAGGAAAGAGTTTAGTTCCAGTCTATTTATAAAGGGTGTTTTTTTAGAGGTATAGAACTTTAAATTGCAATAAAACAACGATGTATTATTGGATTGACATGAATTTTTTGTATTCGAAAGATAATCTTGTGGCATTACATTTTAAATATGATTTCTGGCATATGACTGCCACGGCTGGCTCGGATGTAGTCCAATCTGGACGTCCAAATTTCGATGACTTTTTCCAACATTTGTGGCCGTATATCGGCAATAACACGGCGAATGTTGTCTTCCAAATGGTCAAGCGTTTGTGGCTTATCCGCATAGACCAATGCCTTTACATATCACCAGAGAAAATAGTCTAGCGGTGTTAAATCACAAGATCTTGGAGGCCAATTCACAGGTCCAAAACGTGAAATTAGGCGGTCACCAAACGTGTCTTTCAATAAATCGATTGTGGCACAAGCTGTGTGACATGTTGCGCCGTCTTGTTGGAACCACAGCTCCTGGACATTATGATTGTTCAATTCAGGAATGAAAAAGTTAGTAATCATGGCTCTATACCGATCACCATTGACTGTAACATTGTGGCCTTCATCGTTTTTGAAGAAGTACGGACCAATGATTCCACCAGCCCATAAAGCGCACCAAACAGTCAGTTTTTCTGGATGTAACGGTGTTTCGACATACACTTGTGGATTAGCTTCACTCCAAAGGCGGCAGTTTTGTTTGTTGACGTAGCCATTCAACCAGAAGTGCGCTTCATCGCTAAACAAAATTCGCTTATGAAAATCGGGAACAACGGCAATCTCGTTTTGGACCCATTCGACGAATCTACGCCTTGCTTGATGATCGTTTTGATGAATTGCCAAACCAAACTGAGAATAAATCACTTGACAGCTGTTAAATCGGTCGCCATCTTGGAAAGTAATGCCAACTTAAACTTTTATACCTGGAAAAAAAAAACACTCTTTACATGGGAAATCGCTACCATACCGACAAAGTTGCAGGGTGTGTATAAGGTACAGAGACGAATCGAAATCGCATAGGAATGCTGGACTGCAAATGCCTTAGTTGCAAGCTATGGTGCAAAGAAGCAGAAACAGAAAAAGAACACAAGTAACATCACATTAATAGGGTAAAAAAATGTTACTGAAAGTTTGTACAACAGCAAGTGTTTAAAATTACGAATAGAAACCGTCTGGTTGGCCTGACAGTGACGCTGCATGGGATTCCTTACGTTCTGGAAAATACCTTGTATGTCACATATCCTCCTGACACCTACAGATGTTCTAGCGATGAGGTCTTTAACTTAATTAACGGAGGTTTCGTATGCACTAAAAAGAATCAGTTAACTCGTTAAAGAACCAGTTCCATGTAACCTTCTGTTCACACCTGCGAAGGTCATATGGTGTGGGACGCACCTGGTCGGGACGTTCCTGGTACAAACATGGAGTGGCTAACATGTTCGAAACCATATCTCCATACACTATCAGCACGTTGACCAATTCCTCATTTGAATATGAGTTCACACAAGTATCTCGGGAATCAGATCGCAAATACGCCTTTCCTGAAAGATCTGTGCTCTTGAAACCCTCCGTTCAGAGCCATCTACCACAGGACTCCCGGAGAAATCTTCTAGCACGTCATGAGTTCAATGCATCGTCGCTGTCATACTTTTCAGACGACTTCTGGTCGTACAACCGTTTAATAAAATGTTTTCTGACCCATTAATGTGATCTGTCCCTGTGATTTTTCTCTTCTCGCAACTATGACATTCGCCACCTTGCATTCCTACGTGATTCCGTATCCGCTTTGCATTTGCTAAGCACCCTGCAAGTTTGTCAGTCTGGTATCAAATCACCCTGTATATCGCATATACATATATATGCTTACTAAAAAAATCATGAACACTTGATTTCTAAAATGTTTAATAATAAGTTATATAATCGTTTTATCTATAAAAACTGCTTTAAACTTTTCTTTATCTTTAAGCATCATTTTTTTTAAAAAAATAACAAGCAGATGTTTCTGTGTGCAATTGTTATTTGGGTTAATACATCAAGAGGCATAAAGGAAACGGAATGAGAGTTTTGATCATATATTCCACTCAAGACATTAACGAGACATGTAAAAGGGGGGTAGTATTCCGAGAGTATTTCGTGCAGACGAGAATTTTTGAGTTCAGAATTCGAGAAAAATACATATCTGTAAAGCAAGCATGAGCAAGTATTGTTTTACTTATTTAGTGAACTGTATTTCATATATAAGTTACTATTTTCAGTTTAATTTCTTTTCCTGAAAAGCATTTATAGCACTTAAATTGCATAAAATGGTTTAGAACAATAAAAGTAAACTAAAATTTAAAGATACTTTTTTTTATAGAAGTATGTTCCAAAACAGTTACCATGAAATATATAAAAATACAAGCATTTGTTTCTGTTTTTACATGTTTTTTTTCTCCGACACTAATGAGAAATTTACAAAATCCAACCATGCATATACCACTATTAATTTCAGCTTTCAATCTAAAAGTAGTTAAATAAGTAAAAATTGCAATTCAGTTAATAACAATTTCAATAATTTATTTTTGATATAATTAACTGTGCATGTGAGGGGTCCTATTCACACTCTTTTACTAAACCTCTAGGAAAAAGATAATTCTTTAACTGTTGTTTGAGTTTAAAACCGCCTTCCGTGGCGAGAACTTAGTTTTATGCTAATTTGAGAGTTATCTAAACTCTGGAAAAAGAAGTGTTAGATTTAGTCGCTAAGCTGCTATAAAACGTAGATTAACGAAACTTAGAAAGAAGTTTTTGACCGGGATATCCATTTGACCCGGGAGAGAGACCTGTCGAGTACAGTTCCATTGGATAACACGTAGTTAAGAACATAATTACTTGCCTTAAGAAATTAAGATAACGATTAAATTTGACTGTTCCCTCAATTTATAGCATTTCTTGATAAAAAAAACTGAGAGATCAATAAATTTAGTTATTTTTATAACAATGGTTAATCAATGTGTGCCCCAACCTTCACTAGCGACCTCAGTGTCGCGACATGCTGTTGTTTGAGAAAATTAGAAATTTCGTAGTAGTTGGGCATTAGCTTTTAATGTAAAAAATTTCACTTTTTTTTCTTTCATCTACGCACAAAAGAATATTTTTAAATATATTTTTCTTATTTAGGCATAAACAAATACTTTCTTTTCAGAAAGACTTATTCTACTAAATTCATTCGATTTTTCAATTCCTACTCTTAGTTCACACAATCTCTCTTTCTTCTCTCTCTCTCTCTCTATATATATATATATTGTAAATATATATACACACACACACACACATATATATATGTATATTGTATATATATATATATATATATATATACTAGAGGACCCGACAGACGTTGTGTCCTGTGTACACACATCTTAAATTCAAAAATTCCAAATTTTTATGAGTAAGCTTTAACAATCTGGACCGTTTTGAGTAAAATGTGTATTAAAAAGTTATTACAATCTAATTACGTGCCAAGTGGTTTACTTTTGGGTTGCTTAGAAGTGAAACACACACACAAACTATTTCCGATAAGAAATAATTTTAAATAAAAAAAAGTTTGATAATGTGTGTAATCAATTAGCTACACAAATAGATTTGTAGGTTAGGATAATTGTTGTCAACGCACGTGTAAATTTATGTAAATTACTCACTTCAATTGCATACTAAATTTGCAGAATGTATAGTTTTTTATGTACACTTCAAAACTCTCCAAACACTAATTACATCTGAATGTAATAATTTAATTAACACAAACTTTTAAAATTTATTTCAACAAAATAATACGAAGTGACAAAATATTTTCCTGAAATGATCACAGCACCAAACTGTCAGGACCAACTTGAATTATAATAAAAAAATTTTGAATATTCTATACTACGATCGTAGCATAGTCTGCTGGATCCAATGTAAAACATTCCAAGAACAACAATTTATAAATAAAAAATTAAATAAACATTTCTAAACCGAATTATAAATCTAAACTATTCTCGAGTCCACTGCAACAAAAACTTTCATCAAAATCTGTCGAGCCGTTTAGGAGGAGTTCAGTTACATACACACGCACAGAAGAATTACATATATAAAGATTATTTGAAAAGATATTAATTAAAAAAGCTAAAAAGCGTGAATCGCGTCTGCATTTTCGTAACAATAAAGACCGGGTTTGGCCAGTTTGGCTGAAAATCAATTTTCGACGCCAACTTACGTCTTTTTCAATTCCTACTATTAGCGCACGATCTCTCTATATATTTTATTTGTTTGTTTGTTTATTTATTTATTTATCTTGGTGGAATTTTTAATCGTTAATAAAATGCATTTTAAAGCTCTCAATTGAACTGAAATGTAATGTACATGCTTATTTTGGATGGCAATACAATAATTATATATATATATATATGGATATAATATAATAAAATAAAGTGAAGAAGTACTCGAACCCACAGTGCTAAGGAAGTAAGAAATTGAAATTCAGCAGACACAACAAATATAGATAGAAAAATGTCATTGGACTAAACTGGAGACCTATTATGATTTCTAAAGCTGTCACTGAATTAGGCCAGCGAATTACAGTTAAGCAATGCTTTGTGGATCCAACCTTCCCCGTGCAGCAGAAATTTTCTACATAATAGGGGGGAAAACAAGTTGAAAAGTTAAGCCTAATACAACACGTGGATGTAGAACCTAATAAAATCGTAAAGAGATATTGAGGAAAGAGAACAATAATGAGTCTAACAAGGAGAGGAATAATAATAAAAAATTATGTAGAAAATATTAGGATAAACTTACTTGTAAAACAAAATTCCTGAGATTAAAAATACAACCTACTGCGATGAAATCCTACGTGAAATGGCAAAATATTGAAATGCCAGCGCAGGAAGGAAAAAACCGTGGCGCCATCTGGATAATTATTTTGCAATTAAACTAACCACAAAGATAAATAAATAATTAAACAAAACATAAGAAATTTTAAATAAAATAAAGAACAAAGTTCAGAATAGATAGTATCAAATAGAAATATATTAAAGTAAATTTACTTGGATGATTATATACTAGAAAGTTATATTGCAAATAAATTAAACGCATAAAATAGTTTATAATATTTTATAAAAATAAACTAAAAAGAGAAAAAGAGAAGAAATATTAAATAAAATATCGAACTAAGATAAAACTAGATTGAATTAGAAATAGAAATATAATTAAAAATAAATTTACTAGGATAATTGAATTCTAAACAATTATTGCAAAATGTCACAAAATTATTATTTATTAAAATTTTATCAGTAACTAAATCATTGTTTCTTCTTATAAAATTTATGATAATATTCCTAAATATTGATAGGTGTAAGTTACTACCCCAGAAAGGCATTTTTATAATGTTAAAAACAAATGAGTCTATTTTATCAAAAATATTACTTGAAAGCAAATTATTCTTAACGTTTAATTGAAGGTCCAAAAAGTTAGCTGAATCATTATTATAACTAATCTTTAATAATTTTAAATAAGGGGGATAATAATTAAAGCTAGGAACAAAATCTACTATATTACAAAAACAATTAAGCCATCTATGTATCTAAAAAAGTAACAAGAATCACATAACTAATACTTTCATTATCATAAAAATGCAAGTAAATATTTGCTAAGCAGTTGCTAGCTGATCCACCTTGTGGTAATCCTTTAATTTGCTAATAATAAACGTTATTATGGAAAATACAAGTTTCTTTTAATACTAATTCAATAATAGAAATATATTTATCATATTTTATTATCTTATTCAAAAAATATTTCCTATATGCTATTTTAAGAATCTTAAACATGTCTTCTATATCGATGGAATTAAATAAATCTTCAAAATCATAGGTATAAATAGAAATAATTCGTTTACCATGCATATACTTAATAATGTCCATACTATTCTTAACTATAATAGATTTATCAATTTTGTCTAATGTAGATTGAATAATATTTTGTAGCTTCTTGCCCGGATGTGTAATACAAGTTTTAAAACCATTCGTAATAGTACTAAATTTAACAGGATTTTTATGAAATTTAGGACTTAGGAAAATATGTGGAAATTTAATATCCAGAATACGTAAAACACAATATATATATATATATATATATATATATATATATATATATATATATATATATATATATATACAGGGTGTTTCAGCTAAGATGTTACAAACTTCTAGGAGAGGTAGGGGACAACAAGACGACTCGAAGTATATAGGCAATGCTGGGTCGGAAATGCTTTCCTAAGGCTCCACGCGCCAACAAAATTTAGGGTGTAAAACTTCAACTGGTCTTAAAAACGGGAAAAATTGTCGAAACGCTTTGGGTTTTGGTCAAAATTTTTGTTATTATATATTATTTCAGAAAAAAAATTCTGAGCAATATTGCTGCTAAAACATCGCTAGAGGGCGCTTTAGACTTTGGAACGCTAGGGAAAAAAAATTTTTAATATGTTTTTAAGTTTTTTAATGGCTTTCATAAGTTGAAACTTTAACTTGAATTTTGATACCAGATTTGGTATTCTCCGGCGAAAATTGATGTAAAAAATCGAACATTGTTCAGGGCACTTGAAGCACAAACGGTGCTAAAAACGAGCAAAATGTTGGATTTCGATGCAGTTTGCACGAAAAGCATTCCGTTACTGACTAATTTGTTCAAAATAAATTTTGACTCGGTAGCCATTAATCAAAGCCAGAGGGCGCTTTCAGACATTGCAACTTGAAACTCATTTGGATAATTTTGTGGTTGGGTGTAAGCCGAATATTACTAGCAAATTTTCCTTTAAATGGGATTCGAGTTGGTCTGTGTTGCAAAAGTAATTTTATAGCAAAAATTTTAGTAAAAGAGGGTAAAAAAAAAAAAAAACACAAGTACCAAAAATCACAAGAAGTAAAACACGTGAAAGACTCAAAATAGGAGGAAAAAAGCTGTTTACTAACTGCTATGCATAATCATAAAAGAAAAAGTAAAGAAAAGAAGGAAAAACTGCTGTCAAAGAAGGTGTTCGAACTGACGCCCACCGCATGTGATGCAGGCTTCACATCTTCGTTTCATGGAGCGTCGAACATTCGATAATATTTCTGAGTGTTTCGTATTTCCCCGGCTGCTGCACTGATGCGTTCTTCAAGTTCCTCGGCGCTGTTTACGGGTGTTTCGTACACCAAGGATTTCATTTGCCCCCAGAAGAAATAATCCAGACAGGAAAGGTCTGGCGATCGGGGAGGCCAATGCACTGGACCTCCACGGCCAATCCATCGTTCACCACATGTTGCATCCAAGTGACTCCGAACAGAAATACTGAAATGTGCGGGGCTCCATCTTGCTGGAACCACATGGAAGTACGAGTCGCAGCGGTAACGTGTGCGCTGTCCAATAACTCTGGCAAAAAGAATATCAGGTAGCGTGGACCAGTCAGGCGATCAGGCAGAATGTAGGGTCCTATTAGATGATCCCCTAGAATGCCAGCCCATACGTTAACCAGGAAACGATCCTGTGAAGCCCGAGTACGTGTTACATGTGGGTTCGCTGCTGCCCACGAGTGGCTGTTATGGGTGTTGAAAATACCCCCTCTCGAAAAAGACGCCTCATCTGTGAACAACACGGAGGCTGCAAAAAAGGGATTTGCAATTCGTTGCTGCAAGTACCTCTGTGAAAAGGCCTGACGAGGTGCAAAGTCACATTCTTTTTTAGTGACTGGACGCGCTGGTAGTGAAATGGATGCATGGGCACTATCATCGAGAATCCTCCAAACGCTACTGTATGAAATCCCGATTTCATTAGCGATACCTCGTGTACTTAAACTGGGAGTGGTCTCTACCATATCTAGTACAATTTCCTCGTTCAATTCGGTACGTGCCGTCCGATCTCGATTACGTGCTGCCTTCTGGAATGAACCGGTCCCAGATAATTGCTGGTGTAGGCGAGCAAACATGGTATGAGCAGGAGTCCGCCTGACAGGGAGGCCTTTCAGCGTACAACCTCTGAGCGGCTCGACCATTGCAATCTGTGGCCCCGTACGCCAGAATCATATCTGCTTTCTCTGCGTTCGTGTACTCTGCCATCGTACAGCCAGTCTGTGTGCGATGGAAATAAAGCTTCCTTCCAGCTGACTCCTTCTTATCGTTCTGTTCCTCTGGCGGCTAATTCAACTCTCGACGGTGAAATTTGCATATTCTGCCTTTAACACTCTCTCGCTAAAATTTTCACCGAGAACCCTGCTCGCTTTATTCACTGCCACGACACTTGCAATTCCTGGGCTACGTATCAGGCTTTTGATGGTCTTACTGCTTCGAGGAAGGGCATTTCGACCACCTTTATGTTATTCCGAGTCGTTAGGTGTACTCCTCCCCTCGTTGGTGAAAGAGTACACCTAGATGAGACTCGGAATCACATAGGAAAGGTCGGTCGGAAATGCCTTTTTACTTGTCTGAAGCACCTATGGTTTTAAATTTGGCAACAAAGTCAAAATTTGTTTTGAACAAATTAGTCAGCAAGGGAATGCTTTTCGCGCAAACCGCACCGAAATCCAACATTTTGCTCGTTTTTTAGCACCGTTTGTGCTTCAAGTGCCCTGAACAATGTTCGATTTTTTACATCAATTTTCGCCGGAGAATACCAAATCTGGTATCAAAATTCAAGTTAAAGTTTCAACTTATGAAAGCCATAAAAAAACTTTAAAAAATATTGAAATTTTTTTTTCCTAGCGTTCCAAAGTCTAAAGCGCCCTCTAGCGATGTTTTAGCAGCAATATTGCTCAGAATTTTTTTTTCTGAAAAAATAAATAATAACAATAATTTTGACCAAACCTCAAAGCGTTTCGACAATTGTTCTCGTTTTTAAGACCAGTTGAAGTTTTGCACCCTAAATTTTGTCGGCGTGTGGAGCCTTAGGAAAGCATTTCCGACCCAGCATTGCCTATATACTTCGAGTCGTCTTGTTGTCCCCTACCTCTCCTAGAAGTTTGTAACATCTTAGCTGAAACACCCTGTATATATATATATACATATATACATTGTAAGTATATACATATATTATACATATATACACTGCTGGACAATTGCTAAGGACGGATAACATTATCATCCATAGCAACTACAAAATGAAAGGAAGCAAAATGTGGAAAATTAAAAATTATGCCTGGGATATTAGTAAGAAAGAAGTATGAGTATGCAAATTTTTCCCACGTCTGTTCATCACGTGATAGCGTTCATAAGAGCTTTAAAGGTTTTGACGCGTGTGGACAGTTGTTGTTTCAAGTCAAAGTTTTACAAGAAAGATTTAATAGACGAACTTAAAATTTTTGGCATGTCTTCCCGACATCACATAGATGATTTTATGCGTGGCCGAATTATTGGAAAGATCGAAGAAGGGCGAAAAATAACAGGTGTTGCCAGGGAGAGTTCGACATCGCTCACAGCGTTGTTCACGGCTGTGGAAGTCATTTAAAACTACTTAAATGTGTAGTAGACGGCACGGGGGAGGTCGTGTTAGAAACAAGAACCGCAGAAGACAGATATATCGTCCTCTCAGCAAAAGGAACAGGCACTGAGTTCTCAGCAGGTGGCAAATCAGTTTCTTGCTGCCTCAGGAAAGCAGATCTCCCGAAAAACTACCTTTTTGCCAGACGTTTGAGGAGAGGAGGGACTACACGCACGCAGACCTGTTGTGTGTGTCCCATTGACCAGACGGCACCGTACTGCCCGTTTGCAATGGTGTCGTGAGCATCACAATTGGACTGAACAGGACTGGGCATGCCTACTATTCTCAGATGAGAGTAGGTTCAGTCTGTCATCGGATTGTAGACGCCAACTGATCTGGCGCGAGAGTGGTACTGCTTATCGTCCAGAAAATATCCAGGAAAAGGACCGATATCCGACATGCAGTATCATGGTGTGGGCCGGCATTGTGATCAATGGCTGCACGCGCCTACATGTGGTTGCGAATGGGACTATGACGGGCCAACGATACATTGATGAAGTTCTACTTCCTCATGTTCGTCTTTTCCGTGGTGCTGTCGGTGATAAATTTATTTTTATGGACGACAGCGCAACATGTCATCGAACACTCGCTGTTCAGGATTGTCTAGAAAGCAAGGGTATTCAACGTCTCGAATGGCCAGCGCGTTCTCCAGATCTAAACCCCATTTAAAATGTGTGGGATGCTTTGGGGAGGCAAGTTGCTGGTCGAAACTATCCTCCGACAAACAAGAACACCCTCATCCATGCACTCACAGAGGAATCGAAAGATAATAATGTAAAGAATAAGATTAAATGAAAATAAAAAAACCATAGGTTTGTGATTTTTAGGGTACCAAGTCCTCTTAAACAATGTAATTACAATTTTAATGTGGTTAAAAAGTTTTAATGTTAATTTAAAAGTGTTAACCACCTAATATTGTGATTTTGTTATACGTATATACGTTTTTATATTAATTGTAATTACTTAATAAAAAGTAACTAAAATAAAATTTTCTTTGTTGACATAAGTAGAAATTGTCTTAATAATATTATTTTATATTACTTGTGTTATGCTTTAAGGGGTCACAGGGGTGTTAAATTTGTCTGGAGGTCTGAAAATATAAACAATTTTCAAACAGGTATAATTTCTTTAAATTTAAGTTAAATAATTCGAATCTTTTACACATTACTTATAAAGGAATGGGGCTTTAGAAAAGTATAAAATGTTTAAAATATAATCATAATTTTAGAAATTATAAGCATATGAACATAAGAAACATTTCTATAAGAAATTTTTATTTTAGTTTTACGTCTCGCGCATGTTCTTTTCTAAAAGAGTAGGTTTAATTACTAGCTTTAAGTTGATTTGTAGCTTAATACTTTGTAGCTACTTTTATATAAATAGAATAATAACTTACGTGTTTTAATAAATAAAAAATATGCATTTTTAAAAAATATTTAAAAAATTGCAATATTTTACAAATATTTTGAAATACAAAAGATATATAATACTAAAATTAGGTAGGGTTTAAAGAGCATGATGCATTGTATAATTAATTCTATAAAGTTTTATACATCAGAGGCTAATATTTTAGAAAATAGTGTGCGCAAAGCAAAAAATACTTAATATTTATTATAGAATTTTCATATGCTTATGACTTTTAAAATTATTAGTATATTTTAAACATTTTATACTTTTTTGAAGCTCCATTCTATTTTAATTAATACGTAAAAGATTCGAATAATTTAATTTAAATTTAAAAGAATTATACGCGTTTGAAAATCGTTTATATTTTCAGACCTCTAGAAAAATTTAACACCCCTGAGACCTCTTAAAACTATACAAACGAGTCTCATTATTTTTTTATAACTGGCATATATATGTACACATACAAGAATAAAAACAGAAAAATGTAAATCATTCTAAATCATTATCAATGCAATCTTTCTAAATCATTATAGGAACAGTTGGAAAAGAGTTAATGTTTAGTTTTGGTAAAAATACCATTAAAAATAATACGTCACAGCCTTACAATTAGATATTAACATACTCTACAAAAAAAAAGTTCTAAATCCGGAAGAACACCCAAAAGTTTCTCTTTTGTCCATTGGCTTAACCATATTTTTCCTTCTGAAGTAGAGAGGAGAGTTGCCAAAGACGAGATTAATGAGAAGGAATAGTTCCGAGGATCAGAAAAGGCATCACTTAAGTCCTACTAATCCAGGTCTTTCTGATTGCTTAGTATTTATTTTTCAACGACCATTTGCTTTTTTTTTTTTAGTGGGTTACCAGAAGGATTTTCTTTTAGAGTCATTTCTCTTAACTTGTGGCAAACAGCATTTTCCTTTCTTCGAGAAAGGAAATCTTCTACAATATTAATTCCACATTAATAGATCACAATATGCTATTACTTATATTGACGATTTATAAGAGAGAGTCTTAAATGAATAAGTGATAACACATTTCCTGTTTCTATTTTTGACTTTTGGGGGGATTTCTTCAGAGAACAAGAAATCGAGTGTAACTTATTTAACTTGAATATTTTCTCTTGATCATCTACGTTAAATCATATTTACTTCGATGGAGTGATATCCCGGGTAATCTCGTATGGAATTGCTATTTTATTGTTATAAATTGTGTAAATTCAAATTTTGGACTAAATAATCTCAACGGTAATTATCTCTACTGATAATGTATCTTTTGAATTTTTGTCATGTTCATTCAAGTAATGAGAACGACATACTGGCATAGCTGGTCCTGAGAGGGCCCTGTATCAAAATTTCTTGCATACCCTTTTAGGAGGAAGGCTCCTTAATATATTAACAGCATTTCCCTCGTATATGTTAGAGCGCTTGAATCTTGGGGGCCTCATCTATTTGATACGTCGATATCTACGCTGCAGGAACGACGCCTGAATTCACACCGTTGTGTTTCTTGTTGTTTTTGCTAATCCCAGATTATCTAGCAATGCTAGACAATCTCCATGAATTCATAAATCTCTAAAAGGCTTAAAAAAGAAGTGTCCTGAAGGGCCTTGTCCTTTTTAGAAACTCAAACAAGCAAAAATGTAGGCAGGTGAGACCAGATCGAGATAGCACCAGTGGCACTTTGGGAATATTATCTGACCCTGACGAACAGTGAGAACTTTTGTATGACAGCTCACATAAAGCGCGAAAAGTCGTTTTGATATTTCCCAGGCATCATCCTGAATGAACCTCCTGCCTTTCTTCCAAAATACCAATTATGAATGGAAAGAATTCTTCCAAGTTGATCGAAATCAATCTTCTTAAAGGAGGATGATTAGCTAAACGTAAGAGACTCGGTGAGTGAGTGAGGGAGGGAGGGAATATTAAAGTTGCACTGTTCAGCTACACGAGGGCTTTTGGTGACGGACCACGCAATTTTGAACCATGGCCAAGTGACGCGGACGACACCTGAGCTGGCAAGAGACTCGGTAAGGCTCTCACCAGTGATGAAACGGAGAATATTCGGCCCCCTACAAACATAGTTTTGGGGCCCCAAGCTCAAATTTTGGGCCCCTAGAGTCCCTAGTCCCCCCCCGCAATGCGGGAGTATACTTTACGCCACAATCTTAACTTTCCTCAGACGCAGTCCTGGCCAAGAAACCGGCCTTCTGACTATCATCAATTCCCACTTGGGATGAGACCCACTGAAAATATATACTATGACTAAAAGAATTTCAATCAAAATGATTTAAGATATACAGATTAGTTTGGTCTTCAAAAAAATCTCCACTCTTGGAAGCTGAAATGAAGCACAGCTTCCAGTCAGAATCCAAACATCTTGAAATTAATCCTCGAATCACATGAAAACTGAGCCTCCCCTAATGAACCCTTTCTCATAGCAATAAGCTTCAATCTAAAAACTGAACAAAAACTTGGATTTTTTAATCTTAATATCCACGGCAGCAGTTGGAGTTAGAATGTGTATACTCCACTACCAGAAATACCCCCATCACCTCTGTCCACCAAGTCCTGTCTGTTGCCACAAAATGGCGTAGGGGTGTACCCAGATGGTATGGGTAATGAACGTTAAGCGAATTTTCTCTTAGTAAGGTCTCCCTAGGCGTGAAGGCCATACCATTGTGCTTAGCTATATCAGATAGGCACCCGGATTTAACCTCTTCAGGACGGGGCGATTTTCTATGAGACTCTTGCTAGGGACGGGGTGAATGCGTAAGGACTTGCACTTCAGGACGAGGCGTTTTCGTCGCTAAGAAAAAAACTTAAGAAAAAAAGCATAAATAATAAAATTTCAGTCACAGCGTCGTAATTTTTGGTGCCTCTTTAGATTATTGCACAAGTTGTCAGTTACGATTAAACTATAATGCAATAACGTTTTTCCTTTAACTTACATGAAATTATATTTAAAAAAATATGACTTAACTTGGGAAATAAATTTCGTTAGCATTATTCATTTTTTCCAAAATTTTCATTGACAAAACACATTAATACTCTTTCAAATTAATAAAAAAAATTACGACTAAGATTATTTACAAAAAGAAATGGCAAAACTAAAATGAAGATTGAGTGTGGAGAATCGCGAAGCATGGAGAAACGTCAAGTCCTACATTGTATGACTTGCAAACATAAAATGTTTGTTGCGGTTTTTTTTATTTACACACAGTTTGTGACTATACACTTTGGCTTTTTCCACCCTTTTTTAGTCATATTAAGGTTAGGAAAATGCCTTCAAATTAACCAAGTAATAATCTTAAGTCAAGGCTTTGAAATAAGAAAAGTACTCTAAATATATCCGAAAGCAACAAAAACTGTAACAGAACTGACGCTAAAACTCTAAAATACTCCACACTGTTAATAAAAAGAAAACATAAAAGCATTGGGAAAGAGTTATTACAAACGCGAATGTTTTATATCAAGTGGAAATTTTACGATCTATTTGCTTACATTTCGACTATCCCCTCCCCCGCCGCAACAGATGAACAAAATACCAAATCCAGAAAGAATATAAACAAACTGAAGGTCAAGTTACTCTAGCTGTGTTCAGTTTCAATACAATAGACATAAGGTGCCATCCAATGGTCATTAAAAAACGTTCCAGCTGATAAGTCATACATGCATCGCCCAGCCTACCAGAGTGTTTTTCTAAAATGCATATTTGCACTGCCCGTCCATGAGGTGCATTCGTGATGAATGCATATTTGCACTGCCCGTCGTGAAGGGCTTAAATCAGTCCTCTCCATTAAGGTGCCCATGGCCTTCGGGTCAATTTAAATTGCTCCTTTCCCTTTAACATGAATTTAAACCATAGTCAACACCAACGCATGCATAATGTTCCAGGTTCGGTTTTATTTTGACGTGCTTTGGTCTCCTCTTCCTCAAGAGGAAATTTTGATAGAATCTCAGGAGTTCAGCACTAAACATTGTCCTACAAGTAACTAGTGACTCTCAATTACCAAGATATCATCGGTGTTTTGTGGCCCTTACAGCCGAACAATCGTGGTGGTGATCTAGTGACCGGATAGTCGTGTGTGTGATTCCTAGGGCAACTGAAGAACCCATCGTGTAATGGGGTTGATGCATATTAAATACATTGTGTTCATTGTGTGGATGTTTAAATAATGGAATGCAATTTCAGCTTTTTTCTACGCATTTTGTTTCAAATTAGAATGAAAGAGGTCATGTGTAATTAGTCCTTGCGTTATTTTAGAATGCGACGTTAATAATACTGAATAAAAGCAATGTTATCTGTTCATTCTTTTCTGTTTCCTTTATCTATCTAAATCAGTGCTTCTCAAACTTTCTGTACTTGCGACCCATTTTTGTAGGGTTACCACACCCACCTATAGGGGCAGCGCCCCACAGTTTTTTGAGAAACTCTGATCTAAATGCGATAAAAATTGCTAGCAACCATGTTGTCTTTAAAAAGGAAATATTTAGTAGTAATGCCAAATCGAAGCTTTACTACTAATATTCCACATAATTAATATATTAAAGAAATTTTGAAATATAAGATTTGTTTGAAGAGTTTTATATATAAATAAGTTGAAAAATAATTGAAGACGTGGCTTACATTATACGTATAAACAGAAAATTTGAAAATTTCCAGTTACTAGACAGAAATACAAATTTCCTTTTACGATGGATATGTATATATATATAGTTACTGATACTTTTTAATAACAAATTTAGGGGAAAAAAGCGAAAGTGAAATTTTAATCGAATGAATTTCCCATATTCTTATATTTCATTTCCCCGAAACATTCGTTTGATTTCATGAGAAAAAATACTTAAAACGATTGTTTATTTTAAAAATTATTGAAAGCTTAATTTGTCTGCCTCTTCTTGTTACAAACACACCTGGGGAGCAAAACGGTTTTTTTAAATAGGAAATATTTATCTGAATTAACTTATATCATTAATTACGCTAAGAGACGTAATCGTTAAAATAAATTATATTACTAAGCAGAAAACGGGAGTAATAAAACAGAAATTTTATTTAGTGTTAAAATCAGTTAAGTAATCTTTTTCGTATTATTTGCAATAAAAAAACATAAATATAAATTCTAATTTACAAAGATACGAGCATCTGGCTACATATTTGTAAATCCTTGCTATTAATCTAACTTTACTTGAAAGATAAAAATGTTTATTAAATAAATTAATTCGAGAATCAGTAACATTTCTAATTATGATAACCACTAACGTGTATTTTAGTTAAATTAATAAGAAAAATAAACTGTAGAAATAAAAACTATTTAAAAATAGGATTGTTGTGGTGATATTTAAAATAGTTCACATTATTTATAATATTTTCTATGGTACACTTTATTTCGTTCATCAGAGGATTTTGTTCGATATGAACTAAGTTTTGTAATATTTGTAATACCTTCATACACATCAAATATATAAATTCAACATATTTATACACAACGAATATATAATAAAAGTTGAAAATATCTCTAACTTTTATATTTTACTTACTACATAATTATATTTTATATATACAAGACTCTGAAATATAGCCGGCTTGTTTAAAATTTTTTACACGGTTTATATCTAGACTCTTTATTGTAACGCATTTTTCTCGAGAAATAAAAAGTTACAATGTTAATAGGCTTAAAAGAAATTTTAAATTAATAATATTAATTTACTTCCAATATACATATATATATATATATATATATATATATATATATATATATATATATATATGTTTATATATATATATATATATATATTGGAAGTAAATTAATATATATATATATATATATATATATATATTAATTTACTTTAATTAATTTCTAATTTGGTTGGTTGTCAACAATGTGTAAGATGTTCAAGATGTGTGTGGAAAAAATGTAAACTGTGATATGAGTGTTATGATATAATCTTCACAGCAAGACCACTAACATGCTGACTTTGAAATCCTATTGTTGTGTGGTGGTTTTGGAATTCGAAAGCAAGACGGTTAATGTATTTGTGATGAATATAAGTTCTTAAGAAATTAAAAGGGTATTCATGATCTAAACAACATATATATATATATATATATATATATATATATATATATATATATATATATATATATATATATTCATCACAAATACATTAACCGTCTTGCTACTTTGAATTCCAAAACCACCACACAACAATAGGATTTCAAAGTCAGCATGTTAGTGGTCTTGCTGTGAAGATTATATCATAACACTCATATCACAGTTTACATTTTTCCACACACATCTTGAACATCTTACACATTGTTGACAACCAACCAAATTAGAGCCTAAAGCTAAATTTACATTTTTGACAATCAACCAATTAAAATTCTACCGTATTTGATTGTCGTCTTTTTATACCTGTCTTTGCTGGCTGGTTTAAAAAAGTCAGCTCAAAAGATGTGTTTATGTATTTTCGATTTTTTAACTTGGTGAATAATCGATTTTCATTAATGTTAAGACGCTTGATTCTCCTCGTAAAAGCTCTGTGAGTAAAGAAATTTTGTTAAATTATTTCTTGAAAGATACTTTTCTTATGTAATTGTTTTAGCATTTTTCTACTTTTCTTACGTAATTATTTTGTGGTTTTTCTGCATTAGAGTTTGGGAGAGTTTGTTACATAATAGTAATGAGTGGTTTTTCATACTCTCTGAGTTATCCAAACTCTGAAGTTTTGTTTATTTTATATTATTCGGTTTTCCTACTGAGTTGCAAAGGGGGAAGGTTGGCGCCTTCAAACTAGTTTAACCCCACTTATTCGGTTCTAAGTCCGAAATTGCTTTCTGACTCGCTAGGTTCTTCTTTTTTGTAGTTTTTTTTATTTCTCTATAATTTTGTTCATGTTCAGGTTTTATATTTTTATTATGCTATTTCTTGTTATGTTCTTTATCTATTATTTCTTATTTTTGATATATAATACATATTTCTTTTATATATATATATATATATATATATATATATATATATATATATATATACATTATTTAACATTCTTTTTGTTCATTATTTAGAAATATTTGACATATTTTACTAAAAAGAATATTCATAACATAAGGCAATCGAAAAAAAGTAGTTGTTTGTCCATGATGATTCGATGAGTGTTCAATAATGTCCATTTTAAGGAACATGAGGGCTTTTGTCGATGGACCTCGTAATTTTAAACCTGTGTCAAGTGACGAGGATGACACCTGAGTAGGCACTGAGGAGGACTCCTTCTCCAAACTACCACACCATGCTAACGGGAGGACTTGGAGAGAATCAGCACCTCTCCACGATGTGTCTTCAGGGCTACAAGGACTCGAACTCAAAACGTGGTGCCCATGTTTATTGTACACTTCTGTTGTTTGATATACAACAACCGCAGTTTAAGACCAGGAGCTTATTATCTGTATTTTAAAACATTTCACAATTTTTGCAGATTTTTGCCTCATCTGATGGGTGGACATGGTATCCCAATGATCAAGGCCACGGACTCATGACTGAAGTTCCAAGTGGCGCTGAAGACCCTCTATGTAAATGTGACTGTTGTATATTAAATCTGATGTGGCTCAAATGTTCTCCCGTTGGTGCAGATATAGTATAGGAGCTAGGAGAGGGGTAGAGTCAGCTCAGGTGTCTTCCTCGTTGCTTAACCACGGTTTAAAATCCTGATGACTGTTACTGATACCCCAAATATACAACTGAATAGTGCGAGGTATAAATATAGTCTCATCTTGATACTACAATAAAACTATATGACTGCAATAACCCTAAGATTTGCTCTGTCTTAAATAGTGAGTTAGTTGCAGTTAATGTAGGTCTGTCATGCGGTTAATGCTATCATGTCTTTTAGTAACTATTTGGTAACTAGGGATTTTATTGAAGGCCCAGGGGTCGAGAGGTAACATATCGCGCTTCCAATCCACAGGTTCGGGTTTTATTCCAGGGTTGGGCAAGGTCGACTTAGCCTTTCATTCCTACTGCAGTGAGTCGATAAATGAGTACCAAGCTTGCTTGGGGACTTAGTCTCGCTTCAGACTGACCATCTGATCGAGACATCTGCTCATGCACCTCAGTGCCCAATGGCCACGTATACTGGGATGGGCCCAGTAGGCCCTGGCCCTCATGGGCTGTTGCGCCACTGAGTCAAGTTTATGGATTTTATTGAATAGACGTAGTGCACTATAACATCTTAGTAGCTGATCCTCCACAAACAATGAAAATAGCGTTTCTATTCTGGTCAAAATGAGGAAGATATCTCAGACCCACAATGTCTACCTCCAATGGATACCATCACATGTTAACATTAGGGGTAATGAGATCTCTGATAGACTGGCCAAAAAAGGATAGTGTGAATGAAACGGCTACTGGTACTTCACTCACTTACCAAGAACTGTACTCTAATGCAGATTCTGAACCAAATTTGATCTAGCGTATTTCACCGATGTACTAATGGTACATAAGAACATTCCCTGGCTTTCTACTGGAAATCAAATGCGACCGTGACTCCCAGACTGCTTTGGCTAGACTAACAAGTAGACACTTGAAATGTCTTCGCTATGGTTGTGGTAGAAAAATCCACTTGTAAAAAAGTCTGTGACCATCCAGCTTCACCGGATCACATTCTGAAATGCATCGGACTTTCTAAGGTGGCTTTAGCATCCGATCCCTTTATTATTATAGATTTTTTAGTGATCAACAACCTTCTGGAGCTGATCTAACGTATCCCAGACCTTTAGAGGATAAGAAACAACGAATTTACTCTCTCGCGCGCGAGCGTCATCTGATGAGTTGATATCATCGGTCGTATTATGCTTCTGTAAATTAAACGTATTCTTTTTTGTTTTGTTATTTCAAGTTGTTTATTGGCGTTTTTCTCAGAAATTTATGCTTCGTAATTATTAAAATATGTAAGACCCTTTAAAAAATGTTGCAGAACGAATATAAATACTGAGCTTGTATAAAGCTGGATGTCCAAAATAGGAAATAAATCGGAGAATAAAAATGTAGCTGGAGTATAAAGTGTTTTTTCTTCACAACATCCGAAAAATCCGTTACACTGAAAAACAAAGACTAATGTGTTTTCCTACGCCCTGAAATGTTTTCTTCTCAAAGTTTAAAACATATTCTTCATTTCATCTTTCCAAGCTATTTGCAAGATAAATGTTTACGTGAAAATATTCTGGACATAACGAAAAATGTTAGAACTTCTGTAGCAGAAATAGAAATAATGCCGAAAAATTTTTATAAAAAAAAATACTGAATATTTTAAATTCAATATTTTATGTATAATATTGAATTTTATTTTAAGAGTGAATTTTTTCTGAAAAATATGCTTTTTACTTCTTAAAAAAATATTTATTAAATTTGGGATATACTATCATGATAAATCAAAATACATATTTCATTTTTAGACCGTGAGAAATATTTTTGTTACAAGTGCATTTTTTCAGTTTCTAAAGAACTTATAAGAAAAAAAGGAATTTTGATTTAAAAAATTTCTAATCGAATTTCTCAAATTTAGGCACGAAAAAAACTTTTAAGTTAAAAAACTAAGCATCAGTATGTAATGGATTCGTTCCTCTCTCTTGCCCGCCTAGAGATGTGGAAGGAAAGGAAGAAACACTAGCCAAAATCAGAAATAATCTATTTATTGATCTCAAAAAATAGCAACAATGAATCAATTAATTTCAACTAGAAGATGTTGTTACGTAGATCTGAGGGTTCGAGGATTTTATGCAAAACAATCACAAAGAAAATAAACAGTTTTTAAAATCGATGTGAAATTATTATCAAAAATCCAATCCTTTAAATACAGGATTCAGCAGCAATATTCACAGAGTAAATCCCCAAAGGTCTTCACACCTTCAACAGCAATCAAACACAAGCATCAGTGTTTAAAAATACACATAAGTAAAAGATTATTCACAAGCACAGCCGATCTAATCGCTAGTCAAAACAATCCTCACTAATCACTGGATAAAATCAGACTGACTGGTTGCGGATGGCACTCCTATTTATAGGCGCGGCAGAAGCTTCCAGAAATATAACCACTCGTGTCATCGAGTTCAACGTTAATGGAGAGATCGACTACTTTCTAGAAGAATCCAGAGGGTTCCGAACTCCGCAACATGGTCGCCAATGACGCCAAAAGGGTATCCAAAAATGATGCCAACTTGGCTCTACCACCAAGATTTCACCAAGTTCTCATTGAATCGCCATTATAAAGAAAGGGGCGGCATTGCTTGTGAATAGTACAATTTTAACATGAAATAAATATAACATAGAGTAATATAAATGCATTAAACGCACAAATAAAAATTATTTACACTATTTACACAAAATTCGTAACAATAAGTTCTCAATATGAACAAAACGTGGATTAATAGCAAGATACACGAATTACAAGAATACTATCAATATCGATCTCCTTCGTGCATAATCAAATCTACTGTCCTACTTAATTTAATACTAATCCAACTATAGTGATCAATAGTTACTTTAAATTTTTCTTTTATCAATTATATTTTAAATATTTTATAAAATGTTAAAATATCTGATCAGTAGCAATCAATTTTGTCTCACAACGTTCTCTCTCATTCTCATTGCTAGCTAGAAAACTTCGATTACATATATTAGACTTAATTTGAATATCACGGTTTCTTCTTCAAAAGGTTTGTTTGTGAATAAAAGTTAACTGATAGCCCAAAGATTTCCCAAGAAGATTAGAAGAAGGTTCGCGAATTGATTCGTCACAAGTAGTTCGAGGATCTTGACGTTAATGTCCTGCGCTTGGCAAAAAAAAAATCTTTCCTCATTTTAAAAAAAAAGCGATTTTAAAAAAATACCATTTAAAAAACATAGTTTATTTCCTTTTATTTTAATAAATAAGCATGTTTTCGTTATTAAAATTTAATAAAAGCCAAAAACTATATTTTTGTTTTCTTTCAAATATTTAGCATAAAAATGATTTTTTTTCCTACTGCCGTATAATTTACCAATGAATGAAAGTTATAAATTTTAATTTAAAAATTATTAAAATGTTATCAGATGACTTGATTATAGGTAGTATGCACTAACAGATGGAAATAAATTTATTTTAATTTTATTCCTTCACAAAATGTTTTTTTAAAATATTTTATGATAAAAATCGATGAGAACTCATTCTTCTTTCACAAATCTTTTGTCATACATATAGATGAATTAAAAGCATAAGGGGCAGTAATAATTAATTGGGGGAAATTACCACGAGAATTTCGTAATAACGTTAATATAGCAATCATACACACTTACACACATCAGGAAGGGCTGCTAGTGAGAGAGGAAGGGGAATTTTCATGACAATACATTATGCATTCAAAAATGTTCAGGCAACGCAAGGAGGAAAAGAAACCTGTCTGACAAAAGAAAGAAGCGAAAAATTTCGAAACAGGAAAGTTTAAGTTATACACTCGGTAATAGCCCGAACAACGCCGGGCTAAGAGGAGGGGGGAACAAAATAATTTTGAAAAAGAATATTGGAAGGGCTGATTTTATGAAGTGAAGGGAAAATTTGTTAAAGGAGAGAAATCCCGAGCAACACCAGACCATGCAGTTAGTTTCTTGTAATTTCCAATTAAAATTCGAATTGATTCCTTGACTGATTTAAATTTATGTTGCATTCTGAATATTCCGCAAAGAATATTTTAAAATTTAGTAGACGAATTATTTTTTCACTTTAAATTATTTAAAAAAAAGAATTAAGAAGCAGATTCGTTGAATCACTTTTCTCTAAAATAGATATCAAAAATTGTGTATAAAAATCCATGCAAATAACAAACAAAAAGAAAAAGTCATAGTTTAAAAAAACTAAAAAAAATACGCTTTTATAGTGAATCGAACTAAAAAGTAAAAAAAAAAAATAATTCTTAATATAAGAATAAAATGATTAACGAGAAAATTATAATGTCAATGGGGTAAACGCGTGGGTGCTCTATATTAATTGTTATAATTTCTTACTAGTTCTATTCTGAAATGCTGAGTTAGTGTAAAAAATGTAGTACAAAGCACCCCCAAAGTGTTCCACGCCTATTGGTAAAATCACGATTTCGGATAATTTTCAGGAAAAAAAATTAGTTTTTTTCAAAAATGAGAATAAAACGTACGTTTTGTATGATAACGATATCTATATGTATGATATCTGTGTTTATATACCAAAACATCATAGATTTTTTCACATACTTTGTGAAGATCCCCTTGGATCTCACTTTGAGAACGAGAATAATTTGGAGTCAGATAAGAGCCAGTAGCCATTTTTATAAATAACTTTCTTTATTTGGTTATCTTTCCCAAATAGAATCAAAGACTTTTAATAACAAATAAATCAAAAAAGTAGTTATACGAGGTTTAAAAAGAGACTTGCCTTTAAATTAACTTGAATATCTATAATGATCCAATTAATTAACAATTAGAATATCGATCACGCAGAAATTACCGCAATAAGAGATCCCAGAATTATATTCAATAATATTCCTATTGAACATTTAATTTTAATCTCACTCCTAATATAAAGCTTTAATGAGACTTTAATCAATATTTACCACACTGCAGCTCAGCTCAGCTTTTTCTGAGATTTTATCCTCCTAGAAATCTCCAATAATAAATCTCTAACTTCACTATTATACCTTCCTGCTTCAATCTCTCTCTCTCCTACTGCTTTTTACTTTACTATTCCGTTTGACTTAAATACTTTATCTAATCTGCATAGCTAGGAATCCCGTCCTCTTTTTGGAGCTGATTGGAAATAGGTAGGGGAATTAAATTTCCCTAAAAAAGACGTCTCAGAAGGTTAGTGATAAAGTTCCGTATAGGTTTGTCACAACTTCTCCAGTAGAGTATTTTTTTCGTAATTCCAACTCCGGGATTTTATTTTCATAATCTGAAAGCATCCTCTCCCATAACTCTACCAAATAATTTTCACTAAAAAGTTAACATTTTGAACTGTATAATGATTTTGACTCAATCTGTATATGATAGCATACTTAAATACAATCAGATATAGAACATTAATATTTTGAAATATACTCTAAATTCAGGGAAGCCGTTACATGGATTGGGATTTGATTTAAAAAATGGAATTAGAATTTAAGAAAATTTGTCATTATATATATATATATATATATATATATATATATATATATATTTAAAATAGTATAATTGTGCAATTATCTGCTTAAGAGTTGCTTAAAATATTTACTTCAAAATTAAACGATAAAGATTTTATTTCGCAAGCTGAAATTTTGATAATTTACTTTGTTTAAATTATATCAGAAAGTTCGCAATTTTCATATAATGTTTGCATGAGTTTAGGAATTTTCAAAAACTAAACATTTTTTTATGTCAAAAAGTCTAATCTATTCCGTTTTAATACTAATTTGTATTATAAAACCTGTATTCTTATAAATTCTAAATAATATACAATACTATTTTAGGATACATATTTAAATAGCTTAAATCTAATTATAAAAAAAAACTTCATGAAAAATATTGTGAATATTTCTTTACAGCAGTTACAGTTTTCAATAATACACTTAAATATTTTTAAATAATTAAAGATATCCAAGAAACATATAATCAATTAGTCTGTTAATAGAGAACAATAAGCAACAATTGAACGATGCACATTTCATTGTTTCAGTGAAGTAACCTCTGTTGTAAATCCCTAACAATGAAATAAAAACTGCATTTTTGTGTAATTGTTCTTTAGAAATGAACTTGTGAGGTTGAGTTTTTTTTAGTAGTAAATTGACTGCTGAAAATCGTTTCTTCAAGTTTGTTTCAATCAAGAAAGAAGAGAAAAATGGCGAAGGAGATTTTTATGAGTGCTTTTGTTCTTTTGCACTGTCTGTTTTGCCTCCTTAAAGTATTTTGCCATTTTGATCTCTTGTATTGCCTTCATCTGATCCCATATTTAATATTTATTGATCTCTTGAAGAATAATTTGTGTTCTAATATATTGGAAAGATGTTTCAGCAACACAACATGTTCCTCATCAACCTTAATCGGTGATGTTTCAGATGCTAAGGAAACTGAAGGTTTATTCATCCAAAACAGCGTAGATTTTTTCAAAGAAGCATCTAGCAACTATGATAAAAAAATGCTTGTAATGGATGATGCTAATTTGCGATCTAATGATTTGGAACTCGCTATGAATGAAAACCATTTTCTAAATGACAGTGCTTTCATCAATGCCGTTGCAATTAATCTAATTGACGCCGCGGTCCAATGTACTCCAGCGGAACGCAACGGATCGCTGTCATCTACAACATCTTCAAGCTCATTCACAAACGTAACCGAAATGGATTCATTCAATGATTCTGAGGATCCAAAGGATTTCGGTGATTTCTCTCTGAACTCTTTCAAATCAGATCGACAAATAGATTCAACATCTTCAGATCTAACGTCCCTCAGCGATTCTGAAGGAGATGTCCAGTCCATTGAGGGTTCATCTGTCCTGAAGAAACGTAATGCCTTCCAGAAGGTCAAAAAGCTTTTTGGCAGATTAACATCTTGTTGGCATTGCCAAAGATTACATTAACATTCATAACTGTATTTTAAAATGAAACCCTTAATAGCTTGGAGCCGAAAATAGCTGGAAAATTTAAGCGAAATAAATGAGGTCTAAAAAACTGAAGCAAAATCACAAAACACTGAAATCACCTGACAAGTCTCTTAATGGATCAAAGGAGAATTCAATAGAAAAGTCCCTCAAGAAAATGCAACCTTACCCATAGAATACTAAATATCAAGAAATATCTTCGAAACTACTTTAGTAAACACTGAAAAACTCTAAACTTGAAGTATATAAAATGATCTGAAGGAAAATCCTCCTTGTGTTGCTTCTTGAGCTAGGTGCTCAAGCGCGTTTGTATATAATGTATATAGATTTTTTTATTTATATTTATTTTTCATTTTATTTCTCTTTACACTGCGGACACTAATTATTACCAATAGAATTTGAAGTACACTGAGATGCTTCTTCACTTATCTTCGCTTTGGGCTTATGCACGCCTAAAGAAAACTCACCTGATTGTGACACTCAAGCCTTTCAGGTGTTAGCTGCAAGCCGTTCACTTATAGCTCCTGATTGTGACTTTATTCCCCGTCTAAGGGGTTTACCAATTATGACTTTTAGAGCCTGAAGAAAAGGCTTTCTCCTGACTAATGACTGTGAACAACTGAAAAGAAAGATTGCGAATGTCTGCTGTGCCTATGAAGTGTTACCTGAACGAAGTCAACATCAGTAATATGCACGGAGGGAACTACTCCTGGCCAGAATCATCAGAAGTTTTGGAGGATTTTTGCGATGTTGGGATACTGTTATCTGATCTCTCAAACCTAATAAAATTACGTGATTTACACCCATATGTAATTTTCAATAGTTAATATACCCATACAATAGTGTAAATTTTGTAATAGTCTTACCGGACGATAATGCACAAATAAAATTTAGGCTTTCAACTTTTGTATGATTTTTTTCATTGCCTCTGATGTTTCATTACATTATAGTCAGTCTTTGATAATATTTTTTTAAAAATAAGTGAGTATAGTACATTATAGTAACACATAATTTTACTTCGCTTTTAAATGTAAAAAGATAGCATCTACATTATCTTACCATTACTGAACATGATTAAAATTTTTATTTCATGATATCTTGTTTAAAATTAAGAGAAGATTTAAATGATTACATTTTTATTCATTGTAATCAAAATTGAGAAAGATCTCTCAAAAAATTGAGATTTAAATAAATTGAGAGAGGTTTAAAATGAGGTCTGTGCACGTTCCAGTGCATCATTTAATTTCAATTAATTTGTTTTCATTCAAATAATTTATAAAAATTTAATCAGCTTATTTTTTCCTGTTTAATATTATTTATTAAACTTAAAATAACACGATAAAAACAATGGTCCCTATCTATTGTTTTAAAAAAAGATGAGTTTGAATTATACATAATAAACATTGAAGATCCAGTTCGGCATGAAGGATAAAACTGTTTTTGTAATTTTTCATTAATGGCAGAAATTTTACAGAGAAGTTATTTTGTTTTTAATACGCTTCGCACATTTTTATCAGAAAAAAACATTTTTTAAAAAAAGCAAAATTCTTAAGTTTATTCTCGTAATCAGAAACATTAAATGTATAAAAAAAAATCTTTAAAACAATAACTAATTTTACTAATGATTTACTCATTTTCATTAGTGGACGAGATATTTGTTTCAAACCGAAATACTTATAAAAAAATTTCTAATTTATCAGCAATTTTCTAACTAGCTGATGCTTAATATGATGAAAGTTTAGAAGCTCCTTTTTCCCAAATCCGTGATAGCTAAGTAATTGTATCACATGTCGAATTTTTTGAATGTGCAGTTAGTTCTTTTTCGCATAAAAATTCTTCTTAATGAAATTTTATACAATTTAACAATTGCAGGACTTTAAATTCATTTTAAGAAACTTGATGAGAGAAACACAATCAGAGAACGCTGTTTTAAGTATATGACGACCTTCGGAGCATTTTTTTGGAATATATATAAATTTTCAACTAAATAAACATTTTATTTGAAATGAGGCATAAAACTAGGAATTCCAGTACAATTTCCACAAATTTAAATATAATTTTGGATATATTGAGAGTTTTGAGTGAAATTTTAGTGAAAAATTGCAGTGACGGTAAAGCTTGTATTGAAAATTCTGAGTAATATATTCGAACAATATTTATACAGTACAAAAATAATATCATTATCTGTGCTTAGAGCTATAAGATTTGTAATACTTTTGAAAGTCTTTGAAATATGTCATTTTTCTTATGCAAAAATTCAATTTTTTACAAAAAACTAATGTTATTTTCTCACAAAAAGTGGAATAAAATACATAAATATATACCCAGAGATTATATTATAATCTATAATACATATAAAACTAAATAAAACATTTCTTAAAAATTTCAATTTAATATCTGAAAAAGAAATCCTGTAGTGAACTTTACCGTAAAGCTAAAAATTGAAAAACAGTTTATCAGGAAATGTATTTAAAGATTTTAATACTGTATAAAAAATTTTTCTACTCATTGTGCATTTTTAAACTCACCATTTATACAGGTCAAGCTCTCTTTATCTTCATATTTAACTAATGCGGACTTTTTTTAACCTTTTGATGCTTTATGGATAGTGTTATGGACTAGAACTATTGTCGTTTTTAGTGAAATTTTGATCAAAAATTGCAGTTGCAATCTTTTACACAAAATCCTAATAAATGTATTCAAGTAATATTTATACAGTACATAAATAACATCTTTATATGTATTAGCAATTAAAAAATTTGTAATAATTTTGAAAATTTTTTAAATACGCCAAATTTTTTATACAAAAACTCAATTTTTTAAAAAAAATTGGGTTTAGTTTCGTAAAAAAGCAGTAACGTACATAAATATATACATGGACATTAGATTTTGATTCATAACACATATATAACTAAATAAAAAACATGTTTTGAAAATTTCAATTCAATATCTTAAAAATATTTTGTGTAGGAATCTACATCTGGTTTTGTAGACTCTATTTCTGGTTTACTAATTATACTATAACATTACTTCTAAATATCGTAGGAAAAAAGTATTATGTGTTTGGAATCTTTAATATAAATGGACAAAAGAAGTTTCGAAACGTTTCACCAAAACGGCGAGTTTTGCTTAGTCACATACTTAAAATTATTTCTTATAACCTTTAACAGACTATGACTTAAAGAGAAGAAGAATGTTGCATAGTAACTAGAGGAAGAAATAGCTAAAAATAAGTAACGATGAAAAATTAAAGAATTTTAAAACAATCTTAGTTTTAATTTAAAAAATGCTGTAAAATATTCTTATTTTTATTAAAAATGATTCGTAAGTATTTTCTTAAAAACATTTAAACTTTGTTTCAGACAGCTCAATACGTTTTAATGGCTTTTTATTTGAAATATTTAAAATATTATATAATAACAATAACAACATCAACAGCTTAAGCAGCTGCGAATCACAACATTTATATCTATCTCAATATAACTTTATATTTCTCTATTTAAATATGTATATATTCAACAAATGAAATGTCAAAATATTTAATTTTAGAAAAGTTGCATCAGAAGTTAATATTCTTTAAGCTTCCTCTGGATATGTTCGTATTAAATCCACACACACACACAGTCTGATCTTTTTTTAAAAAAAACATTCCATATTAAAGTATTCGACTACGTTTGGAACCGTGATTTTGCAAAAGTGTATAAATGAATACTATTTAAGATATTTAGTATCACTTAGATTAAAATATAAACATAAAATTGTCTTAAGAATAGTATTTCAATAAAGAATTATTTAAGTACAATATTTTGACAAAAAATGAACATAGAATGACCCGTTTTCAAAATATTCTCCTTTTGTGAAAAATGCTTGTATTATAATAATATTTTGCCTGTATATAGCTCAGACCTCTGTACAGAGGCTCAACTAGAATTTTTGAAATATATAACTTGAAGTAGGTTTGTCTATGTGTTTTACGACAACAGAGGGAGAAATTTTAGGAAAAAAACGCCGATAATTATTTCAATGGGTTGTAACTCTGAAAATAATGTGAATTTTTCTAAAATCATAGTTGAGTCTCTGCATAAAGGTCTGGGTTATATACAAGCAAAATATTATTTTAGAAGAAGCATTTTTCACAAAAGGAGAACGTTTTGGAAAAGGTTATTCTAGGTTAATTTTTTGCCAAAATATTGTATTTAAATAACTTCTTTATTTCATAATGACCTTAAAACAATTTTATACATGTATTCTAATCTAAATGACACTAAATATCATGAAAAGTATCGATTTCATCATACATATACTGCTTTTAGTGTATTTTGCTTTAATCTTTCCAGAAAAAAATATCATAACCTTGAAAAACTTTGTCCTACAACATTTACTTATTTATTTAATTATTTAAGAAAGTTTTATAAATTATGCCATTAATCGCAAGATATAAGTTATAATATAATAGGAATATGAAATAATTTTAAATTTTTTTGATTCTAGATACACAGTCAATAAGAAATACTTCGATTAGGAAATACTGAATGCAACATAATTTATTGACTATATCACGATTTCGATTCAAAATGCCGATGCATCAATTCATCAGATAGATCTGCTCACTACCGCAAGTTTTACGGTTGATTTTAATGCAATCGAAAATCCCCTCCATTTTTAAATTTTTTATCAGACATTTTTCCCAATAGTTTTGTGCAATCAATAGTTTTCTTTAAAATTTTAATTCGCACATTAAATGTTATGCATAAAATTTATCTTTACATTTATTATTCTTATTCTTTTTTAAAAAAGAAGGAACACCAATAAAAGATAAAGTATGAGATTCTAATGCAATTTCGAAGAGTACGAAAAAACGCAAAACATCTGATTTTAACAGCATAGATTTTTAATAAACTGGTAATCGGTTTATCAACTTAGGCAAACATCATTACTCTAATTAGTGATGTAAATATTAAACAGATTTTAAGGGAGAATTGCTCCACATGTATTTTTATCTACATTTTCCCCTTGTTTTTAACACAAGATGCTCGATGTTTTAAAAATTGTAATACAGATTACAGTATCAAAAATTACTTTAACGAGCCCCTTTTTAACGAATTTCCTGATTTAACAGTTTTTTTTTTTTTTTTTTCTCCGATTAAACTGAAGGCAAAAACCCTTATTTAACGAATTATAAACCCCGAATTAACGAATTATTTCAACAGCTGAATTCTTTTTATTAGTTTCTGTTAGAAAAAATTGGATTTTCTTTCGATTGGCATCCTGTTTGTTCGGCGCAGAAAAAAGATTTTTCTTATAAGTTCCAATTTCGACGGCCTAAGGTGCGGAGCATTATTAGACTCAGGGTCTCAGGGGTGTTAAATTTCTCTAGAGGTCTGAAAATATAAACGATTTTCAAACGGGTATAATTGTTTTAAATTTAAATAAAATGATTCGAATCTTTTGCACATTATTTATAATAGAATGGGGCTTCAGAAAAAGTATAAAATGTTTAAAATATAATAATAATTTCAAAAGTCATAAGCATATGACAATTCTATAATAAATATTAAGTATTTTTTGCTTTGCGCACGCTATTTTCTAAAATATTAGCCTCTGATGTATAAAACTTTATAGAATTATACAATGCATCATACTCTTTAAACCCTACCTAATTTTAGTATTATATGTCTTTTGTATTTCAAAATATTTGTAAAACATTGCGATTTTTAAAATATTTTTTAAAAATGGATTTTTTTATTTATTAAATTATGTAAGTTATTATTCTATTGATATAAAAGTAGCTACAAAGTAATAAGAATACATTTGTCTTTATAAATCAACTTATAGCTTGTAATTAAACCTATTATTTTAGAAAATAGCATGCGCGACGTAAACCTTAATAAATATTTCTTATAGAAAAGTTTTATATTTTCATATTCTTATAATTTTTAAAATTATGATTATATTTTAAACATTTTGTGCTTTTTTGAAGCCCCATTCCTTTATAAATAATGTGTAAAAGATTCGAATTATTTAATTTAAATTTAAAGGAATTATATACCTGTTTGAAAATTGTTTATGTTTTCAGACCTCTAGAGAAATTTAACACCCCTGAGACTAATTACAGATTCATTCATATGAGTCTTGAGTGTAACCTATCGTGCGATTTTGAGTAGGACAGGAGAAACTACTTCCTTACATTATCTTGTGACGGATCTATTAGCGCACCTTCCTCAAACCCTTTTGGGAAATCTTTGGGCTATCAATTCGCGTTATTCACAACCAACCCTTCTGAAGAAGAAACAGTGATATGTAAGTTTACTATATATATATAGTCGAGGTGTTTTTTAGCTAGATTGGGAATAGGAGTGGATGTAAACCAGAAGTCAGGTGAGATTGCTAGTGACAGGTATCATTATTGAATTACTGTGATTAAATACTTATTAGGGGAAAGATTTAAAAGTGATGATGGATCACTGCGATTAAATTAATATTAGATTAAATCGGATAATAGATTAGATTCTATATAAAGTAAAGATAGAGAATTTGATAGTCTCCTAATCATTCGTGTATTTCATTCAGTTAGCATCGAGATGTTCTCTTTCTGTTATTAATTGAATTTGTGTCACTATTTTGTATGATCAATAAATTGATTGATTGGATCATGGCTAGTGTTTCTTCCCTACCCCCTACATGTCTAGGTGCCCAAGAGAGAGCTGAGGACCTCTCACAATCTGACTAAACAACGCAGAGGGATATTTAAGATTTTAACGATTATGTTGCATTTGATGACGGATTGCCTATCTGTGCATCTGTATTTTGCAACGGATGTAAATGACGCAGTATTTTCTTCTGCGCATAAAGTTGAAAAATGAATTACTTCTAGTCAGGAATCAAAGAGATTTTCAAACATCTATCGATCAGTATTTTAAATCTTCCAATTAACTGGCACGTTGTAATTCACTGGAAGTATTTTTAGCTGTTGAATAAAAAGTATAAAATTTATAACGATGGATATTTTTTGTGTAGCTGTTTATTGTAGAATCTCCAAAAGGTAAAGGTGCAAAAATTTGTAGTTTGTTAAATCCCCGATATAACGAATAACAACGATTTAACGAACAAAATGTTCAGTCCCGAAGAACTCGTTAAATTGGGGTCTGACTGTATTTTCTTTGAAAAAGATATTTTTGAATTTAAAATTATGACGATTAGTAATGGATAAAAATCCAAATTGTATTACGTTTTATGAATTTTATGTTACTCTTGTTTTCAATGCAAGAGGGTTTTCGTCTCAAATAGCTGAATTTATTTTTGCTGAAGAATCATTGTTTGAAAATACAGTTGGATCTCTGTATAACGAAGACGCTAAATCTCAAAAAAGATCTCGTTATATAGAGGTTCATTTTTCAATTTTCTTTATAAACCCCATAAAACAAATTTTAAATTCATAAATACTATATATTAAAAAAAGTAACTATTCACAACTTTTTGTAAATTAATATATACTTCTTTCATATATCTTACCTATCAAAAAAAAAAGAAAAGAAAGAAAGAAAAATTGCAAGGAAAGTTTCTTGGCTCCTTTATCCACTCCTTGAAGAATTAATTTTTTTTCCTTTGATGTGCTCAAGCCCCTAAATTTTGACATTTTTGAGCTACAAGTGATGAAGTTACCGGTACGGCTGATCAACACTACAAATGAACAACGGAGACTAGTTCGAAGACACGGTGATACGAAACAACTCCATTGAGGGTAAAAGGGAGTGCCGAAGATATTTCCAGTGAACTGGACAATGGGGATTAAACATTGCACTTCTTGGATAAAACGCCCAAAATTCTAACGTAATCGGCAAGTTAAGCTCCTAATAAAACCAATTCAAGATTTATGATTACCATAATATGTGTTAAAAGAGAAAAAAATTTGAAATGTCCAGAAATACTGAAAAAATTGGGAGAAAAAAATTAAATCACCATAGAAAGAGTTCGTTACATAGAAAAGGAACTTCGCTATAGGGAGGTTATTTTACGAAGAAAAGCGTTAAATGTTCTTAGTTCATGGAAAAAATTCGCTGTATAGAAAAATTCGCAATATAGAGGTTCGTTGTATGGATGTTCGACTGTAATTCTTCCACTTTAAATGATTGTTAACTTAAGGACAGTCGGTATGGTAAACACCTTCCAGAAATCGATTTTGAGATTTTGATATTTCTCAAATCTCCAAATTAAGCCCTTTCCAATGATATAACATACTAGTCATTTTTTGAATTAGAAGTATTTTAAAATGTTTTTTAAAAAATAATCAACTGATTTGCCACGCCTACTTTGACAGATAGAAATGTAAACATTGGCCTTTTAAAACTGGGATGCTCTTGCAAAGCCATTATCTGTTTTATTTATTCCCACGAAATTAACTGTAGAATAACTGCAAGTGTAACTGTTAAGGTTGTTTACCTATTTTTGGCGCTTTCGAACACGTTGTGTTTGAGCACTTGTCGTTTATCGATACTTAAAATTTCTGAAATTTTGAAATGCCAAGATTACAAAAGTTTTCAAGAAACGCAAAGGTAAGTATTATCCACGTAAGAATACTATTAATAGCAAAGTAAGTACCACTGATTGTAAATTAAATGCTCAAGCTGAACATGCACATGATTCAAAGCAGTCATGTGCAAAAGAAAAGAAAATTCAGTTTTTCTTCTTTTGGTGATAGCGTGTATTTTAAATGCAATCATGAATTTGAATATTCTTGCTTTCGTTTTCAAGAATGAAGTTCACTGTAAAATGTGCAACAGTGGTTTAGACATGCAAGTTTTAAAAGGTAAGTCTGGACTGGCTATTACGTTTGTCCTGAAATGTTTTGCTTGTCCATATCGTGTAGAATTCTCTTCTTCAAATTTTCATGAAGGAACACAAATTGCTACAATAAATACCAGGTTTGTGTATGCTATGCGTTCAATTGGAAAAGGTGCAGAAGCAGGGAGAATGTTCTGCGGCGTAATGAATCTTCCGCAACCACCTACAAGGTTTGCTCCTTACGGTAAGCGAATTTTAAATGCTGCTAAACTTGTTTATGAGGATTCAATTCAAAATGCTGCGAAGGAAGCTATTTGTGAAAATGAAGGTAACAAAAATATAGCAGTAGCTGTAGATGGGACATGGCAGAAGCGTGGTTACACATCCTTGAATGGTGTAGTTACTGTGACCAGCATTGATACAGGTAAGGTGATAGATGTTGATATTCTTTCGAAATATTGCGCTTGTAAAAACTTGCCTTTTCATGAAAAGGATTGTAAAAGGAACTACGTTGGATCTAGTGGAGCGATGGAAATCCAAAGGTGCGTCTAAAATTTTCAACGGTCATTATCTTTACATAATGCCCGATATATTACGTACTTGGGAGATGGGGATTGCAAAGCATTTGATGCGGTAAAAAGAAAAACATTTATGAAATGAATATCCAATTGAAAAATTGGAGTGTATTGGCCATGTAATGAAGCGCATGGGAACAAGATTACGCCGATTAAAAGCTCAATTGAAAGGGCAAATCTTGTCAGACGGTAAGTGTTTAAGTGGGAAAAATCGTTTGACTGAACATGAAATTGATAACTTGCAGTCATACTATGGATCAGCTATTCGGAGAAATCACAGCAGTGTTCAGAATATGCGGCAAGCTATCTGGGCCATTTTTCTGCATAAGTTATCAACTGATGAATATCCTCAACATGGTTTTTGTCCCATCGGGGAAGATTCATGGTGTGGATTTAAAAAGGCTGAAGCATCAGGTAAGTCTTACAAACATAAAAACAGTCTTCCGGTCGCTGTTGTTGAAGCAATGCGTCCTATATTTAGAGACCTTTCCCATCCTGATCTGTTGAAAAATGTTTGCATGGAAAAACACAAAACCCGATGAAAGTTTTCATAATGTCGTTTGGTCACGTGTTCCCAAAGCAACATTTGTACAGATTGAAACACTTTCACTTGGTGTTTATGATGCTGTTTGTTCATTTAATGATGGTAATGTATCGAAATTAAAAATGCTTCAAAAAATGGGCGTAGAACCAGGGGAATTTTCAGTAAGTGCCATGAAACTTCTCGATAGGGAAAGACTAATGAGCAATTTATGCTTTTTCTGGACGCTCGAAGAAAATTAGAAAAGATAAAAAGAAGAAAAAGAAAGAAAGAAGAAGATAATATTAAGAAAAATAAGGTAAAAACCGGCTACAGTGCAGGATCTTTTTGATGAGGTAAAAATTTATACAAAAGCTGTGTTTTCTAATTAATATATTTTTCAAGTAATCTGTTCTTTTTTCTTTAAATCTACTGTATGCATGAATTGGAGACTTTTACTATATATTTCATACATATTGTTGTGTGTTCTTATTCTTTATGCAAAATTTTTTAAATATTTCTTTGACATTTTTCACTAATGAACACATGTCGTAACACAGAAAATGACTATTTTTATTAAATTGTGTATTCTTTTTTTCTATAAATCTACCGTATGCATGAACTGGAAATTTTTACTATATTTTTCATATGTATTGTGTGTTTTTATTCTTTATGCAAAAATTTTTAAATATTTCTTTGACATTTTCACTAATGAACACATGTCGTAACACAGAAAATGACGATTTTTATTAAATTGTGTATTCTTTTTTCTATAAATCTACCATATGCATGAACTGAAAATTTTTACTATATATTTCATATGTATTGTATGTTTTTATTCTTTATGTAAAAAATTTTAAAAAATATTTCTCAGACATTTTTCACTAATGAACACATGTCGTGACACAGAAAATGACAATTTTTAATAAATTGTGTATTCCTTTTTCTATACTTCTACTGTATGCATGAACTGGAAATTTTTACTATATATTTCATATGTATTGTGTATTTATACAAATTTTTAAGCTTTGGTGTTCAATAGTTTTTAGTAAAAGGTTTATATATAAATATCTAAAAATGCAATGCCTTTTTTCGTTGCACATAGTTTTGTTACATATACAAAAATACATAAATTTCATGTTCAAGAAATCTGTTTTTATGTTTTTTTGTTGTTTTGAATACCATTTACCAAATATTTAAAGAAAATTTTAATTCTGCTGCTGTAAAACATTGTGTTAACAGGTGAATATATAAAACACTAATGAAACTTTTCGAAATAGTGTATAATCATGTATTACCAAAGCCATATTTTCATGTATTGACACATTTTCACATGGTATTTATGATGCTTTATAGTCAAAATTTGATGAAAGTAATGTATCAGAACTGAAAATTCCTCAAAAATTGATACAGAATTTGAGTAAAATAATTAAACGCTAAAAAATACCTCGATAGCTTAAAAGTGAAAAATGCTATAAATGTATTTTCTGAAATCTAAGTATAAGAAAAACTAAAACGCCTTAAAAGTAATAGAGAATAAGCTAATATTTAATAAAATAGGGCAAATACTTGTTGTAATTCATTATTTTTGTGATCAAGTGCTTTTTTACACTAAAAATGCAATTATCTCAAAATGGTTGTTTTCAAACTGCGGGTACAGTTTTCTCAGAATCTACAGAATGAGTGCTCATGCAATTTTTACTGCACATAAATAATATGTAACTCTATATACTAAGCTTATTTTTTTGGAGATTTTCCTGAAATATTTTGCTGAAAAGCAGTTATCGTAAAAAATTTGACAGTTTTCAAAAATTTCAAAGTGATACTTTTACGATGAATTTTTTTGAAAAAAGTAAACAATATATTTTAAATATATTTACCAGTATTTAAATAACAAAGCCTAATTAATATACAGACAAAATTTGAAGTTTATATATTTAACAGTTTCTGAGAAACTTGAACCTAAAATGGCTCAATTTAACATTGTCGGTATAGGCCCTACCGACTTCCCTTAAACAAATAGCAAATGATGACGGTAAAATGTATGAACAGAAAGTGAATATAATTTTTTCCCATTAAAATATGTTTCTTTCATTTATTATTTAAAATATTAAAGTGTAAGAAAATTATTAGCAAAACATTAAAGTAAAAAATTAGATATGTTTCTTCAAACGTCTTAAATTGTAGACAAAATAATAACTTATCTGTGCACAATAATTTTAGGATAGAGTGATATTGGTATGAGTTAATTATTAATAATTAATTTCTCATTTTAGGTTGATGTAACTTATTTCCTGTGTTTTATACAGGAAAAAAATATCTTCATTATTTTCTTCTCAATTTGTCATTTATTGAAAAAAACTACAAGCTTAATTAAATGTGAATTGTACACAAGTATATACATATATTTCCTCAACTTTTCTAAGAAATATAATAATCTATTAAATATTTTTCCTCCTCATTTTATATTTAAATTTCCTTTTAGTTGAACTGAAAAATACAATAAATATGTGAAAAATAAGCTTCCAGTTTCGTCTTTTAAAACACGTTCTTAAGTTTCCTTTCAATTCAGATACTAAATAAAATATTAGTAATATGAATTGTCAGTTCAAGACCTCATTCGCGACTTTCGTAAATATTTTATATTTTCGACGAACGATATATTTCAAATTAATCCTGGTATGCCGGATACTTCGAAAAATTATAATCCTTTTATTCTTTGCAAATTCATTCAAAAAGGTCGTAAAAAGCTTCATATTTAAAAGTCCAATACATTTATACATCGTCCCCCTTTACGAGCTTCTTTTAAAAAGGTAATAATTTGATGGAACGAGTAAAAACAATTTCTGTGAACTATTAAAATATATATATGATATTTTTGAAGAGGCATTTTAAAAGCCCTTAATAAAAGATCCTCCATATCCAACTCTAATGAAAGTTATTTAATAAAGTTCAAACAAATAGCAACGCATAAGAAATAAAACGCATTAAAATATTCAAATAAATTTGGCTATATTTGCTCTTGACGCTTTTTGAGTTATGAGTACAGAGTATTTTATTTGTATGTTAGAAATAAGAAAGCAAGAATGTTGTAATTGATTTTTTTTATTCATTAAAATGTTTTAATCCAGGAATGTATTACAAATCTAATGAATTAAACGGCTTATAATTGGATAATACGTAACTATAACAAATGGCAGCAAAAAAAGAAAAATGTGCATGTGTGTTGAAAACTTTCTTAAACATTATTTATAATTCACTGAATTTTTTTTATGATCATCATAAGGACAGAACGAATTTGCAAATCTAGAAGAAAGCCACAAATTTAAATATTTTATAAAAACATGTAAAATAATTTCTTTTTAAAGCTGTATTTTATGTGTTTTGTTGGTAAAATTAGAGAATTCTAAACTCAGTCATCCTCGATTTATGCTTAGAGTATTCTACATATTGCGTTATCATTAGATATTATCCGATTTACAGACGTCGAGATAAATAACACTTCTCTACAAGCAGCATAGAAATCAACTTTCAATATTTAACTTAACAATATATTATTTAGAGAATGCATTCTCACTAGGAAGGACAGTTAAATGACTCTGTAAGCGGAAAGAAATTGATCTCAAGTTATATTTATTCTGAAACGATATTCATATAAAAGAGCGAGGATATCAACTCACGCAGTTGATTGATTGGGAGCTAACCATGGTTGACGAAGTAATACGTCTAGATGCAGAGTCAATGAGAGTACGGATGGCTCTCTAATCTCTAGCATAAATTTACTCGTGAGTGCGACGACGGCAATGTATGTAAGTGGTGTTAAAGAAATCTCAGACTTGTGTAAGTGACGAGAGATCAGTGGAAAAGGATGGTCAAGGGGGAGAATCTTCACATCATGAAGAAGCCATCGGCTGATACGTGACTTGTGTAATTGGACGTTATCATGCAGGAAATAAATACAATAAAGTCCCGAAAATTCGGTCTAATATAGACCAAAAAGAGTGAAATTGCCAGGTTATCAAGAATGGGATTAAAAACGAATTACGAATGTACTGTACTAGTATGTATTCCTTGCTTGAGAATACAACAGAAAAGAAACTTCCCAAATATCATTAACCATTTGCGACGACGTACTGATCAATGAAAACTTTTTTCGGGTGTGTCACATATGCATCCACCCTAAATGTCACCAGCAGCCGGGTAACGCACTAATGAATCGCGTTTCCTACTTGTTCTACAGAACTAGTCGTCCCCACGGAAAAGTGCATTAATCGTCCTACCTCCCAATAAGGGGGGTTTCAGACTGGTACATATAACACAACCGTCATGAAAGTGTTAAACAAAGAAAAAGTGCATGTTTTATAAAGACATACAGAATTTACTACATGAAAATGAAAACTAATGAATACATAGTATACAGTAATTTACCTGATCAGACACACCTCAGAAAAATACTTTATGAAGACATAAGCCTGTCTGTAATGAAGATTAAATAGAAGACTATGCAAACACTAGCTACTATGTATTTTGTAAAGACATGCGTAATGTCCTGTTGTCTTCCATACTACACTACGTTTTGCTGCTTTATCACGAAGACGACAAAGGAACAGGTGTGGCTGAGTTATCCAGACAGCTAGAATATTGAGTACCGAGTTTTCGGGGCTCTACTGTACTGTGAACCCCTACACAAGAAAGGGTTTTATCGTCGGCACAGCCTATCATCCCTGCATTGCTGCACTGTCATAGCGCTCTGAATACGAACTAGAGATCACCTACTATCGTACGCGATGGTACAATAAACCACGGGGTCGTTGTCACTTGGTGATACATTCCACATATGAGACTGGAATGAACTAGTCACTAAATCGACGTAAGACTTATACGTAATGCAAACATAAATGCAATTTGCCCCCGAGGATGGCTTTGCCACATCCCTTCGTCCACGTTGTTCTAGCACGGTACCAGTAATCGTAGGCGTCCGTTCTGTGGAGTTAATTTCAGTCTTTTTTTGGACGCCATGACTGCAGGCCTGAAACAACCATTCTGTTGTGTTGTTGTTGTGGCTAATTCCACCTGTCTGACGTAGTCAGAACGAGGTCCCTGAAAATCATCGTGGCAAGGGGCTAGAAGTACACATGTCATTGGCCTAGGACTTGAGCTCCATACAGGTGACAGTGTGTTTTAGCTCGGAGAAATTCCCTGAAGGCACGATAGATGGCGCCACCACCTATCTCCCCCTCCACAACTTTGCCATGGAACTGGATGGAAGGGAAATATTCTCCAGTCCCCTGCACTCGTGATTCGAGCCCACAAGACTTTCGGACCCACTGATTTAACGAGCACGTTCTCCGTGTACACTCGGAGGGTGTTTGGTGGCATCAGGCATCGAACCCAGGCCTTCCGGTCTGGAGGCAACCATTCTACAGGTAATAATTTTAGTCGAGATATAAGAAGAATCCCCTGCATATGCTACAAAAGGATGGCAGGAAAGACTCAAGGTGCGACAACCACTTGGTTCAGTTCGCGCGTTCTAACGTCATCTTCGTAGCATCGGCACCCTTAAATTTAGCCACATTTTTTGTTTCATCGATCTAAGCCAGCGATACTCAGCCTGCGGCCCACCGAGCCCTTTTAAATGTCCCGGTCAGTGCCCATTGCTCTGAAAAATTCCCTTATTTAAGAACAATGCATAAACAATTTGGTGTCAAGAAATCAAATATAACAATTTTGCTTTTTGCTGTCAATGTCGTACGAGTGCGAATTGATATTATTTTTCTATTTGTGACGGTTACGGTTAGTGATAACAGACAACAGTGGAATAGTGACAGTTTTATGTGTGGAACTAATTTTTAACCATCTTTCATACCTTGCAGGAGAAAAATATTCGAAGAAAATATATCGTTTCAAGACGATTGGGAGGTTGACTATTTTGTAGTGAAAAACCAACATGGATCAGTAATTGTTTGGTTTGTCGCGAAAGTGTTGTATTTAAAAAATACCAATAAACACGAATCATTCAATGACACTTTTCCTCAAAGATCTCTTTCAAGAGGTAATAAATAGGCTCTCTCTTGAATAATCTTTGCGACAGCAACAAAGTGTTTTTGTAGGTGGGAATCATGTGGAACCGTTTACTGATGCAGAAATTGCGATGGAGTGTTTCTTATATGCTTCTAATTCAGTGTTAGTGACAAAAATTAAAAATAGTAATTCATAAAAGCAAAACAGAGGTTAAAATATTTTGATCAATTTTTCATATTTTAAACACCCCCCACCCGCCCTTTATCCTCATGATGCGGCTCGTGTGAAATAGCTGACATATATATGCGGCCCAGCAGAAGAAAAGGTTGAGTACCCCTGATCTAAGCCAATGCCAGTGTATCGTAGACGCATCTAGAAGGTTGTCAGTCGAGATTTGGTTTATTGGCGATGTTTGTTCTTCTAATACCCACAACAATATTCCATTGTCCTTTAGAACTACCTCCATTGGTGGCAGCCTGGCATTCTATATTACACGTGTCCTCTGAGAGAAGGAAAAAATGATCCCCGTGGCAGAAATAATGGTACGTATCTGATCTCATTCTGCAGGTTCCTTGTATTGTATCCTGCTCAATGCTTGCCAGGGGTTGCAAATTTCACATCATTTACTTCCCTTGGTGAAGTGCGCCTACCCTCAGATTTGTATAATTGCCGTGCGAAATATTTTTGTTTTTGCATTGTTAATGTAACGTAGTATGTGTCAATTATTGAGATGTTATTGAAAATCGATGAAAAGTAACTGGTGTTAATAAGAATTTGATGATTGGAATATTGAACAGAGAGAAATCTTGTTTTCAGACAGTATGCGGCTTTCACATATAATTAATCATACTAAATAAAATCATTTTTTCAATAAATGTATAGGATATCATTAACCATGGATTCTAGATTTTCTTTAAGAAAATATTACGTACTGGATGACATTTACGTACTTTTATATACTTTGTTCCTTGTGTCAAACAAATCTCATTACTTTTTATATTAATTAATAATTAGTTGTTGCTGTTTTGCCATATAATTCCTTTAGATGTAATTAGAAGTTTAATTCAGATATAATCCGCCCTCTTTGAATGGAACATCAATCATTACAAGTGTCAAAGAGTGCTAAAATTTTGCTGAATATAATAGTAAACATTAACAAATTATAAGCCATGCACACGCACTCTTACGCATACAAAGTTATGATCACAAACTCGTGGTTGAAGTGCCATAAGTTCGAAAACTGATGTCACTGAAGACCTGCCCTTAAGAAGGAGATGATGCACGTTAAATCTCTCGAGGTCCAAAGTCCTCCCATTAATGTTATATATTTTGAGAGGGGGATTTCAGCTCAAGGGTCGTCCTCGCCACTTGATTAAGATTTAAAATAACGATATCCGTTGCCAACATGCCTCGTGTTGCTTTACGAGGTAGAATTTAAAATTTTACGTACAGAATCATAAAAATATTACCAATTAAATTGCTAAAACGCACTTTTTTTCAAAATAAGAACCTTTAGCAGTGACGTAGCTAGACCTGAGTGGGCCCCGTATCAAAATGTCTTGCACACCCTTTTTGGACCCCCCCCCCCACACAAATATATTAACAACTTTTTCTCTCATATATTGTGGTCCCTGGAGCTTCGTGACCCCGTATCATTGATACGGCGGTATCTACGCTCTTGCCCTTTAGAAACATTACACTTTTGGCATCGCTTCTAAAGGTCTCCCTAAACATCTCCGGAATTCATTTTCAGCCATATCCTGTAATTTAACCTGCAATGCACTTTTATCTTCATCTGTAGATTGAAATAAACGACCTGGCAAGCGACGTGTTAGTTCAGGAAATAAGTTGAAATCGCAGGCGCAAGAACAGGGAAGTAACGAGAATATGGCAAAACTGTTTTTGTTTTCGTAAGAAAATCAGAGACGAGGAGGGAGCAGTATACAGAAGCATTGACATCAAAATGATTCTAACTTCTCAGCCCGATGTTTTGCTCTCTTCCTTCGGATCGACTCGCACAAACGAAGCAAGGTGTAAACTTGTGGGTTCTTTTCTGATCGTGTTCGCCTTGTGAATTGAAAATAATTGCAGACAGGATTTTTTCCCACTGTTTATTCCACACCTTCTATGGGACATTTCTTAAAATAAAGAATATATTGAGATGTTACAAGATTAAGATACATCGTCCAGCCGTGTCTACTTTTCACGACCCCGGTTTTTCTCGCCACCGCTCTCCTCTCCCCCGTTCCGACCTTTTTCTCATCTGTCCTTGCCAGATCCTTTCCTCTATATCGTCTCTCGTTCGACCTGTTGCCAGGTGCAGGCAGCGGTTCCTTACACGCCCCACCTAAGAGTAAAATTTGCCCCTTGTGGCTGATTTTACCATATCAGACACCAGGAACAGAAAATTCACAAACCGTGACACAGAAAATCCACAAACAGAACACACAATAATTGCAACAGTCAAAAGTCTTGATGATTGTTCTAGTGAAAGTTCCTTAATACAAACACATGAAATAATATTAATAGTTCACCCAATTGAAATAAGTGACTATGTTCCCAGAAAGATCTAAACTGTAATGGGATTGCAAACAGATACATGGAAAACACATTATACAAAAAAGAACAACACTAAATATATACATTACAGTTTTTATCTTAATCTAGACAATGTTTATTTCATTAACTCATGAATGAATGCTCAATGAGTTCACTAAATCCTTATTAAGTCCACAGTAAAAACTTTCCTACGGCTCTAATTTGCCTTTGGCCGGTATGACTTCCGACCCAACCCATCTCACCCATTCTAATACAACGTTAATTTATTTTACACGATTTTTCCAAATTTGCATCAGAATGTCTATGTCGACTATTCGAGATACAACAAACTGCTCTAACATTCTTAAAACCTGAGCCGTTAAATTACATCCATAAGAAGTGTATTCAATCTTAAACCTCACTTTTTAGTCATGCAAATTCCAAACGACATAAAGCATGCGGCATAATTCTTCGTGAGAGAACGACAAAAATACCACTTCCACAAATCCAGTACCGTGACCCACGATGCTGCGCTATTCTTTTCTACAAAACCTTCCCTTTTCAACAAAAGATAAATCCCGGTTCTCGAAAATATGTTTAACCAAGCTTCACAGGTTACCTTCGCACTGAGACTAGTCAACGGCACAGCCTCGCCCCATCTAGTGTGCTGATCAACCAGACATAAAATATATTTATGTCCCTTTAAGCTTGGCGGATCAATTGGACCTATAAGATCCATATTCCCCACCTCAAATGGCAATTCAGACCTTGCCACAGGTGTAATGGGTGATCGGTCTTTAATCCTAACCGATCGAGTGAGCTGACACTCTTTACATGATTCACAAAATTTCTTCATATTGGAACTTAGACCCTCCCAAAATAAAGAATACTTGATTCGTTCAAGCGTCTTCTTGGGACCCATGTGACTACTGAACACTGAAGTATGCGCTAGTCTCAACACCTCAGTTCTTCTGCACTTCGGAATTACCAGTTGCCCAATACTCTCCCCGACTATTTTATCTCTATGAAATAGATACCCATCTACTTCATAGTAGTTTCCTTTGCCTTCCTTAACATGCTTCCAAACCAGTGCTAACTTGGCACAACCCTCCTGTTCGGAATGAAAACTATCAGCCACCATGATTCCTTTATCCATCTCAGCGGTCACCTCCTCATCCTTAGTACCCAATGTTCCCACTTCATTCCGACATGAAGTAATATTCCTTTGAGAATCCTCAATGTACTCCTGTGCTTCTCTGGCAGAATACCCGATGAAACCTCGGTTTCATCTACATTTCCTGAGTTAACCCCCAGGTCCTGAGAGCTTTGAGCCAGTGAATTCTCTTCACTCTGGGCTCCTCCCAACATATCCAAAACATCTGGTGGAAGCAACACGTCTTCTACCAAAACTTCTGCCAAAGCACATAACACTTGCTGGTGCACCACATTAACCTGGCCACCGGTAGCAAGACCAATTGGAACATATACTAAATGACATTTAACCGCTTGACCGAAAATACCTTTCAAATAAATCATGGAAGCTCCTTCAACCGATATTCCAGGAACTAAGTCTTTCTTGATAACAGTAATTTCCGTACCAGAATCCACTAACGCATGGACTAACTTCCCATCTACACTGATAGATGTTTTCACTAATTTACTTAATTTGTCTTCAATAGCCCGTCTAGGAATGACTTTACCTAGCAAATCAACTCTAGCAGCTACCGTCCCATCTACCAATTCCGTCCCTTCTGTTGACACCTTATTCACATTAAGTCTTTTATTATCTACCTCTTTGTTTTTCGGACAATCCCGATTAAAATGTTTATCTGATCCGCAGGTGAAACAAGCGAATTTTTTAATTTCAGTTACTTGACCTTTATCAAAGTTTTTCCTAGAAGAAAAATTATCTGACTTTTTCTCCCCAAATGGCTGTTTACCCCAACTACCATTAAAACTTCTCTTTTCACTATCATTCCATTTAGCTCTCTCAGGTTCATCGTAGGATTTCCCTTTGAATGCATAAAATATATCACATTGTTTGCCCAAGTCCCTGGGTTTGTACCATTCTTCCCCTTGGAGCACACCAATATGGGTCGCCGTCTCAGAATCCAACATTTCAAACATTTTATCTGCTACGATCAGTTGATTAACTGACTCAAAATCATTCGCTTCTCTTAACTTACAGTAGTATAACCACATCGATGTTAAACGGTACGCGAACTGAGAGAAAGTTTCGTCAGAGTTACGTTTGGCCTTTCTAAAATTTTCTAAACATATTTTTTGGTGAGGGTTCATACTCCTTGAGCACAACCTGTTTTAAAGATTCGTAATCTTTTAATTCTTCTTCGCCTAAGTTAACTAATAAGTTAACTAATAAGTCTCCTAACATGCATAACAAAACCTTCGGTTTTAACTCGTCGCTAACCATTTCACTAGTGAAAGCCTTTTCAAGACTAGAAAAAATAGTCCCACCCGTCTGATTTATTGGGTACCTTTACAGTTAACAGCCTAACCATTTTAACTATTTCATCTAAAGATTTTACACGTGAGGTTTGACCATTATTTTGAGTAGCACTCTGATTAGCGATCCTAGATAATTCTGTTTCCAAGCGTAATTTTTCAATTGATAATTGTTCTTGTTGTTCTAGTTTTTGCTGCTGTTCTGTCTCTAACCTATCGGCTGTAATAACTTCCAATAACTCTTTTGCCTCTTCCTCCTTGTAATATTTACTAGAGATTATTAAATTCCTTAAAACAATTTTAGACATAGACGGATCAGGTGACTCATCTAAGTCCCGCGCTAATTGAATTAAGTCAATTTTCTTACTTCTAATGAGAAATGCCATTTTTAATCAAGCTAAACCTAATGCCAAATTACCTTCTGACAAATTTAACTACAAACACTTAAATGACCTAGTACAGTGCTTCTCAAACTGTGGGGCGCGCCCCTGGGGGCGCGATAACCCTTCAAGGGGGCGCGAGCATCTTGAAAATATAAAAGGCTTAAAAATTATTTTTGGGATGAAGTAAAACAAAATGCTTTCTGATAAAATAAAAAAACATTTTTGCACTGATATATATATAAATTATATATATCATCTGGTTTTCCACTTTCAAAAGATTCCACTTCAAACGCTCATTAGCTATCTTTGATCCCAAAACAAAATAAAAAGATATTTTGTTTGCTTTGCTGTAATCCTGCGATGAGAGATTTTTTATTACGTTTCTTGTAACCTCTAGAATAGTACTTTTGATTATCATCTCTTTGACCTTCAAACTTACTGGTATGCTTAACTCCGTCTACTTTTCTTTTGGGAAAGTTGTAAATAATATTTTTCTGTTGCTTTTCCCCCATGTAAATGAGTTTTATGATGTATGGATAAGCATATTGAGCACTTTGAAGGATTAATTGGCCAAGATGTATTTTATGAGTAATCTGAAATTGCATTATAAAAAACGTTTTACTCAATAATCACTGACATCGATGTTTTTGTATCGAATAATTTTTTTCATGGGAGTGGTCGCATGAGGCGCTGAATCACTCCAAATTCTGGTAAAACTGTTTATTCGTTAACAGTTTCTTGACAGTATCCTCCGATATGACAGTCTTAATGGAAACTAAAATGAATTTGTCACATTTATGCCTCTTTTTTGAGAGTGGCAAACGGTTTTTTACAATCAAGGTACTTGTTTTGATCGAGTTCCCTTCACGACCACTTTTGTTCAGAAATATTTTCTATGAATATGCTATACTTTCCCCTACGATTAACTTTGTGGTTTTAATTGCTGTGTTGTACAACTTATTATGGTTTATAAATGTAAATGAGCAGAATATAAAAAAATGGGCATCTGTGATCTCCCTATTGAAGGAAGATGAAACTGATCAAGCAATTGAAGAACCTGATGAAATTATGCATATTAATCGTGATAGCGAAAGTAAATATGACAAAAGTGATAGACATGAAACGTTTGAGTTGAATTGTAATTTTCAAATGCTGCCTAAAGAACTCTATCAAGAAAATTAAGATATCAAGAAAACTAAGAAGCCATAAATGTAACACTTCGCCTTGTCAAAAAGACACAAGCAAGAAAAGGTTACACATGCTATTTGTAGATCATCGAAGAATAGAAAAATTACAATAACGTGAGCAAAATATGACAGTTTTGATTGCAAATAACGTTCTTGTATTGTTAGTGAAAAGTGTCTGTGATTTATGTTCTTTATTAAGGTCACGCACATTTGGAACGGTTTCTTTAGTTTTATTGGATTTTTTCTCAAATCATCAAAGAAAAATTAAAAAGTCCTTTAAAGTAGGTAAGTATATTTTCTCTTAGTTAAATTATTCACTGCAATTGTGATTTTTATAGAGCACAGAAAAAAATAATTATAAAAAAAAAAGGATTGGGGTGACTTGGTGAAGTGATCGCGCGACCATTAACGTTAGTGTGGAGTGGGCTAAAACATTTTGAAGGTTTCTCGCTTTAAATATTAAAAATAACACAATTATTCTTCATTGGAATTTTTCATTCGTTTTCCTTATTTAATATTAATTCTAAATGCTAATTCTGTGAGGCTTAAAATTACAGTTCGTTTTAAACTATTTATAATCGGAGCATTCATTTAAAAATCATTTTATATTTTTGTATGCATTGTTGTGCACTTGGTTTTACTCTTCTTACAATTAAGCTATTATATCAAGAATAATGTATTATTTTTTAAAAAAATAATCGCAGAACGGGTACTTCAGCCAGTGTACTTATAAATGTATCAGTACTGCACAATGTATTTTATAACTAATTTATTAATACTAATTTAAGAGCAAGTTTAATTATTATTAGTGACTTCCATGGGCTTGTCTTGCAGAGCAAAGGGTTTCAAATGAAGGCTTAATATTAGAAATTGACACGCTGAGTTCTTTTCTATATTTAGTTGAGATCTATATTTTGTCTTCAAAGCAGCCACCGCAGAAAATTCGGTTTCACAAAGGTACGATGTTGAAAACGGTAAAAGTATACGAAATGCTTTTGTTTTCAGTTCAGAAAATTCATCATCTATTTCTGCCCAAAATTGAAAGAGAGTTTTATTACAAAATTTTCCTTTAATTTCGCCACTAGATGTGAAATCTATGAAACTTTCTTCTTCGGTAATGGAGAGCCCTTCTGGGGTATTTTGAAATTCTCACTCATTCGTAACTTGCTATCAAGTTGTCCTCAGCAAAAAAATATTTTTTTAAAATTTTTTGCTAACATAGCTAAATGATATTCAATAGTTTTATAAACAACTTCCACATGTTGTTCATCAGTTTTGTAAGTTTTTACACATTTATCCGCATTTTCAAACATTTCTAGGTTTTTTTTGCTTTAAATTTCGGCTCCATAATTCTAATTTTCTACAAAAAGCATTAATTTTATCACTCGTGTCAAACATATGTACATTTGATCCTTGAAGTTGAAGATTCAATATATTTAATTTCTCAAATATATCGACTAAGTAGCTCAACTTCATCAGAAATAAACCATCTCGAAATTTCTCAGCTTCCGGTAGGTTTTCCTCTTCTAGAAAAATGGTAATTTCATTTCTTAATTCATAAACACGTTGTAAAAATTTCCCGCGTGATAACCATCTTGCTTCACAATAAAAATAGCAACGATGAATGCACTGCGCCCATGTCTTTGCAAAGTTCAGAAAAGATTCTTGATTTTAGGGGTCTCATTTTTATGTAATTTACTACAGTCACAACTATCATTAGCACAATATTCAGGCCAGGACTAATTTCTTTGAAAACCAGAGCTTCTCTGTGGATCATACAATGTGTCCAGATGCACAGTGGAGATTTTGTTTCACAAGTGCTTGTATACTTTTAAATCTTCCTGACACTGTACGAGCACCATCGGTGCATATTCCGACACAATTTTTCCACTCTATATTTGCCTCGTTTTTAAAATTATTTAAAATATCAAATAATACTATTGCTGTTGCTTTAAGTTTTATTGGTTTACAAAAAGTAGTTCTTCTACAGCTGACATACCATCCCAAAATCGAACATACGCCATGAAATGAGCATCTTTATTGCTATCCGTTGCCTCGTCAAGCTGAATTGAAAACAATTTATCACGCAACTTACCAAAAAGCTGTTGCTCTACATCTTCAGCCAAGCGATATCATCAATTCGACGAGAAATAGTATCATTTGATAGGGTATGGACTGCAACTCTTTGGCAAAATTGTCTTCAAACATAGTTTCTACAATCTCAATTGCTGCAGGCAAAATAGCTCTTCGGCAATAGTGTGAGGCTTTTACATCTGGCTATTTTATATGATACTTTGTAAGAAGTAAGTAAAGCTTTTTCATTCACTGACAAAGTTTTTTTAAAAATGTTTTTTGTTTTCCATATGATTTTAATTTTGATTCAAAGAACTCTCGAGGTTTGTTAATGTACTCACCATGAAGCGTTTCGAAATGTCTTTTAAGTTTATTAGGTTTCATACTGTCTGCTGCCAATATTTTTGAGCAAATAACACACAGGGGGCTTTTCCTCTCCATTTACTTCAGTAATGATAAATCCAAAATTCAAGTATTCTTGAGAATATTTCCTTGATTTAATTTTCGGAACTATGCTCGTCTGTGCACTTGTTGATGCTTTATTATCGTCGAATGTTCGCTTACGACTTAAAAAAATTTATCCATGATTTTTTTGTTCCAATTTTCTGCAGTAATACTTAATAGTGTGAATTACAATTAACGTGCAAATTATAAAATGTACATTCAAGATAGATTTGGTAGCTATAGAAGCATCGAATGGACCAAGACTGATTGGAATTGTACGAGGTACAGCATTATTACATGTTTTGCGCAGACGTCCGATAGTTTGGCCAGACTCACGCAGACGCTCGCGAGAATGCCAGATATGATGGATATGAGAAAGCGCAACATAAAAAGTACACTATTTTTCAATTTCTACTATAAGTTCACTCTCTCATATATATCTTGTTCAAATTTTCAATCGTTGATAAAATACTTTCTATTCATTCATTCAAGTTCAAATACATTTTGTAAAACTTGTAGTGGGTGACACTTCATGTTAATACAGTTCTTTCAAATTTTAATTCATTAATTAAATTAAAAAATGAATAAATAGTAACAAACAAAAATTATAGTCCAAAAGCATTTATAGAAAGGAAAACTTTTCGTGCTGTCCCCTGTAACGCAATGGATAGCGCGCTGGGCTTCTAATCTGAAGGACGGTAGTTCGAATTCCATCCGAGATGGCCTAATTTCTAAGAATGTGTGTGATTTCTTCTTTACTTTACTATTTTCTTACACTAATTAAATTTAATTAATGAATAAATAGTAACGATAAAAGAATATTCCAATACCCCATATATAGAAAAGAAAAAAGGAAAATTGCAAGGAAAATCGCTTTCTCTTTTGTCGCTTAACATTGTGATTCTGTCATATGTATTACATATTTGTATTAATTGAGACTATTTAATAGAAAGTAACTAAAATAAGTTTTTTCTTTGTTGGCCTAAGTAGGAATTGACTTAAAATTTATTTTTTATATTACTTGTTCTAATGACATTTGTACTTTTAGAAATGCATGATGGACGAAATAAATTTTTAATTAAATGTCATTTTGCAATCTGTCCCAATTTAAAAAATAAGAAAGGAAAAAAATAACATAACATTATAATTATTACTTAAAAGTAGTTTGCTTAAAATATATATTATATAAAAGTAACGCATACAAAATTTAATACTCAAAGTGCATTATTATTGCATTCAATACATTATTATTGGGGAGGGCGATGAAAATTATGATTGAAAATTGGGTCGCCAGTAGTGAAAGTTTGAGAAGCACTGTCTTACTTAATTAATTTATTTATTTTGCACAAAAAAAATGTATACAAACTGTAATACTTATGCTATTAATTTGTATGGTTTATAATTAAGATCGCGTATAGTAGCTTTAGCGTCAAAGTGCATTATTATTACATTCAGTACATTATTAATGTATAAGGGGGCGCGATAAAAATTGTGATTGAAAAGGGGGCGCCAGTATTGAAAGTTTGAGAAGCACTGACCTAGTACTATATATTTAACAAGCAAAAAAATTCTACTCGTTTTTCTAAGAGTACTCAAATTCCAGAAACACAATACGAAATATGTTTACAATAAAACTTATATGAGACACAGTTATTTGTTACTAATCAGAACGCAGAAGCCTTTTCAAAATAAAAACACAATTAACAACATACTTTAGCTACATTACCATAGAATTATTTCTCAAATCATAAATCTACTCTTAGTTTCTTTTTTTAATTAAAAGAAGAATCTTATGCGGGAAACAAAAAACCAATATACATATACATCCTAAATTACGAGCAAAGGAAATAACCTCAGATTGCATTAAACTATCAACTAACTGACAAATTGCAACACTTTTTTACTTAAAATGAAAAATCTATCATATAATATTCAAAAAAAAACATGCCATATTCTGAGTCATAAATAACCTACAAAATCTCTTATTTACAACATTTTAACAGGAAGTCCGTCTACTTGAAATACATATACACATTTTTTAATGGATATTTTTCACCCACTCAAACCTACATTTTCGCAAACCATTATTTCAAGATAAATTAATCTAATTTTTTTTTAATTCTGCAAACTGAATTGTTATGCAAAACACTTTCTATACCCAGATTTTAATTTTTGAGACAAATTCAAAACAGTAAAGAATGATGATAAAAAAGAAATTATAGTTTAACACTAGAACTCTAAATACCATATTTTACATTTAAAATGATACCCTATCATTTCCAGGTAAAATAAGTACACAATTTTCTTATTTCATCTACACAATAATCCAACAACATAGAATATTGCAATAAACCAATGAAATTTTTTTTTTTTCAGATATATCTGCTTTTTCTATTTTATTTTTAAAAAAACAAATTAAATATGACTGCATCCCATTACTCTTTAAATATTCACACAATATTTTAACTTAGGGGGAACAATAGCCACTTACCTCGACATGAACGCTGTTTCTGTACTTGAACACTTTTCAGATCACGACTCCATTCATCAGAAAATGAAGAAAAATACGACATCTGTTCGTTCATAGCCCAACTCGGCAGGTGATGGTAAAACTCCATATGAAGAAGGTCTTGTTTTTTTTCACTTGAAACTGCTGCAGGGCATTTCCCGGGATGCACGTGGTCATCAACTTGAAGATACACTGCAGGATTCTATTTCCTTGTTAAAAATTTCCTTTCAAACCGAATGTCCACTAGAACCTTGTTCACAATTATGTAGCACGAACACCGATCAATTTGAAATATTTTGTTCATTTAACTTCTGCTCCATTGCATCGCACTTCTGACACCAGTGTAAACTTGTGGGTTCTTTTCCGATCGTGTTCGCCTTGTGAATTGAAAATAATTGCAGACAGGGTTTATCCCACTGTTTATTCCACACCTTCTATGGGACATTTCTTAAAATAAAGAATATATTGAGATGTTACAAGATTAAGATACATCGTCCAGCCGTGTCTACTTTTCACGACCCCGGTTTTTCTCGCCACCGCTCTCCTCTCCCCCGTTCCGACCTTTTCTCCTCTGTCCTTGCCAGATCCTTCCCTCTATATCGTCTCTCGTTCGACCTGTTGCCAGGTGCAGGCAGCGGTTCCTTACACAAGGTGTCTACATAGAGCTTTTTGTTCACAGCGCGTCTTTCAGTGGTAAACTCCAGATGTACAATGCCCTGAATATCAAAGAATACCTCTAGCAATTCCTTTCTTTTTGAGTGATCTTAGCAGAATTTGTTTGCGTGAAAATTGTGGTGATTTCCACATTGCAAATGTTCTCTTGAATCACGGTCGCGTAAAAGTTGTTAGCGGTCGTATAAAAACACCAGTAACAACTTTTCAAAGTAGAGAAACAACTTTGTCAGCAGCCAAGATTAAGTATCTCGCCATTTCTATCGGAATTGACTTTTGGTCTTCGTTCGACTTGAAGGGATGACACATCCTATGCATGTTAAGAATTTTAGTTAGTATCCGTTGACATGTGTCTTGGGATATCTCAACTGATTCTGCTTGTTTCCTACGCTATTGTCTGAAACACTGGCGTACCTAGTTGTGAGTGGGCCCAGTATCAAAACTCCTAAGAGGCTTTTTTTCAGAAATGAAAGCCTTACTTGTGGTACTGTAGCTAGTCATTTTGGGGTCCCTGTAGCTTAAGGGCCTCGCATCGTTGATACGGGTGATACGACGGTAGCTACGCCCCTGGTCTGAAGCCTGATGTTACGTACCACCTCAAAAAACTTTTCAATGTTTTCAGCGGTGCGAGAAGTTTGCAGATATCGTCCAGAACGTCCGTCATCTTTGACATTTTCTTTGCCATCTCCGAAACGTCGATGCTTCAATGCATCACTGCCGTACACATGCTTCAACATTTTATAAGTCTCCGTAGCACTCTTTCCCAAGCGAGCACAAACTTTGATACATTCATTCTCTACTTAACAAACGTCATTTCTTTTAATCACCGGTTACTAAATGCATCCACCTGGAAATTACAATACTGACCACGTGATTTAGGATAAACCACTTTAAGATAAGGGGGAGAACGCAGTAACACAAAACCAGTAACATAGTCACTCTACTGCAAAAATGTTTTCCCGTTATAGGCTGAGTTTGAGAACTTTTAAATCCTACCTCGTAGTGCGCGACGTTAAAAAATACTCACTCACTCAAATACATAAATATCGCGCGAGCGTGTGTTAAGCTACAAGTTTTCATTAGCCCACACGTTGTGTCGAGGAAGCCACAAGTGTGACTTCAACAAATGATGTATTGAATACTTGAATTAGGAACATAACGAGGCCTACAAAGAGAAAAACTTGTTTCACTACTCATTTTTATCGCTGAAAAGAGTCGGAGTTTTCTCGAGAGAATCGTTAGAAGCTCGCACTTGAAATTGTGTCATCATTTCATTAGTTTCTACTAATTAGTTCTGAACTATACGGTACGATATCCACAATTAATTCTCATAATATCAAAGATGTATTTTTAGCTTGTGAAGGAAAACTCCTTCAACTAATTAGAATTTACGATGGAATACTTCATAGGGCTTGATATATTGCTTTCCTTACTTAATTTCCCCCAAAATTGGAGCAAGTTGTTAGAGCTATATTTAATTATGCAAGCTATGCTCGCGGATGAATATTCCCCTGAGGAGTGTAAAAGCTGTGGTGTTTATGTTATTTTATGTTATGTTTTATGTTTATGTTTGAAAATTGAATAAATAATTCAATTTGTATGTATAAATAATAATTTACAATGCTGCTAAAAAATTGTCTTGGGAACGGGAAAAATAATAAAAAATGATTATTATGCTAAGAATTCATACGATAAGAAAGTTCTAACTGTAATTTTTACCATAAATAAATATAAATATTCCAGAGAATATGTAATGCCTATTAAATTTTTATTAGCGGCAAAAACAGAGGGAGGAAACGAAACACGTGAAAATAAATGTTCCTTTTGCACTTTCTTGAAAAGAACCAAACCAATATATTCTTGCTCCGAAATAAGGGGGAAACATCAAATAATAAATAACAATGTAGTTTCAGTTTTTACGGAGTTCATTTTGGAAGTGAAGCGAAGAAATTGAAGGAAAAAAATATACAGGCATTGAGCATCACACTTTAATGTAATTTATTTCTATTCAGTTTGTTTTCATTAACGACACATTATTATTTTTATGAATTAAATTATCTTTTAATCGAAATTTATCTTCTAACTCTGAACTGATTATCGACAATCCTAGCTAGTATTATTACTTGACATTATGAGAAATTCCGAATTAAATATATACTCGGTTTCCCTTCATAAAGTAAATATATCTTTATCAGTACAATTTCCAAGGAATAAATGCATTTAAAAGTTATTATATAGTAGTACTGTATGTTTTTAGCTACAACATCAATTACTATTTTACTTTGTTTAAAGCAATTTTTTAAAAAGTTTTTTATCAATATTGTTGATTAGTTATACAAGATCTCCTCAAAAAGTATCCATCCTTGAATTTTACCGTGAACAGCAGAGATTGTAAAGTGGCGCCGCTGTGCATAGTAGTGGGTGACAGCTTAACGTACATGCTAGAATTTTTTTCCCTTTGTTCCAGTGTACTAGTCGTTTTATGCAGTCAGTCGAGTTTGATGGTGTTACACGTGTTTGCAGTATTTTATTTCTCTAAAAATGACTGAATAACTTGAACAAAGGTAATGAATCCTTTTTTTTTGTCAAAATTTTAGTGATTTTCTAAGTGAAACAATTCGTAAAATTTCGCAAGTGTTTGGAGACGATTTTATGGGGGTTACACAAATTACGAAGAGTTTCAGCCGACTCAAAAGAGGTCACACATCAGTGGAGAGGGTAACCAACGTTTTGCGAAGCCACAAACCACTTGAAATGCAGCTGATGTTGAAAAGGTGAAAATCTGATAACGAAAGACCGTGCGACAGACTACTAAATAAGTTGAGATCAGTGAAGTTTCTGCTCATGTAATTTGTTCCCAGGCTTCTGTCGGTCGAATAGAAAGAACACCGTCTTGCAGTTGCACATGACGTACTGGACAATATTAACGCTGAAATTGGTTCCTTGCGTCTTCTGGCTGTTCTGGAAAATGAAAATGTCATTGAAAGAATCCCGTTCTCAGAGTAGGGATGAGATAATGCAAAACAGGGTGGCCGGTTGAACATCATTCCAGAAGAAGCCCCCAGATGTGTTTTTCTCAGTGGAAGGAATTCTGGACTAAGAGTGTGAAAAAAAAGCGGTAGGAATAAACTTTGAATTTGATTAGAGGATCCCAATCTCGCAGAATAACTAATATATTTCTTCTAGCTAAAGTTCGGATACATTTTAAACAGACATTGTATTCAACCGAGTGCTTCTCAAGCTTTCTATACTTACGACCCAATTATCAATCATAATTCTCATCGAGCTCACCCCCTCCCTCCATACAATAATAATGAATTGAATTCATTATTAATTTTCTTTGTGACGTAAAGCTACTATACGATTTTAATTATAAACTCTACAAATTATCAAGATAAATATTAAAGTTTGTATATAATGTTATGACATGCCCGAAGGGGGTTCACTGGTAATTATTAAACTTGCTCTTAACTTAGTATTGTTAAATTAATTATAAAACACGTTGTGAAGTACTGATACATTTATAAGTGTATTGTATCAGTGTATTCTGTCGGAATTCATTTTGTTTTGCTTACTATCAGTGAAACAATTTTTTTAAGTAATCTTTTGTTTTCAACTTTTCTATATACTCGCTCCCCCCCCCTCCTGTAGGATTGTCAGGGCCTCATGGGGGGGGGGCGCCTCACAGTTTGAGAAATACTGATTCAATCCAAATCTCAAAGCATTAATAAATTCCAATAACTATGTACAACTTTTGATCTTCAGATATTTTATAACACATACTTTTCTGTTACTTCAATACGAATTGAAGTTGGAATACAAGGAATTAACTCTGATATCGTCTGTCCATTTGATAATGATTCAAAATTTACGAGATTCGTCCATTTTTTCCTGTTAACAGTTCTAATTTATATATATATATATATATATATATATATATATATATATATATATATAAACTATCAGTTAAACAAATAATACTTCATAAATTTTCCTTGTCAAGCTTGATTATTTGCTGTTATTCATATGTTCATTTATATAGAGTAACTAGGCACGATAAGTAAACACAAAGAGCTTACAGCAGTTTCACGGCGAATAAATGATTTAAATTTTTTACAAATTTTACTCCTAGTTCTGAAATAACACCTTTTAGAAATCTGATGTACGGAAATAGAGTTCTAAGTGTTTCTCAAAATGTTTGTGAAGTTGAAATAGAACACTCCTTTATATCCTGAAACGATTGTTACCACGATAGCCTAGTGATAATGATCACGTGACTAGAGTGTTGCAAGTTCGAGTCCTGGGACCACTGATGACCGTCCGTGTAGAGGGGCTGATGCTCGCTAAGCTCGTCCATCGAGGAGTAGCTTTTTGTAGTTGGGAGAGGTGAATGGCAGCTCAAGTTTAGACCTCGTCACTTGACCATGGCTTGTAGCAGAGTTATCCTAGTGGTTATTGAAATGAACTCGCAAAACTCATTCTCTTGGAACTCGGAATGTTGCGAATTCGAATCCTGAGGCCACTGAAAACCCGTGGAATGATGTACGTTTCATGTGTCGGAGCTCCAAGTCCTCGCGTCGGTGTGGTGTGATAGTTTTGAGAGTGGAGTTCAAGAGAGCTCAGGTGCCGTCCTTGTCACGTGACCGAGGCTCAAAATTGCGAGGTCTGTCATTAATAGCCAGCGCATTGCTTCATAGTGCCCTATTAATAAACGCTCCGAAAGCAGTGAACATACTGCAAATGTATTATCGTATATTTTGATAGGTGATGTCCCTCACAGCTTGGGGAACATAAGAAAATAAAAATAATCTTCCGCAGACAATACTAGAACGGATTTAGCACTTTTGCATTGTTATTTCTTTGAATGAAAAATTTTCGGGATGTTCATTTTGTACCCTTCCGACCGACTTTTTATTATATAGAGATGAAAACACTCTCTATACGTACAAAAAATGTCCTGATATTAAAAGAGGACACATAAAAATACACTGGTATACTTTTAATAAGTATTACTTCAAACAAGATCTTTAATAAAAACTATTTAACGTCGTTATTTCTCAGATTCCAGTTTAACAGAAAATTATATATTTTTTTTTATTTTACATGGAGAGACTGATTTTTTAATAAGCATTATATTCGTGTCTGAAACATTTCTCAGTATTATAAATTATTTATTCATTAAAGTATTTATTTCTAAGAAACTGAAGCACAAAATTTAATACATACTAAGTAATGCTCGTGTTTTAAAAAAAAGTTTTAACTGAAAACAGCCAAGAGATCTCAACAATTTTAAATCAGATTCAATATCTTTCATTGGTTATTTCTTCGAACTTTCTCATCTTGTAAATTTATTCAATAGAATATTGAACGAAATTTATAAATCAAAAGTTTTAACTTATAAAGGAGAATTTTAATATTTAATTATTTTCTAATTGACTTTTGGCTTAAATTATATTTTATTCATAAATCATTTCTATAAAAAGTGAAGAAAAAAAAGCAATTAAAAATAATATTTAAACAGAAATTTATCGTAGAAAAAGAAATAACATCCTACGAAATGATTCATCAGTCTCTTAAACAATATTCATTGGAAAACTAATGCAATAAAAACATAAATTGTACTTTAAAACTACAAATATTCTAAATAAAGCATATTTTTCAGACATTCAGTAATTAAAAAAAAGGTTTTATACATCTATTATGTTAAAATCTGCTAATAATATGTTTAATACAATTAAAAATTGAATCTCTGAATATGCCAATGAAAGTTCTAAAATTGAATTCTGAATTTCCTCGAAATACACTCATGGACAAAAAAATTAGCGCAACCAAGAAATAATTGTGGGATCATAACGCAACTTGGTATGAATGTACATGTCAGCGAGATATGCAAACGATTAGAAATGCAGCGTAATTGCGCATTACCTATTGCCGGTAGAGGGAGTTAAACCTCGTTCCTCGTGGAGTATAAAACAGGTAACCACCAAAGCTTGTTTGAGACTGCTGAATCGTTTACAAAGAAGAGGCTGAGGTAGATATGCAATTACACCGTTTTTAAAAACAATATGAACATCTGTCACAGTTTAAGAGGGAGAGAATCATTGGCATGAGGGACACAGTGTGGTCAGCTATACGAGTAGCTCGTCCATTAGGCCGCTCTGATTGTGTTGTGAAGAAGTGTTGTAACCAGTGGATCCTAGAGATGTCATTTACACGAAGACCAGGCTCATGACGCCCTCGACAGACCAGTCATCGAGAAGACCACAACATCATAAGAAATGCACATGTACAACCAACTGCTTCATCGGCCGTCATCTAGGAACAGGTAGCACCTTCACTAGGGGCCCCTGTGTCTTCTCAAACCATACGAAGGAGTCTGGCTGAAGGACATTTTGGATCGCCGCGCCCATTACCTGTGCTGCCCTTGACGCCCACCCATTGACGCCTCCGTTTGTCGGGGAGCCGTACACGAGGAAACTAGACTACAGAGGAATGGAAACAGGTCGTCTTTAACGACGAATCCCAATTCAACTCAGCAGTGATGACAATCATGTTCGTCTGTGGAGACCCCGTGGTGAACGACTGAATCCGATTCAACTCAGCAGTGATGACAATCGTGTTCGTCTGTGGAGACCCCGTGGTGAACGACTGAATACCGCATTTGCTTTACAGCGACACAGCGCTCCCACAGCTGGTCTGATGGTATGGGATGTCATTGCCTACAATACACGGTCACCCCTAGTATTGATCCTTGGCACCATGACAGCCCAGTGGTATGTCCACGACATCCTGCAAATACATGTGTTGCCACTCATGCAACGGCTCCCATGAACCATTTTTTCACAAGACAATGTTTTGCCTCCAACAGGAAGGGTGTCACAAGACTGTTTCCGCACGTTACTACCCTTCTTTGGCCTGCCCGATCCCCAGATTTGTCTCCGATAGAGCATATCTGCGATTATTTGGAACGGTGAGTTGGTCATTCCACGAGTTTGTGGGAACTAGAGGCAAGATTACAGCAAATATGGAGCGAAATGTCTCAAAATATCATACAGAACTTGTATGCCTCAATGCCCGATCGTATGGCATCGAGCATTCGTGCTAGAGGGGGTTCAACAGGGTATTAAATCCTCTATTCTTTTGCTATTTTTTCTGATATAAATTATCCTTTTTACTTTGATTTTCTAATCACATCAAAGTAGTCATTACGTATGTAAAATTTCGTTTCATTTTGACGACACCTTCTTCGTGCGCTAATTTTCTTTAAGACAAATTCATTCAATTTTTCTCATTATTATGCATTGAAAAGTTTTTTTTTCTGAACACAGGAAATGTTAAAAGAGATATTTAGAGAAAAAAAACCCAGAAATTATATATATTTGATAATTTAAAATCAGTTAACATGTGTTAGACAAAGGTTAGGATTTTGTTTGAGACAAAAGAAAAAAGCGACCAAATGTACCAGAATGCGTATGATGGATCAAAAAAAAAGAAGAGAAGAAAAATGTATTGTAATGAGTATGATAAGGCAAAAACGAAATGAAATTTGTCAGAATTCGTATTGAAAGGTGAGAGAGATACGAAATATACCAGAATGCATAAATGGAACGAAAATAATATGAAATGTACCATAATGCGTATAGTAAGGCGAGACATGTATGAAATCTCCAAGAATTCATATGGCGTAATGCAAAAGGTATAGGAAATATTGAATGCAAAAGAGGGATCAAAAGAATAAGAAATGGTTTAGAATGTGCATCTTGAGGCTAAAAATATAAGAAATAGGCCGTGATGTGTTTAATACAGTAAATAAAATGTATAATCACGTGCAAATGGATCATTAAGTACTAAGCGTGCTAATATTGAGTATCGTAAGGCAAAATAATAATAATAATATAGAAAGTGCTATAATGTGTGTGTGCATGTGTGGTAAAATAGTATATATGTTACCGGCAAAGTATGAAATGCCGGCAAAAACATCCGGCATTCTATAGAATGCTTAAGCATTGTAAAGAACACCGGACGTTTTGAGGCAAAGTATGATATTTATTACATACTTTGCCTAGGCATTTTATACAATGACCATTTAGGCAAAATGGGAAACAAGGTAATGATACGGCTATTATATCAATGACGTGCACTCCTAAAAATACAAATGTTATTCTAACAAAATAATAAGAATACCATTAAAAATTTATTCAAATCATGTAAGGGAAAATGAATGTTGTACCAAACAAAGTTTATGTGCTTCTTATTAAGAAAAACAAAATTTTTTCATGTAAAAAATAAGAAATCAAAATTAACCTACTTGTTGCAACATGGTAGGCTTGAATGACATTTTGAATTACATTTCATTACATTTTGCTCGCAAAGACGATTCTTATATTGATGCTTTGTTTTACATATATATTTGACGAATCCTTGGCCGCTTCCATTGGAGTGAGGAATTGCAACTGACAGGAGAGGAATTTCGTGGTCAGGAATATCTTTAATTTTAAGCAAGTTCTTAGGGCAAAAAGTAAATTGTGATTTCACATATACTTGTTTTAAAATTTCTTTAGAAGCTCCAAGTCGAAGTCAATTACCCACTCATTACAAATGCCAATAAATTGGCATTCGGAAAAAAAATCACAAAATTCACAACAAAACGGGGTTTTTTAATATTTTTTTTCTGACAAGGCTCCCAAAATTGGATGTACAGTTCAAATCATACCGTGCAACATTTTTGAATTTGGTTTAAAGTTCTTTCAGAATTCTATCATGTCCTCAGAATCCGCGACGTTATACTGCACATAGCAGTGCTTCCCAACCTCTTTTTATCTTCCGGACCGGTCAACGTTTGATGATTTTACCGCGCCCCGCTGAGAGTGGGATAATAATTATGAATATTTTAAATGGTGTCGATTTAATAATGTAATTGTATTTAAACATACCTCCAAGATAAAATTCAGGTGCACCAAAAAATGAAGATAAAATTATTTTCATGGAAAGTCACACAAAAAGAAGAGAAACACACCACAGTAAATAAATTAGGAATAATTTAATACTCTTTAAGAGTGGCCTGATACGATTTATCCATGGATCGGGGTTGAGGATTATTGCTGTAGGGTAATGACGCCTTCTTTAACAGTTTACTTTTATATTCCACAAACACCACATCATAGCTATTCAGCAACTAATTGTACCTGGGTTTCTTCTTAGTAGCCATTTTGTACATCAGTTATTAACTTCTAGTTAGTAACTTCAGTTTTTTTTCCAGCATTAACTCGAATTTCGGGCAGCTCGTCGTTGAATAGCTGTGTCATGTCTACAGATCAAGGGTTAGCAACCTTTTAGCTGTGGTGTGTCAAACCAATATGATTCAGCGTGCCTCACAGTGGAGCATTTTTGAAACAATAAAAAAATTGACGAATTTGTTGAGCAGTGCAAAGTACCACTGAGAATTGTAGCGCGTGCCACATGTAGCACATGTGCCATAGGTTGCCAACCATTGCTATAGACCATGACTCCTTCTCCAACATCACAAATTTCTCCGTTATTACCATGCAACACAGGAAGAAACTAATTTTTGTTGCACAATTTTATATAAAATTGAGTATTTTGACACTCCGGGAAAAACCGCAATGTGCAACTGACAAATTCTGAGCTTAAGGCACGCGTTAAAAGTCTCGTGTCTTAACACGCAATATTTGAAAAGAATTGGAGGTTTTCCTATTTTGCCGGTACTCTTAGCACGCAATATTTGAAAAGAATCGGAGATGTATTTCCTACTTTGTCGGTTTCTCATGAAGCCTTCTACAGAATGCCTAAACAATGTGTGAAATATAAATCATTTCATACATTACCGGCTAGTTTTAGGCATTCTATACAATGCCGTATTTCATACTTTGCCTATAATACTAAAATGCATTTGATACGGGGAAAATAAAAACCATACTACAATGTATGTTTTGTAAACCCACTTTTGCTTTTACATTTAAGGGTCACGGTAGCCCAGTGGTCATGTTCACGGACTCTTGACCAGCGTACCATGAGATGGAGCATCAGTGCTCTTAAAGCAGGGATACTACACCTTTTGTTCAGCCGGGCTACCTGCATGTAACAAGTATTACACGCGGACCGTAACATGAGGATTAACGGGATAAGGGGGACAGTATAAAATCAAGGACAGTTAAAATGCAGAAAATTAATCAGAATATTAAAACACAGAATTCTGCATTTTATTTTAAAACTATATTGAACTCTATCAAACTCAACTCACAAAAGATAGTTTTTATACAATTTTTACTGAGTTATGGGGTAATTTCGATTTCCTTTCATCAAAGATCCCAAGCTCTCCCCCCTCCAAATATTTTGTTGCTGTTCCAAAGATTTTTTAAGAAAGCCAATTTATCTCGTATTGAAAGAGATTACCAAGAAAAAGAGCCATTGAAAAAACGTGTGCTTAGTGGTATAGTAACGAGTAAAACTATAAATTGAAGTGAAACTTTTTTGGGCTGGAGAGTGAATAAGAAAATTGGCCTGTTTTGCGTAACAGTGAAAAAGCGAGCGGAAGTAGTCTTCTCCCCCCCTCCCCGATTCATCGCCGTGGTAAGGAAAGAGCCAGAGGAGGAAAAGGGGCAAGCAGGGACACTGCTTGACTGGTGTCATATCGGTGAAAAAGTTGGATAATTTCCCAAGTCTCTGACTGGTCAACTTACCCAACTTCCAATTAGGGGTCCTTTTCCCCATACCTTGGAACATTACCAGCGGTTGTACAAATTGTAGTGTGAACATTACGGTGTAGACAAAATAGCTCTCACAGCAAACTCGTGCTTCTTTAAAATTTTCTTTAGATTATTGGCTACATGGCGATGTGTTCGTTGGCTAATTTATTTCTTTAATTTTCATTTGCATTGAATTATTATTAATTCTAGTCAGAATACCTAAATCAAATGCACAAAGAGGGAAAGAATTTCGTGAAAGAAGGGAAAAAAAGAGAAAAACTAGCAGCAAGTCCAGTCGAAAAAGTGACAAAAAAAACCCAGAAAAATAGTGCCTATTCATCAAGTGCTACTGCCAAATCTCGATCAGAGTACATGAGAGAATATCAAGTACGGTAAAAAACAATACAAAATACTCTCTTAATGCCGATTTTAATGACATACATAAAAATAGTACAAATTCAAGTGCCACAAATCTCCATGCACAAAATATCGAGCATGGAAAAAAACATTGCAAAATACTCTCGTAATGCCGAATTTAAGGGATGGGAATGCTATTGAGACTCTTCTTATGACTGCACAGATTAATAGGGACTTTGTGAACCACCCTGTGCCGTCAACTACAGAACCCCCAACAAGTGAAGTGCGTGTTGAGACTGATGCATGTGAATCGATAATAAATTCTATCTTACGTTACAAAGACTATTATTTCCATAAAAATGGGTGGCCATGGTAGCCTAGTTGTCAAAGTATCTGATCGTGGCTGGCGTGTCATGAGTTCGAGCCGAGCACCGCTTAAGACCTGCCATGTAGGGGAGCGATGCTCGTTAAATCTGTTGAGAGCTCGAACATCCTCCCGTTGATGTAATTAGTTAGGAGAGGGGGAGTGCCAGCTCAGGTGACGTTCTTATCACTTGATCATGGTTCAAAATTACGAAGTCCGTCGCCAAAAGCCCTCATGTAGCTGAATAGTGCGCCGTTAATATTCACTCTTCATAAAAAATGCTCAAAAAGATTTTCAAAAGCTATTCGTTGATAATCCTTTCGGTCACGTGATAAATTATGGTTTAGAGATGATTTAAGAACGCCTGTGGCTGAGCAGAAAAATATTTTACTGGAAATTAATTTAGAAGACACTAAAGAATGTTACAATTGCCGACAAAGTTTAAGGGGGAAAAGTATACCAAATTTATCAAAATATGATAGTTTTGTATACCCAGAAATTCCAGCATATCTTCCTACTTTGGATTTGGTATCAGAAAGACTCAATTCGCCACGAATACTTTTCATGCAAATTAGGTGATTGAAACATGTACACTGTCAGTTTGGAATATTAGAGCAAATAATCAATGTTCCAAAGAAGTTTCACTTCTATCGCGTGGCGTTCCACGCACTTTTTTTTGGAACATTAAATTTTTTTCCACAAATCAAAACAAGTTGTTGATCCATGTTTGTTTTCCTCTACGATCCCAATTATCTTGAAACAGCTTATATTTTCCAGGTATTTTTTTGCTTGGAAGACACGAGGATTAATTAAAAATTAGATTCCCTCATAAAATGGTTGTTACCCCACTGTTGTTATCACTAACCGCTACAATTACTGAAATGTAAAAAGCTATCTCGCAATCCGTACCAGCACGACAACATCGATAGTAAAACTGATGTATGCGATTCATAGAGAGAATTTCTCACTAAATTTTAAATGCGTTGTTCTTAAATAATTTGATTTGTTAGCGCTACGGGCCATGACTGGGCCACTCAGAAAGGTCCAGTGGGCCGCAGGTTGAGTACCACTGTCTTAAAGGCTAGTCTTGTAGTGGGGTTGATACACGTTAAATCTATAGAGAGTCGAAGTCTTCCCGTTGGCATGGTGTAGAAATTCCAAGAGAGGGTACTAGTTCAAGATTTTTCCTAGTCATTTAAATGTTGTTTAAAGTAATGAGGTCCGTCACTAATAGACCTTGTGTTGCTTTATATTGCGAAGTTAATAAACACCCACTCATGCGCTTTTCTCTAAGCATTCCACTACATTTTAGTAAGGAAGAAAAATCATCTTCGAAATAGAGAATTTAAGATCCAACTACCGATGCATGGGTCTCATTTTTTTCGTGAAATTTAAGAGGATTAATAAGGAGGATATAGGACCCTAATTTGAATTAATTAAAGTAAAATTTAAAGAAGCATTTTTTTTTAGATCTTTGACAAAAGAGATAAAATAAGGAGATTAGAACAAAATTCAAAAACGAAGCTTTACACTAATTAAATTATTGATATTAAATTAATGATTTTTTTTGTTCTTTTGAGTATTTTAATATTTATTTTAATTTTAAAAACATTTCTCTCTCTCATTAACCTATTATGATAGGGTAGGGATATTTTTTTTAAATTAACTAACCTTTTCAATTTATTTTCAAAAACAATTACCAGAATTTTTAAAAAAATGGTTACAATTTAAATAAAAATTAATACATTGCACTTGCAACGAAATATATTTAATGAAATGCAACGTAATTAATTACATACTTATTAAACTTTTTTAAAAATCTAAGGAAATGCATCCTTAAATAGCTTTTATTATTTTAGATAAACTTATCAGAGCTCATTAATGTCAGAAATACATTAAAAAAGTCAGGACAATATGTGTCATTTTATTAAAGATAAGTTGATTAATAGCCTAATTATCTTGGATTATATATCTTTCTCCTTTAATCACTCCTAAATAAATGTCTGCCCTTTTAACACCAGGATAATAAATAGCCCTTTTCATGATATTTTTTTTATAATTCTGTATCTTACACTGGATTTTAACGCCTAGTAATGTCAACGTTCATTTTTATTGTAAGGATTAATATATCATCCCCTTTCAGCTAGCTTTTTTTCTTGCATTCTACTATCGTAAATATGTAAGTGTAATTCATTTCACAATGTATAGGTTACCGTTAAAGTGCATAAATCAGTTATTTCATAGAACAAATAAGTATTTCACGAAATAAATAGACAAGTTAGTTAAAGTATATAATAGACGAAAACGTCCATACTTTACCAAGTTATTCCATGAAATAACTAGAGTTATTCTAAGAAATAACTAAGGATAGAGAGAGAGAGAACGTTTAAGGTATCCGACTACGTTCGGAATCGTGATTTTAAAAAGCACATAAATGGATAATTTTCATGATAATTAGAGTCACTCAGGTTAGAATACATGCATAAAATTGTTTTAAGAACATTTTGACAAAAAAAATTTATTTAAATACAATATTTTGGCAAAAAAATAACTTAGAATAATCTTTTTTCCAAATGTTCTCTTTTTGTGAAAAATGGTTCTATTATAATAATATATTACCTGTATATGGCTCAGAATAATATATTACTCTGTATATGGCCTTTCTACAGAGGCTCAACTAGAATTTTTGAAATAAAAAACTTAGAAGTGGGTTTATTCATATTTTACGACAACGTTCACGTTATTTTCAGAGTTACCACCGATTGAAATAATTATTGGCGTTTTTTTTAAATTGCTCCCCTGTGTTGTTGTAAAATATGAATAAACTCACTTCTAAATTATATATTTCAAAAATTCTAGTTGAGCCTCTGTACAGAGGTCTGAGCTTTATGCAGGCAAAATATTATTATAATAGAACCATTTTTCACAAAAGAACATTTGGGGGGAAAAATTATTATTCTAAGTTAATTTTTTGCCTAAATATTGTATTTAAATAAATTTTCTTTCTCAAAATGTCCTTAAAACAATTTTTGCATATATTCTAATCTAAGTGACACTAAATATCATGCAAATTATCCATTTATGCGCTTTTGCAAAATCACGGTTCCGAACGTAGTCGGATATCCTAAGTGAAAAATAAACAATTTGAAAGATATTATTATATCTTTCAAATTAAGTTGTTTGAGTTATTGAGTTATTATTAAAGTTATTTGATCATAAATAGCTAAAAACTCTCGAAAATGTATTTTATCTTCTTGCCGATGAATAATTGATAAATAATAAGAGAAAAAAATGATATAATTTTTATTATTTCTGATATTGCTAACACTCATTAAACAGAAAGAGGAAAAAAGAATATGTTGCCAAAATAGATTATATTTAAATATTACCAACAGAAATACATGATGTGAAGAAAAACCGTTGCTTCATAAAAAAAAACATCGCGTAAACTTTTTATAACAAAAATGCAAGATAATATTAAAATTTTATGAGATACCTTTGTTTCACTTTCCGTTATATATTAGATCAGGTATTGCTGTGAAAACACTGTAAATAGGACTGCTTATTATTTTTTAAACCAGCACACTTTTTATCATTGCACATTTTATTCACACGAGCACTTTTTAAATCCTTATCCATTGCCGCAACTTAGAGCTGTTGCAACAAGAACGAAGCGTAGTGTGTTAATATTCGGAACTTTTTCAATGGAAGTTAATTCTCGCTGGCATATACTGAACTGAGATCTAGAGTACAATTGGTTTATTCGGCCACCTCTAGTTCCTAATCAGAAAAGTCCTTCCTAAAGCCGCTAGAACCGCTTCAAAGAACTTTCGAGGATGCGTTATTTCATACTTTAAGGATACAGTAATTGGTATTCTATAGAATACCTAAAATCGTAGAAGTCAATAATTTTATATACTTTAACTGACATGTCTAGTTATTTTAGGAAATACCTAGTTATTCTATGAAATACTGGATTTCACACTTTAACGGTAACATTTACATTAAAATAAGTTTCTAGTTTTTAACAAGTAATATTTTATAACATAACAATTTATATTTACATACATAAAATGTTTTTATTTTTATATTTTATATTCATATATATTTTGTACTTTTCTCATTTTTACTAACCAATACATTACATTAACCATTACATTACCCATCCGCTTCACTGGGTTTTTTTATTATATAATATTAAATGCCTATATATTGCTTTTAAGTTAATCTTATGTAAGTTCTAATAATACGTTTAAAGTATTGAAAAATATTCTTGTAGATTTTGCTTCTTGATTTGAAAAAAAAGATAGGAACTTAAATTTCTAACACGGAAACATATTTAACTTTTGCTTGTAACATTCCTTATGAGACGACTTCCGCAAACCTTATTTTTAGCGGATATATGCTCAAAAAGAACAGACGTGTTTGTCAAATTTCAATTTGAAAATGTATTAGGTCAAAACCAGGAGATTTTGCCCATAACGCCTACGTAACCTCCTCCTTGAGGGTACATTTCCCCAAAATCCGTTTTCAGCGGTCGGATGTATGTACTCAAGGGAAAAAACATGTATGTCTGTATAATATTTCAAAAAACCGGGAATAACGCCCCCATAGACCCCTTGGGAGTCGATTTTTCAAAAAACCATTATCGATGGATCTCTACTGAATAGAATCCTTAGAATATATCTAAAACTTCATAGAGTGACATTGATAAAAAAATATTACTTCTTTTTTTTACCTCATATCATTTATAACCCCCTTCCCCGCTTTTTGCCTCAGTATTTGATTTTCTTAAAATCCGCATCTCTATTGGACCAAAAAAGGCATGTTGGCCAAATTTCAAGTATTTAAGTCTCATAGTTCAAATATGGGAACTTTTATCCATAATGCCATAGAACCCCCGTTTGGGAGGTAATTTTCGAAAAAGCTCTGGTCCTATCAGAACTCGACTCAACAAAAGAAACACGTCTGACAAATATCAAGTCTCTAAGTCTAATAGTTCTAAAGATATCGTGATAAGAGAGTGAATTAGTCGTTCTTATTTTTGATTTCTTTCTTTTGAACTCTTATAAATGATATAGGGTAAAAACAATCAATTTGATACTTTTATAAATGTCACCCTATGAAGTAACAAGACAGCTACTATCCTAATTTTGTGATGACTAGGATGACCCAACTATCCAAACTTTCAAACTACATCAACGTGAAAATCTTACATTTCTAAGGAATTCATGTGCTTCAGCTCCTCTACATGGCGGACCTTCATTGGCACCAAGACTTGAATCCACGACTTGACGGACACTAGTTCACAAAAAAAAAAAAAACGCTCGGGTACCATGGCCGATAAATGTCTTTCAAGTTTGTTCCTGTTCGAGGTTTAAAAATATAAAAACAAATAAAATAGATGATCAATTTCAAACTTACAAGACTATCATTTAGCAATTTTTTATAGACTTCGATCTTATCAAAGCAGATTTAGATAAAAGCGTAAAAAAAAGAGTACATAATTCTTTTAAAAATTTAAATATATTCAATGGAGAAAAGGTTTTAAAACCCTAAAAACCCACCGGTGCATATATGCATCTCACTCAACCTGTGCGCTATGCGACCCGGACCTATATATCCGTCCATCCGAAATAAGATTCTTTTCTTTGCCCTTTTATCACTAAAACTATTGCGAAGGCTTTGGAATGTAATAAAATGACCTGGTCAGTGTTTGCAGAAGACTTACTTATATATTTCACAGAAAACTTGGTTATACAGGCATGTGTCGTTTCTTTTCCCGAATACACGCATACGCGCACTTATATGTAAAAATTGATGCCACTGGGGAGTGAATCCCGTAACTTTTAATCGGCTGTTATGCGGTTAATAGGATCTTTTTATCGCTACGGACCAGTTAACGTTTGACAATTTTACCGCGGCCCGCTGAGGGTGGGACACGTGGATTGTTTATATTTTAGATTGTTTTGATTTAACAATTTTAATTTAGTTGCATTTAAATATGCCTTCAGAATAAAATAGAGTTACATCAAAAATGAATAAAAGTGATTTAACGTGGAATATAAAGTTATTTCCGTGGAAAGTTGCGCAAATCCGAGAGAAATGCGCCACTTTAAATAAAATGGCAATAGTTTAATGTTCCTTAGGTGGTCCGGCACCATTTGATCCACGGACTGGTATCGTTCCGTAGACCGGGAGTTGCGGATAACTGTTCTAGAGCCATACAAAGACGCCTGGCTGAAGGACATTTGGCATCGCGGCGCCCATTACGTGTGCTGCCCTTAATGCTCAACCATCGACGCCTGCGTTTGGAGTGGTGCCGCGCACGAGGAAACTGGACTGCAGCGGAATGGAACCAGGTTGTCTTTAGTGACGAATCCCGATTCAACTCAGCAGTGATAACAATCGTGTTCGTCTGTGAAGACCTTGTGGTGAACGACTGAATCCCGCATTTGCTGTACAGTGACACACCGCTCCCACAGTAGATGTGATGGTATGGGGTGCCATTGGTTTCAATACATGGTCACCCCTAGTATTGATCCCTGGCACCATGACAGCACAGTAGTATGTCCATGACATCCTGCAAACATATGTGTTGCCACTCATGCATCGGCGCTCCTATGAGACTTTTTTCAACCAGACAACGCTCGACCCCACACGGAAAGGGTGTCACAAGACTGTTTCCACACCGTTACTACCCTTCCTTGGCCTGCCCGATTCCCAAATTTGTCTCCAATCAAGCATATCGAGCTGGGTTCATTTAGGACGGCGAGTTGGGCATCCCACGAGTTTGAATGAACTAGAGGCAAGTGTACAGCAAATATGCAAAGAAATGTCTCGAGACATCATGAAGAACTTGTATCCCTCAATGCACAATCGTGCATTCACATTAAGGGGAGTTGTTGAATGTTATTGAATTCTCCTTTCATTTTCCTTTTTTCTCTGAAATAAATTATCCCTTTTCTTTGATTTTGTAATCATTTATTTATATCAAAGTAGTCATTACGTATGTAAAATTTCGTTTGATTTTGATGACTGCTTCTTGGTGCGCTAATTTTTTTGTCCATGAGTATATATTCAAATTACAATTCAAATCATACTTTATATTTATCAATATTTTGAATTCAACAGTAAAAACATGCAATGATGCTAAAATCTTGATTTTTCAAAACTGATAAATTAATTAAATATTGTTTCTTTGTAATCTTATTTGCTCATGAGAATATTTTGAGAGAAATATTCAAAAATGACCCGTGAGACATCCTTGAAAACAAAATAGTTCTTGAATGCAAAAAAATTGCATGTTTTTCAATTTATAATGATTTCGTGCTAGCTTGTCGTAATTTGTTCTCTAATTGTCGCAGCATTTATAAATAAAAATGTATCAATTGCGAAGTGAATGCAAATAAGTATTAAAGCAAATAACTTTAGTCTGTTTAAACTTCATTACTAATATAATTTAGAAAATATTAGCACATTCAGTAAGTATTGATACGAATAATTATAGCAGAATTGTTACTATCTTATATATAAAAATGTAGTGGAAAAATCTGTAACAGGAAAGAAGTACTCAGATTTTATTTTTTTTAAATAACAATCATTTCTACCGAAAGAGTATAGTCGCAATGCTTACTATATATTTAAAATGAAATTGGTTACTATATAAAATACTGATTCAACACATAAAGAAACAAAAATAAAAGTTTTCAATTAATATATATCCTTTTATTCTTATCCCAGTCTTTTCAACTTAAAACGAATCTTCTATGATCTGTACGGTCAGGTACAAATTTATTAGAAAACATTTCATTTTATAGAATTTTCTGAATTCACTTACTTCCTTTTTCTTTCGTCATCACCCACTTTAACTTTGTTTACGATGTTTTCATTCCCTATTTTATCTGGAGATATAGTACCTTATTAAGTCTTCATAAATTTTTCCTCCAAAACATTCCGAGTTGAATAGTAGCCAGCATTTTGTTTTCGCTCGTTGCAACCATAACAATTTTTTTTATCTCTTCTATTCTCTCCGGTAAGAGTCCTTAAAAATAAGTACTTTATTCCAGTACCCAATATCGAAAAAAAGCCCTTTGAAATCTGTTTTGGAATGAATTATGCCAAGGGTGCTACGTAATTCTGAAAACTCAGAAATATCAAGCCTGAATTCGAACATATGGCTTTCACAAATTTAAGATACGTGCTTTTCGGAAATATGGCCAACGTTTTTTCTTAAATAGACTTTTACTTCGAGTTGTAAGTAAACACCACATTAGGATAAAGTTTGTTTGGGAAATATGATTGAAAATTGGTGATTAAAGCCGTTATTATTAGCGATTATAATTGTAGTACATACGTAATAGTATTCAAAAGTTCCCGGACTAGGCCTGTAACCTAAGAAATATTACCAATTAAGCTGTTGAAACACATCCTCCTTCGAAATAGGACCCGTCATTAACAACACAATTTTGCCATGGCATGTAAGGGTCATGAAAACATTTCTGGAATCCATTTTTAGCCATGTCCGTTAATACAGCTTGCGACGCACTTTTATCATTATCTGCAGATTAGTCTTCGTTTAACATGCGGGAAACGACATGTTAACACACCCTTTACATGTTAATATCCTTAGTCAGTATCCATTGACATATAGCCGAGGACATTCCAACTGATTCTGCTTTTGTTTGAAGTCCGTTCTTTCGTTTCGCCGCAGAAACCTTTTCAATGTTTTCAGAGGTGTGGGACGTCCAGAGCGTTTTTCGTCTTCGACATTTTCCCTGCCTTCTCTGAAACGTCGATGCCACTCGAAAGCTTGCGTTCGCGAAAATGTATCACAGTCTTACACATGCTTCAAAATTTCCAAAACCTCCATAGCACTTTTTCCCAAACGAACACAAAAAGTAATATCCATTATCCGCTCAACAAACGCGATTTCTTTCTATCGCTGACGACTAAATACATCCACCTACAAAACACGACGCCTTGGTGAAACAACGACCACGTGGTTTGGAACAAACTTTCTTTAGAATAGAGGAAGAATGCAGTGATACATAAATTATATTGAAATCTCTCTGCTGAAAATTTTTTCCCCACCTGGTATTCTAAAAATCTAAATTTTGCCTAAATGTGTATCTACAGTAGAACGTCGTTTATCTTAATCAATTGGGACCGGACATCGTTCGAATACGCGATTGTTCGGATAACCAAAAACCGAATGGGATACAAGCAGTATGTGAAACCGGACACTATACGAATATTGAAAATCATCACATGCGGGAAACGTGCTTGAAGATAAAGCAAAACAGGGGCAAATTGTTACATTTATTGTGGAAAATAATCACTTATTTTTCGCTGTACCATTGTTCACCTTCATTTTTCCCTGCAAGGTCTCTGATTCTCTTAAGCAACAATAGTTGAGTGGACAGCACTCTAAATGTTGTTCATACCACTCCATAGCTATCTCTAACGCAAAAACCGCGTCAGCATTTGATGGACCTTTTTTTATGTCAGAAATTGTTGACTTTACAACATTATAAAACTGTGCTAGAGACGCTCCACTTTCTTCCTTAGCGCGACGGTTCAGTATTCCACTTTTTATCTCTACGTTCAAGACGTTGCGCCTCCGTTTTGAATTTGAGGCCACGGCAGTTCACGAATCAACAAACGCATACACTCCCTCACTAGGAAACAAACAAACCTAATATTCTTCGTAGATGTTTATCAAATCACGCAACTAAAATTTCCCAAATATCCCTGATCTTGCGTTTTTCCGTCACTTTAGGCCTCACGCAAAACAACTGTTGAGCATCCCACTGTTCGAAAACGTATTCATGTACATTACATGTAGTAGACAACAAAAACTGGTCCGGTTACTTGAAGCTCCGGATAGTAAACGTTCGGATAAACGATGTTCAACTGTTATTTATTAAACACTTTTGGTTGCAAATTTAGTTGAACTTACCCTCATATCAAATTTCAAAATTTCAAAAATGATTATTAAACTAGATCGAAACAGGAATCAGCACCCCATTCTTTACGAGTTTTTATTAACGCCATACTCACTAAAACGCAACATTAAGGCTATTGGTGACGGATTTCATGATTTTGAACCGTAGTTAAATTACTAAGACGACACCTAAAATGGCACCCCCTACTCCAAACTTACACACCAAGCCAGCATGGACTTTAAGTCACGAAACATTTAACGTACCTTTCGACATCTAAAATCTCATTCTCCATCTTGAAAAATGCTTGATAAATTGAATGAGAACAATATCTCTTTGAAACAGATATACACAAAGTGCCGGTAAAGATAATAATTAGAATAAAATAAGAATTAGTATACGGTTAAAATCGTTTAACACGAAATTGAAGGACCTGAAATATTTTTTTCGGGTCAAAATAATTTCGTGTTAAGCAATATATTTAAAAAAACATATTTTAACAACATTAAGTTTATAAGAGTATTGTGTTTGTTTACATAGATACGTATACATGCATGTATTCAATAAAAATAAATAAAACAAAAACATTGACAAGACTTAATTGAAATTTAATAAACAACTATATATATATATATATATATATATATATATATATATATATATATATATATATATATATATCAATTTTTTTGAAAAAAAAACATTGTGTTTGAATGTTTGGAAAGTAATCTGATATTTTTCTTTGCATTATATTTTTACCGTCAACTAATTGTTAATGTCATCCGTTTTGTAATTTATTTCACCATTGGAATGTCTGTTTAAATAACTGAACATACTTTACGTGATGTTATAGGGAATAGGGCATTATCCATTTCATATTCGAAGTCGGAACCTACATCACTGATAGTTTTTAAGCTTCGTACAAATTCCAAAATTTCTTTGTCTGTCATAATTTGGGGATGTACACACATTATCATCATCAACTTCAACGAGTTATTCTGATGATTCAGTAGGACATTCCTATCCGGTTGGTGTTATCCGTATTTTATTCATTTCCAGAAAAAGAAATCGTTTCGTGTTAAGAGAGAGGAAATGCATGAAAATAGATATCAGTTTCTCGGGACCGTTGTATTAATTCGTGTTAACCGATATATTTCGTTTTAATCGTTTTCGCGTTAAATGTATTTCTCTGTAATTTTTAAAATACATGGTACTTTTTTTTACTGATTTAGTCAAATAAATCACACTTTAGAAATCTTTTCCTCCCCATATATTTCTAAAATGTTTTTTAGGTACATATATGTATATGAACGTTTGTTTATTTTTACTCAAGACTATAAGCGCGCGTGTCTCTATACACCCGTATATCATAGTTTATTCAGTTTTTTTCCTAAGTTCTGCATGCATATTCATAATTCATTTTAGTACTTATTCTACTTTACTCAAGCCTGCGCATGCGTGTACGTAAATATGCATAAGATAACTGATTAATTTTTCCTCGGGAATGTGTATGAGTATATATGCATATATATATGCGAAAACTAATTCGTTTTGACACACGCATGTACTTAAGTATATAAGCGTTCGTTTATATTTACACGTGAGTGTAAAAAGAGACTACAAGTACATACATAGTAGTAATTATTCATTTTTACGGTGCTTGTTTCAGTATATAAATGCGGGGGTGTTTAAATGTTCTCGTTTATTAAGATTCCATGTTAATTTTTTCACGAGTATCTATAAAGTGAACAGAACTCCCGGAAATCAAATTAAAGAATAACTAAAATATAATTTATATCGAAAACTTAAATTAAAATTTTACTTTAACAGTCAAATTAAGATAACTACATTAGTATAATGAATCAGAACATTCTATGGCATATTAAATTCTTCATGCACAGTTTCTCGAAGGGTTTCTAAGAAAAATAGACACACCCCTATTTGGATAAGACAGGAGAATCTATAACATAAATCCTCTTAATTACGTTCGTATTTCAGCCATAGCCGATAAATAAGCTTATTCTCTATCAATTACGTTGTACGAAATGAATATATATATATATATATATATATATATATATATTGGTTATCCTATATATATATATATATATATATATATATATATATATATATATAAGGTCAAGATTTGGTATTGTATTATTGTGGCTAATATTTCTTGCTGTTCCGACTAGTTATAATTATGTTTATAACTATTTGTACATATTATTAAGGATATTATACATGCATATAGTATATATCTATAATTTACTTAAACTTGTTAGTAATATAGTAAAAGGATTTATTTAATGTAATCTTTGTCGCAGTATACGTGACGTTATTCAGAGGAATGAAGATATTCACATGAGTTTACTAAGAATATTATTTTAAGGAATAAGCACGTATATCCGAAATAAATATTGGTTTACTAATTAGTTGAGATTTATGCTTTCTTGACTGCATCTGGAGTGTAACGTCGCTTCTCCGAACATCAACATCTAGTCGGCATCTTTTGTTGGATCCGACACCCACACGTGCATCTTGCAGCTGCAGCGCAACCCCTTTTTGACCCGCGAGGAATCTAACCCGTCGACCGGAAGATGAGGGGAGAGATGCTTTGAACTTGCACGCGAGCGGTGGCCAACGAATCTTCCTCTCACAAAATAGTGGACTCTAACAATCTATAATTAACTTTAATAACTGTAATGTATCATTCTGTAAATAATATTCAATAGTTGTGACGTAAATAAATTCCAAATTTAAATTAACCAAGAATACGCTGCCGTTATTTTTTCAAACGTTACAGCTTAAAGTTTTGGTGGCAGCGCTTTGGGATAAAAAGTTAGCATTCAGGACCCGTGAGAGGAGGAAATTTTGGGTTTTTACGGACGGACCGCAACGCAGAGAGAGAAAAAGACATCTTCGGAAGCCGTGCTGCAATTGAATTCAGCTTAGGAGAAGGAGAGCGTCCTGCTCAAAGAAGATCAAACGGATCTATAGTGTTAACGGCCACAGTGTCCGAAGGAATAGCGATTTTCGGAAGCCGTGCTGCGATTGAATTCAGCTTCGGAGAAAAAGAGCGTCCTGCTCAAAGAAGATCAAACTGATCTATAGTGTTTACGGCCACAGTGTCCGAAGGAAAAGCGATCTTCGCAAGCCGTGTGCTGCGATTGAATTCAGTTCGGAGAAAAAGAGCGTCCTGCTCAAAGAAGATCAAACTGATCTATAGTGTTTACGGCCACAGTGTTCGAAGGAAAAGCGATTTTCGGAAGCAGTGCTGCGATTGAATTCATCTTTGAAGCAGTGCCACGAGTGAATTCAAGGCTGGTCAAACTGACCACACTTATTGTTAAGGGTGAAAAATTCAAGATTGGTCAAAAGGACCATTGTTCACACGGAAGAGTTCAAAACCACTAGTGCCATATTACTGCACATAATTTGCTTCTGACAGCAAGCTGAGTACTTCAAAAGGGTGAGTACTGTTATATTTTTGAGTTGCAAACTGCATATTGTATTAGGAATTTTGGTTAAAATGTTCTTTACAAATTTTGAAATACTTAGTGTTTTTTCTTGCATGGGAACAGTGTTATTTTGTTTCTAGAGAATTGTAATTGTATTTCAAGCATTGTGTGCAATTTTAGCTTAAGATTTATTGTGTTTTAAGTCTCTTGAATGATTTTGATTACTTTTAGTGTTAAGTTTTTCTTTGTGTATTTCTGTGTATGCATGGGACCAGTGTTATTGTATTGATAGAGAATAGTAACAATAGTGCAAAATTTAGCGTGACATTTATTTGATATTGTTTAAAAAATGGCTTTCCTTGGTAAAGGGAAAAAGCAAGATATGTTGCAACTTGCTGAGGAATTAGGAATAAATTCCACTTTAAATATGACTGTCCCTAGCATAAAAATTGCAATCACTAACAGTGAAGGTTATGAAGAGGAATTTGTTAAAAATCTGTATGAGACTATCATTGCAAACGGAAAAAATTGGAAGAGTTAGAAAGGGCTGAAAAAATGAGATTGGAAGAGTTAGTAAAGGATCAGGCATTAAAAGAGAAAGAATTACAGCTGAAATTTGATTTAGAAAGGTTTAAAATAGAATCCGGATTTAGGGTAAACAATGAATCAAACGATTCTACAAATGCATGTTCTGTAACCTCTAATTTAAACTTTAAAAAATTGATCCCAGATTTCGATCCTAAGCAGTCAGATATTAGTTTATATATAGTGATCTTTGAACGCCAGGCTAAAAGAGCGTCAATAGAAAAGAAATAGTGGGTGGAGCAATTATTGGGTTTGTTACCCCTAGAGATCGTGCAATTTATTGCTCGCGAACCGGAGGAACAAGCCGAAAATTACGATTATGTAAAGAAATTATTACTTAAAAGATACAAGTTAAGTCCGGAGGTCTTTCGGCAAACATTTGTCCAACACCAGAAAAAATCCGATAGCACCTGGAAGGATTTCACTTTTGAAATTACGAATTATCTAGATGAGTGGCTGATTGGCTTAGAAATCAATACCTTTCAAGATCTTAAAGATCTAATGGTGGTAGATCAATTAAAAAAACGCGCCAATTCTAGTATGAAAGATCATTTTTTAGATAATTGGGCAAACCTTAAATCAGCTACTGAAATAGCAGAACTCTTTGATAATCACGAGGACGTCCGAAAGGTAAATTCGAAACCCATGGATAGGTGGGGCAGGAATGATAAAATTTTGACATACTCAGGGGTCAAGGAAAAAGAAAATATATTTGGGAAAACTTCCCCCAGATTAGGAGCTTCTGTTCCGGAGAGTACTAGAGAGAGAACTTTTGAAAAACGCGTGATACCAAGATGTTATCATTGCAATATGCCCGGACATATAAAAGCCGTTTGCCCTAAATTAATAAAAAACAAAACGACGGAAACACTCAATAATATTGAAGGAAATGAAAACCCGAATTTTCTTAATTCATATACTACAAAGGGCTCTGTGAATGGTCACGAGATAGATATTCTTAGAGATACGGGAGCGACAATAGATTTAGTATGTGCAAAATACATAAAACCTTCTTCTTTCTCTGGTGAAAATGTTTGGGTAAAACAACCGTTAAGCGCAGAATTAGTTTGTTTACCTTTGGCGGTCGTGGAAATTTCCGGAAATTTTGGAACGGTGCAAACTAAGGCAGCGGTTTGTGGAAATCACTTAAATCAACACGGTCGATATTTGCTTGGAAATAAAACGGCCGAGCTAATAAAAGGAAATTTAGGCTATAATTTCCTGCCAGTCGAAATATTGAATGCTGTCCAAACAAGGTCTCAAGTCAAAGCGGCTAGAGAAGAAAGGGGAATAGATAGTGGTGATGCTAAAAAAGGGGAAGATGAGGTTATAATTGTTTCTTCGGATGCAGAGGACGAAATTTTAATACCTGCACTCCAGGAATATGTTCCGGAATTAGCGCTGCTAAGGGTTACGCGAGAAAATTTAATCAATGCTCAAAAAAATAGCGAGGAGATTAAATCCTTATACGAACAGGCAGCTTGTCAAGTGCAGGTTACCAATCAGGTTTATTCGCTAGAGAAGGAATTATTGGTCAAAAATCGTGAAGATAAGTTAGGTAACGTGGTGAAGTTAATAGTAGTGCTGGAAGGGTTGCGCGACCCCATTAAATCCTTGCGTCATAAGGGAACATCTGCACACCTGGGAATTACGAAATCCAAAGACAAATTAAACCGATATTTTTACTGACAGAATTGCTATAGAGATATGGAACAGTTTGTAAAAACTTGCGATCAGTGTCAGAGGGCTGGGAAGCCCAATGATAAAAAGAAGGCTCCACTAAAATTGGTCTCTGTTATTCAGGAGGTTTTTACTAAGCTAAATATTGATGCATGTGGGCCTCTCCCGATCACATCTAAAGGGAATCGATATCTTATCACGGCCATTTGCATGTCATCAAAATTCCCTGAAGCTATTCCGGTGTCTGATATTAGTTCCGTTAGTGTCACAGATGCGCTGTTAAATATCTTTAGTCGGATGGGGTTTCCCCGTGAAATACAATGTGACCAGGGTACTTCTTTTACTAGTGCTCTGACTACAGAGTTTTTTGAAAGATTCGGAATACTTGTCAGGCATAGTTCTGTGTATCATCCACAGAGTAACCCTGTTGAGCGATTTCATCGAACGTTGAAACGACTCTTACGAGTCTTATGTTTAGACGCAGGCTCCGAATGGGACAAACATCTTCCGTCAATTCTTTTAGCGTTACGGACAGTATCTCATGAGAGTACAGGGTATAACACCGTCAGATTTGGTGTATGGGAAAAATTTGCGAACCCCAGAGACTTTAGTAATGGAACATTGGATGGAACCGGAAGAAGAAAGTGATCTCGTCACTGAATATATGTTTAAGTTAATAAATAGATTAAAAAGATGTCAAGAAGTAGCTATAAATAAAATGGAGGAAATGCAAGTTAAGCGGAAAACTTGGTATGATAAAAACGCAGTAAAACGTGAATTTAAGGATGGGGATTTAGTCCTAATGTTAGCTACATCCAGAGCAAATAAATTAGCAGTGCAGTGGATAGGTCCTGGGACAATTTTAAATAAAATTTCGGAAATGAACTATTTAGTCGAAATCCCCGGCAGACGCGAAACATCTCAAATCTATCATATAAATATGCTAAAACCATATTACAAAAGGCCAGAACACGTTAACGTAATTATTAATGATGAAACAAAAAACTCTCTCGCAGACCAGAAATTAGAAATCCCATACTTAGAAAACAATTCTCTCGTTTATGATTTCGAGGACGTAATCCAGGCTAGCGAGTTGAACAAACACCTTCACGACAAACAAATGGATCGACTGCGCGAATTATTAAATAAATACTCTAAATGTTTTTCAAACAATCCCGGTTTAACTAATCTGGTTGAACACGAAATCCAGTTAGTTAGTGATCAACCAGTTAGGACGAAGCCCTATCGAATGTCACAGCGACAAAATGAAATCTTAAAAAACGAAATTAATCGAATGTTAAAATTAGGAATCATTGAGGTAGGAGAATAGGATTACATGTCCCCTATGATTTTAGTTGAGGTAGCTGGAAAAGAACCTCGTCCATGTATGGATTACAGGAAATTAAACGGGATCATTAGAACGGAATATTTTCCTCTTCCGAATATCGAAGAACGCGTAGAAAAAGTATCGGCGGCTAAATTTATTACCCTCTTAGACCTATCTAAGGGATATTGGCAAATACCTTTGAGTAAAACTGCACAGCGATACGCAGCCTTCTGCACTAGCTTTGGTACATACAGACTCCTAAGGATGAGTTTCGGATTAAAGAATGCTCCATATTTCTTTAGTAAACTCATGGCTGAATTACTTAATGGACTAGAGGATTTCGTTGTCCCGTATCTAGACAATATCGCAATTTTCTCAGATACTTGGGAGTCGCACATTAAACATATGGAAACGGTTCTGCAGAGAATAAAGAGAGCTAAGTTAACGATAAAACCTTCAAAGTGTAAGTTTGCGCAACAAAATGTCAAATTTTCGGGTCACATTGTGGGTCAGGGTTTTCGCACCCCTTCCGAGATCAAAGTTCAGGCTGTTCTAGAGTTCCCTACCCCTCGCACGAAAACCCAAATACGTGCTTTCTTAGGTCTAGCGGGTTATTACCAAATATATATAAATCTGTTCTCGGTAATCGCTGCTCCGTTGACGGACGCGTTGAAGGGAAGAGCAAAGAAGGGAGAAATTACGTGGACGACCGAGTGTGAAAACGCATTTCGAGAACTAAAAGGGAAATTAATTGATAAGCCCGTCTTGTACGCGCCAAATTTTGAACGAGAATTCATTTTGTTCAAACGGACACTTCAAACGCAGGTATGGGAGCAGTTTTAACTCAATTAAATGAACAAGGTGAAGAGCATCCAATCCTTTACCTAAGTAAGAAATTTTCAGAGGTAGAGAAGCATTTTTGTACGACGGAGAAGGAATGTGCAAGTATTGTTTCCACAATTAAAAAGTTACATTATTACTTAGATGGAAATTCATTTTTAGTTATGACCGATCACAACCCGTTGGTGTGGTTAAATAGAAATGTTAGTTCTAACCCTAGATTGATGCGATGGGCTTTGGCTTTGCAACCATATAATTTTAGAATTGTACATCGGTCGGGTAAAAGTCACAAAAATGCAGAAAGTCTCAGCAGATCAGTGATATATAATTAATGTTCTCTTGCTCATGATGAATAATAATTGTTGCTTATAATGTTTTTTTAGTTAAAGATTAATAATTGTATTAATTTTATTTATTTACTAGTACTGTATATCATATCGAATGGAGATGCGTGTCAAAAGATAAAGCCCTGAAAATCAAATGTATTAATATGCTTAATTTTGTGTATAATGTTTTAAAATATACATGAGTATTTAGTTTACGCAAGAGGCATATTGTGAAAAATATTGTGTGTGTAAGTTTATACACTTCGCATATCATATCAACATGTCGTTAGTATAATTTTTATTAAGTATCGTGGCGAAGAATATTTTATGTGCAAGGTCTTACACTGGCATTTGATGTAACATGTTGTTAGTATAATTGATACTAGGCATTGTGATAGGAGTGTTTGTATTTTTATTTATGTTATAGTATGTTTTCTTACATTGCTTACATTGCTATTTCGTAATATGGATTTGTGTAAGTTCCCTAGCAAGAACACTCACTCACTAGAAATAAGTAATTCCAAATTTAGTTCAGCGTTTTCTTTAGTAATTAAAATTGCAGCTCAGAAATATAGTGGTGCTTGATGAAGGGATGTGTCGGTAATCTGTCAGTTGTCTCATCGTCATTCCATTTAAACCTTTCTCAACGGAAAAGTTCCATAAGAGAGGGCGAGAGCTGTAACGTCGCTTCTCCGAACATCAACATCTAGTCGGCATCTTTTGTTGGATCCGACACCCACACGTGCATCTTGCAGCTGCAGCGCAACCCCTTTTTGACCCCCGAGGAATCTAACCCGTCGACCGGAAGATGAGGGGAGAGATGCTTTGAACTTGCACGCGAGCGGTGGCCAACGAATCTTCCTCTCACAAAATAGTGGACTCTAACAATCTATAATTAACTTTAATAACTGTAATGTATCATTCTGTAAATAATATTCAATAGTTGTGACGTAAATAAATTCCATATTTAAATTAACCAAGAATATGCTACCGTTATTCTTTCAAACGTTACAGGAGCTTACTACATTTTGATTAGACTTTTGAGTATCGTGTCGTTGGAAAAGGTAGAATTTCTGTAATTAATCTTCATCATTCCATTTAGTAGCATTGTGATCGATTCAAAAGCCATGAAACTTTGTGAAAAATAGAAATGAATAGCCTTTATCACTCTAATAAAACTTGAGTTTTAAATCATAATTAGTGCAACAGGAAATAATTCACCATTTCAATTCCAACATCTGTCGAAGACTTTCATTGGGCTGACATGACGTCATAGTCATATGATAACTGCAACCATGTGTTTCTAACCAATCAGTTCAAAAATTCAGACAATGCTTTAGTGACATAAATGAAATCACCTGTTTCTAGGCAATCTGTTTAAAGAAACTTTACATTAAAAAGGTAGTCCCAGTGGCTGAGTTGTAGCGCATCGCGTTTCCACACCACAGGCCCGGGATTTAAACCTGGGTTGAGCAAGGTCGACTCAACCTTTCACCTCTTCAGTTGTTCTATAAAATGATTACCAAGCTTCCTTGAGAACTAAGCATTGGGAGCTTTGCGTCAGACTGACAACCTCACCGGAACATCTGCTCATGCACCTCATTGCCCAAGGTGAGGAAAACTGAGATGGGCACAATAGGCTTTGGCACTCATGGATTTTTGCGGCACTGAATTTAATTACTTTAAATAATATTTATTTATAGACGATAATAACGTGCATAGGTTAACAAAAAAAGCATTTACCGCAAAATTCGGCGATTAAAACGCACTTTTAACACAAATAACAAAATCGAAATGTGCGGGTGCGTGTTATACGCCGTGTATTAAAATGAGAGTGTTAAAAATAAAAACACACACACAAGTAATATAAAAATAAATTAAGTCAATTCCTACTTAGATCAACAAAGAAAAATTTTATTTTAGCTACTTTTTATTAAATAGTTGCAATTAATATAAATATGTATATACATATGATAGAATCACAACATTAAGTGGTAAATAATTTTTATTAATTATCATTAAAGTATCGTATTGTCATCCAAAACAATCGTTTATAAAATTTCATTCAATATAATGTTTATAAAATTTCAGTTCAACTGAATGCTTTAAAACGTGAGAAAACAACTTTTTCAAGTTCTGACACAAGTCGCCAAATATGATGCCAACGTGGCTGTATTTGTAATTCTTTGAATAATTAGTTTTAATCAATTAATTTTTACTAATTATAAATAAATTACTGTATTGTCATCCAAAATAATCATATATATATCTTAAATTTCAGCTCAATTGAGCGCTTTAAAATGTATTTTATTAATGATTGAAAATTCCGCCAAGATAAATAAATATTTAGAGAGTAGGAATTGAATAAGATATATAAGAGTAGGAATTGAAAAAGATGAGCATAGAAAAAAATTAATACTTCCACATATATTGAAAGCATTATTGTTTAAGTAAAATAAGTAGCATTTCTTCTCAACATAAGGTATCCGACTACGTTCGGAACCGTGATTTGCAAAAGCGCATAAATGGATAATTTTCATGATATTTAGTGTCACTTAGATTAGAACATATGCATAAAATTGTTTTAAGGACATTTTGACAAAAAACAATTAATTTAAATATAATATTTTGGCAAAAAATTTACAAAAAAAATCTTTTTTCCAAATGTTCTCCTCTTGCGGAAAATGCTTCTAATATAATGATATTTTGCTTGTATATAGCTCATACCTCTCTACAGAGGCTCAAGTAAAATTTTTTTTAAATAAATAACTTAGAAGTGGGTTTATCATATTTTATGACAACAGACGGGAGAAAATTTAAGAAAAAAACGCCAATAATTATTTCAATGCGTGGTAACTCTGAAAATAAAGTGAATTTTTCAAAAAATCTAATTGAGCCTCTGTAAAGAGGTCTGAGCAATATACAGGCAAAATATTATTATAATAGAAGCATTTTTCACAAAAGTAGAACATTTGGAAAAAAGATTATTCTAAGTTAATTATTTGCCAAAATATTGTATTTAAATATTTTTTTTTGTCAAAATGTCCTTAAAACAATTTTATGCATGTATTCTAATCTGAATGACACTAAATATCATGAAAACTATACATTCATGGGCTTTTTAAAAATCACGGTTCCGAACCTAGTCGGATACCTTAAAAGATTGTATTTCAAGAAAATGCTTCTATTTTTTCTAAATCTTGGGATAATACCTCGAATGACTTCAAAACATACGAACATTGCACTCATACACTTAAAGTTCTTTCGTAAAAAACGGGGCGCACGTTATACGGTGAATATACCTAAAATTTAAAAATTGTAGCTTTAAAGTATAGGTGCACCTTATACTCCGGATTTTACGGTAATTTAGAAATACAAATATAATACTAAACTCATTTTAATTTTGAAAAACTTTTTGAGGAGTCTTAATATATACCACTTTAAACCGATAATCATCTGTGCAATTTTATTTCAATTTTACAAGTAGAACTCTAAACATATAAATCTAATTTAAGTTTTGAGTTCAATGAAGAACACGTGACTACATTTGTTAAGTGACCATCACGAATTTAATCCATTTTAATGAGGAACGCATATATATCGGTTGCAAATAACACAAACTAAATCAATGCTTTTGCAATTACTGTATAGCGAGGTGACGTGAACCATAATTATTTAATTTAGTGTAAAAATGGATAGAAAGAATTTTCTTGATTGGAATATTTTTTTATATTAATTGCACAAACATTTCGAGTATTCGGATACAAATACAATGTTAATTCGACTTAAATGTTCGAATTAATTTCGTCTTTTTCGAAGTTACAATTGAAATAAAACTAATGAAAAGATATTGTGAAGATTGAAAGGAGTTTGCTTTGTCTCGGCGGGGCTCCTACTTTTCGCTACATTAGTTGCATTCTCTGTTTCATATCAAATATAATGAGAAGAAGTTATTTAACTAATGGCAACAATAATAAAGATTTGTAAGTTTTTAATTTAATTCTCTTGGCAACGTTTGGCTCCATCCGAACAAACGATAGCTTTCGCCAAATTGCATTCCATAATTGAGGATATAAATATTTCACATTAGATGAGAATATTTCCCGCTCTGTGTTTTCGCCAAACATACGACAAAAATTAAATTACTGAAAATTACCTTCAAACAAACCAATAAATTCTGTAAACGGGGTAATAAACATCATAAAGATATTTTCGTAACGAAAGTAAATGTTCTATTTAAAAGGCAATATGAAAAATAAAGAACAAAAAATTGAAATTAAAATAGAGAACATTTATTAATCCGAGTTCTGGTTGCTTCTGTTTAGAATTGAAGCAGCAATAAAATTGAAATTAAATTTCTAAATGTAGTTTAAATTATAAAACATGGAAGAGGTATAAAAATTTATCGCGTGTTTTGTAGAAATAGTATAGTAATAAAAAAGAAAGAAAGAGAATATATAGTTTAAAGCCTCTAAAGAAGAAAATAATTTAATACAATTTTCGAATATTTTGAATTAAATTTTGTTCATATCAGTTTTATTAAATATCACAAATCAATTTAAAATAACTCAATTTGTTCAAGTTTAGCTTCAAGAATAACAAATCTGTTATTCTTCAATATTAGGTTTTTCGAAGACTGCTAGATATATAAAAATAAGAATAACATATCTAAATGAAAGACATTATAATTTATATATATATATATGATATCGGTTTTTACTGCAATAATAGTTCAAACTGAAAGAGGGTTTGAGAGCGCCAAAATAAACAAAAATTCCAATATAATGTAGTTTTTCAGAAAGCAATCATCGAGCCGCTAGAGGGCGCGTTCGTAGTCAGAGAGGAAAACGGAAAAGATGTTTACTGAGAAAAAAAATCATTAATGAAAAGGTTAACCCCTTAAGGGTGACATAATTTTGAAGAAAACTGTCATAAAAGTAAAAAATTAAAATCATATAAAACTAAGTGTACGCACAAAGCATGTATTTATTTTTAAATTTTGGTTAAATTTTTAGCTTGAAATACAAAAAAATTATTTTTCCAAGAAAAGTCAACATTTAGGATTATTATAACTGAATATTGGCTTTCCAGCAAATAGAATAAAATTAAAAAACGTGTTTTAAAGAATAAAGGATTTTTTTAAAACTTATGCGATACCTAAATACACTTTCGTGATTTTTCTAGCGAGATAAATTTCAAAGCATGAGATACAAAGGCCAACATCACAGGTAACAGTACAGATCCATCTCAGATTCACTAACCGAACTTTCAAAATAATAATTTATTTCAGAATTTTTATATGTTACGTATTGGCTGAGTGTGGCATTTGCCGAGTGGCTTCAAGAAAGCATCTTCAGTGGACGTTCGTCTTATTATTCACACACACGTAGGTGGAGAATTCACAGTTGTATTTTACAGATATTTGATAAGAACACGAAACAGACACATATAACAGAAGTGACATCTTGACGGACAAAACACAAAGACAAAAAGTAAAAGGCGACGATTACATGATGAAGGCAAGCAGACAAAGAGATCGATATCACAAGATTTTCGCTTTTATACCGGCAGTGACTATTATGTAATAGTGGTTGTGATTAGATAGAATGGGCGGAATAGGGATATCGGATTAGCCGATTACGATTAAGATTACAATGTTATTTTTAAAAACCAAAGAATTAAAGTTTGTTTAAATATTAGTACAAAGAGTTAACAAAAAGGATACTAGAGGGAAATATATATATATATGTATTATCACAGAGAACGCAACCCACATGTATTCACAAAGAGCGGAACTAAGTAATTGAGCTAAGGTTACAAAAACTAATCGTAAATATTTGTGTCTGACTGTGCTAAAATAAAAAAAACTAGGCTATTATAATCTGGTATTGCTATCTGGTGAGAAATGAACATGATTCCTGGCATAAAGAATTGATAGTTTTAATCTTTTTAGCGAATTACTTTTCAACACTCCAACCAGGAAATATCACAAGCGCAAGAAATAGAGGTGGAAATTTCAACCCCGTGATTTTGACAGGAGCGAGAAGGAAGGGGATATAGAAAATCTTTAATTGCGTAGCCATCAGATCTAATTTAAGAATTTAAAGAAATTTAATTTTGCATCGGAGAAGAAATACGAACAAAATCCAAAGGCAAATATATATATTAAAATTTTTTCAGGGCCTGTATTTGCGGTTACTCGAAATGATATATTTCCAGCCAAGATGACTGAATATCCAAGTTTTCGGATACACATTAATTTTATAATTGCTATCTGTTAATATTATTACTCGTTATCATTGTTATCCATTATTATTATAAAACATAATTTCATTAATATTAATATCCATAAATTTCATTACCACATTCTTATCCATTATTCACAATTACTATTATCTATTATTCTAGATTCGGATATCCATTATTGTACCTTTAAGATTCAAGTGTTGTACTCTTAGGAACATACTGCGATGAGTTAAAAAAGCTTTGTCTTAAAAAAATAACGTCCTAAGTATAAGAAGGTAAGATTAGAACTGAGCACCGTCCAGTCCGAAAACGTGTATTTTAGCCATCATCCCAAATCGATCGTCATCGCATCGAGGCTAATACTGGTTTATATAGATATCACACCACCACACTACCACCTTGCCAGTGATTTTGCGAACAGGCGAACGAACGATGCTATATTCGTGGCGAGCGTGTGAACAGTTGCGTTATCCTATGTGACGGCTTGTGGGTTGCATCATCGTGCGTGACGGCTTTGTAGGTTGCATCATCGAGTGTGACGGCTTGTGGGTTGCTTCATTGTGTGTGACGGCTTAATTTCTTTTGCAGTGGATAGATGGCGTGGTCAAGGTCACCAAGGTCACCTTTGCATGGTCAAGGTCACCAATGAAGGAAATATTAGAACTGGGGACCTTCGGATCCGAAAACGAATACCTTATCCATCATGCCAACACGATCGTCATAGCATGGAGTCTATCACTGGTTTATATAGATATTACACCGCCACATATATTACAAGGAGAAATTAAACATCAGGGTATTCTTTATTTCAAAGAATACTGTAAAGATGTTTAAAAATTCTAGTCAAGAAATATTTTAGAGAGGATTTTTGAAGTGAGAGAGAGAGAGAACTTCTATTAGCTCGATTTGCTTGAGAGTGAACTTGAATGAATGTCACGCTCGGAAATGTAACGCTCTTTCAGATTTTTTTCGGCTTCAGTAGAACATACACACCTCTAAAAAGGAAAGGAGGGACTTTCCCTCCGACACTCTGAAACCGGTAGTTTGTCCCCTCACGAATAAAGTAAAAGTAAAGTTCCTCGATTCGATCTAAATGGAGCTCCCCCCCTCACCTCTTTCTAGGGTAAGGTTGGCCACAACCCAAATAGCCTCGTGGGCCACTTTGGAAAAAGTTTACAATCCCGTGAGCGCATATAAAAATATATATCTTTATATTAGATTTAGATCCATTGCAAACATTTGTTGGAGTGAAAATTTAAAACAGACTGATATATTATTATTGTTTTCATTGTTTTTCATGCATACAAACGTAGATAGTATCATAATAATGGAATAGTCAAATAATGTTTAATTCATGTATATAATTAGTGAGATATCTGTTTCTCAACTCTTTCACTTAGTTTTTGCAAGTCGATCTCAATGCCTGTGTATTTGCGTGTCGTAATTGATGTTGCAGATTTTCGTGCGTTAAGTTTGAGCACGATTTATGTTTGATAAATTCGAATTTAGAAAAAAAAAGATTCGCAGTAACAGAAGCAGCGTAATAAAATAAGAAGTTATAAAATTTATTTTTCACAAAAAACACACTTTTTAAACAAAAAATTTTGTACAAAATAGTCGAATTTTGTCAAGTTGTAAAGAATCTCGCGGGCCGCAAAATTATTCAAGGCTGGCCACATGCAAACCCCCAGCCGTGGGTTGGACACCCCTGTTCTAAGGGAAAGTGAATGCGGGATTCTTTCTAATCCTAGTTGAAGCATAAAAATGAAACGTAATATTTTTAAAAAATAGGCTTCGTGAGAAAGAGAAATCCTACACTAAAATTAAACATAAAATGTAGAAAAAGGACAAGTTTTTATAGAACTAAGTAAATAGTATTATTATCATTAGGAATATTGCAGTGATCTTAAGAATAAAAATCTATTTTTGTAAGCGAATAAAAATAGCAATGAGCAAATAGTTCTATTAATCACATTACTTAAATATACTTTGAGACTTAAAAGAAAACTAAAACAATTAAAAATTTAAAATAACAAAATTGAGTATAAAGGTTTCAATAAAAAGTTACACTAAATATTTTAAATATAAAAAAACTAAATATAATTAAAAAGACTTACCTTGCAGCAGCACTGGATATATTTGTACAAAAATGCCATACAATGACACATTTGACAAGTACAAAATTTGAAGTTATCACTTCTATCGTGTTGTCATAAGCACACTTTTTTTTATTTATTTTGATACGAGAAGAGCTTAACTCTTTTTTTCTGAGGCGTAGACTATCAAAATTTCAGTTCTATTCTAACGCTTGATAACCAAAATATTGAAGATAGTATTAAGTAAAAATAAACTACAGGTTTCTCTCTCTCTCTCTCTCATAATCTACTGATGTCCTTGAGATTCTGCTTTGACATCTCTCTGTTCGTAATACGAACTTGATTAAGAACCGCATGACTTAACTTTCGTTGGACATTTTCTGACCTTGGTCACACAAATATAGCTACGAAAATAAAATTCCACCAAAGAATTCCTCATCAGAGGTAAAAATATGTTTACACTTGGGAAACAAAACATGTGAAAAAGAAGGATAACTGATTGGCAAAAAAATAAAATTTAAAGCAATAACTAGAGAAAAAGAGCACTAGTACAGCACTCGTCCATTTTTTGTAAAAAGAAAATTTGTAGTTATGGTTTTGAGTTTTGTTTCAATTCTGCTATAGTTCTATGAAGATGATAGCTTAATTCGCTCGTTAGAAGGTTATGTAAGAAATTTAGAGTTAATCGGCAGGACTAAGAAAGTGTAAATACCACTGGCTTAGCTAGTTCTGGGGGGAAGGGGCCGTATCAAAATTCCTCCGGGTGCCCTTTTTAGATATGAGAACCCTGTTAGAGATGGACTGTAGGTACACATGTTGGGGCCCCTTGTCATTGATACGGTGGTAGCTACGCCCCTGGTAAATAGGTTAGAGGACATTATTAACGCATAAGAGTACAACACATGGCTGGTGAAATCGTTTTTTAGTTGTGAATTACTGACTATAGTTAATTATATATATACTTGTAACCCCCACTCATTGAAATGTAAGATACTCAACAACAACTTGATATCCAAGTTTTATAATATACATATTCTCATCCATCATTTTAGCACTTCTTAACTGTAGATTTTTGGTGTATTAACGACACAGTGAAGATATATCATTTAATAAGTTCTCTATTGAACGTCGAGCAATGTAAATTTTTCCAATGTATTAAATGTTACATATTCCATTACATTTTTTGTTACTTAAATGCTTATTTAATGAAATTAGTTCACGACACAATAGTCATAAGAACAAAAGGAAAATCCATGAAAGTAAACTGGCCACAAAAGAGAAAAGTTAATTTCTGAAATAATTGTTTATAAATATATGTATGATGTAAAAGTTATTTTTTTACTAATTAATTTTGTACCAAAATAACTATATATATGTTATGTCGATGTGGGTTCGTTAGCTAGAGATTACTAATGATTAACAGATAAAACTGTTTATTTTTATCTATAACAAAGGAAATGGGAGAAAACAATTATTGTATTAAAACATTTTATAGCAAGTTGTTACCTAAATAGCTGAAAAGTTCGTCATAAGTCATATCCGTTCTCCGTCGGTTAAGTTTATCTCGCTCTCTCTCCCCTCTATCTCTGGTCTGTCTCGTGATCGCCGTTCGCCTTCTTGCGAAGCCAGTGGAGTTACGTGTCAGAGCTCATGCAGTGGCGCCCCCTTCACACACACACACACACACATATATATATATATATATATATATATATACACTAGTGCTCCCGACAAACGTTTCCCTGTACACACGTCTTAAATCCGAAAATTAACTACTTTTTTAAATAATTTGTAACAATCTGGACCGTTTTGATGATTTTTTTATAAAGAAAATTATTACAAAATACCTGACATCATCACATGTACAGTTACCACAATTCGACCTATCGATTGCGTGTGAGTATGTATTTACTATGAACTCAGTTGAATATAAAACTTAATCTGAGTAGAAACTTGAACTTGTTTCGATTAAAGGGTAATAAAAATAAAACTCAAGCCATTTTCATAATAGGTATATTTTTTAATGCATGAAAAATAAATTTATCGTAATGCCATTAAATGTACAATGTTTTTGGTTAATCCTCGAGGGGTACAAACAAACAAATGCGATGGCTTGCCAAACCTCGGACATGCTACATGTAATTGGCCATGTGAAAAGCAAGGGTTTTCTAAAGCAAAGCCACAAATTGTCATTGTTTGACCTGTGACTTATTAATGGTCATAGCAAATGCCAAATGAAATGAAAATTGCAAACATTTAAATGGGTAGGTGAATCTTAAAGAATGATTGGGATCTGTGGTAGAAGTACAACTTTACCTTGAAGTTTACCGCTCAAAATAGTGGCCTCAAGAATATTGCCCACGATTTTTTATGAAAAATCACGCTCCCTTGCGCATGTCTGATTTGGATAGAAAAATTAGATTGAAATTTTAAAACGGCGAAAATATCGAAAAATTCTCCCCTCTTCTTTCTTTTTATTTCTTGCTGCGCATTAGCAGAATAAACAGCACACACAGGGGTAAAACAATTATGCGTTTTAGAGTTTTTAGTTAATAACGTTTTAACTAGTTGCGATATTTGACCAAATTGGGAATCTAAATCATTCTCGAATCCACTTGAACCCACACAAAAATGTCATCAAAATGGGTCTAGGCGTTTAGGAGGAGTCATTCACATACACACGCATAGAAGAATTACATATGTAAATATTATTTGAAAAGATATTAATTAAAAACACAAAAAAAATCATGATTCCTCTGTATTTTTGTAACAATAAAGACCCGGTTTGGCCAGTTTGGCTGAAAATCGATTTTTGATGCCAACTTACGTCATTTTTATAACAATAACGCTATTACAACAATGCAGGTGAATATTGAGCTGAATATTTTTAATTAATTATTTAGCACAGGAACCTTTGAATCTCGCTTCTGACTGGTGAAAAGGTTTTAAATTGGATTTCAATCCTGATAAAACCAGATTCATGGCTATTGAAAAACGAAACGTTTGCTATGATGCATTTCAACTATATCTGGATGGAACTCCCTTGACTATGGTAAATCAAATGAAGTATCTTGGAGTTCTCGATGCTAAATTTTTTTGGAAGCAGCACTTAAGTTACATATCCGAGAAATGTGACAAATTACAGCGTGGATTAAATCGGATTGCTCGCAACACGTTCGGTATAAATTTTAATGTACATTCGCTCATTTATAAGCAAGGAATCAAGGCTTTCATTTTGTATGGCCCTAGAGTTTGGGGCGAGGCACTTAAAAGAAAGGTGAATTCTAAGTATCTGCGACACATACAAAGAAGGATACTTTTACGGGTCATATGTGGTTATCGCACAATAAGTTACGACTCAGTTAATGCTATTTCTGCCTTCCCTCCAATCGACATTACTATTCTTCATAATATTGCTTTTAGATAAAATCTCTCTGCTTCTTCCATCTATAATTATGATTGTATTCTGTCTCCATTTTTTATCCCTCATCCTTCAGAGAGGAATGCCATCAATATTGTTCAATTTAGTGACAAGAGCACAGATTTCCCTGTTATTTGCTATACTGATGGCAATAAAATTGATGGAAGAGTTGGTTTCGCATTTGTTGTGTGTTGAATCCAAGAACTTTCAATTTAGAATTCGTGATGAATGCACAGTTTTTGTAGCTGAACTTTTATGTTTAAATTTCGCCGTTAAATGGATCACTGAGCAAAATAGTGTCATCTCAGAATATCTCAGCTGTACTGACTCTCTTTCCTCCTTGGATTCTCTTAAGTGTATTTCTTCATCTAAGAACATAATCGTCGAGATCCAAAAGCAACTTAAAAGCCTAAGAGATAAAAACATCTCAATAGATTTTGCATTTGTTCGCGGACACACGGGCGTTCTTGGGAATGAGCGAGCTGATTGGCTTGCAAAAGCTGCAACCAAGCGCAAAATTGACATTGACGTTAATATTCCTAAATCATTTTACAAGAAGATCATGAAAGAAAGAATGATGAAGTCTTGGAACCAAGAATATCTCATTTCTAATAAAGGGAGCATAACAAAGAAATTTTTCCCACCATTAATAAGAGACTATCATGTCATCATTTTTACACTAGCTACAAATTAACCCAATTTCTCACTGGTCACGGTAATTTCAAAAGCTACCTGAACAAATTTAATTTAGCTCCTTCATCTTTCTGTGACTGTAATATTGGTGGCGAGGAAAATGTAGAACATGTGTGATCCTTCTGTGTTCCAAGTATGTCGCAGAGAGAAAGATCATAAGACTGGCGTTCAAGAGACTTAACATTAGTTGGCCACCGAATTTTCACCAGCTTCTTTCCACCAGAAGTGCTTTCAAAAATTTCTGCAAATTTGTTGTAACTGTTTGTAATTCTTCTTAACCTCATTTTTTAAACTTTTTATTTCCCCTGAATTTGTGTTTAATACTTACTTCTGTAAGCCCCGTGCGATACTTTGTGGTGCATGGGGATTTTATAATTGTTTTCAATTAAAAAAATATTTTTAATATTTTTAATTAATATCGTTTTAACTAATTGCGATATTGGACCGAATTGTGAATCTAAACCATTCTCGAATCCACTTGAACCCACACAAAAAATTTTATCGAAATCGGCCTCGCGGCTTAGGGCCAGTTTAGTCACATACACACGCACAGAAGATTTTATATATAAATATATATATATATATATATATATATATATATATATATATATTTAAAAATTTTAATTTTAAACTTTTTCTTAGGTTTATGAATCATGAATCTGACTTAACTATCAGATCGTGTTCTGTTTTCAGACTGGATTTGCATGTTTCTTTTTGTATAATTGTAATACTGTTTCATTTTATTATTGCTAGATAGGTTCTTGGCATAGATGCTACATTATTTTCTACAAAGTATCAGCCCAAGTCTCTTGAGGCAGGATCTGAGGACCAATAGGAATCTGGGCAAAGCATCCCGTTCGTGCAGAACAATCGATGTTATGACTGCAACTGCAATTAACAGTGAAGAACGTTTGATGACTGAATACTCTGAGTTGAAAGAATTTCAAATTGAACTTCAGAACTTTAAGTCCAGTAAATTCTGATATCAAAATAAAAAACTACACATTTCTCAATCACCGAATGTCGTTAAAGGATGAGTTCCATTAAAAAATAATAAAAAGTGTTGTTCTGGTCAGATCACAAACACAAACACTGAAAAATCTTAATGAATTAGAGAGTGAGTTCCACTGAGAGAAAAAAGTGCTCTGAACGGGTCACCACATTCATGTGGCAGTATAACATAAATATATAAAACATTAAATATGGCAAGAATATCATCTAATAAAGAAAATATATGCGTAACTCCTCGAGTGTCACCTGCCATAAAGCAGTCATACAAAGAATTTAACGAATTTCTCACGAAAAAACAAAGAAGTTTTCAAAAATAAATATTTAAATAAAGATAAATATAAATATATTGATATACACTGGTGTGCAAAAATTAAGGACGAAGTCGAAAAGGGTAGACGTAATGGGATGCAGGTAGACGTAATGGGGAAATGTCTGAGTAGTATAAAGCATGTTGTCGGTGTAAGATCAGTATTTCTGGCAAAGAGATTGCACGCCGTATAGCAGTTAAAATCACACCGAGTTGCTGCCTCAGCGAGAAATGGCGAATAATCAATCTGTTAGACGACATCTGGATGCTTTTACCTGAGGTCGAATCATTGGGAGAAGTTGGAGGAAGGCCGCAGTGTGACAAGTGTGGCTGCAGAGTTCGGAATTGCTCACAGCATCGTTTCACGACTTTGGAGACAATTTCAAACTACAGGAACAGCTATCCGAGGGTTCAGTAGTGGTCGTCCACGAGGGACCACACCCGCAGATGACCGGTACATTGTCTTAAAGGCCAGAAGAAACAGGCGGCAACACAACAGGAGAAATCGCTAGACACACGACACAGGCGACTGGACGACCGATATCGCGTTTTACCGTGGCCAGAAGACTGCACGGTGGTGGTCTGTTTGCACGACGCCCTGTACGGTGTGTACCTTTAACGCCTGCCCATCGGAGAAGGCGTTCTCTGTGGTGCCGGGAACACCGGAATTGGAGAGACAATGAATGGGGACGAGTACTCTTTACAGATGAGAGCAGATTCAGTTTGAGTAGCGATTCTCATCGCATACTCATCTGGAGAGAGCGGGGAAGCCGCAATCATCCCTCGAACATCATTGAAAGGGACAGGTATGGAGGTCGTGGTGTTCTCGTTTGGGGAGGCATCATGCTTGGTAGTCGTACAGACCTTCACATCTTCGACGCAGGTTCAGTCAACGGGACCCGTTATTGTAACGAGATTCTTCTTCCATATGTGCGTCTTTTTAGAGGCGCTATGGGTCTGCAGTTCCTTTTCATGGACGACAATGCACCATGTCATCGCACAGTAGCTGCCGAACAGCTCTTAGAGAGTGAGGATATTGAACGTATGAATTGGCCAGCACGACCTCCGGATCTCAATTCCATCGAGCATGTATGGGTTTTCTATGCAGACGCTTGTCAGCTCGTACCTTACCACCAGTAACGATTCGGGAGCTTCGATTGGCGCTGCAAGACGAATGCTCAGCAATGCCTCGACAACTCATTGACACCCTCATTCTCAGCATGGGCAGACGCTGTGAAACCTGCCTAGCAGTCAGGGAAGATCAAAGCCCCTACTAAAGACCGGATGTTTCTTGCTGAACACCCATCACAGGGATATTTCGGCTTTCAGTCGCATTGCGCTCCATGCTACTTTTTCAATCAAGCTTCTTTTTATCCCTCTGATTTCTCTTTTAGTAAGTGTTGCTTACATTACACATGTCCTTACGTGTTGGGGATCTTACGGTATTAAATGTGTTGATTTGGAAAGCTTTTGTACAAAGTTATATTGAAAAAACCGTCTCGTCCTTAATTTTTGCACACCAGTGTATATTTGTTCAAAGTTTAAGTTGAATATCTTAATAAAGTCATATTAAGATAATGTTTGAGTCTAGTTCTTACGTTAATCCTACACCTCTAGCTCACGCTGATACTTCAGGGGATGTACTTCCAAGGGGAAGTACATCACAAAATGCACGTATCATCATATTGCTTTTGCCCATTTGACTTCATTATTTTTTCTAAGTAACTAATCTACAGTTATTATACTATTTTTTTCTTTTCTTTTGTTTATTTTGAGTAATGCTTGTCGTATGCCGTTATATACCACAACAGGTCATTTGACCCGGAGAGCACTTTTTGTTTTATAAGCTTATTTGTTGTGTAAGTCATATTGCTTATCGTATTGTAGTCTGTAAGTTGCACGTTTCTGCAAAGACTGTTGCGTAAAGTAGTTCATTCAAAATAGCTGAAAATAATTTCATGAAAAATCTAAGTTCTAATTTGAATATCCTTGATTTAGCTGGAATAAGTGCCTGGATTTTGTACAAGCAAACGACAGGAGAAAACATCTCAAGACAAGAGTTTTTACCCAAGCTAGCAGTAGAACTTGGCGCTGATTTTCGAGAGCCCGTGAACAACCAAAACAAACAAAAAATATGAAACGATAGCTGTCTAAGTCTACTAGTCTGCATGGGCAGACGCTGTGAAACCTGCATAGCAGTCAGGGGAGATCACCGGATGTTTCTTGCACCCATCACAGGGATGTTTCGGCCTTCAGTCGCATTGCGCTCCATGCTACTTTTTCAATCAAGCTTCTTTTTATCCCTCTGATTTCTCTTTTAGTAAGTGTTGCTTACATTACACATGTCCTTACGTATTGGGGATCTTACGGTACTAAATGTGTTGATTGGAAAGCTTTTGTACAAAGTTATATTGAAAAAACCGTCTCGTCCTTAATTTTTGCACACCAGTGTATATTATTAAATCATATTGATGCATAATTTAATCGTGATATCTTTGTCCGAAACTTTAAAATTTATAACAAGAAAAAAGCACAAAAAAAGCTCTGAAATATTTTTAAAACATATCTTTAAATATTTAATTTAAGAATTAAATCCCCATTCTTTCAGAAAATAATTCATTTTTTTGAAAAAAAAGTTGGTTTTATTTAACAAATTTAGAAAATTTGTGTTCTTATATCTAAATTATCAGTTCTATTTCAGAGAATTTGATAAACATTAATATAAAACTCTGATTTCTTTTTCAAAGATTATTTTTTTTCCTTTTAAATTTTCTTCATCGTATAGATGTTAGGCATTTTGTTTCTTGAATATGCAACTTTTATAAGAATGGAATGAAGTTTAGAATAAAAAAAACAATTTTTATACGTCCACGCAACTCTCTTATATTCACAAAAATTACATTTTTAAATTTCGGACTCAGTGACTTAAAAATGCTATTCGTTTTACATATAAAATTTCATTTTTTAAAAAAAAAACAGCAGTATTTAAATATTAATTTAAATTATACATAACCTTATTATCTTTACGGAAATCATTAATCTACAAAAGAACTTGAGTATGTAAGAAACAATCTTTTAAAAATACATTTCAAAAATAGGTAAACAAAAAAAATGTTTCTAATTATAATGTATATTGTATCGTAACACCTTACGAAACAGGTTTAATGTATTCTACAATTCAAATGTCTAATTACAATTGCTCATTTTTATTTCCAGATTTTAAAAAAAATATGTAATTTATGGTTCCCTAAATCCATATTATGGAAAAAAAGGAAGAAAAGTGGAAGAACAAGAACAGAGGTGAATTGTGAGAAAGAAGAAGAAAAAGAGGAATAAAAAAAAGAGGAATAGTAGGTGTATATGAAAAGGAAGAAGCAAAAGAGAAAGAGCAGAAGAACACGAAAAGAGAAAACAAACTAAAAAAAATGATAAAATAAATATATAAAGTGTGAAGACCCCCCTGGACACTAAGATTAATATGAGGCAGAGAATCACTAAGAGCCATTTTGTGTAATAATAACTTGTATTTATTATATCAAATCTCAAAAAAACTCTAATAACATATAATATTTCTATGTTACGTCAAGCAAAAGGGATTTACCTTTAATATTAAATTAAATTACGAATTATGAAATTAATCAATAATTATGCTCAAGATCAAATAAGGTCTACCGAAATAGGAGGTCCGAGAAATACACGTACTCGAATTATTAGCTTTCATTAACTTTAACTAATTTTACTAAACTAACGTTTATTTTAAGCGTACATAAATTATAGTTACCGCTTGGTACATCAGCTTTCTAGTTCTTCCGTAGAGTAACAGCAATAAGGCTTCACTAACGTAATCTCATGGAATCCTCTAAATTTGAGGCTACTGCTGCTGGCTCAATAGCCTTCATACTTGCTGGCTTACAACGCTCTACTTAAATACCCTATCTACTTTGCATATCCTATTCACTCTTTGGAGTTGATTGGAAATATATATACGCGAATTTATAATCCCCAAAAAGACGCCTAAGAATATTAGTGGAAAGGTTCCGTACAGATTCGTGACAACAGTAATGAATGCTTTTTGCAATATATCCATTGTATTTGGAAAAACGCTCTTTAATTTTTGGAGTAATTACTTATGATAATTTTTTTCTGAATATATAAATGAGCCATTTTAAACAGAAATTTTGCTAATTTGTTTTCTCTTAATTTCAATATTTAATTTAATTTAATGTAAAACGTGAATACATTACTAATAATAACTTGCTTTCAATGCGAAAAAAAGCAGTGGTATTATTCTGAAAAAATTTTATAAATGTATTTATAGAACTCAAAACTAGTCATATTTTTATATAAAAAGAGCTAATAAAAGGCTATTATAATAATTGAATTAATAAGAGTGGGAGGTAAATATAAATCAAAATTAAATTAATCGGAAAGATTCTAAAATTATGGAATGCTTAAAAATAACTTGCTAAGTTAAGCCAAATAATGCCAAGTTACACCCACGTCAAATATCAGAAAGGGAAGTGCAAATAGCAGCAACACAAATATCAATTAACAGCAGTAGAAAACCAGAGAAAACATTCTTTTTCACGTTGTGCATGTCAATACAAAAAAATTCGAAAAATGAATATTAGGTTACCGGAATTAGAAAAATTACAAAATTGAATACAACTTCAGTAAATGATTCAAGAAAACATGTGAGAACATAAGAATATCAGTTAATTTTTTTGTGAAGTTAAACTTAATTTTAATTTTTAGAAACTAACTTCGTAATTTTTACTACTTGAATAAACACCTGTGGACTTTGTTTCAGGGTTAATTCAAATTCTACCATTCTTTTATGCGAACATAACGTTTTGAAAACTGTGCTAAAAAATGAATTGATGAAAAACTTGAAAATCAAAAGAAATTTAGTATTACTAAGGCAGAATTTGCAAGAGAAAGAGAGAAGTCATAGCATTAGTTAAGATTAGTAGAAACTGCATATGAATGCATACTAGTAGCATACCGACGATCAAAGATTATTAAATACTTAGTGGTTGATAATTTTAAAACAGATGTTCTTTAATTTCAAATTATCCTGATTTGAATTCTAGTAGCGAGTAGGAAAAATGTATGAAATGTAAAGATGTAAGGAATGATTGCTTCTGACGTCATTTTTAATGCGTTTAATTCGAAAACGCTTAAGACGAAACATCGGTTAACACGAACAACGGGATAGTTCACACGGAATAATACAATAGTACCGACAAACTACTATGTATTTTCATGCGTTTTTTTTTCTCTTGACACGAAATGAAAATCACTTAGATCGAAAAAATTATTTTTCTGGGAATGAAAAAAATACGCAAAACACCAGCTGCACACACAAGAATTAAGAGTGTAAGATGAAAGAGATGTAGTTTCACATGTTTCGTAGAAAATACGCTAAACTGGCTTCGAAATACCCATGGAATCTACTGGAATACTTTTCTTTAAAAATACTTTGAAAAGGAAAAAAAATTAAACAGTATAAAGAAAATTTTAATTTAAAAGAAAGAGTCCTCTAATTTTTATTGTTTACTTTATAAAAAGGTAATAGAAAGAAAAGAAGTCGGAAGAAAATAAATTTTAAGTATTTAGAATGTTTAAAATTTATAATAATATATTTGTTGCAAAGAATTACTTTTTTTAAAAATAAAACCAATTTCTTAATTCTTTATTATCTGCCAAAAATGGATACTTAAGTGGTCCTTTGATCATTTCGCCAAACCAAAAACCAAAGATTGTTTTCATTAGCCAGAAATGGAAAAAACGTTCTAACACATGCTCAAATGTAATACCTGCATTTATAACCATTTGGACAAATTCTTCAAAATATAGGCCGAACGATCAAATTCTTCAAAATAATGGTGAAATTTTTACACAAATTCTGCAAATATTGGCGAAATTTGGCAGAAGTTTTCTAAATTTTCGCTAATTTACTAAAGTAACGATTCCCGCCACCCAGCTGGGAATCGGCTTCTTTGTGGAAATGATCATCACGCGTGCATTTTGCAGCTGCATTTTTTAAGTAATTGCGGGGTCCTGCCTGGGACCTCATCCGCAACCTTTGACGCACGAGGGACCCTTTTCCCACCACTAGCAGGATGTAACTGGATGCTAAGAAGCCGACCGCTGATTCTCGGAGCAGACAGAGGAGATATGATTTGAAACCTTCGAAGGTGAGCGGACCCCGAAATAGAATTCCCCTTTACAAACCACGTCGTTTGAACTCCAATAATATTTAATAAGTTTAATAATTTCAATGTATAAACTGTAAATAATAGTTGTGACGTAAATAAACTTAATGTTTAAGCTGATCAATATCATGATAACGTTGTTTATCTCAAACGTCACACTAATCACTAGTCTATTACGCAAAAATGTTATACTTCGCGTTTCAGAAATAACTGTCACTAAAATGCAAAATACATTCCGAAAAGAAGAATCCATAAGCTTATAATAGACAGGAATAGACTCAATGATTAAATCTTATTATGCATAAATAATATCAAAAATAAAAGTAATAAACTGAAAAGTACAGGGAAATACGCTTAACGCGAAAACACTGAAGACGAAATATCGATTAACGCGAAATAACATAACAATCCCGACAAATTACTATGCATTTCATACATTTTTTCTCTTAATACGAAACGAAAACTGCTTAAAACGAAAAGATTTCCCTTTTGGGAATGGATAAAATACGGAAAACGCAAGCCGGGGATTGGGGACTGTCCTATAGTATTACCGGAAGAATTCATTGCAGTAGTTGATGATAAGTAGTATATTTTTATTTTATTCAAAGCAATATATATATATATATATATATATATATATATATATATATTGATGCAGATTCTAACGATGAAAATGAAATTAATAATGCAGCTCCTAATTCCACATCTTACGAAAGGAGGAAGATTATGAAAAAAACGCGCTGTTATTTAGACGCAGATTCCAATGGTGAAATGAGTGACTAAATGGGCGATATCAAACAATCTGTTGACAATTAAATTCTAAGAATGACAACGTAAAAAAAAATAATAAAACAATTTCCACAAACTTAATAAATGTTTTGTTTTTAAAAAAATTTGAAAATTTTGTTTTAAACTTATTTAAGTTCATGCGAATGTTTTTGTTTCATTGATTTTTATGAAATGTATTCATATATACATATCTATGTAAATATAAAATAAACTCCAATAATTTTTTTTTGTTGATATACATATATTTTTTTGCAATATCCTTTAACACGAAATTCTTTTTAACACTAAAAAAATATTTCAGTCCCTTCACTTTTATTTTAAGCGATTTGCACTGAACTTTCAATAATATATGTAGATATTTCCTCGTAATAGGTGTCCATAATGCCCGCTTTTCGCTTAATTTCGTCGTGAAAGCTCTTAAACGCATTCTTAGCATTCTCATTATCCGTTCCCCATTTTAAAACAGTGTGGTAATTAATTTCCGAAAAGCTGTTATAGCTTAATTAATATGACCTTTCGCAATAAGGGAAGGACTTTAATGCTAATCGTGTGAGCACTTAATTGATTACATTATATCTGCGAAGGAGTAGAGGAAAGATTAAAAAGAATTTCTTACATATATATACGAGGCACAAACGAGGAAAATATTTTGAGATTATATACAATCTGTTAATTGCTTCGATGTATAGGTTATTAAAATTCCATAAAGAAAAATATGTTCCCTTTTTGAGAAAATGTTATCATTATTTACTTTCTTAAGCATGTAAGTTTCAAATCTTCAATGTTTTTGAAATTACTTCATCTGTTAAAATAAAAAGGCCTTTTTAATTAATTCTGTTAAAAAAGGTTATTCTCTTCCATAAGTAATTACTTTTTATTGGTTTTATGCCTATGAGAAAGAGAGACTTGTCAAGAAACGCATTACAAAGAAATATTAAGGGTAATTTTTTAAGATAATTTATATCCATTTCGTAATCTACAAATGATAAACATGATAAATCTTAAAACTCCAATTAAAAGAAAATAAAAAACTAGAAAGCAAGTTTTTAATAAGCTAGGAGTTAATTTTAATGTATTATATGTATAGTGCGTATTAAATCCAAATTTTTTTACTTTTCGAAATTTAGCAAATATGAATATGAATTACCACATATATATTTTAACGATGACAGACTATATATATATATAATATATAAAAGTGAAAAAGCTACTCACACTCATTACGATATCTCCGGAAGTGTTTGTGAGTGAATCAGTGAAAATTAACTTTGCACTGTTAAGCTACGCGAGGACTTTTGGCGACGGACCTCGTAATCTACAACCATGGTCAAAAGACGAGGACAACACCTGAGCTGACATCCCTTTCTCCTAACTACTACATCAAACCAACGGGAAGACATTTGAGCTCTTGACAGATTTAACATGCATCGCTCTCGTTCATGGCCGGTCTTTAGTGGTACTGGGCTCGAACTCATGACAGGCCAGCCACGATCCGATGTTTTGACCACTAGACTACCGTGGCCCCTCCCCCCAGAAATGTTGGACTTACAGACCGGAAAAGTGGTAAGCACAAATTCCTTTCAGGGCGTAGAGTTCCTCTGCAAATGTTTTTTGTAAAAATTGACACCCAATGGTCGTTCCGAAGGTTTTAGTGGCTGTAAAGATTAATATTGCCATTTTTGAACTATTAGACACTTATATTTAAAATTTGGCAAGCACGATTCTTTTATTGAATTAAAATCCACTAAGAACGGATTTCACGAAAGTCGATGCCTTTGGGAGAGCGGGAAGTTACTAAAGCGTATTGATAAAAAAAAATCCCGTTTTTTAGCTACTAGACTTACAATAATGAAATTTGGTATGCATATTTCTTCTGTTGAAATTAAATCCGCTAAAAACGGCTCTTATGGAAATTGACTTTCAAAGCAGATTACGGGCTTTCGTTTTTAAAGTATCAGATTTAGATTTAAAATTTAACAAGTATGTTTATTTTATTGAGTAGAAATCTAATTAACAGGGGTTTTGCGGAAATCCACTTTGAAGGGCGGGGTTGCAAGAGCGTAAATTATAATAAAAAATTCTACTTCAATTAAAGAAATTATTATTTACAGCTCAAGTCCTTTTGAAATCAAGAGGTGAGTGTTATAAATATGGTTTTCAATACATTTTAAAGTTTGATGCAAGAAATAGATATCAGTAGTTTATAAATATGTGATGACCTTTATATGTCAGTTGGGGTAAACCTCCTGTGTGCCCAGTACTCAGCCCCCTCCCACATAGCGACTTTGGCTTCAACTTCCACTGACATACGTCAAACCATGTGGATGAACGGCACGCGCTCTGACGATCGACGCTTGAAATAAGACTCAGCTCCAGTCATGGTTTGAGGTACAGAACGATTTGCTGAATCATTGGAATAAAATATTTATGATAAACGGCTTCACTTTTCATTATTCCTATCAATCACAAACACGTCAACTTAGAAGTACTCCAAGTCATGTTATATATATATATATATATATATATATATATATATATATATATATATATATATATATATATATATATATATATATATATATATATATATATATATATATATATATATATATATATATATATATATATATTATAAATGCGAAAGTTTGTGAGGATGTTTGTCCGTCTTTCACACAAAAACAACTGAATGGATTTTAATGAAACTTTACAGTAATATAGCTTATACATCAGAAAAACACATAGGCTATAATTTATAGCATAGGCTATAATTTATAAAGAGATTGTGTGAAGTGTCCAAAGTATAACGATATTTGTCAAGTAAGTAGGAAAAAATTCTACCATCTGCAAGCAATTCTAGCGTGCTCTGCAGAAAAGCCCACGACAGCATATATCTATCTATTGCCTGTGAAGCAACCCTTTTTGTTTTGGCTACGCAAGGCGCTCGCTTCTAATTAATTCCTGTTATCAGCATAATCCTTATTTTTTTATTTCAGAATAAAACTAAACTTTGAAGGGAGAGGTTGTTATAAATCTCTCTTTATTTTAATGTTTTTTTTATGATTTTATTGTGCACATTTGGTATTAAGAAATGGATCTTTTTTCAAAATGAATGCTTTTATCGGTTCTGGTACTTAAAGTAAATAAACTTTCTCTTTCCCACTGCATCATTTGGACAAATTTTCAAAATTTGTGTGTGGTTAGTAGTTAATTATAACGCTATAATTTTAGTTGAATAGGCAGATATTGCATTTTTAAGTATAAAAATAATTATAACTACTATACTGTATTTTGTGGAGTGAGTGAATATTAACGTCGCACTGTTCAGCAACACGAGAGCTTTTGGCAACGGACCACGTAATTTTGAACCAGGGTCAAGTGACGTGGACGACACCTGAGCTGGCACCCCTTTTTCCTAACTACCACACCACACCAACTTAAAAGGAATATTCTACCAATACTTAGCAGGAATATTCTTTGAAATCCACTCTTCTAAGATATATGGCAGCACGGCTTCTATATAAAGAGTATTTTAGCGGGGAAGGTAAATAATTTTGTAGCAGATATTGCGTTTTCAGCTAACGGCGTTTTCAGCGGATTGCAAAGATTATTATTTTTGTCCCGAAAAAATAGTTTGTCAAAATTTAAGTGTCTTAGGTTTTTGTATATTAATGAAGAACTTAGAAAACGATTTGACTACTTATTTTAAGTGAAAGGTGTATATAATTAATTTTATTGGGGAATATCTTTAATTTATTAGCTCTAACGGATTGAATTTCCCAAAGTGGAGTATTTTGTTTATGTATATCCCTTATTTTTCAGTGTAGTGATCCAAAAAAATACCGTATGAAAAAAACAGCAGTAAATTATAATGCGATGGATAAAGTAGTAACGTGCATCGCTCCCCTACACGGCAGGTCTTACAAAGCTCTAATAAAGATCGAGCCATGAAAGTAGCTAGACATTTGCCAACTTGACTCTATCGTTAACTTTTCACCGTGTTTTTCATTGAATCGCCATTATAATTTAAAAAACGGCGTTGCTTGCGAATATTACAATTTTAACATAAAATAAATACAATAGAAAGTAATATTAATGGATAACACTTTCAGATATAAATTATTTACACTATTTTAAGCGTTCATTACACAAAACGTTTAAAATGTGTTACTTTTGCTGAGCAGAGATCAGCTTAGGGAGGTATTTTCAAAAATCGATCCTCAAAAGTGTTACGGGGAGTTATAAATAAAAAAAAATCATTTTTTTCAGCTATTAGATTTACATACTTAAAATTTAACAAAGATGTTTTTTCCCTTTCTTTTTTTTTTTCTTTATTATTTTTTTTTTTTTTTAGCTGAGATATGCAAAAGGCTTTTTTTGTTTAATTTGAAATTCACGTAAAATTAACTCATTAAAAACTTCTTTATTCTTCAATCTGTGTTGTTTAATTTTTCAGTTCACCCGTGCGAAGAACGGGTATACCAGCTAGTATACCCGTATATATATATATATAAATTATATATCATAATAAAATAAAAAATAAAAGACATATTGTAATTTCTACAAAGCTATGAATGAATGAAGTTGAATTGTAAAAGACCCACCCAGAATATAACAGACATTAAAAAAGCAAGTAAACAAAAATGGGAAACTAAGCTATAGTATACACATATAACGTATTGGAGTACTTCTTAAAAATTGATAGGAGAAATTCAACGTGCAGTCGTTTATCATATTATATTTTGTTCCAAGGTTCAGCAAAACTGTTTGTACTCCAAGCCGTGACAAGACGAGACGTCTTTCAGCGTTGATCAGCAACGAGTGAGTCGTTAGTACACGTGTCTTTTTTAAGTCCGGCGAAAGTAGAAGTCAAAGTTATTTTGCGAGAGGTGGGTTGAGTTGCCCTGGTAGGAAATTTACTCCAACTGACACTTGAAGGGCTGGGGATTCATCACACACATATACATACGAGGGGTTGGGGCATAAGTCAGGGCAACTATTTTTTTCTTGTAAATATGTGAACGGATCACGAACGTTTACGTGTGTGTCGTGTAGAACTTCTGCAGGCACAGTGTGTATACAGAACATCATATGGCTCTGTAATAGTTGATAGTAGCTCAGCGAGGGCTGTGAAATCAGTCAGTTGGTGAGTGTCGTGCTAGATGGAAGTAACCCGTCTTGAGCTGCACGCTTATATAAAAATAGCGAGAGAAAAATGCGATGGAATGTCACACTGAATTAGTGGAAGCCCTTGGGAATAATGCCCTACCATACCGTACAGTAGCACGGTGGATAGGAAAGTTTCAGCAAGGACATGCGTCAACCAGTGATGAGCAACGTTCGGGACGACTGGTTAGTGTGCGAACGAACTTGACACGTGCCGTCATCGAGCAGCTTATGGATTACGTTAAAGGTCATGCACTATATTAAGGGTCACTATTCCCAGGTTTGTCTTGTCAACTTTATGCGTACTGTGTTGTCATTCTTTTGCACCGGGAAGGCCATATTTCCCTGTATACTACCGTAATAAATTAGTGCGTTACGATATTTCAGTGATATTCATTGTCCACACATGTAGTTAACACCTTGAACTTTTCTCTGCATGTATCGCATTTTCCAACCGGACTGGTATCTTCAAGAAAAAAATAGTTGTCATGACTTTCCCAACCCTCGTATTTATACATGTACACAATCATGTCCATAAATTAAGAATAATTCAGAATTACACAGAAATTGAACTCTAAAATAAAAGTTTCACCTGTAGAGTTATCACACACATCTTGAAAAAGAATATGCAAATTACAGGAAACCACCAGATGGCTCGGATAGTACATTACAATGACGAGAGTGTAAGAGAGGGGTATATAAGGAATGGTGGCAAAGAAGTAAAATTATTCACAAGCGCTTTAAAAGCCTTTCAGTGCAGTAACCGCATAATTATGGCGCAAAGGAAGCATTTGGATAATTTTTTACGTGGTAGAATTATTAGACGACTCGAATGGGGACGTACCCAGCTGGAAGTATCTGCCAAAAGAAACAGACGGAGCACAGCATCAGACTTGTCTCGTCAGCTCTCTTCAGCTACCGGTACGACAGTTTCAAGGCAGACCGAGTACAGACTCTTAGGGCACATTGGTCTGTATGCTCGTAGGCCTGTCAGATGTGTTCCACATACCGCAAATCACTGTCGCCTGCGATTAACCTGAAGTAGAGAGCATGCATTGTGGACACCACAACAGTGGTCATGTGTGATGTTTTCCGACTAGTCCAGGTTTAGTTTGCAGTCTGATTCTCGCCGGACTTTAATATGGAGATTGCCAGGTACCCGTTACAACCAAGAGAACACCATTAAACGACACCGTTACGGTGGTGCAGGATGGCTCGTTTGGGGAGGAATTATTCTTGGTTTCAGAACTGACCTGCATGTTCAGGGTGTAACAATGGCAGGCCACATCTATACGATTTCATTCTGGAACAACATGTACGTTTGTTTCGGGGCGCCATGGGTGCTGGATTTCTGTTTATGGATGACAACGCCCGTCCTCAACGTGAAACATTGCAGACGAATGCCTTCAATCGGAGGATATCAATCGTATGGGTTAGCCAGCATACTCACCGGACATGAATCCAATAGAGCCTGTGTGGGATATGCTTGGCTGACGAATTGGAGCCCATCAACCCTCTCCCACCTGTGTACCGGAACTTCGGAGGGCATTGCTTGATGAGTGGTGTAATATTTCCCAAGATCAGATTGATAATTTGATACTTAGCATGCCTAGGCGTTGTAAGGCCTTAATTACATCGTCTGGGAGACATACTCCGTATTAACCATCATACTAACTATGTTATACTATTTTTTGTAAATAGGTTCTTTTTTGAAATTTGCTCCAGGGAATAAAAATCGCAATTATTATAAATTAAGTTATAACATATACCATTTTTTTTGCTCCCTTTACCTTTGCTCATTACTTAACAAATAAGTCAAATTTGATTTGCTTCCATCTTTTTCTGTGCCTGAACTTCATTATCCTTAATTTATGGACATGAGTGTATATATACATACAAGAAATCTCGACAGACGCTGTCCTGTACACACGTCTTAAATCCGAAAATTACAAACTTTTTTGAATAAGTTGTAACAATCTGGACCGTTTTGATGAATTTTTTTTATAAAGAAAATTATTACAATACATGACATCATCACATGTACAGTTACCACAATTCGATATATCAATTGCGCGTGAGTATGCATTTACTATGAACTAAGTTGAAAATAGAACCTATTCTGAATAGAAACTTAAACTTGTTTTTATTAAAGCGTAAAAAAGATAAAATTCGAGCTATTTTCATAACAGGTATATTTTTAATGCACGAAAAATAAATTTATTATAATGCCATTGAATGTACAATGCTTTTGGTTAATCCTTGAGGGATATAAACAAACAAATGCAATGGTATGCCAATCCTCGGACATGCAACATATAATTGACCGTGTGAAAAGCATGGGTTTTCTAAATCTAAGCCACAAACTGCCGTTGTTTGGCCTTGTGACTTATTTATGATTATAGAAAAAACTAAAGGAAACGGAAATTGTTAATATTTGAATGGGTAGGTGAGTCTGAAAGAATCATTGGGATCTGTGGTAGAAGTATAACTTCACCTTGAAGTTTGCCGCTCAAAATAGTGGCATCAAGAATATTGCCGGATTTTTTCATGAACAACTGCGCGCGCCCTTACATAATTTTGGCGTATTTTTAACTAATTGTGATATCAGACCGAATTGTGAATCTAAATCATTCTCAAATCCACTTGAATCCACACCAAAAATATCATCCAAATCGGTCCAGCCGTTTAGGAGGAGTTCAGTCACATACACACGCACAGAAAAATTATATATATAAAGATATATGCCGTATCGTGGCGAAATGAATAATCTTTCCGATACTGTATTTGTTTTTTGTCTGATTTTGATAGAAAAATTAGATTACAATTTTAAAAACGGCGGAAATATCGAAAAAAAAATTTCCCCTCTTCTCTTTTTTTCTTGCCGCGCATTAGCGGAATAAACAGCACACAGGGGTAAGCAAGTGCGCGTTTTAAGGCTTTTAATTAATATATTTTTAACCAATTGCGATATTGGACGTAATTGTGAATCTAAATCATTCTCGAATCCACTTGAACCCACACAAAAATGTCATCAAAATGGGTCTAGGCGTTTAGGAGGAGTCAGTCACATACACACGCATAGAAGAATTACATATATAAAGATTATTTGAAAAGATATTAATTAAAAACGCTAAAAAGTATTATTCCTCTGCATTTTTGTAACAATAAAGACCTGGTTTGGCCAGTTTGGCTGAAAATCGATTTTTGACGCCAACTTACGTCATTTTTTTTTGTAACAATAACGTTGTTATAACAATGCAGGTGAATATTGAGCTGAATATTTTTAATGTTTTTAATTAATACCTTTATTGCGATATTGGATCAAATTGTGAATCTGAACCATTCTCGAATCCACTTGAACCCACACAAAAAATTTCATCAAAATCGGTCCAGCCGTTTAGGATGAGTTAAGTCACATACACACACATAAGATTTTTATATATAAAGATATATAAAAAAATATAGATATTTTCAAGAACTTTTATAGATATATTCACCGAATAAAATCTCAAAAACATATTGTAGCCATCAGAGGCTGAAAATTGCGGCAGTCAATTGCTTTTCTTTTCTTAAAAAAATATCTAAGATGTAGTATTTTATTTGCTTCATTTCCGAAGAAAGTCTAATAACTCTCTTTGAGTAAGAAAAATAATATTTCTTGACCTTTTGAAAGAAAGGAAAATGTTTTTATTGTGCTATTATCTAAGAGTAAGTGGTTTCCGTAATACTATTTCAAAGTCGTGTGTTTCTCTTATTTCCGCGATGGGTGATTTTCTTGTAACGCCATTCGTCGGTTTGAATTTCTGACACCGTCCTCTTGGTTCATATTGATTCCCAATACATGTTTAAAAATATTATTCAATGATTTGTATGACAAATAAAATTTTTAATTTAAAATTCAATGCTTGGAAAAAAACTAATGTCTTATGATATTTATTGCATTAAACACCGAACAAATAATTCATTTATAAGGACTTTAATTCCTAACAAAATTAAGAGGTTATACAAAACATCAATGCATAATGTACGTAAATATTTCTTTCTTATTGACAGTCTTAATAATAGTTAAGAAATGACTCGTATTCGTTGAAAGATGAAAAGTAGTGCTACAATACATAGTATACTAATGCAATTAGGAGAAAAATATTGCTTTCAATATCTGCTGGAGTCTATTTGCACTTCTTGCCAGACAAAATGCAACACCCTGAAGGAATCATGTGAACCATATGAACCCTGTGAAATTTACATCATGCGTTATCCGAGAGGAAATACGCAAATCATCAGCATTATAACGAAGACGCACATTACGGGCTATCTTATCGCCACCCGCAATCGCTACATAATGGGTAACAATGGGCGATTTGAAATACAACAATTGTTTTTCGTGTGTTTTCTTGCGTAAAATGTTTACCTATGCCTCATGAAAGCCCTCGAACGTCTTTTGACCAAGTTTAAGAATTTGACCAAAGGAAGAATAGTAGCCTATAAGGATTGTTCTTCAGTGAAATTGGTCAGCGTGTTGGACGAAACCAAGCTACTGGGATGCGGATCTGGGATGATGGATGCAAGAGGAAACTACGGGCCGATAAAGCTGATCGCACCCACTTCGTTGCCCCACTGCTCGTGATGACAGACGGATTATGCGCATGATAGTGATGTATCACGCAGCCACATCACGAACCAAAGTACAACAGATTCAGTCTGTTACGCCTCATTCGGTGTTCGCTCGTACCATTCAACACCGTTTTCAGCAGAATGGAATGTCCATTTCTTGGCTTACCCTTGACTGGAAATCACAGGCGTTTTGCCACCAAGAGAGCAATGAACGTTGGGTCATGGACAACGAAATGAAACGACATTATGTTTACTGACGAATCCCGTTTCTGTGTTGCAACATCATTAAGGTAGAATTTGAGTTAGGAGACACCCAAAGGCTGCTGGACTGTTGCACTATGTATCGCCACTCTGGTCCTGCACTTGGTATCATGGTTTGGGATGGTATTGGATATCACTCTAGCACCCCTCTAGTACGCATTACCAGTACACTGAAAAGCTAGCGCTGCATCTCTAATATGTTGGGACCCATGGTCTTCTTATACATTCAGCGCTTGTCAGCAACCATATTCCAACAGGCTAATGTGCAACTACACGTAGCACGCAATGTTCAAGAGTTCTTTTTTATCCATCAGATTGAATTGCGCTCTTAGCCTGCTTGTCCACCCGATCTATCGCCAATCGAAAACGTGTGGTCCATGCTTGCACAATGACAGGCCCGGGATCAGGAGGGTTGTAAAAATGCAAATGATATGAGAGGTTTTTTAAAATATAAAGTGCAAGAGAAAACAAATAATTTTTGCGAATTACACCGGGTCAGTATTTTTAATACGAATACTTCTGGGGTTCAGCTTACAAAGAAAACCCCCCGTGAGTAATGGGTGAAAAAGGGAAAAAACATTACAGTCCCCTCGGTGGTGAGTTGAGCAGTTTTTCCCTTCACGCAAAGGGAGAGGAACACACATAGCCTGGTGGTTGATGAGTCCCAGGGTTGGAACACAACATCCTCTCCCCTTTTTGAGTCTACTTAGACTCAAAAATAGTAGTTGCATTTAAACCGTTTAGTCTCCAGGGTCTCTGGATAGTATGTCCATATCTCGACACCTTAGGCATGTTAGAAAGAGCTTTGACAGGTATCATTGCACTCTCAGAGACATCAACGTTAGTAGAAGGAATTTTAAGAGCTTCAGCATCCAGTGGAACCCTTTGTAAGATCTAACTTGGGGCACAAAACTTGACTTTGCAGGGGGGGGGTAATATTCCCCGTTACACCACTAACGTTCCCCACATATGGTCTTTATGATATGGATAATGATGGGAATGATATGGGTATGTGAGAAGTGATGCGGTTTATTATTTATAAGATCAAATCTCATTTTCAAGGGGTGCACTTACCACTGATGTCATTTATAATCCAAAGGGTATGTATGTCTAGGTGACAATAAACACCTACGATAAAATAGTTTTCAATGACTCAACGATAAAATAGTTTTTAATGATTACACTAATTAACTGTTTATAATTATTTACATTTTCTCCGGCTCACACAAGCCGGGAATCTCGGTGAGTGAGTGAATTTTATTATTAATATAGTTTTCTTTCTTCCTGAGTTCTTCGCCATCGCGCTCGTCAAAAACTTCTAAGATAGAAGGAAAAAACGCGAGCCAAACTCACTGATTTTTAATCACACTGCAATATAGGATGAATGAGTGAGTGAATATTAACGTCACGCTGTTCAGCCACACGAGAGCTTCTAGCGACGGACCTCGTAATCTCGAACTATGGTCAAGTGACGAGGACGACGCCTGAGCTGGAAACCTTTCTCCAAACTACCACTCCACACCAACGGGTGGACATTTGAACTCTCGACAGTTTTAACGTGCATCGATCCCCTACACTGCGTGTCTGTAGAGGTACTGGGCTCGAACTCATGACATGCCAGCCACGATCCGTGCTTTGACCACTAGGCTACCGTGGCCGCCCGGGAATCCCACATCAGAACGACTCATCGTCATATACTTCTTTGGAGGAAGCAGCGCCATCTGGAGAATAATTATATTTATTACATATTCTAATAATTAAGAAGTATTTTAAAGTTTTATATATCAATACATTTCATTTTATCAATATCGTCGTTATTCAATAGCTATAATTTTCTTTGAAGTTAGTGTAAATGATGTTGATCCCCCTTTTAAGACTTCCTTAGAACTTAAAACAACTTACATCGTTTTTACTCTAAATTCTTTTATTTATAAAGAACCGTAACAAAATATTGCTAGTGTAACCAATTTATTTGGAAAAAATAAAGCTCTATCCTAGTATACATGTGGTTAAAACTATTTATTAATTCGAAACAATCACGAAGAAATCGTTCCATTGTTCCGAATATCTGTTCTTAAATAAATTGGGTAACCTTCAACTCTAAATTGAATTAGATTTCAAATAAAGAAAACTTACAACAGATCCTCTCATTTAAATTGGGACAATTCTAGAAACAATTCAATACAGTCTTGAGTTAAAAAAGAAGCTAAAATCAAAACAATCTAAATTAATCCAATTTGGCTTAGGTAAATAAAATGAAACAAACTTATCGGAAGAATGTTCGCAATCTTTTAAAGTAGCAACAGTATTAATTTCGAAATTATTGAAGGGTATTCTATCCAGAAAATTTGAGAATCAATTTATTGTTCATAACGGAGTTAAGATATTAAGTTATTTATTAATGTCAAGTTCATTTACATATGAATGAATAACTGTCTGGATTTTGGACCATATTGTGTTCCATAAACTGTCTTTTAGCGTATAGAATAAGACTTAAATTTTAAAGAACATTCTTATAAAAGATTTAACCGAACTAGGGTTCGTATTAATATACTGAATATCAGAATCAGGAGCCATTGTAAATCCAATACCTTAATATCTTAATGATAAATAATCAGCGCAGAAGTAAAATAAATCTAGAATTCTAACTTGCAGAAATAATAATTTGCCTCTCTTTTACTTGATGATTCGAATTACATCCATACTGTTCGAACTCCAGAATATACAATTTAATAAAATAAACCCGGAAGTTAGCTCAGCAAAAGGCTTACCACTGCAACGTAACACTATGGGAGTGAGAAAACGGTACTGAGCGTTAAACGATGGTTCGTCTTTAGAATCCAAGAATGGCTCTCTCAATTAACAAGCTGGTAATTGCGCTAAAAACAAATTACAATTTTCAAAGTTAAGCTTTAAAGCAATCTCTTCTAGAGCTCTCTAGTATTTAACACTAATCATACCAACACTTAATAGATACCTATTTCTACCATAGCGGGTCAAATGATCCGACTTTATGTTTTATGCTTGAATGCATGATATATGGTTAGAAAGGAAAGAAAATAAAAATTAAATTTATTATAATAAAACAAAATAGTAAATTGACCATTTCTATTACAAAAGCAAAAAATTAGAATTTTTAATTCATTGCTCATCGTGTTTTTTACATATAAGTGTGTCCACTGTGCATTTTCCGCAAGCGTATTTTTTACATTTAGAGCAAATTTTTTTGGTTTCATTTTCTTTGAAGTATCGTATTTGACATCTCATACTTTGATAAGCATCTGTAGTAGACTTAGGCAGCAATCTTTTCATATTTTTTTCTTTGTTTTGGTTGTTCACGGGCTCTCGAAAATCAGCGCCAAGTTCTACTGCTAGCTTGAGTAAAAACTCTTGTCTTGAGATGTTTTCTCCTGTCGTTTGCTTGTACAAAATCCAGGCACTTATTCCAGCTAAATCAAGGATATTGAAAAAACACTTGGAGCGGTCATCTGCAAGACTTAGAACTTAGACTTTTCTTGAAATTATTTTCAGCTATTTTGAATGAACTACTTTACGCAACAGTCTTTGCAGAAACGTGCAATTTACTGACTACAATACGATAAGCAATATGACTTATACAACAAATAAGCTTAAAACAAAAAGTGCTCTCCGGGTCAAATGACCTGTTGTGGTAGATAACGGTATACGACAAGTATTACTCAAAATAAACAAAAGAAAAGAGAAAATAGTATAATAACTGAAATTAATTACTTAGAAAAGTCATGAAGTCAAATGGGCAAAAGCAATAAGATGATACGTGCATTTACAATGCAAAAGTTCAAAATGGGTCATTTGACCCGTTATGGTATGTTTAGTGTTAAATAAATTTTCTTTTAACAATAAAACAAACTACATACACGCACAGATCTACAACAGCACTGATAAAAAAATCTCACAAATATTCAACTCAGCAATTCGAATACAGAGTCAGATTTTCTCATGAGGCAAATGTACAGTCTCTGAAAAATGTTCGATTGCAATGCCGTAACTCGACAAAAATAATGCCGTATCTCGGAAAGAATCTCCAAGGACAGAGAACTTCTAAATCAGGGGTTGACAACCTTTCAGCTGTGGCGTTCTAAATCAATCTACCAATAGGATCCAGCGTGTCACACAATAAGACATTTTTGAAAGATTCCAGAGATAATACATAACATAGAAGCTAACACAGCCTGAAATAAAATTATTTCTTCAACAAAAATAGAAAAAATTACAATTGTACCTATATTATGTATTTTTAAACATATTTAATAAAATAAAAATAGACAACACACACATAAAATGTATGTAAACTCAAACTTATTGGCGCAACAGCCCATGAGGGCCACTGCCTACTGCGTCCATCCCGGTATACGTGACCATTGCGCGATGAGGTGCATGAGCAGATGTCCGGATCAGGTGGTCAGTCTGAGTGAGACTTCGAGTGTTTATGTCCCCATGCAAGCTCTCTCGGTACTCATTTATCGACCCATTGCAGTAGGGATGAAAGGTTGAGTCAACCTTGCCCAGCCCGGGAATAGAACCCGGACTCGTAGCATGGAAGCGCGATACTCTAAAAAATATAAGTCTTTCCCTTTATTATAGCAAATGAAAAGTTATTCGAATGCGAACCTAGTGATGCGCCATTCTACTTTCATATCGCAAATCATTTCTTTGTGATCTCGAAATATTTCTCTTAGGAGGAGATATTTTTCACTTATATATGTAGAACCAAAAGCGGAAAGCAGAGTACATGCAACCTTCTATATATATATATATATATATATATATATATATATATATATATATATATATATATATATATATATATATATATATATATATATATATATTCAAACAATTCAATTTCTCCAGCAATTTCATTCAATAATTTACAAAATAACTATAAATTTATTTTTAGAGTCATCTGTAATTCCGTATAAGTCCAAAGTTATGGGGATATTTGCCAAAAAAACGCCCATTACTAATTTATCCACTTACATCCACTCATAAATTTACAAATTTAGTGAGTAGTACCGAGTGTCACTAAGAATTCTACCACGTGCCACATGTGGCACGCATGCCATTGTTTGCTGACCCCTGTTCTTAATTATCTCGTCAAATAATCATCCCAGATTCTTCTGTGGAAGCATCTGTTTCTCTTGCCAAGTTCACTTCATCTCATCCTTATTTTAGTGCATGATACATATGCCTACAAATGATCATTCTGGCCAAAATAACCTTTCAACATAGAAGGGGTAAAAAACTGAAAATTCCGTCAAAATACTAAGCAGCTCTTTTAAGAGAAAAATGCCTTTATTTTTCAAAAACAATTTGCACTGAAATTTTTTTTAGTCAGTTACCTAGAGAAAATACTATAAGTTACAAAAATTGATAACAATTTTTCAGTTATTTAGTGTCACAGCAATTAAAATTCCAAATGAAACGTTGGAGTGAGATTCCACCTAGAAACTTTAATAAAATAATCTAAGAAACTAGAGAGAGAAAAAAATCATTACAAGCATAAACAGAAAAAAGTATTCACAAACATGAATAAATCCGACTTAAATGAACTACCATTTTTAACATTTTCTTTTAGCATCTTACTTCCTTTTATTATTTTTTCCAGCCTAAGCTTATTGCTCGTACTTAGCAAAAAGAAAAAATATATATTATTAAACTAACTAAATAAGGAGAAATAAATGTCTCTGGTAAAAGCAAACATGTTCACGCATTTAGCAAATTGCGCTTTTTTATTTGTTGTACTTGCAAATTTTGCCTATTGGATGAGCTCCAAAAGAACTTCATTTCTTTCAAATGTTGTGAACGCATCAAAAAGGCAAACTAGCGCTGTGACAATAAAAATAGAATAATAAATAAGTCCTAAATGGTAAGTGGGAAAACAAGTTTAATCCCAATGAATCTTAAGAAAATTCTGACATAAAATACAACAGGAGATACATTAAAAATTCAATAAATTAAAATCTACTCACTATGCTAACAGTGCTTGAAATGTTATTATGTTATACTAGTATCTTTGTTTTTATATACAAAAGAATATGATTTTATGAATTAGTTTAAAACTTTAAAAGTAATTCTAAAAAAATTTATTTGATTAAACTTTTTTACCCTGTGTGAGGCAAAACAAAAGCTATTGGCGGAGTGCCCACAGAGACCAAGCTCACGTGAAAAGGTTTACGGCTAAAAACCGGATTCTTGAGAAAACAACCACCACTGGATTCAACTTTTATGGAACAGAATTTTTATCTTTTACATTTTCCTTCTTTTTTACATAGGAAGTGCACTAAGATAATTTTACATAAACTAAACTTAACTCAGGGGCACAATAGCCCATAAGAGCCAAGACCTACTGTGCCCATCACAGTTTTCATGATCTTGGGTACTGAGGTGCATGAGCAGATGCTCCGGTTAGGTGGTCAGTCTGAATTGGAATACCTGTGTACTGTCCGGGAATTAGCAACCTAAAATTTGAGAGCTGTTCTTGTTTAAATTTAGATTTTGAAGTCGCATCGATATGCCCTTAAGTTGTTGCCTCTTCTTCATTAAAGATATTCGCAAATAAAAAAGACGACGCAATTTCATTAGAAAACTATTTAGTTTTGCAAAACATTGTACTAACGAGTCTAATATGATATCGTGGAACCAGGGGTAATAAACAATAGAATATTTGTAATTTCATACTAAATACGAAGAAAAAACGTTTTAATATTCTTTTGTTTTATTATAACAAGTTAAAAAATGAAACCCAGTGGCTGAGTGGTAGCGTATGGTGCTTCCATGCCACCGGATCGGGATTCAAACCCCTGGCAAAGCCAAATCAGCCTTTCATCTTTTCACTGGGTCGATGAATGAGGACCAAGCTTGCTTGAGAACTAAACACTGGGGGTTTTGCTTCAAACTGACAACCTGATCGGAACTTCTGCTCATGCACCTCAGTGCACGTTATCACATAAACTGAGATGGGCACAGTAAGCCTTGGCCCTTTTGTTGGGATGTGTTCCCTTACCTTACATTTCCTGACATAATTTGAATCAATTTTCAGAACTTCTTAATAGTGTTGTAATTTTAACATTATGAAATTTAACAGAATGTTAAATTACACATAACTAAGAACATGTGAAGGAATGTAATCATTAAAATCCAAATACTTGTTCCTATGTAATTTACTTAAGTGCCATATTCACAGATTGGTAATTCAGTAACCACAAAAAGTTTAATTTTTATCTTAATTTATAAATCTTAAAAAGCAAATTGATAAATAGAATATGCAATTTTTTTTCTTGCCTATATCTTCAAAAATAAGTTCTTAAAAAACAGTAGCCAGAGGCGGTCTCATAAAAATTGATTTTATTTTTACCTCGTTTTTTGAGATTTCTTCTATGTTGTGACAGAAAAAGAGAATGGATTCGTTCGACGTTTACACGCAACCGGAAATTATCAGTATCTTTCTCTTGGTCTCGACCGGAAATTACGTCATTTGTCACCTTGGCTGAAACCCTTCTCGTACGAATCAATTTTAAGCTTTTACAAATACCGAAACCCCTGAAGAAAGGAAACGAGTTCGTCAATGTAACAGAAACCCTTTCTATTTTTTTAAACAGCAATCATTTTTTTTGTATTGCTTTTCCTTTTTTAAAAAAAAATGACAAGAAAAATTAGATTAAATGATTCTTCTTAAAATTTCTGTTAGTAATAAAAAATTTTGAAAAGCCATTGTTTACTTAGAATATGATTATTCTATTGATACATTTTTTATACACATACATATTGTGTAAATAATGCATCATATTATAATTATACAGAAATTGTTCATTTTTTTCAATTTCTCTTTTATTCTTTTTAATTTCAAAGGCTTAATACAGATGATGCCCTAGCTATTGTTTTTATTTGTAATTATTATTTCTTCTTCCGGACAAATTTTCATCCACTAGTTACTTGGAACATTTTTTTCTCAATTTTACATTTTTAAATTCTGGCTACTTTTAGAGTATTTAAGATTGCTCTTTTTATTTTTTTTTCTATTTATTACTATTTTCATTTATAAAAAACAATTTGAGTATGATTTGAACAATATCATTATGATTAAATACACTTAACATTCTAAGGACTAAATTGATGTTCGAAATTGACTTCATTCTTCATAGCCGGCAGGGTGGCGTAGTTGTTTTGTCGTTACCCTGTACACCTAAGTTTGAAGATTTGACCCCAGCCCAAGTTGCTGGATTTTAGAAATCCAGAAAATCGACACCGTCCTTTGTCATATGATAATGCAGCATGTTAAAAATCCCTAGAGTAGTTCTTCTCAAGCTTTCAATATTTGCGACCCAATATTCCATCATAATTTTCATCCCCGCATCCCTCCTCTTCCTTACAATAACAATATATTGAATTCAATAATATTATATTTTGACGCTAAATCTACAACACGACTTTAACCTATTTAGTGCCATCGACGTATAGAAATGCCTCGCTTACCCAAAGCGTTAATTGCCCCAGACGTAAATATACGTCTTTTCAAAGTACGATCTTCTCTATGCACTGCTATCCATACAATTATTTCGAAGGTTTTGGATTGCAATAAAAAAGATCTTGACAGTATTTGTGAAGTACTTACTTTTTTCAAAGAGGATTTTTGCTTATTTATTCCTTTTCTTCCCCCTTCTCAAAACGGTAGAATTGGGGAGTGAATCGAGTAACTTTTTATCGGCATTTAAAGGATTAATTATAAGCCATACAAATTATCAAGATAATTATTAATTTTTGTACATAATTTTATATATGACAAGCCCAAGGGGTCACTAATAATTATTTAACCTTTTTTTATTGTATTGTTAAATTAATTATAAAAAAATACATTGTGCAGTACTGATACATTTATAAGTTTTTTTTACATCAGTGCAAATGTGTATATTTTATTATGCCAATGTATTTTTGTTTTCTTTCAGTAAATTAAGGAGTGTTGGACAGCTAAAATCTTATTTTTTTGACAATTTGAAATTTTTACATTTTCAAACTGTATAGATTTTAACCTTTCTAAAAACACCTTACTTTAACGTCTAGAGTATTTAGAAGCCCTTAAAACGTATTTTTAAATAATCATTGAATTTGGGCCACGTCCATTTTAATGGCGAAAATTCTAAACAAATTACTTTGTTTTTGCTTAAAAGTGTAACGACTGATATAAACCAAAACATGTATCTTTTATTTTAAATTGAGCCTTTTATTTTTTTATTTCCTAGTCGATTAGAAGTCTCACTGTATACATTAAAATCAATTTATCTCAAAATGTAAATTTTAATGTGCGATTTACCTTTTCTGAGAAACTACTGTTCACAGGTATGTAAATTTTTTATGAATCATTTATAATAATGTCTAATATATATTAAAATGAGCTTTTCGTAAGAAACTCAAAAATTTAATTTTTACAAATTTTTTAAGTAAAAAATGGGTCAAATTTCGCAATGTTTGATAAAATATTTCATAATTTATTAAAAAATTCAAAATTATCTAAAAGCTCATTTTAGTATAATGAGAGAGAAGTACTTTAATAGTATGAAAAATTTCAAGCATGTACATAAAACAGATTTTGAGAAAAGGTACATCGAAAACAGCCAATTTAACATTGTCAGTATAGAGAAACAGAGAGGTTTCCAACTCCCCTTAATAATTTTTTTTAAAAATAGTCTTTTGTTTACGACTTTTGCTCGTGCCCCCCTTTGCGGAGTTATCACGCCCCTAGGGGGCGCACCCCACAGTTTGAGAAACGCTGCCCTAGACCCAGTGGCCGTCGAAACACCCACGTGGCTAGCTGTTCTGGACACGTATACTCCAGCCGATCTCCAGAAGCTTGATCAAACTATCATGCCTCTTTTCCTGTCGGAGAGATCATATATAATGATGCTTTGCAAAGAATAGAATTTTTTCATGCAACTCTCACACTCTGCCAAATGCTTAACTTATACCTGTCCTTTCACTGTCACTAGATGGAACAATGTTGCGACACGTGGTGAAGGTTGACGGTCGAGGGACGACTCATTTTTAAATGGGTATTGCAGTTTGGGCTATACCTCTGTATACTAATATACTAATACAAATTTAATTTTAAAATTTTTAATAATAATTTAGAAATTCTCAATGTGTTGTTTAGATCACGATGAATCAATGAACAATAAGGAAGTGCCGTATAATCCGGCGTAGAAAAAACGCCCTTTCAACACAAAAATAAGATTTAAATATATGGGCGTTATTTATACGCCGGGTATAAAAATGATACCTTTAAAAATGAAAAAAAATGAGCATTAAAAAAAATTAAACGTCTACATAAATCAAAATACTGTACCATGCCGAAATACATACCATGTGAACGTAACCCTTTCGTGGGCAGTGTCCAATAGTTCTAGCTACATAAAAAAAAAATTTCTCAAAGCGGGCGGTATCTTCTATCTATTTGCGTTATTCATTTAGTCTATCCACATGCGTTAATTGAAGCTAAAACGCATAAAAATCAATACAGAGGGCAGCACGATACTTTTTTTTTGCATTTCATGTTCTTTGATGGTCTTTTTTCGTTCATCTAATTCTTGATTTTCTAATATTGTTTCATTTATAAATATTTCATCCGTTTTAAATTATTTGTGCATACATCTAATGTTATTTTACAAAGCAATCTAAAGATCGTTCAAAATTAAAAACATCCCACGGTAGTTAAGTAGTCATGGTCGCGAACTACTGGTGCCACTAAAGACCAGTCATGTAGAGGGGTTGTTACCTGTTAAAACTGTCGGGGCTGAAAGTCCCCATGATGATGTAGTGTAGAAAAGTTGGGAGTGCAATGTCAGCTCAGACGTTACCCTCGACACTTGACTCAGGTTCAAAATTGCGAAATGCATCGCCAAAAGCCGTTGTGCTGCTTTAATTGTTTCGTGGGCAGTGGCTAATAGGTATAGTCACGTATTAAAAGAAATTTCTCCAAGTGGATGATGGATATTTAGTCTATCCACATGCTTTTTGAAGCTAAAACACATACAAATCAATACAGAGGGGAGGACGATACCTATTTTTGCATTTCATAACCCCTGAAAGGTACTTAAAAACAGTTTGTCTCGATGTATATCTACAAATTCTATTTTGATACTATAAATAAAATTTCTGATCTTTGAAAAAAAATTTCGACATGTCTTAAGTATTGTTATTTCTCATCTGAATGAATTAAGAAAATGTGCAATGAAAAAAGAAAGATTTATTTAGGTTTTTGGAAAGCTTTTATATGTGGATAGAGGCTATATCCACTGCCCACATAGAACAGAAAAATGACCTAAAATTTTTCGCTTTTCCTCGACCACTTAGAATCATATGAGAATGTTGGGATCAGCAATATAAACAAACTTTGTTTACAATCTCTGGTACAAGATTCTCGGGTTCGAAAACCTTTCATTATAGCTTTTCTGGGCGTATCACTGTCCCTTCAAGCAAATGATCCTATTTGCTTTGGAAAGTTTCAAAGTAAACAGCTCATCAAATTTATGAAATAACTTAAATCTTCAAAAATATTACTTTATTTCTAACTTTTTATAGTAAAATTAAATAAAATATGCAATGCGGATATATACTAATTTCAATGTAATACTTTAGTATAAATATTCTATATTATAAAATTATTCTATTATTATTCTATTACACTTGTACTTTGTATTTCATTTTTATTCCAATAATTATTAGCATAAATGTTAATTTTTCATCAAAAGTTTATTGTAATAGGATTCATTACTTCTGTCCTGAAAAGTAAGTTAAATGTTTAAGTGCGCTGTGGCTATAACGTCTAGCCACCACCCAGGAAAAAAGACCCCAATCAGATATTTTTTGTGACTAAATAATGTTAATAGAGGGTGAGAACGTTACATATATCAAGTATTTAATCACAGAAAAGTGTATTTCAGCTTTGTGCCCTCGAAAGGGTTTATAAATATTTTATTAATCAATCAATTGGAGTCATCGGCTATTTCCTCCATCCTACGATATACCAATATATATACCAAAGGATATATACCAATTTCAGTGTATATATTCTAAGTATTCTATATATATTCTAAGTAAGTTTTCTATGTTGTGCAATTATTCTATTATTATTTAATTGCACTTATACTTAGTATTTAATTGTTATTGAAATAGTTATCACATAACAGTTAATTTTTCATAAAACGTTTATTGTAATATGATTCATTATTTCTGCCCTGAAAAGTAAGTTAAATGCTTTAAGTGTGCAGTGTCTATAATGTCTAGCCACCACCCAGGAAAAAAAACCATAATCAGATAATTTTTTTTGTGATTAAATAATGTTTAAAGAGGATGTGAGAACATTACATTTATCAAGTTCTTTATCACGGAAAAGTGTATTTTAGCTTTGTGCCTGCGAAAGGGTTAAAAGGTTGTAGTTTTAGAAGTATATTATTTTTTCAAAATCCAAGCATAATATATATGCCACGAATAAATGACTTCAAAACATAAAGGGAATTTCATATGTCCATTTCAGGTTTCTTTGTAAGAAAGGTGGTGCTCGTTATACGGTATGAAAAAAAATGCAGCTCGAATGTAAAGGTGCGTGCTATGTGCCGGATTATATAGTAATAAAAAAAACATATACTTATGCATGTATGTAATATATTTAATGCTGATTCCCTTTCATTCATTGGAAGCTCTAATCTTATGCATAAACGGAGCACAAGTTAAATCTTTAAGAAACTAATCAATATACAATAATTGTGACCTATGTTTAAAAGAATTAATAGCAAGTAATGTATACGGAATGAAGCATTTCTCTATCGATAATACCCAAGACAATAACATTTATTTTACTCTAATGAATCCTTCCTCTTAATGAGATTTCTATGGGATTCTGTAAGCAGAAGGATTCTTCTCGGAAGATTAATAATATATTTAGAGAATAAAAAGATATTTACTTAACAGTTAAGAAAAGCTATTAAGATATATTCTTTCGGGAGATTAAAAACTGTAAATGAATCTATTGCTCTCATTATTTAATACGGTATTGCATTATGTTGTGAACAATACTTATGCACATACAAAAATCGGAAAATGAAACTAACATAAATGTATAGAGAATGAAAATACATTTACCATGTACATTTTCTTTTTAATTAATGCATCATAAATTAATTAAAATTGTGTGTGAGGATTTCTTTGAAAATTTTCTGTATCAGCATTTTTTAGTTAAGAGTAAACTATAAAGGATTGCATACGCGTTTAATGTGACTTTTATTTTCACTCAAAATACCCTTTAAAGCCTAATTACACTTTTCTGTGATGAAGTACTTGATAAATGTAATGTTCTCATCCTCTATAAATATTATTTAATCACAAAAAAAAAAATATCTGATTAAGGGTTTTGTTCCTGGGTGGGGTGGCTAGACGTTATAGCCACTGCAGACTTAAGACAGTTAACTTACTTTTCAGGACAGAAATAATGAATCTTATTACAATAAACTTTTCATGAAAAATTAACAGTTATGTGATAACTATTTCAATAACAAATAAATACAAAGTATAAGTGTAATTAAATAATAATAGAATAATTGCACAACGTAGAATATACTTACTTAGAATATATATTTAGATTTCTTAGAATATACATTGAAATTGGTATATATCCACATTTTATATTTTAATTAATTTTAGTTTTTTAATAAAGTAATATTTTTGAGAATTTAAATTAGTTATATATTTCACAAATTTGATTATCTATTTACTGCGGAACTTTATAATATGCAAACGTTTTCTCGGAGCAGAAAAGCTGTAATGAAAGATTTTCGAACCCGAGAATCTTGTTCCACATATTGTAAACAAAGTTTGTTTATATTTCCGACCCCCAACATTCTCACATGATTCTAAGTGTTCTCTCTCGAGTGAAGAAAAGCGAAAATTTCTAGGTAATTTTTCTGTTCTATCTGGGCAGTGGATAGAGCCACATATAAAAAAAAAGCTTTCCAAAAACCTAAATAAAATATTTTTCCATTGCACATTTGCTTAATTCATTCAGATGAGAGAAATGTATACTTAAGACTTCTCGAATTCTTTTTTCTCAGATCAGAAATTTTATTTATAGTAATCAAAATGTAATTTGTAGATTTACACCGAGAAAAACTGTTTCCAACTACGCATCAAAGAACATGAAATGCAAAAAATGTCCTGCCATCTGTATTGATTTGTATGCGTTTCAGCTTCAATTATCGTATGTTGCGAAACCCCCAGTGTTTAAGCCCCCAAGCAAGCTTGATACTTATTTATCGATCTACTGCAACAGGGATGAAAGGCTGAGTCGACCTTGACCAGCCCGAGAATTTTAAATAAATACTATTGTTATATTATTATTTCTGTTGAATAAGAACAAATAAATATTTTTATGATAAAAATATTTTTTCGAAACAGCTATTCGGAAAGTAATGTAATAAAAATCGATGTATGTACAAGATTGCAATATTCGGCTCTTGTGGGGAATGTGGTTCCAAATCTAAAATTAAAACAAAAATTCAGATTTTTTTGTGCCTAAACAAGGTTCTAAAATGGGTTTTATTAAATTTTAAAAAATTGCCGTTTTTTTTAAATAAGTGTGAGTTAGAAGGCCTGTGTCTGAGTGGTTAGTGCATCGCGCTTCCACACCATAGGTTTGAGGTTCAAACCCCGGGCTGGGCAACATTATATCAGTCTTTCTTCCCTTCAGTGGGTCGATAAATGAGTATCAAGCTTGCTTGGGAATTTAACTCTGGAGGTATCGCGATAGATTGACCACCTGACCGGAACATCTGCTCATGCATCTCAGGACCCCAAGGTCACGCATACTGAGTAGGGCATGGTAGGTCTTCGCCCTTATGGGCTGTTGTGCCACTGAGTTAAGTTAAGTGTGTGTTAAGGGAATAAGAGTTAATTATCATACGATGTCTTGGGGGGTTCAAGACGATTTTAAATTAAAGAAAATCTGTCAAGAGATTGTTTAAATGGGGAATTATTACATATATAATTTCTTTTTACTACTAAAATCAAAGTCTCTTATATAAATACTTGAAACTATTGAATATAAATCATAAATTTTACTGTAAATCACAACTCTCTTAACTTTTTGAAAATCCCCCAAAATAAAAGGTATAAAATATAAAAAGTTAAATACATTTCAAAATCTTTCAGCTCTCTTCTGCCATTGAACCATTCTGAATTGGAGCAAATCCTATATAAAATTAGGTAATTTTCTTTTAAAACTCAATCCGTTTATCTTTCATGCGAGTCAATTTATTGCAGTAACTTAGATTTCAATGGCCTCTCGAAACAGAATTGAAGCTAAATTTTAAATGACTCAGGAGAAAAAGACCATCGAACGCCGATACGAGCGCAATTTATCATCTCGAACATAAAAGAAAATGAACCCTTTCGTAACAACAAAGTTATGCAGTCTTTAGAAACACAACTATTTATCAAAAATGCACAAAACCATACATTTCGTGATAGCACTTACCATTAAATAAATGCTTCTGAAAATTTTTGAGATATCATATGGCTCAATTGTAATTCAAGTGACTGACGCTAAATTCAAAAGGACGAAAATATAGGAAACGAACTTGATATGATGAATGATTTCGTGGGCATGTACTTTTTGAATTCTTATTTTCTTTTCTTTGCTGAATAAATGCAAAATTTTACAACTGTAAAGATAGAATCAGAAGTACAGATACACTAGAATCTTTTATGAAAATATAATTTTAATGAGAATTCTTATTAACATCTAAAGATGCTTTTACATAGAAGTAATCTGAAATTAATTAATATACCGTAAAATCCGGCGTATAACGCGCACTTATAACACAAACAAGTAACATAAAAAACGATTTTTTAAGTCAATTCCTATTAAGATCAACAAAGAAAAATTTTATCTTAGCAACTTTTTACTTTTTTATTAAATACTTACAATTAGTATAAACATGCATATACATATGACAGAATCACAACATTAAATTGTCATTAATTTTTATACATTATCATTAAAGTATCGTATTGTCATCCAAAACAATCGTGTCTATAAAATTTCAGTTCAACTGAATGCTTTAAGACGAGAGAGAAAAAATATTTTAAGGTCTCGACCCAAGTCCCTAAAAATGAGACCAACGAGGCTGCATCTGTAATTTTTTAAATAAATAGTTTTAGTCAATTATCCTTAATTAATTATAATTAAATTATCGTATTTTTACCCAAAATAATAGCGTATAGAAATTTTCAGCTCAAATGAGCGCTTGAAAATGTGAGAAAAAAACTTTTCATGTTTTGACACAAGTCGCCAAAAGTGATGGCAAAGTGGCTGTATTTATAAATTTTTGAATAATTAATTTTAATCAACTAATTTGTATTAATAATAATTAAATGACTGTATTTGTCTTCCAAAATAATCATGTATAAAAAATTTCAGCTCAATTGAGCGCTTTAAAATGTATTTTATTAATGATTTAAAATCCCACCAAGATAAATAAATATATAGAGAGTGTGAGCTAATAGTAAGAATTGAAAAAAAAAATTATCGAAATTGACGGGTGCGCGTTATACGTTTTCATGATATTTAGTGTGTCACTTAGATTAGAATACATACATAAAATTGTTTTAAGGACATTTTGACAAAAAAATTTATTTAAATATAATATTTTGGCAAAAAATTAACTTAGAATAATCTTTTTTCCAAATGTTCTTCTTTTGTGAAAAATGATTCTATTAAAATAATATTTTGCCTGTATATAGCTCTGACTTCTCTACAGAGGCTCAACTAGAATTTTTGAAAAATTCACTTTATTTTCAGTTACCACCATTTGAAATAATTTTCGACGTTTTTTTTATTAAAATTTATCCCCTTTATTGTAGTAAAATATAGATAAATCCACTTCTAAGTTATATATTTCAAAAATCTCGCTCAGCCTGTGTACAGAGATCTGAGCTACATATTTATACAAAATATAATTGTAATAGAAGCATTCGTCATAAAAGGAGAACGTTTTGAAGATAGGTAATTCTATGTACATTTTTTGTCAAAATATTGTACTTAAATACTTTTTTATTGCAGTAATATTCTTACAAAAATTTTATATACGTTTTTTAATCTAAGTTACACTAAATATCATAAATATTATCCATTCGTACACTTTTTCAAAATCAAGATTCCGAACGTAGTCGGATACCTTAATCGGAATAATTTACAAAAACAGTTATAAAGTGTATTACGTCGAGTGGAATGAAAAGGGGTAATAAAAGGCAAGAAATACATTTATTAGAAGTAAAGCATGTTTACAACACGAACAATGCATCAAAATTCATGTCAGAAAGGCAACCACAAGTGATTGTCAGAGGAATGTTTCGAAATTTCGGCCGCGTAGATCAAAACACAGCCGAAACTGAAGGACGAAGGGTTGTCGGATGCGTTCGAACAAATTCAATGTGTTGCATATGAAGCTGCTTCAGCTGAAGGAAAGACGATCCATTCCGTGATATATTTCATTGTTTCCACCCCTATCTCCTATACAAACGATTTCACATGGCTCCAGAAGAAGAGAAAGAAGGAATTGAGAGAGAGAGAGGTGCGGGAAGCGTTATGGCTAAGCAATAGGTCCGCCGCGTCTATTCCACCTCCCGTTTGGATGTGGTGTTGTACCAAAATCGAAAAATGTGCTGGTGCGCCATCGTGCATAAGCCATACATTCTAGTGCCCAGTACTTAAAGCAGCAATTACATGAGGCTGTGCTGTGGGAAAACTAGGTATTTTATGCCATTGAGGCGTTCGGGCATAATATGTATATTCCCGCGTTCGATTGACCACTCCCTTCACTTGTCTCATCCTCCTTCCGACTGCGATTTTCACCGACTAAACGTGGTTTGTGACCCCATGTTCTATGTTGTTTTGTCGTTCCCATGCTGCTTACTATCACCCTACTGAATTTGTCTGTCTATTTCGACAACACTCGGTATATTCATATTGCAAGATTATAATGCAGATGATTTTTTCAATGCATGTTTAAGAGGTGTTGGAAAGCTAAAATCTTATTTTTTTGACAATTTGAGATTTTCAAATTGTATAGATTTTAACCTTTTTACATTTTCAAATTAAAACATATAAAAAATCTTTTAACCATTTTTCGAAAATTGTAAAAATACCTTACTTTAACCAAAACATGTATCTAGGTATCGATTAGAAGCAGTATACATTAAAACATCAAAATGTTTTAAATAATCTTCACAGGTTGTAAATTTTTTGGGACACGCCCATTTTAATGGCGAAAATTGTAAACAGATTATTCTTTGTTTTTGATTCACTTTTTCTAAAACGAATGTAACGACTGCAATATAAACCAAAACATGTATCTTTTTTTTTATTTTAAATTGAGCCTAAAATTGCGTGTTTTTATGCTTTTTGTTTTTTTTTATTAAACTAATTAAAAAAGCTAGAAAACATTCGATTAGAAGATAAATTTACTCACAGTTTTTTTTTATACATTAAAATCAATTTAGTCCTCTTAAAAAAATGTAAATTTTAATGTGCGATGTACCAAAATTAAAATTCTCGATTTTTCTGAGAAACTACTCTTCACAGGTATGTAAATTTTGGTACAAATGAATTATTTATAATGATGAAGATTTAACTAATCTATACTAAAAATGAGCTTTTGTAAAAAACTCAAACATTTAATCTTTACAAAATTTTTAATAAAAAAAAAATACATCTTCACGGAAAAAGTAATTTAATTCTCTGCCAGCACAGGGTGGTTAACTGGTCAAAGCTAAAATTATTAAAGATGGAGAATATTGCGCTCATCAAGTCTTCAATGCTGATGAAACAATGTTTGATTAAATATTTCATAATTTATTAAAAACTCAAAATTAGCTAAAAGGTTATTTTAGTATAATGAGGAGAGGTGTACTTATTTTAATAGTATGAACATCCAAAAAATTTCCAAACACAAAGCATGTACATAAAACAGATTTTGAGAAAAGGTACATCGAAAACAGCCAATTTAACATTGTCAGTATAGAGAAAGAGAGAGGTTTCCAACTCCCCTTAAAAAAATGACTTCGCCCAGCCAGTATGGTGGCTATGACCCACGGATATTACTTAAAGTAACAGTAGATAGCGAGTGGATGTTTCGGGCTTGAACTTTCCGGTAAATTGGAGTCAAAAGACATGGATGTATCTTTTTCGGGAAAGAAGTCCGTCTTTTACCTGAAATGAATTCTGCACTGAAGTTCCTGAAGAAGCATTACCATGTAGATCTGATGACGTAATTTTTATCGTCTCGAAAGGGACAAACCGCATTATCCCCATTCTTGTTATATGCTGGGATCATCATCTGTAATAAAATGTGTATATTCTTCCGTATATTCTGTATTGTATGTTTCTGTTCTTCTCTTATAATTCACATGTTCCCAGGATAATAAACACACAACAAAAAAATTAACTCTATTTTTACAACTGCTTTTAAATTAACATGTCTTATTATTTCATTACATCTTATGTGAAATAAGTACTAAAAAAATATTTTTTATCTTCAGGGGGATTACACTATTATTATAAACCTCTTTACTAAAAGGAAATATCAAGTTTTTCCTAGTTTCTTAAAAAAATAATAAGTTCGTATTTCACACACACATTTTGCTTATCATTATTTTCAAAATTTATCAGCACTTAAACTTGAATTTTTGATTAATTACATTTTACTTAAGATAATGTAGTAAGTAACGTGCACTGTCTTGCATAAACCGAGAATTTATAGAGCTTTTTTGAAGGAAAGGTGTCGTTTTACACACGAATCATTTAATGTCGGGAAAAAATTTAATTTGCAGAAATTTATATGTATATTTTCAATCTTTGGGATTCAAAAATCAAACAATTCCTTTCCTACCTAATTGCTCCATAAACACTATGAGGTCCGTCGAAATCCAAGAATGTATATCACTTTCTAAAGTTTTTCTCTTGATACTTTATTACCAAGACAATATTAATAATTCGATTGATTCCGTTATTAATATCTATATCTACCAGATTAAAATTATTAAATGTATTAAAACATATTATAATATTCGCAATTTGTGTTTTCTTACTTAATAACTTTTCATGAGAAACATCTAGGGCAGAGATACTCAACATGCGGCCCAACGAGCCTTTTTAAGTGGCCCTGTCATGACTCATTGCTCTGAGAAATTCACTTATTTTAGAACATTGTATTAAAAATTTGGCGGGAAACTCTTTGTCAAGAAAACAATTACATCAATTTTGCTCTTTGCTGTCGGTGTCGTACGGGTACGAATTGATATTCTTTTTCAATTTGGAACAGTTACATTTAGTGATAACAACAACAGTGGAGTAGCGACAATTTTAAGGATGGAACTATTTTTTAACTATCTTTCGTATCTTGCAAGCGAAAAATATTCGAATTAAATATATCGTTTCAAGACTATATGGAGGTTGACTATTTTGTAGTTAAAAATAAAGATGGATGAGTAATTTTTTGATTTGCGACGAAAGTTGCTGTATTTAAAAAATACCATTCAACAGGAATCATTCAATGACACTTTTCCTCGAAGATCTCTTTCAAGAGGGGATAAATAGTCTTTCTTGAATAATCTTTGCAACAACAACAAAATGTTTCGTGAATGGTAATGTCACAGCGGTGAAGCCCAGTGGCTGAGTAGTTAGTGCATCACGCTTCCACACCACAGGTCCAAGGTTCAAACCCCGGGCTGGGCAAGGTTGACTCAGCCTTTCATCCCTTCAGTGGGTCGAAAAATTAGTACCATGCTTGCTTGATAACTGAACACTGGAGGTTTTATGTCATACTGACCACCTGATCGGAACATCTGCTCATGTAACTCAGGGTCCAAAGTTGTGTACACTGAGTTGGGTACAGTAGGCCTTGACCCTCATGGGTTGTTTCGCCACTGAGTTAAATTAAGTTAATAGCACAGCGGGTAACAAAGACATCCAATGAAGTTTGACATATTACTGGTAATTATATGAAGCCGTTTACTGATGCAAAAATTGTGAAGGAACGCGTTTCTTAAATGATTCCAATTTAGCGTTTGTGGCAAAATTAAAAATATAAAAAAATTATAATTAAAAAAAGCAAAACACACACAGGAATTATAATATTTTGTTAAATGATATTTGGCGGCCCGCGTGATATAGCTGACATATGTATGCGGCCCAGCAGAAAAAAAGGTTGATTACCCCTGATCGTGGGTCTTTCTTCTCATAGACCACTTTAACATTGTTAATCGTATAGGTTCTTCTTCCATTGGTTCCCCTTTGGCGAATATTTAAAAGCTGTACAAATATGGTGCTAGCTTATAAGTGACTATTTTAAAATTAAAATCAAGAATGAGAAGCAAAAGTCGAATTTCGCAAAAATGTTCAAAGGAAAGGACATAGATAAATGGAAACATTTACTGACCTCACCAGGCGGAATTTTTCTTTCCTGATAAAACTGCCGACATTTTTAAAGAGGGGAAAATACGAAAGGGAATTTCCGTCGTCATTTTGCCACTATTGAAGTTTATTGCAAATATTTTAGATTTTCTCTGTCTTTCTGATAATAAATCTGAGTTAGAATAAGAAAGGAATCCCCTGGTCTTTAGGTGGACAAAAAGAATCCATTTTTTCCTTCCTTTCGGACAAAAATTCTAATTTTTTTTTAAAGATGGACATTAGCTGTTGTGTTTCTTAAGAAAAATAATAATACGTAGCTTTATATACATTTCACACACTGTTTGCTTGTAAACAGAGTTACCAGAAGTTATTGTTGTCATTCTAGTAAACTGGTCACCACTTTGTGCGCCAAATATTATTTATTGACAAGGAATGCACCAAAAATTGATCAATTTATCAAATTCCACACAATATTAAGTGGTAATTAGTTTGTATTCATTATCATTAAAGTATAGTATTGTCATCCAAAACAATCGTGTATATAAAATTTCAGTTCCACTGAATGCTTTAAAACGTGAGAAAAAAACCTTTTCAAGTCTTGACACAAGTCGCCAAAAGGGTCGCCAAAAATGATGCCAACGTGGCTGCATTTGTAATTCTTTAAATAATTAGTTTTAATCAATTTTTTATTAATTATAATTAAATTGTAGTATTGTCATCCAAAATAAAATCATGTATATAAAATTCAGCTCAATTGAGCGCTTTAAAATGTATTTTATTAACGATTGAAAATTGCACCAAGATAAATAAATAAATAAATATATAGAGAGTGGGAGCTAATAGTAAGAATTGAAAAATACCTTATATTATTCGTCTTTTTTATCACCTCCTGGGAGATGAAATGGAATTATTTCAATGCTGAATAATTTTGTACATGATTCTTTGGAATTACGGATTTTACAACATGAAGATAACAATTGAATAAATAATTTAATACGTTAAAGTGCATGCTTTTTCGTTATCGCTACATTTAATAATACATAAATTTTTTAATAATAAATTTTTATAAGGAAAATTTCTTATTTTATTTGGTAGAAAAGAGTATTTATGGATTAGTGTAAGCATCTTCCCGAAAGAAGGACTGAAAAAAAATGTTAATGCCTTCAAATGTTACGGAAATGTTTGACATTAGAGGACCTATTTTCTTTTTAATCCTTCGTAACATATAATTTTCTGAGTAAAAACGTACTTTATCTACAAATTCGACTTATAGCATTGTGAGATATCTGTTCTTTTTGGAAAATACCTTGCAAAAAAATATCGTCAAAAAATTTGATTGCTCAAGTAACTGCTTTAAAATCTGCATTTGGAAAGAGAGAAAAAAAAATCTCCAATTTTTCTAATATCATTCCAAATATTTACTTTTTGCTTGAAATGTTGAAATACAGACAAAAAATACCTTTCTATCCTAGCAAATCTAATTTATTTCCTGCTTTACTTCGACAACAAATTGAGGGGTACCCTTTTTTTCAGCTTTGCAGGATAAAAGAAATCGGAGTTTTAGCCGGGCTTTAATGGGGTGTTTCCGAAAAGCTCCCTTCAATCTTCCGCTATTCGTCAGAGAATTCATTTTCCTTTTCTTAAGCCAATAAAACAAAAGAAAAAGAGTTTTCAACAGCTTAAGGTGTAATATATTGGCGCAAAAAGTGCTTTATAAAATATTTGGGTCCTTTCTTGCGAGATTTGTTGAGAAGTAGGTATTGAGTTAAACGTGTACAATCGTAAAATGACGAATTTTTGCGTCAACAAAGCTATGCTATTCTGCATTTCAAAATCAGTCTTAAAGCCCTCTCCTTTTGATTTTTTAAGGACAAGATTGGATTTATAAATGAAATATTTATCTTGTATGTCATGTAACCTCCTTAGGGGGAGTCGATTTCTTCAAAACCCTTTCTAAATGCATCTTTACTAAACGAAATAAACATGTGTTTGCGGAGTTTAAACCCTTGGGTGCCAGATCGCTTTTTCTAGCATCCTAGCAAATCTCAGATTTCTGATTATTTTAGTTGTTTATTTTTACTTTTCCTTGCTAATATGGCATCGTCGTTGCATTTCAACGAAAGTGATACTGAATGAGAATATTTGCAGGAAACCGATGAATACGACAGTCACTGTGATACGGATTTATCTATTCGTGATACAGAAGATGAAGAAATGGAACAAAAATGACAATAACTTATGTAATGCATGCGGAAAAGCTTTTTGGTTCCAAGGAACATTTCAAGCCTTTTTACAAAGACTTGTACTTTGAATTTTTCTATTTTGTTTCAAATTTCTGTAACCCAGATATTTTGTGACTTATTTTTTGTAATATTATACAATCCCAATAAGATAAAATCAACCTTATAATGTTTTATGTGCTGATTACACTGGTTGTATGCCTAAACTAGCTGGTATACCCGTTCTTCGCACGGGTGAATTTAAAAATTAAAAAATACAGACTGAAGGATAAAGAAGTTTTTAATGAGTTAATTTTACGTGAATTGTATAAATTAAACAAAAAAAAGCTTTTTACATAACCAGATGAACAACAAAAAAACATGTTTGCTAAATTTTAAGTCCTTAGGTATAATTGCTGATTTTTTTTATCATTGTTATTATTATTTATGACGCCCCGTAACTTTCTTGTGGGTCGATTTTTGAAAACACCTACCTGCTCGGCAAAAATAACACATTGTTACAAGTTTTGTGTAAAAAACGCTAAAAATAGTGTAAATAATTTTTATCTGGATGTGTAATACGTTAATATTACTTGCTGATGCATTTATTTTATGTTAAATAGCTGTTACCCGCGACTTCGTCCACGTGGAATTTAACAAGTGTTTATTCACTTCACAGAGTTTACGAAAACTTTTCTTCTACTTTGTGAATCTATGTTTCTTTTTTTTCTTTGCTTTTTGTTGAGCAAGGGGGGAAAGGGACGCATGACTTTTGACACTGTCGATGAGGTGAGGACTAAAATCTTTAGGATCAAAATAGGTCTAAGTAGCAAGTAGGGTGAAACGCGAACACAAACGAAGCCGCAAGGAAGGGGATGAAAGGGACGCATGACCTTTGACAATGCAGTTAAGGACTGTAAAATCATTAGGATCAAGACATGAACGGGAAATGGCATGAATGGCAGCAACCTAATCAAAGAAAAAAGTTTGATATAACTGCTAGCAATCGTTGAGACAGAAGGCTCGCGAAATAAAATAATCCTCATTAAATAAAAATAGTCACTATTGAAATAAATAATCCCTATTTGCATCGGTTATTGCTCACTATTTCAATAGTTTTAATTTTATTTTCTCGGAATCCTAATTTTTTTTTCTAAAATAAAAGTAGCCAAAGTTATTCGTTATAACATTAGCTATCTGTCAGTGAAAGTTTCGTCAAAATTGGTCCAGCCGTTTCAGAGATTAGCCGGAACAAATAGACAAACAGAAAGACAGATAGATAGACCGACAGACAGACAAAAATTTTAAAAATTGATGTTTTCATGTAAGTACCGTATATACTTTTAAATGCATTTAGTAAAAAGCTCTTAATTTCAAATTACAAACAGACACTTCAATTTTATTTATATATATAGATAAGCCTTGTATCCAATGCGAGTTTAAGATGGGATTTTGCCCTATAGATAGAATGGATCAACTAGTAGTTACATGGTATGCAAGGGATTAAAGTCTATAGGTCTTAAAATTCAAAAACTATGATTTTTTTATTTATCCATTTTCGTAATACCCATTCTCTCTTTCTCTCAGCGATTCTGTACTCCAAAAATAATCATGTCAACCTAATGCACATTACGTAGGCATAACAGCTCAAAAACGAAAAATTTTCTGTATTTAACGCCTCGGTATCCTTTCCTCACGAGGTCAATTTCTGTATAATCCATTTTGTATAATCACTACAGCCAAACGTCTGTCGATGAAATAGCTCCTGAGATCTTATAATAAGTGAGAGAATCTATCTATTTTCCTATACATAGATAATATTCACTGAGGAATTATTATATTTTGTCCAACTGAATATATGTGAATTAGGAATACTTATCGCAATTAAAGCCGCAGTGCCTGCCGAGTCATGCACTCAACAAAGTTCTGATATTTAGTCTGAGGTATTTACTAACTGTTGCTGTAATTCCCACATATAACGAGGCGATAACGTGACAGGCCATAGTTACAAGTTAAGGATTTCCAAAGGAAATTACAAATGTTCGATTAAATTCATCGAAGGTTGTGACTGATTAAAACGCATTTTTCCAAATAATCCTCTTGGGAAATCTTTGGGCTATCAATTCGCGTTATTCAGAGTCAACCCTTCTGAAGAAGAGAATCGTGATATGTAAATTAACTTACAATAAATAGGCGAGGTCTTCTAGCTTGAAAGAGAGAAGGAGAGAAGGTATACTCGAGCCAGGTGAGATTGCTACTGAAAGTATAATACTAGAACTATAGTGATTTGATTCTTATTAGGAGGACACTTTAAAGTGACGATTGTTCACCAGGATTAATTATATATTGGATTAAATTGGGTGATAGGTTCGATCCTTTATTAAGATAAGAATCGAGTTTAATAGTCTCCTAATCACTCGCGTTTTACCGTAGTTGTTCTCCTTTCACGGTTAACATTGAGACAATCTCTTACTATTATTAGTTGAAATTGTGTCTGTTCTTTGTGTGGAAATAAATAGATTAATTGAATCATGTCGAGTATCTCTTCCCTCACCCCCTCCCCAAACACACTCATCTAGGTGCTCGGGAGACAGGCGCGAGCCTCTTACAAGGTGAATTTGGAAGCCAAGACAGGACAGGAATTCTACAGAATGATCTTTGAAGAATATGATCCCTGAGAATATGTCCCTTATGACATGGTGTGCTATGCTACTGGTAAATGCCATATTAACTGCAGCCATGGAAGTATGTACCAGATCTGCATTAATATTTACAAAGGACACATTGAGAATGTTTATGCACGTCGCACTCAAAGGTAACACGAGGAATATAGGCAACAGATTTTTTAAGGGGAGTTGGAAATTTCGATCTCTCTCGATACTGACAATGTTAAATTGGCTGTTTTCGAAGCACCTTTTCTCATAATCTGTTATATATGCATGCTTGACATTTTTCATTCAATTAAAGTATTCATTATACTCATTATACTGAATTATTACTCATTATACTCATTATACTAGTATTCTCATTATACTGAAATGAGCTTTTAGCTCATTTTGAATTTTTTAATAATTTATGAAGTATTTTATCGAACATTGTAAAAATTGACCCATTTTTCGCAAAAAAAAAATTTGTAAAAAATAAATTATTTAAGTTTTTTTTTTTTTTAAAAAAAAAAAAAAGCTCATTTCAATACATATTAGACATCATTATAAATAAATCTTAAAAAATTTACATACCTGTGAACAGTAGTTTCTCAGAAAAGGTACATCGAACATCAAAATTTGCATTTTGAGATAAATTGATTTTAATGTATCCAGTGAGACTTCTAATCGGCTAGGAAAGAGAAAAAATAAAAGGCTCAATTTGCAACAAAAGATACATGTTTTGGTTTATATCAGACGTTCAATTTTTAAGCAAAAACAAAATACTTTGTTTACATTCTTCGCCATTAAAATGGGCGTGGCCCAGTTTCAACGATTATTTAAAAATAGGTTTTAAGGGCTTTTAATTGCCCTAGAGGTTAAAGTAAGGTATTTTTAGAAAGATTAAAATCTATACAATTAGAAAATGTAAAAATCTCTAATTGTCAAAAAATAAGATTCTAGCTTTCCAACATCCGCAACATTTTCACAAGAACAACACTTGAGTTGCTTTTCACCCAAAACTTCCATTTCCCCCTCCCCTTCCCCCTCCCCCACATTGGAAAATTTTGAGCCTCGATTGCATTAAAATACATCCACTCACTTCTCTACACGGCGAGTCTTGAGTGGCTCCAGGACTCCTACCAACGACTCAACAAATGCAAATTCAAACACAAATTAGCTATTCTGACCATTAGGCGGCCGCTTTCATTTGGTTTGATTTGAATTTACGTCGGACTCTGAAGTAACACGAGAGCTACTTTTGATGGAATTCATACGTTGAAGAAGGGATCAAAAGAACATCCTACCTTTCTTCCAACTTCCGCTCCTCGTCAAAGGAAGGACGTAGAGCAACAATACTCAGCCTGCGGCCCCCGAGACTTATTAAGGGGCCCGGTCATGGCCCATTGCTGTGAGAAACTTACTTATTTAAGAACATTGTATTCAAATTTGGTGGGAAATTCTTTGTCAAGGAATCAAATACATCAATTTTGCTTTTTTTCTGTCGGTGTCGTACGGGTTAGAATATATATTCTTTTTCCATTTGGAACGGTTATGGTTTTTGATAACAGAGAAAAGTGGAGTAGTGACAGTTTTATGGATGGAACTAATTTTTAACTATCTTTCATGTCTTGCAAGCTAAAAATATTCGAAAAAAATATATCTTTTCAAGACGATTTTGAGGTTGACTATTTTGTAGTGAAAAACAAACAAGGATCAGTAATTATTTGATTTGTCACGAAAGTGCTGTATTTAAAAATACCAACAAACAGGAATCGCGCGTTCAATAACACTTTTCCTCGAAGTTCTATTTCGAGAGGTGATACACAGGCTTTCTTGAATAATCTTTGCAACAGAAATAAAGTGTTTTGTCAGTGGTAATGTCACATCGGTAAGAAAAGCACCCTATGAAGTTTGTTATAAAGAGTGGTTTTTTTTCAGGTATAGAAGTTTAAGTTGGCATTACTGTCCAAGATGGCGACCGATTTAACAGCTGTCAAGTGATTTATTCTCAGTTTGGTTTGGCAATTCATCAAAACGATCATCAAGCAAGGCGTAGATTCGTCGAATGGGCCCAAAACGAGATTGCCGTTGTTCCCGATTTTCATAAGTGTATTTTGTTTAGCGATGAAGCGTACTTCTGGTTGAATGGCTACGTCAACAAACAAAACTGCCGCATTTGGAGTGAATCTAATCCTCAAGTGTATGTCGAAACACCATTACATCCAGAAAAACTGACTGTTTGGTGCGCTTTATGGGCTGGTGGAATCATTGATACGTACTTCTTCAAAAACGATGAAGGCCACAACGTTACAGTCAATGGTGATCGGTATAGAGCCATGATTACTAACTTTTTCATTCCTGAATTGAACAATCATGATGTCCAGGAGCTGTGGTTCCAACAAGACGGCGCAACATGTCACACAGCTCGTGCCACAATCGATTTATTGAAAGACACGTTTGGTGACCGCCTAATTTCACGTTTTGGACCTGTGAATTGACCTCCAAGATCTTGTGATTTAACACCGCTAGACTATTTTCTGTGGGGCTATGTAAAGTCATTGGTCTATGCGGATAAGCCACAAACGCTTGACCATTTGGAAGACAACATTCGCCGTGTTTGCCGATATACGGCCACAAATGTTGGAAAAAGACATCGAAAATTGAACGTCCAGATTGGACTACATCCGAGCCATCTGTGACAGTTATATGCCAGAAATCATATTTAAAATATAATGCCACAAGATTATCTTTTGAATAAAAAAAATTCATGTCAATCGAATAATACATCGTTGTTTTATTGCAATTTAAAGTTCTATACCTCTAAAAAACACCCTTTATTATTGGTAATCATATGAAACCATTTATTGATGCTGAAATTGTGCAGGAGTGTTTCTTAAATGCTTTTAATTTAGTGTTAGTGATAAAAATAAAAAAAATGTATAAAATAATAATTAAAAATAGCAAAACAGTGTTATCTTAGTCTTAAAGCATTTCTCCCCCCTTCCCCGTTTACCCTCATGTTACGGCCTGCGTGAAATAACTAATATATGTATGCGTCCCAGCAGAAAATAAAGGTTGAGTACCCCTGACTTACAGCCTTTACTGAATTAATGTTCTTTGAGCTCTCAACATGGCGGGTTTCCAAAGACGCTAGGGCTTGAATCCGTGAATCCCAACACCGCCGCGAGTTCGTGACCATGACCATACGGATTGTGAGAACGTATTTAGCTTGATTCTATTTAAATGCTCCCGCAAGCGACTGGTTACTTCCAAAAATATCTTTTAATAAGCTAATCTGAAAATAAGAAAAACCCCAAGTACCTTAAACAAAAATGTTGATGTGGGTCACACAGTAAAAAGGAGCACGTCATCAAAGAGTTTTAAAAAACATTGTTGCAAAGGGGATCAGTGGAACGAAAATAAGCGATTTCTGAGCTATTAAACAGCGGGGAATCTATTGTGTGGTGAGTGCGTTTTTCCTGTTACGTGTCTACTGAGTTTCCGTTGCTAAGCAACAAAGATCAACCTCAATTTTCGATTTCACAAAGGAGGCCATTTAATTCAAGATTGTGGCTTTTATGAAAACTTTTACTCGACTTTATGCCGTAGTTCATTTTATTTTTGATGAATGAGTATAAGTTGAAAGTAATTTTAAGTGCTTATGCTTTATGCGGCAGCTGGAAGGAGACAGCTGACATAAAGCTGAAGAGCTTGCAAGTTTATATGTTATTTAATAAACATAGTGTAATTTCTAAATAAATTTTCATTGTTATTTTTTTTAAAAAATAATAATCAAATTTTTTAAAATTTTTATTGCCAGTTCAATGTGTTCACAAATTATTCTTACATGAAAGCTCAGAGAAAAATTGTGGTATTGGTTATCAGTATATATATACTTGGTTAAAAATTTCCGGAATTAAAGATTTATTTTTATGCATGCTTTCTTGATTCCTGTCTACCTTAATAGATTGAATTACTCCCTCGTTTTGCAAATAAAAGCCAATTTCTTATAATTGGAAACAGTCAGTTGTCTCCACTAGGTTAAATTGTAGCAACAATGCATTTAGACCCATGCTTTCGAACAGTTTTCCCCGCACTTCTCATGACCCTTTCTCACGAATCAACTAACAGAAGGAGTTATACAGTGGGAAGCTAGTTTTAAATGAAAATCACTTAGGTTCCTTCACACGTGGTCAACTGGCACTCTTTTAAGTTCTCGAAAACACACGTTCACTCTCCTATTTGGTGGCTTAACTAAAAGGACATTGTGGAAGCTACGCTCTTCACACGCGGCTACTTGGGTATTGAAATTGAAAAACACTTTTTATTATATCTTTAATATGAGGGAACTTCCCTGGGTTCCACCCTGGACACCAAGATTGAATTGAGGCAAAGAATTACCAGACGACATTTTTACAATAACAAATAATATTTATTCCCTTGAATCAATTATCAATCTTCTAAATACAAAGATGTATCAATATGTCTACGTCAATGGGATTGAACTTTACTACTAAATTAAATCACGAAATATGATACTAATCAACTATTTAACTCAATAACGAACGGGTTTTACCGGAATAAGAGGACCGAGAGAAATACGCAATTTAAATTACTAGCAATCATTAACTTTCCACTAACTCTGTTATTTATTTACTCTTATTATCCGATAAATGAAGTGTAAATATCACCTGACTTATACTACTTCACTCCTTTCCAGTCGGCTCAACTTTCCGAATGTAGATCGCTGCCTGACAATCAGCCAGAAACTAATCACCCAATCAACTTGAATCTTCTTAGTGCTCCGTCTATGTATCTCTTGGCTCAATAGCCTTCTCCGCTAACCTACAACACTCTCCTTATATACTTTGATTCATTTGCATAAGCATATCCTGTTTCCTCCTTTTAGAGCTGGTAGGAAATACATGCGAATTTATAATCTCCAAAAACGCCCAAGAGTATTAGTGATAAAGTGCCGTATAGATTCGTCACAAATATACCGAAAAGTCTAGCATTCTTCTTTCAGTTAACTTTGTGTCCTAGTGGGAAAGGAATTCTTATCTATCAACACACTAGAGAAGTGCTGATAAAAACGAGTTGATTGGCACGACGTTGCTTAACACTCTCATCCTAAAAGGCTCCCGTACATCAACCATTTTGAATTCGTAATCGTAATGTGAATCGTAGGTTAATCTTACTCTCTCACCGAAATCTAGATCAGAGTATCGATTTCAATGCAGTAAAATGCATTTAAAATGGCAAAAATTTTTGAAGATTTCTCTTTAAGGTATCCAACTATGTTCGGAACTGTGGTTTTGCAAAACCGTATAAATGGATAATATTTATGATACTTAGTGTCACTTAGATTAGAAAATGTATATAAAATTGTTTTAAGAATAGCATTACAATAAAAAATTATTTAAGTACAATATTTTGGCAAAAAAAGTACATAAAATTACCCATTTTCAGAATATTCTCCTTTTGTGAAAAGTGCTTCCATTATAATAATACTTTGCCTTTATATAGTTCAGACCTCTGTACAGAGGCTCAACAAGAATTTTTCAAATATATAACTTAGAAGTGGGTTTATCCATGTTTTACGACAACAGAGGGGAGAAATTTAAAAAAAAAACGCCGATAATTATTTCAAATGTTGTAACTCTGAAAATAATGTGATTTTTTTTCAAATATCATAGTTGATCTCTGTACAGATGTCTGAGCTATATACAGGCAAAATATTATTATAATAGAAGCATTTTTCACAAAAGGAGAACATTTTGAAAAAAGGTTATTCTAAGTTAGTTTTTGGCCGAAATATTATATTTGAATAATTTTTTTTTGCCAAAATGTTCTTAAGATTAGTCGGTAACCCCTATACCGACAATGTTAAATTGAGCCATTTTAGGAACCTGTTTCTCAGAAATTGTTAAATATAAAAACTTCAAATTTTGGCTGTATAACAATTAGGCTTTTTTATTTAAATAATGGTAAAATGTTTCAAATATATTGTTTACTTTTTTTAAAAATATTTATCGTAAAAGTATCACTTTGAAATTTGTGAAAATTGTCATGTTTTTGCGATAACTGCTTCTGAGCAAAATATTTTGGGGAAATCTCCAAGAAAGTAGCTCCATTATATATAGCTACATATTATTTATGTGCAGTAAAAATTGCAAGTAGTTTCATTTAGTATTTTCTGAGAAAAAGGTACACGCACTTTGAAACCAATAATTTTGAGATCATTGTAATTTAAGTGTAAAAAGGCACTTAATCACAAAAATAATGAATTACAACATTTATTTGCCCTAGTTTATTAAACATTAGTATCTTCTTAATTTTTAAGCATAAAATAGGAAACAAAAAAGCTTTAAAATGTTCAGAAAATACATATATAGTCATTTTCAGTTTTTGTTCAACGAGATTTTTTTTTAGCATTTTGCATCAATTTTCACAAATTATGTAACAATCTGTGAAGAATTTTTAACTTCGATGCATTGTAAACATGTATCAATATGTAAAACTCATGATTTAGGAATATGTCATTTTACGACGTTAGAAAAATTTAATTATGAATTTGAATGTTCCCATGCAAACACAATTTCTAAAAGTTTCAAAATTCAAAACTTTCTCTAAACTGTACAAAAGATTTCCAAAAAAGTTAAAAGTAAAACTGTTTTTATGTTTTTAAATATGAAATTGGTGTATTTTTATGCATGCAACAAGCTTCTTGGAACGACAAAAAGTATTACACATCTGAGTTGTTGTTAGTTACCTATTATTGAAAAACTTTTGAATTATTAAAGCTTAAAAACTTGTCTGAACAATAAATAAACATTAATATTTGTAATTAAGTGAAATATTTAAAATATATTGTTTAGTTTTCTCAAAAACATGTAACATAAAAATATCACCGAATTTTTAAAAAATTGACATTTTTTGTCACGATACATGGACTCCAGTCAAATATTTTGGAAAAATCACCAAAACACTCACATGAATATATATAGTTATATATCAGTAACATGAGGGGAAAAATTCATTACATTCATACATTATATTCTGAGAAAAACATCAATACAGTTTTAACAACATCATTTTTGAGAAAATTTAATTTTCATTATAAAGTGCCACTTAATCACAAAAATAATGAGTTACAACATGTATTTGTCCCATTTTATAGAACATTAGCATCTTTGCAATTTATTTTGCATAAAATAGTAAGCAAAAAAGTCTTCAATTGCCCAGAATAGCATTTTTCAGTTTTTTTAACGAGATAATTTCTAGTATTACATTAATTTTCTCAATTATGTATCAATTTTTAAAGAATAAGTAGCTTTCATGCTTTACAGATATCAAATTTGAACATAAAGCAACATAAATATAATGTGAAAATGTATTAATATGGTTTTTGTATGAATTTGAGATGGGGTATTTAAAAATACCTGATTATACGACATTTTGAAAGTTTTCGCTCTGATTTTGTAAAGTTATCATTAGCTTTTGTTGTTGCAGACAGTTTATAAGTTTTAAACTTCAAAAATTACTCTAGACTGGGCAAATGATTCCTAAAAAAGCCAAAATAAAACTATTTTTATGTTTTTAACATGAAATTTATGTATTTTTATGTATGTAACAAGCTTCTCCCAAAGACAACAAACATCACATTTGATGAGCCGTTTCATACCTTTTTCTCAGAAACTATTAAGCATAAATACTCAAATTTTTATTGTATATTAATTAGACATTTATATTTATACTGAAGTTAAAATTTTTTTAATATATTAATTAGTTTTTTCAAAGACAAAATGTTAGTTCACCGAATATTAATATTATGAATTTATTGAAAATTGTTATTTTTTGTTTTATCTGCTTTCTATTTGGATGTTTTAAGAATATTTCAAAAATGTCATTTCAGTATACACAATTGTATTTAAAAAACATAGAGTACATGCATACAGTACATTTACTCATTTTTAAAATATAAATTTTAGAGAACAGAAATTTTTATAAAAAATCTTACCTTATCAAAATAAAATTGTATCCTATAATTTTGTTATGCAAGGTAATGAAGGATAAGAATATTGGTTCCCTTTCAATTTCTATTGATTTAATAAATGGTTTGAAATGTCTTTCACTATTGTTTAGATTAAAAGCAGGTATTTTACATATGCAATATTTTAACAACTATTGCCTATTCAGTATCTATATTGTTTGCACTAAAGACATTCTCATTTCTGCCTTAATCTCATTTTTAAGCTATTGAAATAATTTTATTAGTATCACTTTCATTTTTTCAAAATGCACATTTCTAACGGAATTATCACAAGCAGGTTCTTAAGTATTTAGAAGTATAAAAATTTCGAAAGGAGACATTTCACTATTTGTTTCTATTTACACTACAAAAAAATTTGTTCAGGAACTAAATTTCAAATTAAAAGTAAATATTTTCCTCATTTTTACAAACTTCGCTTCAAAAGGACGTAAACAAACTAACAGTTAAATTGTAGTTAAATTTCTTTAATCTACAGTTAATTGCGTATGATTAAATGAAATTTTGTGGAGGCTTTGCAAGTTCTCAGATTTAAAAATTCAATATTTACACTTAATCTGTCAAAGTGGGCGTGACCGAGGCAGCTGATTACTTTTTTAAAAATCATTTTAAAATACTTATAATTCATATAATGGATTGTATTTTACATCATTGGAAATGTAATGATTTGGAGATTTTAGAAATATCAAAAACTCAAAATCGATTTTCAAAAAGTCTTTACCTACTAACTGCCCTTAAAACAATTTTATACATGTATTCTAATCTAAGTGACACTAATTATCTCGCAAATTATTTATTTATGCGCCTTTTTAAAATCAAGGCTCCGAACGCAGTTGGATACCTTTATTAATTTTTTATTCCCATTGTTCATTTTTTGTATATATTTCTAAAATAACTGAAAAAACATATAAATAAGTATAGAAATTGGCAAAAAGTATAATTCTAATAAGTAAGTAATCTAGGGTTTATTAATACCTCACTTTCCGCACCATGAGCGTTATTGGCGATGGATCTCATCATTTCGAGCCGCGATCAACAGATGAGGATGTTACCTCAGCCGGAATTCCACTCTTATAACTTCCACTCCATACCAACGTGAGGAACCGCGACATATGTTACCTGGACTCGAGCCTGCGACTCAACAACGAAGGTTCCCATTTCGTGACCATAAGCTCTAAACTCTCCCGGCCACAATATAGTTTCAGGAAAACTTGTTGTTTTTAGCTCTTTTTGATACCCTTTATTACATTCAACTCGATGCAATAATTAACACTTAAGGAAAAAACTGTTACATTATGTTCGCGAATTCAATTTGCTCGATTTAGAAGATTTCTCTCTCTCTCTCTCTTTCCTTTTATATACTTCTGTGTAAATACTAAATGATGACAATTATTAATAAAACTTGTCAAAAAACTGGTTTTTCTACTTTATTTCCTTCCCCAAACTGATTCATTTGTTTCTTCTAGAAAAATAATCCAACAAAAAAAAATTCCTTTAAAATCCTTTAGGCATTTCCATTCGCAAGAAATCTATTTAGATTATTTTTAGCTGAAATTCGAAGAACGCTGTTAAGATCTTTTTCTTACCATGTCAATCAATTTTTGTCAAGAGCGCCTGGGGGCTTTACGGAAAGTATTTTTTCCCTTTAAATTCTTTTATCCAAAACTTTACAAAGTACCCCCTTTTTGATAAAAAAAAATTATTTTTTGTTATTATTCAGGATATCTTTCTCTGTTTTTCCCAGTGTTTTTACCATGTAAAGTGTGCATTCATTGTAAGAAAGCGCTTAATTTTTGATAGAATAATAAATATATAAACATATATTTATTATGCTACTAGCAATATATTACTTATGCTTAAGTAATATATTGCTCTTAAATTACTAAAAGCAAATGGTAAAAGTTTTAGAATTTTAAGATATTTATGTATTTTGTAATGTTTTCGCTTTAATTGAGAAAATAAACGGTTAAAAATTACTGTTAAGAATAAAATATGAATTTTATAATAAAATAAAATATAAATATAAATTATTAGTTTTATAATAAATTTATTAGTTTTTAAGCTATGCTCTTATTAGTCAACAAGTTAAAAAAAATATTGATGCAGTTCATTGCAAAAAATGTAAAAAAAAACATTTCTTTTTATATTTCCTTAAATCTGAAACGTAATAAAAGAGGGTCACACATTTAATTGTCAAGTTATTTTGCAAAACAACTATACTTTTTTATACAGTTTTCTGGTAATTACAATAGAATTTCTTCTAAAATGAAGATAATGTAGGAATGGATGTGCACATATTATATCCCTCCTATATTCCTTAATGACGTAATGCCAAGAGAGCGCCACCTATCTGACAAGGCGGTTCGAGGAAAACGAATAAACTAGACTCGAATAAAACGATTGCGCGGGAGACGACTGAGGGGGACGACGGCGAGGAGATGATGACGAGGGCGCAGGAACTAAGCGCCTCGTGGAATTCAACGATTCAATGATGTTTCGATTACTTTTTACTAACTTTTAGCCTTCCCTTGTAAATAATTTTCTTAATATAAATGTATATTTAACTCAATCTGGCCGTTGTCACTCTCTATAATAATAACATATACGATCTAATCTAGAATAATACAGATTCTATAATTACACAAATATTGAGTATGGCAATTCCCGAATCTATAATCGCAGTTTTGTATAATATAATGAAAGGCACAATCATTGTCAAATGTTAAACTACCTGGGAAACCATTCTGGAAATTTCTGAATCAATCAATCTATTTAACAATCATCCTAGACACATCTTGATTTATGTGTGATCATCTAATTTCACCGTCAAATTTGACGTCCATATTTGTCACTACAGCCCCTTCTGTTCATATAGCAGTTTTGAAAAAGTGATCTATTTTGTGGCCTACAAGCAGTCTTTTTAAATGCTATGAAATGTTTGACTCTCAACTCTTTTAATGAAACGAATATTTTTGTGTTAAAACACGCAAGGGAAAGGCATGAGATGGGAAATTCATTTGAGAACGAGACTTTGTATAGTAAGGGGGTTCAGCCCAATTGAATGGTCAGCCCTACTGAATGAATAGTCAATTTGGAGAAAATAGCCTTTTAAATTTATACTTAGCTACATGCAATTAAGTTTAATTAAGCTCCAACGACGAAGTGGCTTAGGCGGTAACGTACCTGCGTACTGTGCGCCATCGGATAGGGTTCGAGTCACGGGAGTGACCAGCTGTATTTTTTTTCAATTCATTGAAATTTTTAGAACTAAGTATATTTATTTAAAAAAGTCTTATTAAATATTAAATGATATTTTATATAATTACTTTGTATTTTAAAATTTTAGTTTACTTTTTAAATTTATATTTTTTTTATTAATTTAAATGGTATTTTATATAATTTTTTTAATTTAAAAAAATAAAATATTTACTATAATTATAGAAACTACATAATTATATAACTATATTTAATCAGCCTTTTTTAAACAAATTTTTAACTGTTAAAATAATTAAAGGAATTAAAAAAATACATCCGGTCATTCTCGCGACTCAATCCCTATCCGACTGCGCGTTACTTAGATACGTTACCGCCTAAGCATTTACGCCTTGAGCTTAATTAAACTTAATTGCAAATAAGCTAAGTATGAAATTTCAAAGCTAGTTTTCTCCGATTTCACTGTCCATTAGACGCTGTTACACTTAGGGTTTGTGACGGGCTATCGCGTTTTTTGATTAACATGTCCTCTTGGGTTCTTTGGGGCCGGAATGAATGGCACCTCTTTTCCAACCAACCCAAGAAGTAAAGCGTGAAGGAAAAATGCAAATTAAGAAGCTTTTAAATAACAGAAGTTTAGAGTAAGCCGTGTGGCATTTGGGGAATGTTATGATAGTCCGTATTTCAAGTGTAAAGAGGTTTTGAGAAGTTAAGTGACAGCCAATAGAAGTTACCCGTGACAGAGAGCCCATAGGTCAAGGTGCATACCATTGCACACCAGTGAACCACAACTTCAACTAGGATCAGATAGATTGATACTTAGTTCGACATTAAAAGACGGTTTGGAGTTCCTATGACATGGAGAGAGCCGAAAAACCACTATAATGGTTGTTACTTTAATTCAAGGCATATTCAAAGGTATAACTGCAAAAATCTAAAGCTGATATATTATCCCGATAATATTCCATTGGCCATACGCCCCTCTCCTCATGGATCTAATATATCAGTGCTTTTGCTTCTAACTGGGTTGTCAGTCATCTCTTAAGGGTCTTCAGACTCGGATCATTAAAAAGTTCAAGGCTCTGGTATCGAATATAAGCCCTCTGGAGCAGATTCACTTCAGCCCATCTCTAAGGTTGAACTTAATGATCTAACAAGAGATCTGGGATCTTTTTTGAAAAAGTTAGTTGAATTGTTCGACTCCAGATTGAAAGAAAAAAGACTGATCGGATTCGTACAGGAATCGAAAATAGGAATTTGTTAAGTACTTTGAGGAAGATGACAACCTGGTCTATTATTCAGATATTCCTGGATTAATGAACAAATGTGGCATCACCAACGATAGAGACTAAGGTATCCGACTACGTTCGAAACCGTGATTTTGCAAAAGCGCATAAATGGATATTTATGATAGTTAGTGTCACTTGGATTAAAAACGTGTATAAAATTGTTTTAAGAATATTATTACAATAAAAAAATATTTAAGTACAATATTTTGACAAAAAATTAACATAGAGTGAACAATTTTCAAAATATTTTCCTTTTATGAAAAATGCTTCTATTATAATAATATTTTGTCTGTATATAGCTCAGACCTCTTTACAGAGGCTGAACTATAATTTTTGAAATATATAACTTAGAAGGGGATTTATCCATATTTTACTACAACAGAGGAAAGAAATTTAAAGAAAAAAACGCCGATAATTATTTTAATTGGATGTAACTCTGAAAATAATGTGAATTTTTCAAAAATCCTAGTTCAAACTCTTTGGAGAGAAGTCTTTACTTTATATAAGCAAAATATTATTATTATAGAAGCATTTTTATAAAAGGAGAACGTTTTGAAAAAAGGTTATTATACATTCATTTTTTGCCAAAATATTATATTTAAATAATTTTTTTATCATAATGTCCTTAAAACAATTTTATACATGTATTCTAATCTAAGTGTCACTAAATATCATGAAAATTACCCATTTATGCGCTTTTTTAAAATAACGGTTCCAAACGTAGTCGGATACCTTAATATGGAGGCTGTTTATACATTCATCAAAAAAGAGCCTTAAAGCTCTCCTTCTTCATCAAGAAATCTAGTACGCATCTGTACCAGTTGAACATTATGTGCATTTATAAGAACACCATAAGACTCCGGCTCTCGTCCCCAACAAAATAAAATATACCGATCACTCTTGAACCACTTGCGATGATCTGATAGTTATCGCCATTCTTCTTGGTCAAGAAGGCTGATATACAAAGTTCCCAGGTTTCGTTTATGAGTGGGGCAGTCACGATAAGGCTCAATATTAGGTCAAAACAGAATGGTCGAAAAGACAAAGTCTTAAGCAAGACACCAAGAATGTGATTCGGTTAAATGTGATGTGAACTCAAGTGAGGCGAACAATGTATTGTTACCCCATCTTCATATAAAATTTGGTGTAATGAAGCAGTTTGGGAAAACTATTCCAAAAGATGATGATAGCATCAAATATCTAAGCAAAGAATTTCCAGGTTTATCTGAAACCAAGTTGAAAGAGGAAATCTTGATTGGTCCAGATATTCACAAGCTTATGAAGGATAACGAATTTGGGACTTGCATGACAGCAAAGGAAAAAGAAGTATGGGTTATTTTTAAAGATGTTGTCAGAAAGTTTCTTGACAATTCCAAGGATCCTCTCTGTAAATGAATTTTAATGAATAAGCTGGAGAAACTTCAAGAGTTAGGTTGCTCTATAAGTGTGAAAATACGTTTCCTTTACTCACATGTGGAATTTTCCAACGAAAATTTAGAATTAGTTAGTGAAGAACAGGGGGAAAGGTTCCATCAAGATGTCAAAGATATGGAGCGCAAATATCAAGGAAGAATGGAAAAGAACATGCTAACCGACAAGTGTTGGATGTTAAATGAGATAGGCATGAGATTAAATGTAAAAGAAAAATATCAAAAAGAAGTTTCAAAGAAAAAAAGAGAACATACCCAAGAAGAAACTTTACTTTTTTTGCATTCTTGGGCATTTTGAAATATGCTTCAAACGTGTATGTACACAAACATAATTTTTGCTTCTCTTGGTCAATCGTCTATTTTATATAAATAACTTAATAAAGAGAAATTAAAATAGTATGTTGTTGATTTAAATTTAGAAATTACACCGTAATGGGGTATAAAATGTATAAATCTTAAAGAAATTTCTTGTTTTTCTCATGGTCAGAGACAGCCGATGAGGTCTAGAAACACTGGTTTTCATTTGCTGAGAAATCAATTTGCCTCTCCAAGAACCAATATTTACATAGATTTAACTGAATAAAAATCACTTTTTCAAAATTTCACAGGCTAAACTGTTCGAAAGAATTTCTTTTCAAATAGGATTTTAGCAAAGATATTGATATCAATTTTACAAAAAATCCTGACGTGATGGGGAAAAATGGAAGTCAATTTCGAAATTAGCAAACTCAATAATACAAAAATTACTGAAAATATCTTTTGTATTTTTCCAAAACTTTAATTCTGTTGCTCTTTGTCATTTAACTACAATGGACTCATTTTCTCATCGAATTACACAAAAATCTTTTACAAATTCAAAAGAAAATATATTTCTCGTACAAACATAAAACATTCTGTGCTATGATTCCTCATAACAAAAACATCAAAATATTTTTTTCCGTTTATGTGTTTATTCCCTTGAATAAAGTGTACTTTCCATTGATTTTAATTCTCTTCGCGATCTAATTTTAAATAATTGCAGTTATTTTTTCACGTTTTTGGATGTAAAAGTTTAAAATAAGATGATTCGCCAGAAATGGGTACTTTCTTTTCAATTGCACATTACGTTCTGTTATTACCCTTCAGCACTTTTAAAAAAACATTAACTGATATTAAAACTTACTTTAATGCTCTTATCAAAAATAAATTCCCCAAATAAGGCTTAGAGATACATTTTATCTTTTTCTCGCTTTTTAATATCATATGCTTAGGACAAAATCTTAAGTACTTTTTAATGGAGGGAATTTAGCTATCGTATATTATATAAAATTTCGATAAAATTTTCTCTCTTTTCTCTATGTTGCATATTTAAAGACATTATTAACACTTCATAATGTATAAATAAGTAGACCTTCAGTCCCTTTATGGTATTCTTTAGCTGTATAGAGCCTTTGAATCATAACATTATAGACGATATTGTATGCAAGTTTTCGCAACGTAGAATTTGTTACAGTACATTTATTTAGGAATTAATCCATTACTCCCCCAATTAACAATTCGAAACTTATCACCTAGATCTTTCTTTATATGTTCTGGAATCAATGCCGATTTTAGCTCATTTCGGGTCCTGGGCGCACAAAAGCTACAGTCCTCTTGGCACTAGGGGATCTAAATTTATAAGCGGAACCTCTAGTTAAATCCAGTTTCTCCGGGTTCTTCCTGTAACCGCCCCCCCTCCAAGAGCCCTATGTATAAACCGGCACTGTGGGGTACTTATATATTTTGACCAAGAAAGGAGTGAACTTTTAAGAAAAGTATTTGTTTAAAATTTCTCGAAGGAGAGTTTCTTGCCTCTTGACTTTTTCTGAGCACTGTGTGATAAAAAAAATGGCCAGACACTTGAATTATCTTGTATTCAGATGAGAGGCACGTAAAAGTTCTCTTTTTTAAATGCACATATTTTTATCTCTCAGCAGGTGAACATCTACCTATTTGCATTGTCTAATGAAGCATGGTGGTGAAATGCATCGATAAATAACTTAAAGGCAGCGTAGACAAAATCTTGGAGATCATGTCCTTCTCAAAACTACCCATCTCTCTCTTGAGGGATAAGTGTTAAGTTTAATTTATTTTATGAAAATTAGAGCAATTATTTGCTTTTCGAAAATATGCATATGAAGTAAAGGGTGTTTTTTTAGAGGTATAGAACTTTAAATTCCAATAAAACAACGATGTATTATTCGATTGACATGAATTTTTTTTCATTCGAAAGATAATCTTGTTGTTCCCGACTTTCATAAGCGAATTTTGTTTAGCGATGAAGCGCACTTCTGGTTGAATGGCTACGTCAACAAACAAAACTGCCGCATTTGGAGTGAAGCTAGTCCACAAGTGTATGTCGAAACAACGTTACATCCAGAAAAACTGACTGTTGGGTGCGCTTTATGGGCTGGTGGAATCCGTCTTCAAAAACGATGAAGGCCACAACGTTACAGTCAATGGTGATCGGTATAGAGCCATGATTACTAACTTTTTCATTCCTGAATTGAACAATCATGATGTCCAGGAGCTGTGGTTCCAACAAGACGGCGCAACATGTCACACAGTGCTGGTGTGCCAATCGATTTATTGAAAGACACGTTGGGTGACCGCCTAATTTCACGTTTTGGACCTGTGAATTGGCCTCCAAGATCTTGTGATTACCACCGCTAGACTATTTTCTGTGGGGCTATGTAAAGTCATTGGTCTATGCGGATAAGCCACAAACGCTTGACCATTTGGAAGACAACATTCGCCGTGTTATTGCCGATATACGGCCACAAATGTTGAAAAAAGTCATGGAAAATTGGACGTCCAGATTGGACTACATCCGAGTCAGCCGTGGCAGTTATATGCCAGAAATCATATTTAAAATGTAATGCCACAAGATTATCTTTCGAATAAAAAAAATTCATGTCAATCGAATAATACATCGTTGTTTTATTGCAATTTAAAGTTCTATACCTCTAAAAAACACCCTTTATATGCACATTTAAGTACCAAGTCAAGTAACTTATAGAGGATCTCTCGTAGAGATCACATTCTATGGTTCTTTGAGGAACGGAAAGGGAGTTTACAGTTCAGTATTGAAAGTATCATGAGTAATTTCTGTTAGTATCTATCTGATACCAACGAACGAACCATTTTGCAGTGGGGATTGATAAATGATTTCTGATAGATTGCGATTGGTTCGTTTTTTCCTATTCATTGCTCTTAACTTTACTGAGGAGATAGTTTAAATGAACAATTCGGCTGGCGCAAATGCGTCCTCAACTTTTTATACAATTACATAGCTTTATAAAAATGAAAAATTACGTATCCTAAAATGAACCCACTCAAGTTTGTTTACTAGGAAATATTTTATACATAAATAATGAGAAAATAGGTTTGTTCTGAGTATTGCCAATTTGTGGTTTAAATTTCAATTTTTCTTTGTTTTAAAAAAGATAACTAAAACAGACCAGTATAAGTCACTTAAATCCAAAACTTAAGCTCGAAGTGATAAAAGTTTAAAAATTTGACTAGTACAATTTCGATCAACATGAAACGCAACTAGAAGTCTACATATATGTTTATGAATGAAACAAAACAAAAAATTAAATACGAAAATAATTAAAATTAATATTGAACTTTTCATAAGTTTTAAGATGGAATTATATTGAAATTATAAACCAAATAATGTGTTTAAATTCAAAACAAGCAAAAACCGACAATAATAACATATAGGACCATCATTCGTTATTTTCTCTACCTGTGACTATGCTAACCCGGAGGTACAGTAAAATCATGAACAGCCAATGAACGCTGCAACCATAGACATCAAACGTGTGGAGGCTGCTCTAGACTCGACTTGGTTACAACAGAAGGGGTCGAAACCTTCCAGTGACCTACCGCAGTACATCGTACAACTGTTTGGCTTTCCATTTTCTAGAAATGACGGAAGGAAGATCGTTGAAGAAAATAGCACCATTTATGATTGAATGTCCTGCTTCAACGTTTCCTCACAAAACGATAGGAATTATTGTATCTGACTTGAAAATTCTCCGCAAAAAATCTCTAAATATTTTTTATCATCACTCACATTAAATTTTTCCAACTCTTTACAATGCGGATTTCTAATATGACTTTCTATTTTGCACATATTTTCGCTGGGTATTTCATGCTGTTGAATGAATATATATTGTTTATAAATTACTGATATCTAAGTGTTAGCATTAAGCTTTTGTTTGTATTGAAAAATATTCTTGTAACCTCCCCACTTGATAAAAAGGAAAGGACATAAATATATAAAGTTGATGTAGAATTACCTTTAGTGCTACCGTAACCCCTTCTACAAACCGATTTCTGCAACACTCCTTTTAGTGGATCTCTATTCAACAAAACAAGTATGCTTGCCAAATTTCAAGTCAAAGTCTCAAAATTCAAAAGTGGGATTTTTTATCAAATGCCCCGTAACCACCCTTAGAATCTATTTCCGAAAGACCCTTTCTTGCGGACTGCAACTCAACAAAAGAAACATGCATACTTAATTTATTTATTGTGGGTCTAGTAGCTCAAAAAGAGGAATTTTTTTTAATCTATATGCCTAAGTAACTTTCCGCAACCCTCTACGGTAGTCTATTTACACAAAACTCATTCTTACATGATCTCTATACAACAAAAGGAACATGACTCCCAAATTTTAAGTATGTGGGTCTAATAGTTCAAAAACGGAAATACTTATCTATAACGCTCCAACACACCGTTACTTCCTTGGGAATCAATCCTCACAAAATCCCTTTTGCAGCAGATCTCTACTTTTTGAAAGGGACATGTGAGCAAAGTTTCAAATCTGTAGTTCTAATAGTTCAAAAACGCGAATACATTTTTATAACCATCTTTAACCCCTCGGAACTCACCATGAAGGTTTGTTTTCACAAATACCCTTCTTAGAGGATCTCTATTCCAAGAAAGGGACGTGTCTGTGTGCTATATCTCATCTGTAGGTCAAATAGTTCCTGAGATATTGTGATGATTGAGGATACCTCCATCAACTTCTGCATCAATTGGCAGACGCTCAAATTCAGATTATTCTCCAGAAATTCATGTTTTCAATCTTTTTGGAAGAGAGAGTATAAAAATCATACAAGCTAAGTCATTCTTTACCCATATAATTCAGGAAACTTTTTTTAACATTCTCATTTAAAATATTTCAATTTAGAGCCATTGCCATTTTTTTTTAAATTGTAAATGGAACCGACACCATTTTAACAATGTATTCTAACTTACAAATTTTTTCCTCAACATTTCTTTAATGTCCGTATAATAAATGCTTTTTAGGTGAAAATGAGTTGTATGTAAATAAAGGGTGGGAATATCCTTATACATCCTAGTATTTCTGGAAAATTTCCTTACATAAATTCCAGTCGCCCCTTAAAAGTATACTTTTTTTACGTATCGAACACATTTTACTTGCATTTCTCATGACACGTTCTAAAATGGATCCATTCAACGTTCGCCTTTAGAAGCAAAATCTTGGATTCTGACAACATTTACATGAACAAATAAAAATATAAATGTGAGAAAAGTATACTGAGATCACATTCGAAAAATGCGAATTTAAAACGGAGAAATATTTTAGCCCTTCACTCTGGAGATTTTGCCTTTAACACTGCTTCATCTTAGAATCTGGCAATACATTGCCAGTGGCTGTTTAGAGAAACTATTCAAGATGAAATGAAGGAAACATATGGAAATGTTAGAAATTCAAATTTAAATATGCTTCCAATTTTTTTTATTGTCAAGTAACGTTTCTTGAAGCATTCTATTTTGTATAAATTAGATTTCTTTTTCACTTACTTCCAATAGGGTTTTTATTTTTTTATTAAAACTTCAGATTATTTTATATTAGAAATGGTTATGATTTGATAATTTTCTTACATACTACATTTCAATGAATATATATTTTAGTATACTGAGTGTGAAAAGAAATTATTCTACTTATTAGGGTATCCGACTACACCGTGATTTAGCAAAACGTGCAAACTAATATTGTTTTAATATTTAGTATCACTTAGATTAGAATACACGCTTAAAATTGCTTTAAGAATATTATTACAATAAAACATTATTTGAATCTAATATTTTGACCAGAATTTAACTTAGAATTACATATATTCAAGTCATTCTGCTTTAATGAAAAATGTAATAACATTTAATAATAACATTTTGTTTATATATAGCTCCAGAGAGAATTAACTAATAATTTTTAAAAATTCACATTATTTCCAGAGAATTAATACCAATTAAAATAATTACCAGTTTTTTCTTTAAAATTTCTCCACTCTGATGTATTGAAATATGGATAAATCTACTTCTAAGTTATATATTTCAAAAATCCTAGTTCAAGCTCCGTACAGAGGTATGAGCTATATATAGATGCAAAATATTATTATTGTAGAAGAATTGTCCACATAAAAGCATAATGTTTTGAAAATAGACAATTCTATGTTAATTTTTCTCCAATGTATTGCATTTAAATTATTATTATTGTAATAATAATCCTACAACATTTTGATAAATGTATTCCAAATATATTTTTAAAAAATGTTTGTTTGTACGCTTTTGCAAAATCAAGGCTCCGGAAGTAGAGAAATACCTTAAAACAAAAAGCAATGAGAATAACTTATTACGTTTTGATATCGTGGATATTTATATTTTCAAAATAATTAGTTAGTATTTTTTTTCACTGTTTCCTGCCCAGCAATGTTGGAATTAATGAAACGTTTACAAACATTTTTATCTTTAATAATCTGTCAATGCTTGCCATGTATTAATTTTAATGCTATAAATCGTAAAAAGGGCATTTTTCTCTGACATTACTTTTACAGGAATTTATCCAAAATTTTTATGATTTATTAATGTCTGTACAAAACTTTTGGAACAAGAAAATAAATCTAAACAGCAAAAAAGTAATAATAGACCAAAAGTGTAGACCTTATATAATCTCTCAGACAGTTCTTTTCAATAAACTTACCAAAATAGTTAAACTGTAATACATCACTATATGGTTAAACAAATTTCAAATGTAGGAAAAGTTAACACAAATCTTAACATGTAGGTTCTATTGAATTAAATTAAGGTTTATTTTACGTGTATTTATTAATTACATATACTTACTTTTTACGGCATAATAACACACGCGTGTATATAAAAAAAGCATACTCAAAGTTTGCACAAACATAGAACGTGTGACAGTACAAATTCATAGATACAATATCACGCAAGCCAAAAGAAATTCAGACAGATTCTGACACCTCTAAGCTGTTTTCCTGCATTATTTTTCTACAACAGGGAAGTCGATCGCGGTCGAACGGTGCACCACCAATACACGCTGGGGTGATTGACTGAAGATAAGCAGTTACTAATTATATACAGAAGATGCAATATTAAGTGAGAGTATACTGACTATAGCTATGACCACTAACTTTAGATGAAAATGGGGTTTTTTAATGCATTATTAACAAATGCATCATTTGATATTATTATATTTGTGGCCATTATATTATTATGTTTGTATCTTGCATTTTGCTTTAAAGGCGATCTTAGAGGTGTAAGTTTATTTTATTGTAATTATGTAGGTAAGTGAAAATTCCGTATTTATTATTTAGTTGTAAGAAAATATGGTAGGTCTTTTTCTTAGCTCACTACATCTACTCGTACTGGAAAAAATTAAACATAGCCCGTACCCTGGAAAAGTTTGACCGACCATGTTCTATAGGCTAAACAGCCATTTGGGAGATTTAGAGTTGCTTCATCGAATAATCCTTAAAAACTATTTGTGGATGGAAGTATTTTTTGTCATCAAACCTGGCGACTTGGCAACTTTTAGGGATCAAATTTGTAACCAAGTCAGTCACCAAAATAAATTATAGAACAGCCTTTCTATTCGCCTACAAACCATCCTTCTGGCCATAATAATTTTTCGCCAGGGAAAAGAAAGAACAAGCGCAAACTTTCATAATAATATCGTTAATAGAATACACAGAATGTAAATAGCATTTTTATCCACGTATCGTAATTCTGACGCAATATTTGGCACCGAAAACATTACAATAAACACTAGTTCTTATTATTTATTTTAAATCTAAATGTATTTTTGTCTTAATTTCAAACCAATTTGTAATGTCATATAAAGAGCAAAATCAAATTATTAAGTGTATTAAATTTCTCTAAAGGTCTCAAAATATAAACATTTTCAAACAGGTATAATTTTTTTAAATTTAAATTAAATGATTCGAATCTTTCACACATTATTTATAAAAGAATGAGGCTTTAGAAAAGTATAAAATGTTTAAAATATAATAATAATTTTAAAAAAGTCATAAGCATTTATTATGAAAATTCTATAATAAATATTAGGCATTTTTTGCATTGCGCACGCTACTTTCTAAAATTGTAGCCTCTGATCTGTAAAACTTTGTAGAATTATAAAATGCATCCTACTCTTTAAACCCTACCTAATTTTAGTATTATATATCTTTTGTATTTCAAAATGTTTGTAAAATATTGCAATTTTTTAAATATCTTTTAAAAATGTATTTTCTTTATTTATTAAAATATGTAAGTTATTATTCTATTTATATAAAAATAGCTACAGAGTAATAACAATACATTTAACTTTATAAATCAACTTATAGCTAGTAATTAAAGCTACTGTTTTATAAAATAGCATGTGCGACGTAAAACTTAAAAAATATTTTTTATAGAAAATTTTCTTATTTTCATATGCTTATAATATTTAAAATTATGATTATATTTTAAACATTTTATACTTTTCTGAAGCCTCATTCCTTTATAAATAATGTGTAATCGAATTATTTAATTTAAAGTTTAAAAAAATTATACTTGTTTAAAAATGGTTTATATTTTCAGACCTCTAGAAAAATGTAACAACCCTGAGAGACCTCTTAATTAGTTAATTTAGATGGGAATACACGCATACATATATAAACTCGAATGTGATTTCTTCCCCGTCCATGTAAGTTGTTATTCTTGGCATCATTTAAACGTATTTTAAGTCCAACAAAGGAATCTATTTCAATTTATTTCTCGAGAGAAATTAGCATTTTAAAGTTTACTTTAACAACAGTTTTAAAATTTGGATCAAATCCTTATTTTCAAAAGTGAATTATCGGGTCATACTTTAAAAACAGACAGATTCTTATTATTTTGATATCATTTGACAACCAAGATGGAGCGTTTCTGCTAGTTTGATGTACAAGGCAATATATTTATCTTTTAAAAATATTAAACTGTGTTCTTAATTAAACGGAACTTTCCCAGAAGAATTGAGCGTCGTCTAACTGTGGATGAATGTGGCATGCTTTCAAATGCATATCTACAAATTAAGAATGATTTTTAACTCATACAAAGGCATTTAACCCTTTAACAGGCACAAAGCTAAAATACACTTTTCTGTGATAAAGTACTTGATAAATGTAATGTTCTCATCCTCTATAAACATATTATTTTTTTCACAAAAAAATATCTGATCAAGTGATTTTTCCCTGGGAGTTGGCTAGACGTTGTAGTCACTGCATAGAATACTTACTATATATATATATATATATATATATATATATATATATATATATATATATATAGTAATTTTGGAAAGGATCTGAGATCTGTTAAAAAATTAAATATTTGTAATAGTAATTCTAATATTAAACTATTCAAAACTAGAATTTTTGGAACAAAAATTCAGTAATGGCCATCATAATCATTATAAACAAAACTTGTTAGATTCTAGTAATCACATTTCTCAAAATATTAATAAATGTTACATTAAGAGTCCTGCAATACATGGAATTATTGATAATTTATCTTCTTATAATTTTGACAACACTCAATCTTATAATAGTCTTAAGTTAAAATTCAATAAATGTAGAGATAGTAGATGTAAGATATGTACTATGTTAAATATGGATCAATATGACTGTGATTCTAAATTTAACCTTTGTAAAACCTTTAATTGTATTTATCTTTTAAATTGTAAAGTATCTCATTATAAATATATTGTACAGACCTCCAATACTATTAACTTAAGGATTAATCAGCATAGGCATGATGTTAAATTCTTTAATAATTCCAATAATTCTAATAAAATTGAACTTAGATACTTTCATATGCATGATTTCAAAAATGTTGAACTGTCTATCATTAAAATTACTCCAATTACTAAGCACAGAAAATCACTTTATTAGGAGTTTTAATGCAATCTATCCATATGGCCTTAATGTTTTGCATTTTACTAAAAATAATTTGCAAATAATGTTACAGAATAATAATAAAGAATTTTTTTATAATGCCAATAAATTAAGCAATACTTCTAATAGAAAATCTAGAAGTAATAGAACTAAAAGGAAAAATAGAGATAAAAATTCATTAAATGACAATATTAGAGTTCTTATTGATGATTTTGAAAAAAACTTTAATATCAAGAAGATCAAATACTTCATGTTTGGTCTTAATAAACATGAAATTGCATTGTTATATGAATCCTTAAATAATGATTCCTTAAAGGTTTGTCATGCAGAACACATTATTAAAGACATTCTTAACTATCTAGTTAATAAGTTCAATGTTAATGTTGAGAAAATTAATGAACCTATTACAGAGTACTGCACTTTATTTTTCATGAATAAAACTTTTGACAAAATTAACTTTTCTAATGTATTTAATAGACATTTGTCACTTTTTCCTGTTAGAAAGGTGGTTGTAAAGAAAGCTTTTAAATATAACAAAACGATGGGCAGATTTATCTTTAATTACAACAATAGTTCGCCCTCTATTAATATTAATATAGAAGATTGTATATGTAAAAACTATAATGATTTTATTGATGGTCATCATAAACATGTAGTTACTGGCAACTTAGACATAATCAATGATAATATTTTAAAAGATATAATGAGTAAAGGCACTAGTTTTAGACTAAATGTTTCTAATAACAACAATACTGTTAAAAAACAAATTATTAAAGATATAAAGAATTTTATTACAAAATCTGCAATTAAATTTGGACTACCTATTGAGGCATTTGATGAGTATAAGTACAATATTTTAAAATACCTTATGAATTTTAGTTACCATTCTCAATATGAAACTACTTTTAAAGATATAAAACAGAAAATTTATGAATTACAAAAGAATTTTATCATAGTTTACATTGATAAAGTACCTGGTAACTATGCTGTGATTTTTAAGTATTTATATTATAATATTCTTTATGATCACTTTCTTAATAATGGTTCTTTTAAAAAATTAGATTTGTCACATAATGAAATTAGTAATCGTATTATTGCTATTTATAAAAAATTAGGTTATTGTATTCCTAAAATTAAAAGTATCCATATATTTTTTTAACTCCAAAATTCCATAAAAGTCCGGTTAAATTTAGAACTGTGACAAATGGTTTTAGAACATATATTACTACTGCAGGCAAATTACTTCATAATATTATACAAAACTTTATTAATCAGCAATGTAATAAAGTTATAATTAAAAATAGTAAAGAGATTATAGTTTTTTTTAATAATAGAAATATTTATTCAGTTCATAGTTATGACTTTGAAGATCTTTTCAATTCCATTGATTTATATGATATTATTAAAGTAATTTTAGAAAACCACAGTATGTTAATGTTAATTTTAACAAATTTAAAACTCTCATAGATTTTGTCTTAAAAGAAAATTACATCAATTTTTTTTTAATGGTTCTTTATATAAACAAGAGAAAGGACTCCCACAAGGGGGCCCAGCTAGTAATAGTTTGGCTAATCTTTATTTACATTTTTATGAATATATTTATGTTATTAATAATGACTACTACATTTTTAGATATATTGATGATTTAATTATTTTTGGTAAAAATAATAATTTAAATCCCATTATTAATTTTTATCCGTCTTACTTAAACTTAGTTAAAATTAATAATTATCCAATCAAAACAAATTACCTAGATGTATCACTGTATATTAAGGATTTGAAACTACATAGTAATATTTATGATAAAAGAGATGCCTTTAATTTTAATATCATCAAAGTGCCTTACTGGAATTCTAATTTATCAATATCTATATATAGAAATGTTATTTTTAACTATATTTATCGCAATAATGTATTAGTTAGCGATAAAGCTAATATTTTTTTAAATCTTAAAAAAAATTTTAATCACTGTATTGAACATGGATATCCTGCTAACTTTCTTTGTAATTATATTTATAATGGTTTTTTATGATACAATTTGTATTACTGTAATTATTTACTGTTATTATGTTTTGTATGTTTTTTTAAATTTAGAAAATATCTAATTTATTCTACAATTATTAAATAGATGGCACCACATGCTTATTAAAAATTATTTTTAATATATATTTTTTGAGTTGCTTTTACATTTTACGCTAATTTTATATGATTATTATTTTTATGATTTTTTAAAAGTATATATATATATATATATATATATATATATATTTCTTATTATAGTATCGCAATTAATTTTATGCGGTTCTGCTCTTGCCCCTATTTGGCGGGAACACGTTACTGCACTCTTGGCCATCGTTTTAACTCCGAATTAGTAGGTTATGTTTTTGTTCCTATGTTATTTAGTTTAATGATTTTTTAATATTTATTTCTGCATATATAGTTCTTTCCTTTCCTCTTGGTACATAGTATGACAAATTACAGGTGAAGGTTGGCGCCGCAAAACTTGTTTAAACCTCAATCCTGGTTCCTAAGACCAGGAGTTTGTCTTTATACTATGTGCCTTCTTCCTAATTTTAGTTATCTTAGGTATAAAACTATATGTTTATTTTTATATTTTTGTTTACATATTTGTGTATATGTATATATATGTATAAATTTATATATATATATATGTAGGTATATGTACATAGTTATATATTGAAAAAAATTATATTGGATTATATGTATATATATATATATAGAATACTTAGAAAATACATTGAAATTGGTATAGATCTACATTTTATATTTTATTTAATCTTAGTATAAAAAGTTAGAAATAAAGTAATATTTTGAGAATTTAGATTAGTTATTTCACAAATTTGATGAGCAATTTACTGTGGAACTTTATAATATGCAAACGTTTTATCGGAGCAGAAAAGCTGTAATGAAAGATTTTCGAACCCGAGAACCTTATATCTCACATTGTAAACAATGTTTGTTTATATTTCCGACCCCCAACATTCTCACATGGTTCTAAGTGTTCTCTCTCGAGTGGAGAAAAGCGAAAACTTCTAGGTAATTTTTCTGTTCTATGTGGGCAGTAGATAGAACCTTTATCCACATATAAAAGAATTCTAACAACTTAAATAAAACCTTTTTTACTTGCAAATTTGCTTAATTCATTCAGATAAGAGTACAGCATACTTAAGACGAGTCGAAACTTTTTTTAAAGATCAGAAATTTTATTTGTAGTAATCAAAATACAATTTGCAGATTTACAACGAGAAAAACTGTTTTTAACCACCCATCAGAGGACATGAAATGCAAAAAAAGTATCGTCCTGTCATCTGTATTAATTTTCATGCGTTTTTGCTTCAAGTAACTCATGTGGATAGACTAAATATCCATCAACCGCTAAGAGAGATTTTTTTTTACTATCTGGCTAGACCTATTAGCCCCACTGTCCGCTAAAGGGTTAAATATTAATCTAAAAATATTTTTATAGACTAAATAATTTAACGAATTAGCATCATTCATAGCGAGTTTGTACTATATTTTCGTTCTATCTTTTGAAAGTAAATGCGGTTTGTAAAAGAAAAGTAATGAACTGAGACATTTAATATCGACATGTTCTTAACCATTGAATTCAGTGAAAACATTGAAAGAGTTTTTATTGATTTACTGTTTTTAATGACATTAACATCGAGCATAGAAGCAATTTAGTGACTATTTGTTGTGATTCTAATAAATTTCAACCATTGTCAAACAACGAAAATGACATATGAGAGAGTGGAATATTTTTCACTAAGTGTGCACACCAAGCTAATCAAAGGGCATTTAGCAACCTAATCTAGAGTTATTTGAATAAAAAATGACAAATTCATACAAGATACATTTCATATGCATTTATCAAAATAGTAAACTGCGTAAAACTGCGCGGACTGTTACAAATCATACATTTCATTATTTTTTAAAGAGGACAATTGTCTGATAGAGAGAAAAAATTAGTTTGTGTGTAAATATTTGTGAAACATCGATTACATTTGAATGTTTTCATTGGCAACGCCTTTCCGCTTTGGTTATTGGGGTAAAATGCGTTGGGAATTTTCTGTATATAATATGTGATATTTAATAAAGATGTTTTTCTTTCTTTTTGTTTTAAGGAAGAAAGTTATAACTATTTGTCTTCATTGCAAAGGAAATTTTGGGGTTTCTTGGCTTCTCTGACGAAAGGCTATCGTGGGATATTAACATAAGCCGTAATTTACACGTGGGAGAATATATACAAAAAAATAATGTGACTAGTTAAAAAAATTAATTTAATAATTGTTAAAGATTAAACAAATACAATCAAACATAACAATGTACATATACAATGAAGGATAATAGGTAGTGTTAAAAAGGACTCGGCACCCTTTGAGCATTTTTTTTTTACTTATGTATTAAGAAAAATTACATTTTAGCATTTTATACGTTTGTTTAAGAAAATTATACGAGATAAAATTTTGCACATATTATTTTCTTACAATTTTACAAATATAATTTCTTTTAAAAAATTTGGAATTTTTTAAAATTATTTTCTTTGTGTGTTAATTAATTTTTTGACATGAAATTTTTGTTATATTTCTGAGGATGTTTTAAACACCTTTAAGAATTGATTGTACAATACCTTAATTAGTTTTAGAGAAAAAAATAATAAAATGTTGAGATATATATGCTGAAATTCAACCAAAAGACTAATATTTCCCAAATTTCGATTTTTTTTTTAAAAAAAGAAATATTCAATTTACAGCAAAATGGATCCCTAATTTTGTTATATGCATTACATATAAGACAAAGGGAAAAAATGGAAGTGATTGGTAAATAATTGTGGAAGAAGTAGTATTTTTAAAGTGAAAAAACACAGACTGAGAAAAACCATTCTAAAGTTTATAACTCTGGAAAAATAATTATTGTAAGCTTAAATAAACATAAAATGCCACACTAAAATATTGGCTACATGTTTTTCTTTAAAAAATAAAATATAATATATAAATCTTACTCCCCCGATAACCAAGCATCATTCAACTTGGAATAGAACATTTCATTTCTATGGCACCTCATCCATTTTCACCCCTGCAAACTAGCAGAAATGTTTTAAAAAGTTTCTAAACTTTAACTGCTACTGGTCTTCATATTTATCAAAGTCCGTTGTAGTCCTAACCAAACTCAAAACAACATTAGATTTGCACTAATATCTTGTTCTTCCTTCGACACAGTGAAGAATAAGGCACGCCGAGTAATACCATTGGCCAACGCTGAAAAAAATATCATAACTTTCGGAATAGAAGGAAGTTGCAGCTAAATTTAGTATTAAGGCTGTCTTCGGTTAATGTTTAAGAATAGGACCCGAATTTGGAACATTTTTTCAGATATAAAAGAAATTAAAAATTAATTTGATATTCTAGCTTCATTATCCTTTAGAGAGCAACATTTTTTATCATACTCTCCATTTTTAACCGAGTTGATTCTTTTTTTCTGGTATAAAATGTGTTTCGCATTTTTATCCTATACCGTAATGTTAAATGGGCTTTGCCTTCACGCATTTAAACAATAAAGAAAGTATTCACGGAATATTTTGAAATTTTTAAAAACACTATATTGTTAACAGAGGTACGAGTTATAATATTGTAAATTTCCATGGAAATTGGGTCATTTTTCTGTCTGAAAATGTGCTTTGCGTTTAGTTAGAACTCTTGTACTTTTAAGGAAAACAGCCTTAAGTTAAAGATCTATATCTACTCTTTGTGACTTAAGGGTTACTGTGATCAATCCATGTCAATCCCAAAAGTTCTAGTCCATTAAACACAAAAACTGACATACGTAAAAAGGAGTTGCATGTTGTGCTAAATGTTATGTTTTTACAATTTTAATCGAACTTGGACCTAATTTGAAAGTCAAATCAAGAAATCACTTACCCGTGGCATCTATTTTTAAAAACACCCGCTAAAATCTGCAAAATCCTTTTCAGACGAAACGACAAAACTTGCGACTGTAAAATGAGGATCGCAAATGTTTCTTGAAACAAGGACAATTCTGATCTAAGCAGAAAATTAATGACGATTTCCATTCGCGTACTAACAAAAACTGTTTACCACATGGATAGGAAACTCAAGAGGACCATAAATTGTGCGTTGTTGTTTTAGCGCGTGCAATTTCATTTTGGGGGCTTCGGTGCGCAAGATTGGGAAAATGTCCATTGTGCGTCGCACTATTCAGCTACACGAGGGCTTATGGCGACGGACCTCGTAATTGTGAACCATGGTCAAGTGACTAGGACGACAACTGAGCTGACAACCATCTCTCCTAACTACCATACCACACCAACGGGAGGACATTTGAGCTCTCGAGAGATTCAATGTGCATCACTGCCCTACACGGCGGGTCTTCAGCGGTACTAGGCTCGAACTCATGACACGCCTGCCACGAGTCCATTACCTTGACCACTAAGGTACCGTGGCCATGTCAATCGTAGATAAAGATCGAATAATCCCTTGATAAGGCTGAATGAATAGGAGTGATGTTGAGGATAAATTTGGTCATCAAGTCGCTAAATTAAGGGATGAAAATATGTGTTTATATCAAAATTTAGTGGATTATAGGATTTTTATTTGAAGAGAAAATTTTAGAAGCGTTTAGATGATTCTTTCCAGCCTACAAAAAGACGATGCAGACTGGTTACAGGGCAATTAAACAATTGACCACTACTGAGCGTTTCAATTTACCTTTTGCGAACTTGAGGCTGGAGATTTGAATTACTATGTTCGACACTTGAGTGATATTTGACTCTACGCTAATTCAAATTTATACGAGTGTGTTGTTTCCAGTTAGAAGAAAAAATATCGTGATTATTATACCAGAATAAGTTTCAGTTTATTTTAAAAGAGCCTGCCCATTAAATCAATGAAACTTTCCAGAAATTTAAATATTATCAACCCTGTAGAAAAATAATGCTTTTAAAATGATTTATTCATGCTTGACGTGGATAAATTTTGATGGGAGATTGGAATATTATGTATATTGGTATTTTTATATAACAAAAATCAATTTGTGGATACAGTACCTAAGTTTGGTACATTTTTCCAAAAAGTCAACATAGTTTAATATTAATGTAGCACCATCATGGCATGATATTACATCTATATTACATAAAGGCTTATACATGCTCTGCATTAACAAACATAATTAAAAATGTTATTCACTCCAGACATAAAACTACGTAAATAAATACAAACAAAGTTCATATTAAAGTAGAAAAGTCTATGAGTAGAGAAAAATATTTTCTTAAATGTTCATTACAGTTTTAATTTTAAACTAATAGAAAAAATTATATAATCACTAGTTGAAAGAAATAACATAGCTGCTTTCGGTTATTATTCATTTTCTTAGAAAAACCATTATCTCTTTTTAAAAAGTATTATTTCATGCAACTGTTTTTTACCTCTGATTATTTATAAAAGGAAACTAACAAGCATTTTTAAAGAAATAACCCATTAGATTTCGACGCCAGTCATTACTTCAAAGCCCCATCAGTCCAACGTCGTGAATTCGTACGCCCAGATGAATTAAATTACGACTAACAAAAGAGTTATTTCAGATTGTGTTATATTTTTATACAGCCATTACAGTAAATGAAATAAAAGACGAAACGCCTTTTTGTAATTCCATTTGTAGACAATCGTAAACATAACGACAAAGAGTGAGAGGAAGAAGATCACTGAGAAACAAACAAGTTTAATATTAATTCGAAAAGCAAACAAAAGGAATGATCCATCTCCACTAAGAACACTGGATCCGAACATTTCTCGAACACGCTCTTTCTGTTTATTGCGGAATGTATATGTGTGTGTGATGAAGAAGAGTAAAATAAATAATAGAGATAGAAAGAAAGAAAAATAATAGAGCGGAGAAAACTTCTTCACCCGCAGGATATATCCCAACATCGAATCTGGAGTTGGGAATGAGAAATTCAGGATTGAACGAGAAAAATAATGAGTTAGAGACAGGACATGGCCCGAAGCTTGATGGAAGTGAGCATGCGCTAGTTTCTTTCGTTGTTTCATGGGTGAAATGAAGTTAAGGAGTAGTTTTGTCTAACTGATTTTTAGTTTGTTATGCATGGAATTGAGTTAGAGAATACTAGAAATCCAATTCAATTCCGATAATTTCGTATGCTTCATTTCCAGTTAAGTTAATTATGCACAGTCTGAGTAAGAGTGAACAATTTCTCTTTTATAAACGGGTTTGTTTGTAGTAATTGGATCATTGATAAATCACAGTGAAATAACTATTAAAATATATGTGTGCTTTACAATTTTTATACTCTATTTTTAAAGCTAGTTTCTACAGTAAAATATGTTTAACACGAAAACGGTTTAGACGAAATATAGTTTAAAACAAAATAATACAACGGTCCCGAAAACTACTGTGCCCTTTTTTATCTTGACACGAAACGAAAATTGCTTAACATGGAAATATTTCCCTTCTTGAAATGAGTAAAATGTGGAAAACACCAACCGCGCAGGCTAGATTTTAGAGGAGTGTGAAATGAAAGAGGGGTTGTTTCATATGTTTCGTGGAAAGGAGAATAACTTGGTTTTGAAATACCCTCGGAATAGCCTTTGACACAAACCAATTATTTTATTTCAGTTACTTTCATCCATCATCCCTACAAGCACCTTACAAAAACATCTCATCTCTCAACAGTTGACTTTGAAATTGTGTGACGAGTGCATCGCAGTGTGAGTAAAAATCAGTAAGTTTGGTTCGTATTATAGAATATTTTTGCAAACACAATGGCAAAGAGCTCAAAGAATAAACAAACTTCTATTTCTCTTAAAATGAAGATGGAGCTTTTTAAGGCTGTTGATCAAAATCAGAAGACGAAACCGGAAATCTGTAAAGACTTTGGTATTGCTAACTCTACTTTATCAAAAATAATTAAAAAAGAGGTCAAAGAACGTAAATGTTTGAACGGTTTTTATTAAATACATGCATACACACATATGTGCGGAATAAAATATACTCTAATACAGCGGTCGCCGAACTTTTTGACCTCACGGACCAGTAAATTCATAATTTAAATCCCGCACACCACTAATAGGATTTTTTAAGTGTTAAATATATTTATTAAAAAAATGTGATATAAGAACACATAAAAAACGTACCTAGTTAATAAATGAAACTATTAATTGTAACCAAATTATGAAAGATTTATTAATAAACCATAATAAAATAAACAAAATAAACAAAAACTGTAAAAACAAAAGCAATTAAAAAATGGTTTAAGTATGTCGAACTATTAGCATTATACATTCCTGGTGTAATGGATGTCCTTGCTTAATTGAAAACAGATTATGGATATTTGGATCAGATGTTGCTGCAAGACGGAGAACTATATTTATTGCATTCTGATATCGGTACCGTGTTTTGATGGCTGTGAATGTTGAAAAGGCCTTTTCACATAAATAAGTTTTGGACAACTGAATCAGAATTTTATCACCTGTTCACTAAGAAAAGGGTCTTCCCCTTTTATGGAAAGCCAAAACTGAGATCTTGATAAGAAAGATGATGAAGGATGATGATAAGATCTTGATGAATGAAATTTAAATTTGAGAGTTTCGTCGGAAGATAGGTCGATGAGGCTTTCTTTTAGAGATGAGTGCTTAAATTATTATCCTGAATTTTCGCTACACACGGATTTATTATCCACATATAACAATGCAGCTTTTGTAGTACGATTTATTTACCGTGGTGTTATTTTATGAGGTAGTGTTTTTATAACGTTTCACCTATTGTTGTGATTTGAATTATATTTCCATGCACCTTAAAACATAACTTACCGTGATGTGAAAGTATATTCCACACATTTTTCTGACGACCAGCGAAATTTTCCCACGGACCACCACTTGGGCGACCTCTGCTCTGATAGACTTGTTTTCGTTAAATACGTGTTTTATTTATTTATTTACTTTTTTTGCAGTATCCTGTAACACGAAATTCTTTAAAAATGAAAAAATATTTTAGTCCCCTCATTTTCGTGTTAAACGGTTTTCACTGTATTTTATTTGACACAGAAACAGTCATCATATGCCTGCGATTCTTTCATTAATAACCAGAGATGCATCCAAATTTTTCCATGACTCCCCCCTCTTGATATTTTATTTTCCAAATATGCTGGGTTAACATAATTCTGCCACCAATCTTCCTTCCATGAGCTCATTAATTGTTCAAGGTCAATAATACATCCTTTTTTATTCAATAGACGACAGGTTGTACTCAATACTGTTTTTCCCCGTCAACACAAAATAGTAAATTGTAACATTAACTATTCCCCGTTCCTCAAAGCAACTACAGGGAAATACGTCAATACGAAAAAGTTTAAGACGATATATCGCTTAGCACGAAATAGTACAATGCTCCAGAAACACCAATATGTATGCCCGTGCATTTTTTCTCTTGACATGAGACTAAAATCGACACGATGAAAACAAATTTAACACGAAATAATTTCCTTTCTGGGTGGGAATGAACAAAATAAGGAATACACCAGACTCTTTGTGACGGATCTATCCGCGATCCTTCAATTAAGGTATCCGACTACGTTCGGAACTGTGATTTTAAAAAAGCGCATAAATTGATAATTTTTATGATATTTAGTGTCACTTGGATTGTAATAAATATATAAAACTATTTTAAGGACATTATGACAAAAAAATTTATTTAAATACAATATTTTGGCAAAATATTGTATTCAAATATTGTATTGTATTTTTTTCTCAAAATATTCTCCTTTTATAAGAAAATTATTCCATAATAATAATATTTTGCTTATATAAAGTAAAGACTTCTCCAGAGAGTCTCAACTAAGATTTTTGAAAAATTCACATTATTTTCAGAGTTATTACCAATTGAAATCATTAACGGCGCTTTTTTCTTAAAATTTCTACCCACTGTTGTAGTAAAATATGTATAAATCCACTTCTAAGTTATATATTTCAAAAATTCTAGTTGAGCCTCTGTACAGAGGTCTGAGCTATAGACAGGCAAATATTATTATAATAGAAGCATTTTTCATAAAAGGAGAACGTTTTGAAAATGGGTCATTTTATGTTCATTTTTTCTCAAAATATTGTACTTAAATAATTTTTTATTGTAAAATTATTCTTAAAACAATTTTATATACATTTTCTAATCTAAGTGACACTAAATATCATAAATATTATCCATTTATACGCTTTTGCAAAATCACGTTTCCGAGTCGGATACCTTAATCCTCTTGGCAAATCTTTGGGCTATCAATTCGCGTTATTCACATTCAACCCTTCGGAAGAAGAAAATCGGGATATTCAAATTAACTTACTATATATAGTCGAAGTTTTCTAGCTTGACTAGAGAGTATGAGAGGAGATATACTCGAATCAGTTGAGACTGTTATTGAAGGTATCATATTTGAAAGATTGTGATTAAGAGATTTATTAGGTGGAAGCTTTAAAGTGACGATAGTTCACTGAGATTAAATTGATTTTAGATTAAATCGGATGATAGGTTAGATCCTTTATAAAGTAAGGATCAAGTTTGATAGTCTCCTGGTCTTTCGTGTATTACCGTTGTTGTTCCACTTTCTTGATTAGCATCGAAACATTCTCTTACTATTATTAATTGGATTTGTGTCTTTTCATTGTGTCATAAATAATTAGATTGATTGTATCATGTCAAGTGTTTCTTCCCTACCTTTCTCATATATAGGTGCCAAAGAGAGAGGTTGGCAACCTCTCACAACTTAATAAAAGTTTTGAAAAAGTTTCTGTGTTATCGGACATCCCCACTGTATCATCGGAATAATTTATTACAGTAGATGATGATAATGTGTGTGTATAGTCTCAATTATTGCAGACAAAGATGTTTTTAGAGATTGTTCAGGGCTCAAAAAATGTCATTCGTGCAGATTCTGACTTCGAAAATGAAATGAATAGTGCAGCTCCTGTTCACACGTCATCCGAAATCAGGAACACGATATCGAATAATCTGTTAACAATTTAATGCTAAAAAGTCAATGCAAAAATATAAGATATCAGAAGAAAAAAATTTAAGATTATTTTCCAAAACCTGCTTTAATGTTTTGTTTTTCAAAAAACTTGAAAATTGTGTATTAATTTTTACTTTCTTGGGAATGTTTTTGTTTCCTTCATTTTTATTGAATACATGCATATATACACATCTACGTACATGTACTCTAATAAAATTTTAATTTTGTTGAATATATGGTTTTTTTTGCGATATTCTTTAACAAGAAGAAATATTTCAGTCTCTCCTCATTTCGTGTTAAACAATTTCCACTGAAATTGGAATAATTTCAGAACGCACTGGCTTTTTTTCCAAAGCATATTTATTGTTTATGATAATCAAATTCGATCCGCTGTCTAAAGAGCAATTAATGGGATTTGATTAAATAAAGGTATTCTCCCTCAAAATTGAGGTGGAACTGAGCCAAATCGTACTATCACCTGTATAGTGCTCAAAGCTACAGCTAACGGCAGGCGTATGAATTTCGTGGGCCTCGACCTGACACCGTCAGGCAGGTAGCATTAGCAACAACAACAAGAAACAGTTTTAATTTGATTGACGATGTATCCTGTACTTCTATCATTGTTTTTCGGTCTAAACTTTTTTCAATTCCTACTATTAGCTCACACTCTCTATATATTTATTTATTTATTTATCTTGGTGAAATTTTCAATCATTAATAAAATACATTTTAAAGCGCTCAATTGAGCTGAAATTTTATTTACATGATCAATTTGGATGACAATACAATAGTTTAATTATTATTAATAAAAATTAATTGATTAAAACTAATTATTTATAGAATAACAAATACAGCCACGTTGGTGACTTGTGTCAAAACTTGAAAAGGTTTTTTTTCTCACGTTTTAAAGCATTTAGTTGAACTGAAATTTTATATACATGATTGTCTTGGATGACAATACGATACTTTAATGATAATTAATAAAAATTAATTACCACTTAATGTTGTGATTCTGTCCTATGTATATACATATTTTTACAAATTTTAACTATTTAATAAAAAGTAGCTAAAATAAAATTTTCCTTTGTTGATCTAAGTAGGAATTGACTTAAAATTTTTTTTTATATTACTCGTTTCCTATAGTTTCCAACAATTATATCAAGATATTGGGTTTTCTTAAAGATTTAGTTTCGTTTTTGAAACTGTCTGTAGAACTGTGTGACTTGTACACACTACGTTCGAGCGGTTTTTATTGTAAGCGTTGCTTTTCTTTCCTGTGTGAAGATTAGATGCGCATTATGCAATACTTTGTTTTTTGTAAAAAAAATTCTCATAAGAATTTTCAATATCTTCAGGTACAAACCATGAATAAGCTTGTGTTGTTTTTAAGTGTGAAGCAGTTTCTTAGACAACATTCAATTAAGTTAAATTTAACGCTGACCATCAAATCAAAAAGAGGTTTAAAATAGGTGATATTTCTTGTTATTCTAGTTTTCTATATTTCTAGTGAGATATTATTGGATCACAGAAATATTCAGTATCAACTGCCCATGTGTTTTATTCACCAGTGCCGGTTTTTCTAAAATTAATTACGCAATCATAAGCTATATATTAAAATTCTCTTAAAATAATGATTTTACAAGTTCATAATTTTAAATTTTATTATCTTATATAAAGTAAAATGTTATGCGTTCTTTCTCCAAGAATGTTGATGAGATTTCCGGACATCGAGTTATCAAGGATATTTTAAACTAAAAACGCGATCACTCTAAAAATTACGACAACAAAAAAGACAAAAATTTTCAAGATTAGTTTATTTTAATCGCCAGTATTTTCCCATTTCTAATGAAGGTGACTGCCTACCTTGAAAATGCCGTTTTTCGTCTTCATAAGGCATTTTTTATTTTCAAAATCTTATAGTTTCAACATTTTCTTTCCAAAACAGTTTTTCTTTTTCCTCTACGCGAAATAGAAATAAAGTTATAGTGGTTTTAAAAAGCATCACTCTATGCAAAAGGGCAGTAAGATAAAACTTTAAATGAGTTTTTCTCAAAATTATGTTTTCGAAAAAAACTTTTTACCAGGTACAAGATATCTTAAGAACCAAACCAGATAACGTTTTAAAATTTCGTGGGAATGTTTTTTATACTATTTTTCATTAAGTGACCCATAGGTTTTGTTGTAGGTTAGATATTTTTTTTATTTAGGCTAGTTTTTATAAAGAAAAAAATTTAAAACATCAAAATTTTCATATTATTATGTATAATTGTAATTTTTTTGCATTTTAATATTTCTCTTAGATTTTGACTCATTTGCAAGAGCACCATAATACTTATGTTGTGTATAAAGAAAATATGATAACTGTATTAGAATTTTTTATACAGTGTTACCCGTTTTAGTAAAAAAAATTGGTAAAATTTTCTTGAAAACAACCAGTTATTCTAAAAGTACAATATTTATTTAAAATTTTTTATGTATTTACATATTTTTTTCTTCCTAAAAACACTCAATTTGTTTCAAAAATTTGTTTTTATAAAAAAATTCGGTTCGAAGGTAGGCAGTCACATTTTTCGAAATAATTAATTTCTCCTCAAAATTTGTCCTGGGGTGTCTCCCCTTCTGCTTTCGTTCTTTTTGTAGCTCTATCTCTCTTTGTATGTGTTAGAGTTATTACATTTCCAGTTACAGCTGCGAGGTTATTACTTGTGGATCATTTTCAGCTTAAGCCTACCTTTCCTCAGTGAACATTTTGCTCAGGTTCATCATAAATTCTAGGGATTACCTTTAAATACTCTCGATTTTTTTCCATTTTGTTTTAAATTCTATAATAGTTTCCTTGGAAGCTACGTTTTCCCCATTACACTGCTCTTTGAGGGTACATTTGTTATTTGATACCATAACAGACATTTATCATAATTTCGTTTGTGTGTATAACTATAATCTATATATTAATAAAAGAGAGTTTAAGTGTGTGTGTTTCTCACCTCTACAGACCAAACTAAGCAACCCAGAAGTATGAAACTTGGCACATTTTTATTTTAGATCCTGATGATGTGCACTACGAAGAGTTTTTTTCGAAATTCGCTTTAGATTTTTTTTAAATTAAATTTTTAAACGATTTTTCCATTTTTTTTTCAACAACTGGGTTTTTAGTTAGTTGTTTTGGCAACAGTCTCGTTTGTTTTGCTTATCCATTTGAAAATATTCCGAACCATTTTTAGATTCAACGCATTTTATCCTTTTACATATTTAAAAAACAGTATGTAATTTAATTATTGTTATAATTTCGACTATATTCTAGGTTACTTCATATTTATTTGTTTATTTTATTAATGCTTAAATTTTTTATATTTAAAATTTTCCTTCAAAATTAAGGCTTAATTTTTCTTTTTTAGATAACCCTTAGATTTAAATTTTTGCGATAATTTCTGTTTTAGTGTTACACAGTTTTATGTTTGTTTATTTCCTGAACTGTAATTTTCTTGCTTATAATTATGTGAAAACGTGACTCAAAAGTCAGTTTTTTCGTCAAAAAATTATTTGTGAAGCTTTTTGTAAACAGAAGCTTGGATAATGAGGTACTTATGTTGTACCATCACCCCACAGCAAAATTGATCACACGCTAACCATACCTTGATACCAAAACAACAAAGATTCTAACATATTTTATATAAAATCGGTCAGATTTTGTGGGAAAATGACGCGATTCGTGAGGTGCCAATAAGCTAAAAAATGATTTGCGAAGTTTCTTGTAAACAGTAGCTTAGATTAAGTGGTACTTAATAGTACTTAGGATACAATCCATCGGTACCCAGCTCATTAATAAGTATAGCGTAAAACTAAGTTATCACCTGAATATTGATACATTTCAGCAGTACTTTTTGCCTACTTCCAACTGCATATCATGACCATTTGGTCAAGAAAATAAGTACTTATGTATTATCGCAGCCTATTGGCGGCATTATATGAAACGAAGCACACTGTTGCCAATTCAGCATGGACGACACATAGGAAATGGCAGTTGCCAACTTGGCGAGTTATTAATAGAGTTGGCAACTAACTATACATAAGTACCAAATCGTCCTATGACATTTCGGTTCTTACATATTATTCCAACCTATTGTCGACCTTACATGAAACTAAGCGCATGGTTGCCACAATTTAGCATGTACAACACATGCAAAATTTTGAACATTGGCATTGGTGTGATAAAATGTAAGTAATAACATGTTTACCCATTGAAAAAAAAAGGATAGTACTTTTCCTGATACTTACATATTAACCGCAGCCAAAGTGGCCCATTTTTCACCAAAATTTGACTGTTTTTTTCCCATATAAAACACATAAGTATCCGTTTTGATATTGTGGTGTAAATTTCGCAGCAGTGATGCCAATACGTAAGTGCATTTTTCCTTTATTGGCAAATTCCATGTTTTTCAATTGTAACAGAAAAGTAGAAAAATAAAACTAAAAGAAAATGACACTCATTTCAAACTGATTGGAATTAACAAATTGTCAATGGTGTGTGTGATTAAAGTTAGAATTTCTATTTACTTATAAATTTCTTGATTTTTTTTCTTCTAAGCTGCTTATGGTAGTTTCATCAAAATCAGACCTTAATTTATCTATTTTACAGTAGCTATTTGGTTTGAATTAATATTGTTGCGTTTTCGGGGGTTCGAAATGATCGAAGCCGAAGAGCGGGATCCAAAACAATTTTATTCTTGGCCAAAACAGTCCTCCACAAATTGTAGAACAGTTCGAGAAAGTCACGTACAATCGATGAAAATACTGATAACACAGATGTAATACACTAACAAAAGCAATAGTAAACACTCAGCACAAAAATAATAACTCAATAAAAGCAATAACACACGCACTATGCAATCGTCTCTCTCTGTCTCAAGCACAGAGAGGTATCACTTGCATGAAAGCTGAGATCTGACTAACTGACTAGCCGGCCCGGGCCCTTTTATACCTTTCGGTCAGAAACCTCTTGCACTTGCCAGAATAATCGAGAAATAGAAAGGTCTAGCAAAATCCGGAACGTACGAGAAAAGCTCAATACAGTAATACATTCAATACAATAGTGTTACAATACCGCGATAGGGTTGCCAGACAGGGTTATTAGGAGCAGGGTTGCCATGGTCGCCAAGCTTATCGCCCACATTTGGCGATATATCGCCAAATTTGGCGCCAAAAATTAAGTCGCCAAATCCGTCGCCAACTTGGCGCTAGCTGCAATATTTGGCGAGTTTACCATTTAAACCAATGTTAAAGCATGGGGGCCGTGCAATGCAGTGGAAATGATATTACAGGTAAACAGGGTTGAAATCACATTAGATACGACAAATTAAACTGTAAAAATGAACACAAATGAGTAGAAACAATTAGAATAAGACTAAATTCGTAACAATATTATAATTTCTACTTTGTGTAAGGTTACTTTTATATTTATTTTTATTTTATGTTATACTGTCCATATATGATATATATATTTCACTTATCATTATAGCTATTTATCATTGTATGTACTCATTCATTTGCTCTTTGCAATAAAATTATAATTTTTAATAGAAGTACTGCAAAAAAGTACTGTCTCAATTAATTTTTGAGCAACACGGTTTATTATTTGTTTCATTCAGTACTGTTGTTTCTGAACAATAAAGTTGCAAATCCTAGCTAGCAGTATAACAAAAAGAGAATATAGTGATAAATTAACTAATGGAAAAACAGTTTATTGCTGAAATAAAACCCTTTTTTCAAGAATTCTTTAACGCAGTACATTTTTTATAAATAAAAGAAGTTACCGATGATTGAAAAATTTGGAAATTTTAACTTTAATAAAAATATTTGCAAACACAAGTTTATTCTAAGCGAAGATCAAAGCTGCTAATTTGGAGAGTTATTTTAAATGTTCACATTGGTGTGATAAAATGCAAGTACCAACATTTCCTTCCATTCCATCCGTATTTTTATCACCATAGCCAAAGTGGCACTTTTTTTCACAAAAATTTGATTGATTTTTTTTCTTTTTCATATAAAACACGTAAGAATCTATTATTTTGATATAGCACATTTTGCAGAGGTCACGCCGATACGTAAGTACCCTTGTCCTCTATTGTCAAATTCCATTGTAACAAAAAAGTAGAAAAATGTAACTGAAAGAAATGGCAATTAAAACTAATTGGGATTAACAGATTGCCAATATTGTACGATTTAAGTTAAATTTTTTTTTACGAACGAGATTTTTTTTACACGTTTTTTTTGTATTATCCATCTAGGGTTGTGCTTGGGCTACAGTTTATCTGATTTTGATATCAAGGTAGTAAGCCCCAAAGTAAGTAAAGCTTGAAATTAAATCATTGCCTGAATATCGGTACACTTTAGCGTTACGTCTTACCTACTTCCAACCTAATAGCGTGACAATTTGGTCTGGAAAAGCTTATTGTTCTTCTTTTGTTTGCTAATTCCATGTTTAATCAGTTGCAAAATAGTACAAAATTATAGCTGACTAGCCATTATCCACCCGCTTCATTGTGTATTTCACGATGTTGTATAAATAAATACTGTTTACATGTTGTTGTTTTTTCTTGTTGAGCTAAAATATGCAAAAAGTTTTCCATTTGCAATTTACGTAAAATTAGCTCATTAAGGTATCCGACTACGTTCGGAACCGTTATTTTAAAAAGCGCATAAATGGATAATCTTTATGATATTTAAAGTCACTTTGATTATAATACATGTATAAAATTATTTTAAGGACATTTTGACAAAAAAAAGTTATTTAAATACAATATTTTGGCAAAAAATTAACTTAGAATAACCTTTTTTTAAAATGTTCTCCTTTTATAAAAAATGTTTCTAAAATAATAATATTTTGCTTATATAAAGTAAAGACTTCTCCAAAGAGTCTGAACTATTTTTTGGAAAAATTCGCATTATTTTCAGAGCTACAACCAATTGAAATAAATATTGGTGTTTTTTTTTTAACTTTCTCCCCTTTGTTGTCGTAAAACATGAATAATCCCACTTCTAAGATATATATTTCAAAAATCCTAATTGAGCCTCTATACAGAGATCTGAGCTTTATACAGGCAAACTATTATTATAATAGAGGCATTTTACACAAAAGGAGAATATTTTGAAAATGGGTCATTTTATGTTCATTTTTTGTAAAAATATTTTTCTTAAAAACATTTTATTGTAATACTATTCTTAAAAAAATTTTATATACATTTTTCTAATCTAAGTAACACTAAATATCATAAATATTATCCATTTATACGTTTTTGCAAAATCACGGTTCTGAACGTAGTCGGATTACCTTAAAAACTTCTTTATCCTTTAATGAGTATAGTTTAATTTTTCAATTCACCCGTGCGAAGAAGGGTATACCAGCTAGTCTGATATAAGAACGTTCCTTACCTTTTCTTGAAGAATTCATCCATCAATCGGGAACTGAGTAGTATGATCCACTAGGAAAAATCTGTTTATGTCTTAGTCAGTTTTTGGTTTCTTTAGGCACGTCATTCAACCCTTAGACTTCACAATTTCGACCTTTGTTCTAAATACATAAAAAAGAGGAATTTTTGAATTGGTTTAGCGACCACAACAAAAAAAAAACATTAAAAAACTGAGAATCCCAGTTATAGAAAGATTATCATATATTACTACTCTATAGCAAATTATCATTTTGAAATGTTTATTCTCAGACTTATAGTAACGAATATTCTGGCGTACCACAAAACGCATTTATACTTTCAAACTAGATTTTAAATTGTGTTTATATTCGCCATATAACGATCCCTATTGTTTACGAAGAAACCTGAAAGGTTCACGAGATATGTTCTTATCTTTTGAAGCTCTTTATTTGAAGTATTATAATAGGCTTTAGAACATATACTTCTAGAACTAAAATTCTAAAGCGAAAGAACAGAGGTGTTAATAGGAATTAGGATGTTATAAGGTGAAAAAAATATTTACAAAAAGAGAGGCCAAATGCGTCATGCAAGTCTAAAATTAGAGTGAATGGAAAATAAAGGCACGTATCGAGGCATTTGGTGATGTCCTTTTAATTTCACTAATTGGTAGTTAGTATAAAACTTTAAAATATTTTGATTAATAATTACATGCCAAGAATTCAAATCAATTTTGGTACTTAAATATTATTGTAACAATCGCCAACGTTCAAGATAACTCGCCAGTTTGACCAACCCAATTTCGCATGTGTCGTATGCACTGAATCGGCAAACATGTGCTTCGTTTCATATAATGTTGCCAGTAGGTTGCGATAATAAAGGGTGTTTTTTTAGAGGAATAGAACTTTAAATTGCAATAAAACAACGATGTATTATTCGATTGACATGATTTTTTTATTCGAAAGATAATCTTGTGGCATTACATTTTAAATATGATTTCTGGCATAGGACTGACACGGCTGGCTCGGATGTAGTCCAATCTGGACGACCAATTTTCGATGATTTTTTCCAACATTTGTGGCCGTATATAGGCAATAACACGGCGAATGTTGTCTTCCAAATGGTCAAGCGTTTGTGGCTTATCCGCATAGACCAATGACTTTACATAGCCCCACAGAAAATAGTCTAGCGGTGTTAAATCTCAAGATCTTGGAGGCCAATTCACAGGTCCAAAACGTGAAATTAGGCGGTCACCAAACGTGTCTTTCAATAAATCGATTGGGGCACCAGCTGTGTGACATGCTGCGCCGTCTTGTTGGAACCACAGCTCCTGGACATCATGATTGTTCAATTCAGGAATGAAAAAGTTAGTAATCATGGCTCTATACCGATCACCATTGACTGTAACGTTGTGGCCTTCATCATTTTTTAAGAAGTACGGACCAATGTTTCCACCAGCCCATAAAGCGCACCAAACAGTCAGTTTTTCTGGATGTAACGGTGTTTCGACATACACTTGTGGATTAACTTCACTCCAAATGCGGCAGTTTTGTTTGTTGACGTAGCCATTCCACCAGAAGTGCGCTTCATCGCTAAACAAAATTCGCTAATGAAAATCGGGAACAACGGCAATCTCGTTTTGGGCCCATTCGACGAATCTACGTCTTGCTTGATGATCGTTTGGCTTCAATTCTTGCACGAGTTGGATTTTGTAAGCACGCAAACCAAGATCCTTCCGCAAAATCTTCCATAAAGTGGATGGACACAGATCCAATTCCTGTGCTCGATGGCGGATGGACTCATTCGGGTCTTCCTCAATGCTACGCTCTACAGTAGCAATAGCTTCTTCTGTACGCACCGTACGGCGTCTCTGGGGATGCGAGTTATCAATTAGAGTAAACGTTGTGCGAAAACGTTCCATGGTTAACCGAATTAACTGCTCTGATGGACGATTTTGTCGACGATAAAATGGACGTAGTGCGCGATACGTATTCCGCACAGAACCATTATTTTCGAAATAAAATTGCACAATTTGAAAGCGTTGTTCAGGCGTAAGTCTATTCATGATGAATTGCCAAACCAAACTGAGAATAAATCACTTGACAGTTTAAATCGGTCGCCATCTTGGAAAATAATGCCAACTTAAACTTCTATACCTGGAAGAAAAACACTCTTTACATAAGTAATTAAATTTTTTATCATTTACCCAATAACTTACGATTGCAATATGTTATGAGATCATTTTAGTCAGCGGCAAAAATTTATGATAGTTGGAATTCTAGATTTTTATACTAACTCGCATTGATCCGTAGATCTTTTTCCTAAAATTTATTATTTGTTATGCGAATAATGGCGGAAGCACTAGTTAACGCAGGAAATTACTTTCTTTAATGAAGAATAGTGAGAAGTCAGAAATATAAGATTAACCTTCGTCACACACAATTTTAAAAATTACATCAGCTAAGTATTTTTAATCAAATCATGAGGAGGTGCCTTGTGAAAAAATTGATGTCAAGTATCTTCTAAAAGGTAATGTTAAATCAAATTCCTTAAAAAATGTTTTTTTTTATTAAAAATATAAAATTTGTATAGGCTAAGTTTAAAAAATAACATGAAATTAAAATGACTACATGTGCCTAATATACAATACATTGAGCTTTACATTAGTTAATGTTTTATCTTTATATATAAAATACTTCTGTGCGTGTGTATGTAACTGAACTCCTCCTAAACGGCAGGACCTATTTTGATGACATTTTTGTGGAGGTTCAAGTAGATTCAAGAATGGTTTAGATTCACAATTCGGTCCAAAATCGCAATTAGTTAAAAAGATATGAATTAAAAACCTTTAAACCCATAACTGTTTTACCCCAGCGTGTTGTTTATTCCGCTAATGCGCGGCAAGAAAAAAAGAAAGAGGGGGAAATTTATGTTGGCCAATTATATGTTGCGTGCCCGAGGGTTGGTAAACCATTGCATTTGTTTATTTATACCCCTCAAGGATTAACCAAAGATATTGTGCATTCAATGACATTACTATAAATTTATTTACTGTGCATTAAAAAAATATACCTGTTATGAAAATAGCTCGAGTTTTTTCTTTTAATTAAAACAAGTTTAAGTTTCTATTCAAAATAGCTTCTACTATATTCATCTTAGTTCATAGTATACACTTACTCACACGCAATCGATAGGTCGAATTGTGGTAACTGTGCATGTGATGACGTCAGGTATTGCAATAACTTTTTTTGTAAAACAAATCCATCAAAATGGTCCAGATTGGTACAACTTATTCAAAAAAAATTAGAAATTTTCGGATTTATAAGACGTGTGTACAGGACAACATCTGTAGGACCCCTAGTACTTTATAAAAATCGTATTTTATTGATTTTTTGAAGATCTTAAGCATGCGGCCCTCAACTTACAATAAAACGTACAATGTGGCCCGTAATATCATACGAGTTTGACACCCCTGCCCTAGATGTTAAAGTAAGGTATTTTTAGAAAGGTTAAAATCTATACAATACGAAAATGTAAAAAGGCTCAAAATTGTTATATTAAAAAGATTTTAGGTTTCCAACACACACACACACAAAATGATTTCCACTCATTAATAGATGGCGCTATTAGCTAATTGAGTACCCATATATACATAGTGCGAATCAAGTTTATAAAGTAGACTTTAGATTATTTATGTACATATTTTATTCAATTATATCCCGTTGGTTAAGCAAATATTTTTTCAATTGAAGTATCAACAGAGCCTGTCCGGTGAAAGAGTAACATCTAAATTGAGAACCCAATTACCCTTACAATATATTGGGAACGAAACATGAAACCCAATTTATACCGGAAAAATTGGATTCATTTGGACAGAATTGAACAATGCTGTCTATATTGCTATTCAATAATAAAACAAAACCAGAGCATAATATGAATATCGGAATTCTTATTTTATTCTTATTTTTTTTTCTTTATTTTTTAAAAGAAATATGGTACTTTTCCAATTCGCCGGCACACATCTCGCCAAGTTAGCATTATTGGCGACAATATACAATATACACATGAAAAGTATTAAGAAATAATAGTTAGCATCAGTTTTTCATCCATTTTTGATGTATAATGAAAAAGATGTTACTGATAAGAAAAGACTAGAATAATTTTGAAAATATGGTTGTGATAGGTTATCACAGTTTTAATATTCCGCTTAATGTCTGTTGTGTCATTGTTGACGACTTTATCACCGCCTCCGGCAAAATAGAAAAGTACCAAAAATATTATACGCTATTTTTAAAACAACTGAATTTTTTTACCCGAAGAGCGTTACTTTTAATTTTTAAAATAGAGTTTTTGTAAAAAGCTGAAGTCGGTGTGACTACGAAAAATCCTCCAAGTAAAATCTCAACCTATTTGCTACATTACGCGAAACAAAGCACATTATTGCCAATTCAGCGGATACTACGCATAGGAAATTGCGTTTGCCAACTTGGCGAGTTATTTATAGAGTTGGCGAATGCTTCAATAAAATACTGTTACTTAGATCCGGTTTCGAGGATTTTATGTAAAACAATCACAAAGAAAATAAACAGTTCTTTAAGAGCGATGTGAATTTATTATCAAAAATCAAATCCTTTAAATACATGATTCAGCAGCAATATTCACAGAGTAAATCTCCGAAGGTCTTCACAAGCACTCAAACACAATTATCAGTGTTTAAAAATGCACGTATGTAAAAGATTATTCACAAGCATAGCCGAGCTAATCGCTAGTCAAAACAATCATCCCTACTCGCTAGTTTAATCCAAACTAACTCACGGCGGCTGGCATTGCTCTATTTATAAAACCGACGGAAACTTCCAGAAAAATCCGCACGCTCCATAAAGCGTGAACTTAGTGGCGAGATCCACTACTTTCTAGAAGAATCCAGAGGGTCCCAAACTCGCCAACATGGTCACCAACTTGGTCCCCAAAAATGATGCCACCTTGGCACTACCGCCAAGATTTCGTCAAGCTCTCATTGAATCGCTATTACAACTCGGCTTTGCTTGTGAAAAGTACAATTTTAATATAAAATAAATATAACATAGAGTAACATAAATGCATTAAACATCCAAATATAAATTATTTACACTATTTACACAAAATACGTAAACAATACTTAAGTACTTATGAGCTGATTAACTGAAATATGTTATTGCATTTTTCATGTAAATATGACGTGCTGGTAACACGTAATTTCAGTTACTTGATTATTACATTTAATGGATTCAGTCCAGTGATGAAAGCAGGATCTTTGGTTAGCACGAATGATATACTTTTTTTTATTTTAGTTTATTTTTTCAAAACGTTAATACAAACATGCAGGAAATTGCGTTGATATTTACTCTGATTTTATCTGTAAAAGAAGTAGCTACTGCTAGAATTCGTTCTTTTTGTAAAGACGAGGAAGACCACCTGTTTTTACATGATAATAAATTCGAAAATTCATCGGGTATCCTCACACTCTCCAGAGGTCCAGGGCTTAAGTCACCAGATATTTGTTCCTTACATGTACATGTTCCGGAAAATCATATACTTGTATTAAGTTTCGAAAACTTATACTTACCACTGCGGTGCAGAGGACTGTTATTAATATCAAGCAGCGTTGCAAGAATTTACCTTTGCCAGTCATTTAGCACCTCCGATGTCTTAACATCTAATACATTTGTAATCCACGATACAAACGTGAGCATATTCATGTCAGAAACAAGAGAGGATTCTTGGATGTCATTTACACTGGTTTTAACTGCATTATCAAAAAAATCTTGTGGTAATTCGACATATCAATGTGCCAATGGATATTGTGCAAACAAAAATCTTGCATGCGATTCTCATAACAATTGTGGAGATTACTCAGATGAGTATGAATTTGGAAGCACATCACCTTGCAGCATGGCGTTAACACCAAAAGAATACAAGTATGGTCTTCTGAGCCTACTTGTGTTCTTACCTGTGGTTGGTTTCACCCTTTTATTTGTATCAGTTTTTTTTTGGGACAGATCTCTCTTCAATCTTCGCAAATAAAATCTTTCACTTTTAAAAACTAATGTATGAGAGCTTCAACGAACTCTTATTTGGCGTTGAAGTTAATTTCACTATCCAATCGATAAGATTTTAATGAGGAAAGTTATGCCATTTATAAGGACGTTTGATACATCAAAGCTAGAGAATTTAAGTACAAAATTAAAATAAATTAACGCCAAAAAGTATGACTTAAACTCCAAATTAATGCACCGGTCAAAATTATTTGCCTTGTGTAAATTTAATATTTTAGCGAAAAATTGAAAAAGGTCCCCAAATACGCCATCAATATTTAATTGGTACTTACGTATTATCGTAACCCATTGGTGACATGATATGAAACGAAGTACATGGTTGCCAATTCAGCACGTACGGCACATAGGATATCTGGGTTAACAAACTTGGCGAGTTATTAATAGATTTGACGCTTGTTGTGATAGTACGAATATAATTACCTTTACTTATAGTAAACTATTGTAATATTTATTGATAAATTTAGAATTCACCTAACACTATCTTTTAACAGTACTTACGTATTAGCGTCACCACAGCTAAATCTGCGTCAAGTAAATCGTGCCTTTTCCCACCAAATTAACATTTTTTAAAATAAAATACGTATGAATCTTTGTTGTGTTGATGTCATGGCGTGATTCGTGAGGTGTAAATTTGGCTACGGTGACGATAATACGTAATTACCATTGGTAATTACGTATCATCGCAAACTATTAGCGACATTATATAAAAAGTACCACATGATTTCCAATGCAGCGCACACGAAACATGCGAAATTGGGGTTACTAACCTGGCAAGCTATCTTGAACGTTGACGGTGGTCTCGATAATATGTAAATACGATATCCTTTTAGCTAATAATTTGTTTGTTTTCTACTGAACTCGAGTAATATGGAATTTCAACTATTTATATTTAATGAGCTATGTATTAAAATGTGTACTTGCATATTATCTAGCCGATCATTTTCACCAAACAAAAACATGGTGTGACAAAACCTTCAAATGGAGTAACTTGGCGAACAAAATAATTAATTATTTATTTATTTCAAAGCCACGAAGAATCGTTGGTCATGAAATGATTAGCTTTTGTCGGCGGGGGCTATTAAAGGTATAATAAATTAACTAGGCTCTAGTGTTGGATCCTATTTTAGTGTACACCTTTATTTATGGGGCAAATTACTGTCACAATAGACAAAAGGGTGCTTACGTATTATCGCAACGATCGCCCACTCATTTAATAACTCGATTTCCCATGTGTCGTACGTGCTGAAGTGGCATCCATGTGCTTCGTTTCATATAATGTCGCAAATAGGTTGCGATAGCAGAAGTCCAATACAGAAAAATGAGATATTGGTGTGATTTTGGGTGTCATCTACTCGAATCTTAAATGACGCAACTTTGTTTACAGCCTTTATTACAAACAAATCAAAATAAATTCTTTTATAGGTGTATATTAGGTTTATGAGTTACTCGTTTTACAGAAAAGAAATCATTTTTATTCAGATTTATCATCTGAATCACAATATTTTTAATATTCTGCATTTGGAATCATTACGGGATATTTTTCTTATGCTGTTTTTTTTTATGCACATAAAGTCTTCAACACTACAGGATGCGTTCACATTATAAACAGCATTCATTTTTCAGTACCAAAAAGAAATTTATAAAAACAATATCTGGTACTTATATAAGTATTAGCGTCACCTCAGCCAAATTTGCGCTACGCGAATTGCGCCATTTTCTACCAAAATCTTGACTAATTATTTTTTTTCCTTCAAATAAAATATATAAGAATATTTTTGTAGTTTTGATATTATGTAGCGATTCTCGCGTAGTGTAAACTTTGCTGCGGTGACGCTAATACGTAAATACCCAATTTATTATTTAAGAATAAATTTATTACATGTAATTATACTGATAATTGTTTACTGTACAAGATTTATGAAAGTTTTTACCAGGTTTTCTGAAGAATCTGATGATTTTAACATGACTTTAATAGTCTCTAAATACGGCTTTTGAATCATTAATATGAATAATTTGTTATTCTCGTGCTTTTTTAGTATTCTTTCGGTTCGGTAGTTCAGTATTTTGATTTTTAGGTTCTGTTTAAGTGTGGTTTATTTCCTCGTTTTTAATGAGTTTAGTTTTTAGGGAGTTTTTTCTCGGAACTCAGGGATAATACCACCGAAAAATTCAAAGATGTCGCCAAATGGCAAAATATGCTGCAAATAGCGAAAAACCATTTCAGAGCATGTTCAAAAAATAATTATTGAAAACAAGTATAAAATTTAAAAAAATTAAGTCAATTCCTACTTTGAATGGATGAATAGAAAGTATTTTGCTAACGATTGAAAATTGGAATAGGATATATATATATATATATATATATATATAGGAAAAAAGAGTAAACTAATAGTAGGAATTGAAAAAAGGAGCATGATCTGTCAGCATTGTTGTAACAATGCACACCCGGTTTGGCTAGTTTGGCTGAAAAACAGGTTTGCGACCCCACCTTTTATCTTTGTTTTAACAGTTAACATTGTTACAACAATAGAGGCGAATCTAAGTTGAAATTGGTGTTTTACTCAATTATTTTTTTATAACAAACCCATGATAATTAATTAAATTAATTTACATTTTTTAATATTTGAAAAAAACTGTATTAACATCAAGTGTCATCTACTACAAGTTTAAAAGAACGTTTTTGAACTTGAATGGATGAATAGAAAGTATTGTATTAGCGATTGAAAATTTGAACAAGATAAATATATAAATAAATTAATATATAGAGAGAGTAAGCTAATATATATATATATATAGTTTTGATTATATATAGTATATATGCCAAGGTATATATATATATATATATATATATATATATATATAGTAGGAATTAAATAATTACTGTAATTATGTATTATCGCAACAATCACCAACTCTATTAATAACTCGTTGAGTTGGCAACCCCGATTTCCTATGTGCTGAATTGTCAACCATGGCATCGTTTCATATAATGTCGCCAATCGGTTGGGATAATATGTAAGCACCATAATTAGGGTCAGGTGGGGGAAAGTGGGCCCATAGGGTAAAGGAGGGTATATTGAAAAACACCTGTTTTCTCCCTTTTTAAATAAATATATTTAATTATTTCTTTTTTAGAGACATATATTGAGATTATAGTAAGTATTTTTATTCATTTTAGTTTCTGAAGTTTTCAACAAATCTGATGTTTATTGAGATTCTTGATATGCTGTTTGAAAATGGTTTATTAGTTTAGGCTGCTGATGAACTTTCTTATAAAATCAATATTAACAGGCAAAAACTATTAATTTTAATTCAGACTTGTAGAGCAATATCTAAGGAACGCATCCACATAAAAAGTTAAGAATAAATTTTTTAATTCTATTTATCATGAGTTGTTTTTTAGGTGGGGTAGTTTGGGGGTATTGTTAGGCTTAGCTACGTGTTCTATAATTGGGACATGTTTTACCTCGACGTTAAATTTAGCAAATGTCTAATGCTCTATATTTTATAATAAAAGGACTAAAACAATTTACTTAGTATTTATTCACTAGGTGGTAACTTTAACACTGAAAAAAACATTTTGCAATCATTATATGTTGGAGTGTTTTCTCCTATGAAAAAAGTTTGGAAGGAGATTTCGAAACATTGCCTTAGAGAGAAAGCAGATTACAAAATATTTCTACATCATCATTTCCATTTCTCTTGAAAAAGTTGCTTGAAAGAATGTAGCCGTAAAGTGCAGTGAATGGATATAAAGGATAAAGAATTTATCCTCTGAACAGAAAGGCCATTCAACACCGTATTCTCATTACAGATAAGGGAAACAACCAAGAACACATAGTACCAGAACAGATTCTTCCACAACTATTATATCTTCTGAAGCTCTGTGTCGCTCAACTCACCTTTAAAATATTTAAAGCCACCAATAATACAAATTCTCTCTTCCAATCCATCTGTAAAAACAATTTTAGCCTTTGAGAAATCAAAGAGAAAGCGAAAAAGAGTACAGAGCAAGACTGGTGAGGCTTTAACTAACTAAAATGTTTTGGAAAGGTTGGCTGCTGAAGAAAGGGACCGTAAGAACAATTCCATCAAGTAAATATAAATAAAGATGTAAAAGATACAGAATGTTTTAAAGTAAATCAAGGATCACATGTGTGTGGGTAGAAAGGTTGAGTACTGGTCAAAAAGTTAATCATCTAAATTCATCGGGCAAGTGATGGAAAATAATAAGTTCTATCACAAAACATATCTGACCAAGTCATCATGGGGGGAGTATTACACTTTTTCTGCTATTGATGCTGAGGGTTGTGTAGAGTTCAGTGATATATGCTGCATACTACGTGAACCTAATTTTGATAGCCATGGTCATTGTTTTTTTAATTAAATAATTTGTAAAAAAAAAAATATTTGCCCATTTGTACCGTTAAATATAATCGAGGCACGTTTAATTCAATGTATTCTTGTTTTAAAAAGAATATCTACATATTTTTATTTAAATATACACCAATTTTAGAACTACCCCTCCCTCTATTTCCCCCACCATGGGGATCAAAACATGCTCTTTCAAATGTGTCACTGTGAGAAAACAATCGAACAAAATTGAATGGCTATGTTTCATGTTTAATCTATATGAATCCGATGTATATAAAATTCATCGGAAGTTTCATTAAAATTAATTTAAGAGTTTGATTTTAGCGTCCTATCTAAAAAAAGCTTGATTTTACACCCCCTTTCTCCCACCTGACCCATTTAAAATAATTTAATTAAAAATTATCTTTTGATTTGGTGATAGTGTTCGACGGTATAATGTGTAAATGTTTGTAACTTTTCTTTACAAATTATTTATCTATTCAAATGTGTTTAGTGTTAGTTTTATGGTTCTTGATGTTCTTGTGTTATGCTCTTTGTAACATGAATTTTATTTCTACAGCGTGCATTTTCTTAAAATAGTTAAGTAAATTTTGCACATTTATTCGCTCCTTCACCAAAGGCATGAAATAAATAAGGATTTTATTAGATTCCAGTCATAATTTCGTGTAAATCTGTTCTTTATTACCAGGGCACAGAGGAGAAAAATGGGTGCTTACGTATTGTCGCAACCATATTGGCAACGTTACATAAAACGAAGCACAAAATTACCTTTTCAGCGCGTGCGACACATGTAAAACCGAGGTTGCCAACTTGGCAAGCTATCTTGAACGTTTACATTGTTGTTGTAGTTCTTGCGTATGATAAAACGAGTCGCTTTCTGTTCCACAGATGTTCACAACGGACCTTGTAATTTGATCCAAATGGTATGTCAAACAGCTGAATGTGGTTAAATTACAAATTTCATATCTAAAGTACTTATTTAATGACCATTTCTGTACGTATCGGTTGCAGCCACCTTTGAAGCCAGGCAAAGAAAGAAATTCGTAAGAAAACATGCCAACTTCTTAAATTGTTAATTGCTAACATTATAAAAACACTTTTTTATCAGAGGAGGTGCAGGAATCCAGCTCAATCTACCTTTCATTGAACTCGAAATTCCCACTGGATAAATAGCATCCAACTTCACTAGTGAATAATTGCAATAAAGGAAGACTTCTCTTTTTATGTGTCACATTTCCCGGATGATGCAACGGAAAGTCTCAGAATTTTCTCAAACTCAAAATCAGTTCTCAATGCCATTTCCAATGGATATACCGATTTGACACAATGCATTAACATTCCCCTCAGGCTGATTAAGAAACCAAGTATACTCCTCTGGATTCCTGTTCTTGCGGTCATTGGGGGTAATGAATGGCTAAGAAAAAAAAAGGCTTGGAACGCCTTCCATTGTCACCTCTGAAAATGCAAACGCGGTCACCAAGAATAAAACTTCTAACCAGCGTTTCATAAAACCAACGACCTCAGAACTGAATTGCCCTAGAAATTTGTCGTCTACAGCGATAAGATTCCATACGAGTTATTTCAAAGGTAGGAAAGGTAGGAAATCTGCATAAATTGTCCACAAACCAAACTAACATTAGACCATATTTTTGACTCTTGCATCTCTTTTTAAACTTGCTGCATCACCATAGGACATCATTTACAGTCCTCAAGCTCCAGACCTATCCTCGCTTGTTATTGGGGCTTTTGGACCATTATAGAATTGCACTAAATCCATAGACAAGACAAGAAGAAGGAGAACATTCGTGTGGAAAATTGAGGTCACAAACATAAATCTGTGTGAAATCCAACTTCACTATACTGCTACGAAATTTGGCACTGAGACATATCGCAATGCGAGTTGAATAAATATAGTAATATAACAATATGGGGAAAAAATATTGTGAATTAAGATACAGGGCATAGGGCAAATAAAAAAAAAGTGTGAAATCGGAAGCGGAAATATACTTTTCAATTTGTGAAAAAGTAGGCAATTAAATTAAGTTTTAGCTATAAATATGAATTAGCATTATTTTTAATATGATCCAATGAATGAAATGAAAAGAAAAATGAAATTTTACAAATAAAAAAGCAATTTTAAATCATTTTCAAGACTAATTCTTGGTTTAATGCAGTCATTTAAACTTTGAATGCTCTTATTTTAAAATGAAGGTTCTTACTTCAAATTTCAAAATTTGAAATAAGATGCCTCAAATAAATATTAGGTACGTTCAAAATGTGTTTTTAACTTATTGTGTAAGTTGTATTCTAGCCATGGAAATAAAACACTTTCTCATCGCCTAGTATTTTTTTAATTTCTTGTAGAGTTTTTAAGACGTAATTTTACACATACGAATGTTTCAAAATTATGTTAGATCTTTGAATCCATGTATTTAAAAAACACTTTTAAGTTGTTAGTCGTAGAGGAATTTTTACTTAACTAGACAAATTTTTGATTTAAACAATCAAATTTATACAGAAAGTTGACTTAAGGTATCCAACTACGTTCGGAACCGTGATTTTAAAAAAGGCGCTTAAATGGATAATTTTCATGATATTTAGTGTCACTTAGATTAGAATACATGTATAAAATTGTTTTACGGACATTTTGACAACAAAAATTATTTAAATACAATATTTAGGCAAAAAAAGTTAACTTAGAATAACCTTTTTTTTTAAAATGTTCTCCTTTTGTGAAAAATGCTTCTATTATAATAATATTTTGCCTGTATATATCTCAGACATCTGTACAGAGGCTCAGCTATGATTTTTGAAAAATTCACATTAATTTCAGAGTTACAACCAATTGAAATAATGATCGGCGTTTTTTTCCTTAAAATTTCTCCCCTCTGTTGTCGTAAAACATGGATAAACCCACTTCTAAGTTATATATTTCAAAAATTCTAGTTGAGCCTCTGTACAGAGGTCTGAGCTACATACAGGCAAAATATTATTATAATAGAGGCATTTTTCACTAAAGGAGAATATTTTGAAAGTTGGAGATTCTATGTTCATTTTTTGTCAAAATATTGTACTTAAATAATTTTTTATTGTAATACTATTCTTAAAACAATTATATATACATTTTCTAACCTAAATGACACTAAATATTATAAATATTATCCATTTATACGCTTTTGCAAAATCACGGTTCCGAACGTAGTCGGATATCTTAATCCCTTTGATGAATCAAAAATGGTCATTTTTGACTTAATTATTTTCCAGATATAATTAAATCCGTTCTAATCACTGTTAATTGTAAAACCACTCTCTGTCCAGGATGCGTTTCTCTTATATTAACAGTATAACTACATTCTGCGAAGCTCAGATATAAATATAAAAAAGAAACTAAATTTTTATATGAATCTAAATTTAAATTACAATACATAGGTTCAATTGTCATCTTAAGCTAAAAATTTTGGTACTTATATGTTATAATGTTGACCAATTTCGTCAAACGAAAAGCCATCTCCACACAATTCAAAAAATGTCAAATCTATCAACGTTTTTATAATTTTGTTTTTGCACGCTGGTTCACCACTGGTTGTATCCCACGACAGTTGGCGACGTCTTTTGATCTGTGAAAATTGAAGTTCTTAAGACTAGAGAGTCCAAGATTTCGAACTTTCTTAAGCGTCCGCTGGTTTGATTTTGACACCGTGATTTAAAGTATTCTAAATAAAATTGTAATTACTAAATAATTGCTGAACTACTGTGCAATAGGGTTTAGTTTCAAGAATTTATATTATTTCACATAAGTATCATATATTATGACACTTTTTATCATATAAAACTGTAACAAAACAAATTATACAATCTTGTAAAATGGTATAAAACAATAAAATCCATATATATTACACTGCTCAAAACAATTGAAAGATATTGTAAGTTCTATATAAAATAAAGATATAAGCGAAATTTTTTTTGCCGAAAATGGAAGAAGAGAATCACAAATGCAAATTTTTCTGATTTTCAAACTATGGAGTATGCTAATTTTGAGTTCGACGTCAAAAACGTCGCTTCAGCGGCAGCGAATGAAATTTGACTTTCAACTGAAATGAAGACAAGTATGATGGCCATTCATTGACTGCTTTGTTTTGATGAGTACGATGTTTCAGCGAAGTCATTTAACCGATTCAGAAGCTTGGAGAGTTGTTGGTAGGTTAGAAGGGGGCCAAACTCAAGCCGAAGTAGCGCAAGCCATTGGAGTGTCACAAAGTGTGATTTCCAGGATCTGGAACTGTTTTTTGGAGACTGAAAGTGCAGGTCGAAGACCAGGACAAGGTCGTAGACGGGCAACAACGCCCAATGAAGATCGTTATTTAGTGTTAACGGCTCGGAAACACCTCAGACCTATTGTAGTCCCTTACGCTGCAGCAATCGGAGATGACTTCATTTTAATGGACGATAACAGCAGGCCACATCGTGCTAACCTCGTGGAGGATTCCCTTTTCGAGGAAGGAGTACAAATAGAATGGCTAGCGTGTTCTCCAGACATGAATCCAATAGAGCACGTTTGGGACGCTCTAGGAAGACGAGTTGCTTATCGCCAACCCCCCCAACTCTCCAAGAACTGGAAAGAGCTCTTCTGGAAGAGAGGGACAAAATACCCCAACTCGTGATTAATAGATTCATTGACTCCATGCCTCAAAGGTGCTCAACGTTGCAGGCCGTCCGTGGAAAGCATACCCCCTACTGAAAATGATTTCCTTTGAAGAAAACACCTTTTCTTATTCTTTTTTTCTCATACGCACAAATTGTGTTTTTTTCCTTTTGTACACAAATGCGCAATAAAATGAATTTTTTTCTGCCAAACATGTGTAATTTATTCTCATATAACCTACTACGTCTGTCGACCATGTATCAATCAGCTAAAAAGTTTCCCAGCCACAAGATCCACCTAAAACCGCAATATCCTTTAATTATTTTGAGCAGTGTATTATAATAAGCAAAATTGCAAGTTTTGTGAGAATGCGAGTTTTTTATTCATTATTTATCGTTTTTATGCAAAATATTTTGTACATACCTCATTGGTAAAGTATACAGTGATATTCAATTTTTAATTTACATTTTGCGTACAAAATGTTCATGCAAGACACACACATTTTTTTAGTCGCAGTTCCATAAAACTCTTTAATTTTGCACATTTTGAGTTTAAGTGTGTAAGATTAACCTGACAAAAAAACTATACAAGTGGTGCTGTCATCGGAATCCAGAGAGAGAGAGAATTTTAGACAATATGGAGAGGAGAGGGCGAGTGGCGGCTACTCTCTCGCTAGTATAGAAACAAAATGGTCTTAACTAAATTTAATGTATAGTGTAGTTAGTTTTAAAAGAGGTGTGTGTGTGTGTGTGTGTGTGTGCGTGTGTGTGTGTGTGTGTGTGTGTGTGTGTGTGTGTGTGTGTGTGTGTGTGTGTGTGTGTGTGTGTGTGTGTGTGTGTGTGTGTGTGTGTGTGTGTGTGTGTGTGTGTGTGTGTGTGTGTGTGTGTGTGTGTGTGTGTGTGTGTGTGTGTGTGTGTGCAACTAATGAAATCCTCAGTTGAAACAAAGAATCTAGTACAACGGGAATATTATTAAGAGAATTTGTATAATTCCTTTAAATTCAGTATTTACTTGATTTTTCAAATTTTTTGCACTTACATAATTTAAATGTAACTGCAAATCAGCAAATGCTAGATAACGAGACGCAATGATTTTAGTCTAACTGACACATTTCCGCTGTGAACCCAATAACATTGCATTCAAGGTTAAATAAGTGTGCGGTAAACACACACTGAGTCCGAAAAAGTGCGTAATTTTCAATCATGATCTTTAGTTGAATATATAAGAAGTGAAAATGCGCTTGAAAGTTAGTTTTCTAAATTAATCTGATAAAAGGCATGAATTAACCACTCTTTTTTTAAGGTATCCGAACACGTTCGAAGTACTTTTTGACAAAATAGCATACTTAAACATTATAAATGCTCTTTTATGACTCAATACCAATAAATACTAATTTTTAACTAAGAACTTTTAAAATAAATTTCCCTAAGTTCACAAAAATCGCCATTATAAATGAAATTTTAGTAAAATTTTCGTAAGACTTCAAAGCAATTAGAGAAAAAGGTAATAAACTTGTATTAGTAAAAGTGTATTATCAAAACAAATAAGATGTATTTATCTAGAAAATGTACCATAATTTTAATGATTTATTAAAAGTTGAAAATTTTAGAGCTGATTGAGTAAACATTATATGAAATGTTACATTCGTTATGAGACCATTATTTAAATAACAAGCCATAACTCAAAAAGTATTCATACAATAAGAAATATTTTAGTTCATTATCTAGAAAATAACATAAATATCAGGTTCAAAAATATTTAAAGAAATAGATTTGTAATATTTTGAGTTATCAGACTCGCCATGATAGATTTTGAATAATTTAAATACCCACTTCTGGTTGGTCACAAAGACCCATTTACGGATTTTCTAACTTTATAAAATTGATTGTAACTTGGCCTCTAGGTAGCGTAGAAACAAAACAAAGTATGTTTTGTAAAAAGCCAAAAGATACCTCTATTCAATAAAATAAAAAACAGAAATATTTGTCTTGACCGAATTTGGTCATTTTCCACTTGTTCGGATACCTTAATTCCTTAATTATTTTACTCAGTTTCATCGATTCTATTTCTGCGAGCTAATGTGATCAAATCTCAAAATCTATACAAATATATAGGAAATTAAGTGAGCTGTATTTTCTGATTTCTTTTACAAGCATTCTCATCATGAAGTCTTGACGAGAAAGGATGGTCTTCTAGAGTACAGAATAGAATAATTCAAAGACATTCATACGGAAATTGCAAGAACAATTCTGCGATATGTACATAATAAGATGTTAAGGTTTGGGCTTAAATTTAGAAACACTTTACACTTTATATTATATAGTTTATATTTAATATGTTACGAGATCGGGGTACGAGGATTTTATGCTTCCAGTCTCAAAGAGCCAAATAGTTTTTAGAAGCGACGAGAATTTATTGTGAAAAAACAATCCTTGAGATACAGGAGACAGCACTAAAATTACCTTCATAAATCCCAGAAGACTTTTACTTCTTCTTCAACGCTCAGACACTATTATGAGAGTCTAAAAACACTAGTACGTAATGTTATAAATGATGCACAAGAAATCTTTTGTCCCCTTCAACAACCGAGGTAATACTGCTTCCGTTTCAGCGAATGGCTGCTATTTATAGCCAGCGCGGCTGCCAAATAGCTCTTTCTCGCAAAATCCGCTTCATAGATCGTAATGTTAATAAATTTCTCCAGTAATTTTCAGAGGAACCCGTAGGATAGCCAAATTGCCAAATTTGATCACCAAAATGATGCCAACTTGGCTAAATCGCCAATATTTCGCCTCCATTGAAGCGCCATTTAACTGCGTTGCTTGGAAATATTACAATTTTATAAAATAAATACAACAGAAAATAATATTGACGTATTAAACATCCAGATATAAGTTATTTACACTATTTTAAGCATTATTTACAAACTTGGTGAAAAACATTTGTCACCAAAAACAGCAGTGTGCTATTCTAGGATTTTACCAAGTATCGTATTTCGGAAAGACGTATATAAAGGTCCGGAGCACTGAAAGCTCTGGGCAAATGAGACAGATATATACGCCGGTGGCAGTTAAGGGGTAAAAATAACTTAAAAGGCAAAATATGCCTAAAATTTGAATTATTCCCATAATTCTAAATGCTGACATTTTTCAAAAATACTCTTAAGATTGATTGATTTATTAACTGATTAACTGTTCAGTCAAGTCGTACTTTGAAGCATTACGGTGAATATTGGCAATGAGACTTGTAATTTTAGGCGCAGTCAAGAGAAGAGCTTACACCACATCTCTGAAATTCTCCACCCCGTTAACGGGAGGGCTCTGAGTCTTGACAACATTTATCATGTAGCAACATGACTAGTCTTCACTATAATGTCCAAGAAAAGTAACCATCGAATATTCTATTCAAATATTATACATATAACACTTTTACAATAATTTTTTACAATTGGTCGACTCGGTATCTTAAAGGTCGTATGCCCCCGCTTCGTGAGCCTAAAATTGCAAGTTCGATCCCTGTTGGTGAGGGCTGCGGTTGCCCAGTGGTCAAGGTATCGGATCATTACAGACATGACTCGAGTTCGAGCCCAGGACCACTAAAGATCCACCGTGAAGGGGAGTGAAGCACGTTAAATCCATCTAGAGCTCGAACGTCCACTCGTTGGTGTGTTGTGGTAGTTAGGAGAGAGGGTGCCAGCTCAGGTGTCGTCCTCGTCACTTGGCCATGGTTCAAAATTACGAAGTCCGTCACCAAAATCCCTCGTGTAGCTGAACAGTGCAACGTTAATAATATTCACTCAGTCAATCAATCCAGGTTGGAGTTGATAGATTTTCTGGATGCGATAATCGTAAGCACGTATGTCATATGATTATATGGCATGTAAAAGATCCCTTGAGTATCAATTTGGCTCTGGTACTCTCAGCAAAATTAAATCGTGGCAACATTCAGCATGCGACGAGAGCTTGAATTAAAATTAATTCATGCATCCAAATTCGGTAGCACGAGCTTCTACTTGATGGCGCCACCATGAAATGGCTCTCACATTTGGGGATTTGCTGTATCTGCAAAACCTTACTTTCCAATATGCAGCCCATTATAAAAATAAAAGAAAAACAATAATAATATTTTTATGAGTAAGTCTGACAGTAGAGAATCAAATTTAATTTATCACAAATGTTTAAATAGATAATAATTATTTAGTGTTTATTTTTGAAATACATGTGTAACTTATGTACGCACAAATTTAATCTTTTATTTTTTTATATTTGTTAAAATCATTTTCAAAAAATATTTCTTCAAAATTGCGTGCGTATTGCATTAATCACAACACCTTCTTCAAACAATGACTATGTTTACTTAAGATAGTTCTTGCACTCGCGATTAAAATACTCGTTTCCTTCTTCAAATATTTGTTTATAAAGTAAATTAACTTAAATTCTTTAATAGTAATAGTTAAGAATTATAACTTATATATCAGTGAGATTAACTTTTAATGCGTGTTTAAAGTGTAATATAATTAAAATAGAATTAAATTCGAAATTATATACAAACTAACATATTACTTCTAATCTTAAATTCATCGAACAACCTAATAAGCATTCTCATTAGCGTAAAAATTAGAAATATTTTTCTTTTTTCAGCGTTAAGAACATCAACAGATGCAATTTCACTTGAAAAGATTTTGTAAAATTTATATATTTTGTACAGTTTTATATTTTAATATAATACCGGGTGTTTCTAAATGAATATCGGAGTTTTAACGCTGTATAGTATTTATAACATATAACTTAAAACTACAATTCATGCATCGAATGAAAGAATAACTGAAATAGTTTTACCTACAAGCTTACAAATGATTAATGTGAGCCCCATTCGTCACACAGCATTCATCAAGTCGATAATCGAGTTCATCCCAAACTTTGTTCGGTGTGTCCGAGGTAATTCTTGCAACAGCTGCTTCAATCTTGTGTCTTATGTCTGGATGGTCAGCTGGTAGTGGCGGTACGTAGACGCAATCCTTAATGAACCTTCCCAGATAAAAATCACATGGCGCCAGATGGGTGAACGTGGAGGCCATGCGGAACAAGCTTTATCCTGAGGCCCTTTGCGGAAAATCCTTTGGTTAAGTACAGTGATGTTCAACCAATCGCGTACCGAGATGCCAGTGAGGTGGCGTACCATAAAACCACTTCTCACCTACGCTTCACCAGTCTGGGACCACGCAGCAAGAACCAATATTAATCTCCTTGAAAGCTCTCAAAATGTAACCTTAAGACAAATTCTCGATGCCCATTGGTATAAGAGAAACGTTGACCTTAGAGCAGCATGTAAAGTTCCTACTATCAGACAAACAATCCGAAAACTATAGCTTCTAATTTCTTTAATAATGTAGATGGGCATGAAAACCCATCTATACAAGATATTCCCTCATACTTCTCTCATTTTTCGGTTAGAAGACCAAGAGATGTCTTTTGGTCAACCCTGATTTAAATTAATTTCTATTCAAATTCTTTTTTCAATCATTTTTTCTTCCCTTCCCTATGATCCAACTTTGTTGAATGGCAGAACCACTCTGATTGGCTCTCCACTTTCACAAAACTACTTGTACCCTATTAGCCGAATTCTTGGCTCGGCCAATAGGAACGCTCCCTCTCACTTTCCAGATCTGACATCTGTTTTATGTTAATTTTCCCGCACTTTCTGATCTTCGGTTCCTTGCTGCACCCTGATTGGCCAGTTTAACTCCGCCTACTTTTCTGACTTCTCGATGAAAATTTTTGAGCTCTTAAGGAGCTTTTATGTTTGTATTTTAATGTAATTTTTCAGTAATTTCTCCATTATTTTTACATAAAAAGTACCTTTTTAAATTTTTATTATCTTTTTAAAATGGGCAATGGTAACATTTTACAGTCACCTTCATTCCAGGATAGGAGGTTAGAGTCCGGAAGGACTATGTACTTCGAAAAGCATCACAACGATGTATGTCTTGCTGCCAAAGGAAATTATTCGGTTCCCTTTCTTTCAATTCAGAAAATAGCCATACTTGTAGAGCATTAAGAAAAGCAGAATCAGTTACAGTTGGTTCTCCGAAAACGAAAGGCCCATACACTTTTCGCCTAGATATGGCACAAAAAACATTCGATTTAGGTGTGTCTCGTAGTGATTCTAGCACCTCGTGAGGATTTTCTAACTTCCAGATGCGCGCATGATGAGCATTCACATGTCCACTGAGGTGTCCATCGGAACGCTTGTTGCGCAATAATAGCAGATTCTGTCTTTGCAAACTGGGGAACACAAACCGCTTTCTATTCACTAGTTGCCATTTTTCTAATAGCGCGCTGGTCGGCGGGGAAGGGGAAAAAATTAATATACGTTTCGCGCGTATGCGCACGCGTGCCAGCAAACAAAACTGCTTCAGTTGGTCTTTCATTCGATGTATGAGTTATACTAATAAGTTAAATGTAATTAGTACTATAAAGCATTAAAACTCCAATCATCATTTATAAACACCCTCTACTTAGAAAAAAATTCTGTAATTTTTAATTTTCCGTTTAAATATATTAAATTCTTCAGAAATTAAATATTATTTTATGGTTAAAATATCTCATATATACGAGGTAGGGTTCAAAAGTTCCCGGACTGAGCCTATAACGTGTAAAATTTTTGCATTAGAGCGACTACGATAACATTTCTATGTTACTGCATTCTTCCCCTTTTCTTAAAAAAGTTTGTCCCATCTCACGGGGTAGATGGCTCACCACGGTGTCGTATTTTGTTGGTGGATGCATTTAATCGTCGACGATTGAAAGAAGCGTTTATTGAGCTGATCGTGAATTTTGGTTCGTTTAGGGGGAAAAGTGCCACGGGGACTTTCAAAGTTTTGATGCATGTATAAGGCTCTGATACATTAGCGCGAATGCAAGCTTTTGAGTGGCATCGACGCTTCAGAGAAGGCTGGGAAAGTGTCAAAGGCGACAAACGCTCTGGACGTCCGCAGACATCCCGCACCACTGAAAACATCGAGAAGGTTTCTACGGTGATACGTTAGAACAGGTTTCAAACAATAGCATAATCATTTGCGATATCCTCAACCACACGTCAACAGATACTGACTAAGGATCTTAATATGCATTGGGTGTATCAACATATCGTTCCTCGCATGTTTAAAGAAAACTACTCTGCTGGTGATGTTAAAGGTGTGCATCGCATGCTGAATTCAAGAATATGGCTAAAAATGGATTCCGAAAATGTTTCGATGACCTTTACAAGCAATGGCAAATGTTTGTTGTTGCTCAAGGGTCTTATTTCGAAGGAGGATGTGTTTCAGTTGTTTAATTGGTAATATTTTTGAAGCTATAGATTCAGCCCGTGAAATTTTGAATTATACTACGTAGATCTGTGGTGTGAATTACTATACATATAATATTTTGTATAAAAATGAATTGTGAATTACTCCTGTGAACAACGAAATCATGGCAATAGTAATAAAATTCTATACAATTTCTAACTAATACATTATGGATTGCATGAAAAATAGTCTGCCTTTTTTTTTCTTTGAAATGCAGGGAAAGTCATAAATAAAAAGCTAACAGTTTTTCAAATATAATTACTTCGTATATTCGAATAAATAGTTTTTAAGGTTTTTTTTACTAAATTAGTATATTTTTACCACTATTTATAGCCTGTGCTCATGTGGGGAATTGAGAGTTTAGTCATTGGTAGTAATATAGTGTTGCCATACACGACATTCTCTGTCGAAAGTATATTGTGACCGAAAGATCTTGTAGGACCAAACAGAAAGTTTTGGTAATAGTGGGGACCAGATGTATCCTTGGTGAAAAATCTGATCACAAAATGTCGTGAAAGTCACTAAAGGGCAGTTGGAAAGCTAAAATCTTATTATTTTTTTTGACAACTTGAGATTTTTTTCAGTTTCAAATTGTATAGATTTTAACCTTTGTAAAAATACCTTACTCTTTAACCTCTAGGGTATTTAGAAGCCCTTAAAACCTATTTTTAAATAATCGTTGAAATTGGGTCACGCCAATGGCGAAAAATGTAAACAAAGTACTTCGTTTTTGCTTAAAAGTTGAACATCTTACATATACCAAAACATGTATCCTTTATTGTAAATTTAATCTTTTATTTTTCTATTTCTAGCCGATTAGAAGTCTCACTGTATACATTAAAATCAATTTATCTCAAAATGTAAATTTTGATGTTCGATGTACCTTTTCTGAGAAACCACTGTTCACAGGTAAGTCGATTTTTTATGATATATTTATAATAATGGCTAATATACACTGAAACGAGCGTTTTGTAAGAAACTCAAAAATTTATTTTTTACAAGTTTTTTTATGTGAAAAATGGGTCAAATTTCACTATGTTTGATAAAATATTTTATGAATTATAAAAAAAATTCAAAATTTGCGAAAAGTTCATTACAGTATAATGAGAAAGGTGTACTTAAATTGTATGAAAAATATAAAATATGTACATATAACAGATCTTGAGAAAAGGTACATCGAAAACAGCCAATTTAACATTGTCGGTATAGAAGTTTCCTACTCCCCCTTAATGATATCAGGACTCGAACACACGCTTTACAGAAGAAATGTCAACCATGAGTTTGATACCACGCCCACTCAGCTACTGGTGATGGGATACTTCAACAAGATGACATTAGATTTAGCGGTAATACTTTTTTTTGGAGCACTGCCGCGTAAACACGCGATTCGGGGGTTTGCCAGTCCTGCAGGAACCACGTTTGAACTTTCGGATGCATTATTCGGTTTTTGAAATCTGAGGAAGTTATTTGACAACAAAGCATACCAATCGGAATGCACCGTAAAAGTTTGAACATCCTGTACGAAGTAATAAGAACCAATGATCCTACAATTTGAAACCTCATATGACACAACATTTCATTGGGAGAGACGTGTACACCAGTGAGTTTTGATTGGGTTTGCCATAAACCCCAAAAGCCTCAATAACTTTCTGTTATTAAAAAGAACTACCTCCCTCTGGTGTGGTGGTTCTCACCAAAAGGACCAACTTCCTGTCAGGGAACTCATGACTTCCCAAAGGTCACATAGTTTTGCGTAAGAATGTACCGAAGACAGGACAATACTGACGCTTCAGTTCGAAGGCAAGTCAATATTTGACCTCCCTTTTGTCTATGCGACCAAGAAGTGATTGTCGTAGTTCCCACGCCAATCTGGTTTTAAAGTTTACCGAAAGAAAGGTAACAAGGACCAATGGTGATCCTGGCTACGTCTTAACAGAAATAATTTTACATGATGTGTCTTTTTTTTTTAATGCGTGACATATTCGACCTAAAAAGAGATACGCAAAGGAGAAACCCACTCACTTCAAGACAAACTCCTAGACTCTCACGCACTGACTCTCAGACTCGCTTCCATATTTTCTTGTAAGCTCTTGCTCCTACAAAGACCTCTCAAGGCTCCAAGATAACGAGCATCACAATGTGTCTTGCGCAGACTTCACGCCAATGATATAGCCTGTAGCATCCTCCAACCACCACGACACACCGGAGGGTTGAAGAAATTGTGTTTTAAATCAACAGGAAACATATAAAAGTAATTGGTTGATTTTATGGCGGGAAAAAGCTAAAACTTAAAATGGGCAAGGAAAAAACATGAAAAATTCGTTAATAGAAAATGAAGATCATCACTTAATTATTAAGTATTTATCAATTTCTTTTGCATCCTTCAGACATAAATTTAAGTTGTCTCGGATAAACTACTATAAGCGAAGAAACTTTAAAACTAAGTTTTGGTGACGCTGCTACTACCTTGAGAAACATGTTATTTCAAAAAATCTGAAAATAATAATTTCCTTCATTAATTGGAATTTATAAATCGAGGTATCTGTTTTATTTTGCCAAAATTGACGGCTAAATTTTCCTTCAAGATTAGATTCAATCATTAAGATAAACCAGTAATATAAAAAAATTTTAGTCAATTCCTACTTTGAATGGATGAATAGAACATATTTTATTAACGATTGAAAAAAAATTGGAAAAAATATATCTTTATATATATAAAAATTCTTCTGTGCGTGTGTATGTGACAAAACTCCTTCTAAACGACTAGACCGATTTTGATGAAATTTTTTGTGGGGGTTCAAGTGGATTCGAGAATGATTTAGATTCACAATTTGGTCCGATATCGCAATTAGTTAAAAGGAAATTAATTAAAAACATTCAACTCAATATTTCCCTGTATTGTTGAAACAACGTTACTGTTATAAAAACGAGGTAAGTTGGCGTCGAAAATCGATTTTCAGCCAAACTGGGTCTTTATTGTTACAAAAATGCAGAAAAATCATGCTTTTCAGCGTTTTTAATTAACATCTTTTCAAATAATCTTTATATATGTAATTCTTCTATGCGTGTGTATGTGACTGACTCCTCCTAAACGTCAGGACCAATTTTGATGACATTTTTTTTGTGGGTTCAAGTGGATTCGAGAATGATTTAGATTCCCAATTCGTTCCAATATCACAATTAGTTAAAAAGATATTACCGTAAAATCCGGCGTATAACGCGCACACCCATACTTTCAAGCTGATTTTTTTAATTTTTAGGTATATTCGCCGTGTAACACGCACCTCTTTTTTCACGAAATAACAAGTGTGCGTGAACACACACAAAGCTAATATGTCTTTAAACCATATATTCTAGGTATTATTCCAGGTTTTTGAAAAAAAAAGTATTCGATCTATGTAGACTAATTTTTCTTATTCTCATCGCTTTTTTTTTATTTTTGAAACCATCATTTTTCACACCCGGTGTATAACGTGCACCCGTACATTTCGATCTTTTTTCTGTGTTAAAAGTTTGCGTTATACTCCGGATTTTACGGTAGTTGTTTATAAATTATTATTTTACAATATTATGTTTATTTCCTCATTCAGGAGATGTCTTGATTGAAAAGGAAGTTTTTCCATGATGCAGTTCCAAGAATCCACCTGTTCTGAATAGTACATGAAGATCAATAAAGGGTTGCATTCTAGCTAGGCACACTGCTTGGCGACAAAATTTTTCGCACCAACTAAAATCGTAACCCCCCGATTTTTCTTCGTTTTCGTCCATGCTGTCATTTTTAGAAACACGGGATTTTGGAGCCATTTGGCGAAAAAAATGGCGCCAAAAACAACAGTGTGCCCAGCTAGGATTTTACCTTATAAAGTTTTCCAGAGGCAATTAAAATAGTTGACAAATATTGAATACTTTCTAGCAGATAAATGTATAAGAAATCCAAAAGTGATGATAGTTATTGATGTTTTAAAGGTGCAAAGAATTGAAATCATCGTATAGATGAATGTTGTAGAATATTGATCTGTGGTAAAAGAAAAGATGAGATTTTACTGAGGAGCTAGCTTAACAGTTAAGTTCAACGCCTTGCACAGTTCAAATACAGAAGCTGACTGTACCACTGGTATCGGTTTGTGCGGCTTTCGAAAAACAGTTGTTCTGATGAGATGTGGGTTGTAAGTGGCTGGAAGATCCAACCCTGGCAAATCTTCCTCACAGAGAATGATCCTACGACAGGGGCAGTAGTCGTTTGATCTACACCTATGTGTCGAGTTCGAGACAAGACTTTTGTTCCTGGCAGCGGTCTCATATATCTTACCGGGGGTGAGAGAGTGAACGATAGGAATGCGTTCATCTACAGTTGGCACAGGTTGTGGATCAAGGGTAGAGTCAGGTACGACTCCAGCAAATGATTGAATCGGGGAGCAATGTTCGAAAAACGCTCCAGTGCCAATTCAAAAATCAAAATCTCCAGAAAGGACGGGAGATCATTTTTCAAAATCAATGTCAAAGCACAATGAAGGAGGTATAAAAATACATTGAAGATCATAGGGATGATCATTTCAAAAATAGTTGGCTGAATATCACAAATTCCTTAGAAGGGAACAGTAAGAAAAGCACTTAATAAAGCGTCGAAAATATATCGTTTGAAGCAATAAATGATTTAAATGTGAAGTTGCTATAATACTTTATATTCTTTGTTGAATTGCGAATGATAGTTGTGTTTCTAGACATTGTTATGTGCGTCGAATACCTTGTCAACAATGTAAATAGTTCAAAAGAAATTCGCTATTTTAAAACAACAGTGGAAAAACTATTATCGTTGTTGTTTTGAGATATCCCGTGGTTAAAAGTATAATAAAGACCTTAAATAAAAAAAATTAAATTAAAAATTTTAAAAATGATTTAATTGTAAAAAAAATTATTTTCAATTTCTGAATTAAATTGTGAAACATGAACTTGCAAGATATCAGTTTTAAAATGAATTTATCTTGTTTCTTGTTATCTTGTTGTTTAAGAATGTAATAAATAAAATTATAGTTGCATTTGTTTATAGACATGTCCAATCAAGGATATGTAAATTTCTCAGTTCTGCATCAAATTTGAAAGGCATTATTTATATGTGGTTTGGACAGATTTATTTTTCGCTGGTTAAGGAAACATTGTTTTTATGTCGTTATTTTTTCGAAATTAAATACAAAGAATTGATATCTATCTGTCTATATATATATATATATATATATATATATATATATATATATATATATATATATATATATATATATATATATATATCTTTATATATAAAAATCTTCTGTGCGTGTGTTTGTCACTAAACTCCTCCTAAACGGCTGGACCGATTCCGATGAAATTTTTTGTGTGGGTTCAAGTAAATTCGAGAATGGTTTAGATTCACAATTCGGTCCGATATCACAATTAGTTAAAAAGATATTAATTAAAAACATTCAAAAAATACAACTCAACATTCATCTGCATTGTTGTAACAAAGCTATTGTTATAAACAAGTAATATAAAAAAAATTAAATAAATTCCTACTTAGATCAACCAAGAAAAAATTTATTTTAGCTACTTTTTATTAAGTAGTTGCAATTAATATAAATATGTACATACATATGACAGAATCAGAACATTAAGTGGTGATTAATTTTTATTAATTATCATTAAAGTATTCTTTTCTCATCCAAAACAATCGTGTATATAAAATTTCCTTTCAACTGAATGCTTTAACACGTGAGAAAAAAACCTTTTCAAATTTTGACATAAGTCGCCAAAAGGGTCGCTAAGTTGCCAACGTGGCTGTATTTGTAATTTTTTAAATAATTAGTTTTAATCAATTAATTTTTATTAATTATAATTAAATTATAGTATTGTCATCCAAAATAATCATGTACATTACATTTCAGCTCAATTCATTTAAAATGTATTTTATTAACGATTGAAAATTCCACCAAGGTAAATAAATAAATAAACAAAAAAACAAATAAAATATGTATAGAGATCGTGAACTAATAGTAGGAATTGAAAAAGACGTAAGTTGGCATCGAAAATTGATTTTCAGCCAAACTGGCCAAACCCGGTCTTTATTGTTACGAAAATGCAGACGATTCACGATTTTTAGCGTTTTTAACTGATATATTTTCAAATAATCTTTATATATGTAATTCTTCTGTGCGTGTGTATGTAATTGAACTCCTCCTAAACGGCTGGACCGATTTTGATGAAAGTTTTTGTCTGTTCCAGTGGACTCGAGAATGGTTTAGATTTATAATTCGGTTTAGAAATGTTTATTTAATTAATTTATTTATAAATTCTTGATCTTGGAATGTTTTACATTCGATCCAGCAGACTGCGCTACGATCGCAGTATCGAATATTCAAAAATCTTTTATTATAATTCAAGTTGGTCCCGACAGTTGGTGCTGTGATCATTTCAGGAAAATATCTTGTCACTTCGTGTTACTATTTTGTTGAAGTAAATCGTGTTTTAATTAAATTATTACATTCAGATGTAATTAGTGTTTGAAATTTTACTCAATTTTACTCAAATTTTTTTTTAAAATAAGTTATTACCAAATTCTGAACCCTAATGCAGATTCAAAGTGTGTGAATGGCTGAAATGTAGCACTTAACAAAAGTATAAAAAGAATAGAAAACAAAAATTAATAAAAGAGTTACGAAAAACCATAACTTTAGAGACACTATATATATATATATATATATATATATATATATATATATATATATATATATATATATTTCAGTAAATGATACATAAGATGAAAAAAAAAGGTATGCTAATATAAAGTTTTTCCAGCAATTGATTAGTTTTTTTTGTAAAGAATTATGTTATGAAATATAGTTATAATTCTTTTACTCATGTTGTAAATACTGCACACACATTTGTAGCTGAAAATTATTATAAATGATTGAAATTAACTTACCGTAAAATCTGGCATATTACGCGCACTGACGTATAACACATACCAATATTTTCAAGCTGCATTTTTGAATAGAAAAACTTCTTTAGCCGCGTTGGGCACTTTTGGGTAGGGTTAAATGTTATGAGTTCGCGTTACCGACATGCTGATGACTGGCGCTCTCACAGTGTGCTGTGCGCCTTAGAAACTTTTTGGATGGGCGAAATCTTGTGCGTTCGCGTCACCGACATGCTTATAGCAGTATATCTGTAGATATACAACTGACGTATAGTGCTGTGTATATCTTATAAGTGAAATTTGAATGGATTTAGTGAAAAGTTCAATATGTATATACTGTGCATTGTTGCAACAGTGTTTTTGTTTGCTTATTATTTTAATCGTTTAATTGAAGAATCATTATGCAGTACAATAGTAAGTACTAAATAAATGTACTAATAATTTTAAGATAAAGAATAAATAACAGAAAACTATTTTAAATACTCGTATTTATATTTTGGAGTTTGAAAATTTTATATTATTTAAAATTATTTTAAATCTTCGTATTTATTCTGGCGTTTTAAAATTTTGTATTATTTATTTTCTAATGTTTAACCTCTAATCCAGATTAGTATTTCATAGTGGCTTAGACGTTTTCTTACTACCGTGGTAAAACAGACTTCTAGTTGTTGGATCATATTTTTATCGTGGATTTTGAAATTAAAAATTTTATAAAATCTAATAATACTTCAAGATTAATGTGTTGTTTAAAATATGGTTATTAATGCAAATTTATAGTTTATTACAGTATAACATTAAAATTTTTAGTTTAAAATAATAAAAACAGCTCCGACTTTAATTTCATTAAATAATTCCGAATTTCAACTTTTTTGTAGTTATAAAAGACACGAAGCTCCAGCAGCAGGCGGATCTATTTATCACAATACTTAAGATACTTCTCAGTTCACATATGGACATACATACTAAATTCACTAGAAGCATTGGTGTTAATGCTTCTGATATAGGCGAAATATGCGTTGCTCATTGCGATTCCGAGAATGGACAATACATATTAATGGTTGCCGTTTATATTTCGCCTGGAAAATCTATGAGACAGATACAACAATTTTTATTCGAAAATTTGATGATTTATACGAAAGAATGCTCTGAAATACTCGACAATAGAGTTGGCAAAAAATCTGATAACGTACCGATGATTTTAAGAGGAGACTTCAATATTAACTTTGCAAATGATAAAAATCTACCACTAATTGAATTTCTAAATGAAACACTTAATTTAAATATGTCCAATGACCAAAAACTCAGTACTACAAAATATAAAAAGACCATCGATGCGGTTTTTTACGCGATACTTATATAAATTTGAATCAAACATTTTCCTTTCTTACTTTAGTTACCATAAGCCTATTGTATCTTTTTTAGAACAAAATTATGTAATTAAAAGTACAAAAAGTAGAAGTATTGTGTTGAAATTAATGATGACACTGAGATACAAACAATTAAAATAATGTTAAAAATCAAGTACGTTGAAATTTAAGTAAATACAAATACTATCCATAAATAATATGATTGCATATTAATTGTTTTGTCATGATCTTGTACAGCCCGTAATATATTTTAATAATAAAAAATCATATAAACATGCATATAATTGTTGCTCGGAATGTCAATAGATGTGAAAACCAGATTGATGTTGATTATTTTAATTCAAACATTATGAAATTTCAAATTTTAAAACTAAAAGTTCTAAGTTTTCACTTCTATCGGCAGTCTCAATAACAGCCATTTTTTTTAAATTTTAAATTTTTTCACCGTATAACGCGCACCCCCTATTTTACGAAGGAACCTAAAATATACGGTTGCAATTCTTGCATGTTTTGAAGTCATTTATTCGAGGTACTACCCCAAGCTTGTGAAAAAAAAAGTATAATTCTAGAATTACAGCCCTTCAAATTCATAGAATATCATTTTTTAAATGAACAATATTTCGATATGCATAGAAGTTTAATTTTTTTATGTTTTTCTTTTTTATTTTTAAAGCTATCATTTTTTATATCCTGGGTATAACGCGCACCTCCAAATTTCGATGTAGTTTTCTGTGTTAATACTGCGCATTATACGCCGGATTTTACGGTAATTAAAAACCCTAAAATGCATAATTGTTTTACCCCTTGTGCTGTTTATTCTGCTAATGCGCCGCAAGAGAAAAAAAAAAAAAAGAGGGGAAAATTTTTCAATACTTTCGTCATTTTTAAAATTGCAATCTAATTTTTTATCAAAATCAGAGAAAAAATAATTACAGTATCGGAAAGATTATTCATTTCTCCACGATAGGGCATATATCTTTATATACCTTGTATATAATTTTTCTCTGCGCGTGTATGTGACTGAACTCCTCCTAAGCGGCTGGACCGATTTGGATGATATTTTTTGTGTGGGTTCAAGTGAATTCGAGAATGATTTAGATTTACAATTCGGTCCGATATCACAATTAGTTAAAAATGCGCTAAAATTATGTAAGGGCGCATGCTTGTTCATACAAAAAATCATGGGCAATATTCTTGAGGCCACTATTTTGAGCGACAAACTTCAAGGTGAAGTTCTACTTATACCACAGATCCAATTGATTCTTTCAGACTCACCTACCCATTCAAATGTTGGCAATTTCCATTTCACTTGGTATTTTCTATGGCCATTAATAAGTCACAAGGTCAAACAATGACAATTTGTGGCTTAGATTTAGAAAACCCTTGCTTTTCACAAGGCCAATTATATGATGCATGTCCGAGGTTTGGCAAACCATCGTATTTGTTTCTTTATACCCCTCAAGGATTAATCAAAAACATTGTACATTCAACGGCATTACGATAAAAATTTTCGTGCATTAAAAAAATATACCTGTTATGAAAATAGCTCGAGTTTTATCTTTTTTACCCTTTAATCAAAACAAGTTTAAGTTTCTATTCTGAATAGCTTCTATATTCAGCTTAGTTCACAGTAAATACATGCTCACACGCAATCGATAGGTCGAATCGGGGTAACTGTATATGTGATGATGTCAGATATTGTAATATCTTTCTTTATAAAAAATTTCATCAAAACGCTAAAGATTGTTACAACTTATTCAAAAAAGTTTGTAGTTTTCGGATTTAAGAGACGTGTGTACAGGGCAACGTCTGTCGGGACCGCTAATATATATATATATATATATATATATATATATATATATATATATATATATATATATATATATATATATATATATATATATATATATATATATATATATATATATATATATATACTGTGGGGGGGGGTAAATAAATATAAATCTATTGAGAGAGTGAACTAATAGTAGGAATTTAAAAAAGAGCACGGTTTGTCTGCATTGTTGTTTTTGTGTGCAATGTGCAAACCCGGTTTGGCTAGTTTGGCAGGAAAACAGGTTTTCGACGCCAACTTTTGTCATTGTTTTAACAGTTACATTGTTACAACAATAGAGATGAATGTAAGTTGGCGTCAAAAACTAGTAATTAATTTGATTAAATTGAATTAATAGAATAATATTTGAAAAACTGTATTTACATCAATTGTCATCCAGTACAAGTTTTAAAAAAATTTATTTGAACTTGAATGGTTGAATAGAAATTTTTTTATTAATGATTGAAAATTTGAACAAGATAAATAAATATATATAGAGAGAGTGAGCTAATAGTAGGAACTGAAAAAAAGGTAATGTTTTTAGATAGTACTTGCGTTCTATCACAACAATGCCACCGCTCGAGATAACTCGCCAAGTTGGCAACCCGATTTCGTATGTGTCGTACAGGATGAATTGGCAACCATGTGCTTTGTTTCATACAATGTCGCTAATACGGTTCGATAATAGGTTTAAGTACCAAAATAATTTACACAACATTTTTAGTTTTTAAAATTAATACTAATAAAAGGTATTTATTGGTTATGGTGAATATGGGATGACGATACTTTTTCAAGCTGTCCCCAATATGAGAATTAGATACTGAAAGAAAGATACCCGATAGGGTAAACTTTTGTACATGTATATTGACATGACCGGATTTGGCGGGCTTCCAAAGTGTTCAGCTATATTTTACATATTGAGCTATAACCGATAACTAATGTAAAAATGAATTAAAATAGAATATGCAGAAAAAGGATTTTGCATTTTTCGTTCTTTCTGAATAAGCGTACAACTTCGAAAATCCATTAAACTACTTCTAATATTTTTCTCTGATAAATATACAGTCTTTAAGAAAATAAAATTGATAGCTTTCCAAGTTTTTATACTGCACAATCGAATCAAATTTACACTGCATTATTTTAAGCAGCATTATTTGCTGACGGATTATATCATTAACTTTTAGGGGAAAAAATTCAGTAGCTATTATTGATGGAAATTAAACAAGAATTAGCAAAACTTTTATTACTTTTAAAGAATATTTTTTTAAAAAAAAAAAGGTATTCTCATGTGAAGTATACTTAATGATGTAATAAATTTTGGTATTAAGTCGAGAGAAATGTAGCTCTTAAACAATGTAAAAAAAAAATCTGAAAATGATTTGGAAAATTATCTTAGCTAAAAATATTCCTTATTTCAAACACCATTGGAAGATAACAATAAGAATAGTTATAGTAGTAGTTATAATAGTTATTCTTATAAGTAATGCACAGTCCAGACTTGTATCACATAGCTATCACCATAAATATTACTATCAGTATATAAAATTGTACCCTTTAGTATTCAAATGTATATTAAAGATACTCGAAATATCTCAAACAATAAACTACACCCTTAATAACGAAAATGGATTCCGGTTTTTGACCACAAGTTTTTAGTACGCACTAAACTCAAAAGTACCATGAAAAATGTTGCAGAATTACAGACATTGTTACATATTAGGGATGTTGTCTCGATGCATTGATTTTTATGGGAAAATCGATACAAGTATTGATAAATGCAAACCACAAAGCGATTTTAAGATTTATCAAAACTCACAAAAACTATAATTATAAACTAACGAGTCGAGAGCTGAGATTTCAACTAGAATTATTTTTAAAACTTCCTGTTGAAATAATCCAAATGGAGATTTGATTCTATAAATCAAAACACCCTAAAATGAAATTGATTTGGTAGCTACAACCATCTCTTTCCGACTCAGATTTTTGCCAATGTTATATATAAATGTAACATTTGAAATATTTAAATACTTTCTAAAAATTATTCATTAAGAGGAAATTATTCAAAAAAAAATTCCACAGCAGACACAAAAAAAACAGCATTTTAAAATATAAAGCAATTTATGTTGTCTGATCCATTCAGGGGTTTCTCTTTTTTTAGTTAAATTTGAGATTTGGGAATACCCGGGTGATCTTTTCTCTACCTCATTAAATTTTTCTGTCACTAGATGACGCTCCTCGGGATGTCCCAGGGATATTTCTCTATTTTTGATCATTTATCTAGCGTAACTTAATTTTGAAGTTTTCTTCTTTCCCTTAGATTTTATTTAGTTTTCAAAAATTAACTTTCATCAATGATTTACTTTACAAAATTGGTTGCTAGTAAATTAATGAAGGTTAGACGCCACTTTGTTAATCTCTTAAGTGCCGCCAGTGTATATATTCTTCTCGCTCAACTGATGCGTTGTGTGCCCCGGACGTATATATCCGTCCTTCCAAAATACGAGTCGTTTCCTTGCGCTATAAGTAAAAGTATTCCGAAGGCTTTGGAATGCAACTAAAATGACCTTGACAGTGTTTGCGGAAGATTCACTTGTTTCAGAGAAGGTATTACTTATTTATGCCTTTTCTAACCCCCCATAAACACCGCATACGCACGCATACATGAAAAACGGTGACACTGAGGAGCGATTCGCGTAACTTTTTATCGGCAGTTAAGGGGTTAAATATACTTCCTGGTCGCGGTAGCTGAATGTTCATGGCCACCAACATATGGGCGGCCTTTCACGTGTTCGAGTCCTGGTGGCAATAAAGACCAAACGCGTGTAGACAAGCTGGTGCACATTAGATCTGTCCAGGCTCATTTTTGTGTGGTGTGAAAATTTAGAGGGATAGGCTCCAGCTCAGATGCTGTCCTCGTCACTCGGTTGAGATTCAATTGCCAATAGCCCACACGTTGCGTTAGATTGTGATTTTTAAAAAAATATATCAGTCAAGTATGGCTCTTCGGCAATAAAAACCAGCCATTTTATGATGAATCATTTAATTTTTTTAGCTACAGATTTTGGCCGTAGTCATGGCCGTGAACTCGTTGATGCAACCATGTACAAGGCTGAGGAACGTTAAATCTGCATATTATTTCTTCTTGTTGACATCCTGTGGAAATTTGGAGGTTGATAGTCCTAGTATATCCTTTAAAATGTCATGATAGAAAATTCATCAGTTTCATCTTATCCTAATTATTGCTAACCTTATCTTTTTCCTATCACTTTCTGTTTCGATCTCAAAACTAAATTGTAACAATTGTTTACATGATAAAAATAGTGAATAGAATTTAATAACCGTTAGGTGGTAATTTTCCAAATATCAATAAAACTAGCCAATGTATCATAATTCATTAAAACATTTTTCATAATCAAATGTTAGATACTCATTGAGACCTTTGCTGAGGAAAAATAACTATTTCGTTGGTTAATTAAAACTAACTTTTGTTGATTCTTACACATAATATTTTTCCTTTCTAGCTTGGGTTGGAGTTCTTGTGTATTGAAGAACCTACATGGACCATTAACAGAGAGAGAATTAAGGTAAGTTGTACAAAAAAAATAATATTATATGACTTATTTCAGGGAAAAAATGTAAATTTCAGGATATTCCAGATTGGTTCTTCATCTGAGCTGAGAAACAAGCCAAATAAATTCAGAACCTATTCTGTAAATTTAGAGGCAAATTCTTAAGTAAGCGTCAATTTACAAAGTATAATCCCCAGAGAAAGTGATTAGATTAACTATGACGGCAGAAAGCTTTAAAATAACTAACGAAAGTTAATCTTTAATTATAGTTCACTAATTGACTCCTTTGATGGCGCCATTGTATTCTGAAGTGAAAAGGAAACTGACGAATACATGTAATTAATATAGATAGAAAACCGAGAGTAAATTAGAACTTGAATAGATCAAAAAGCGTCTGTGTGTGTGTGCTTGAATTATATCATTGAACTTAATATTAATATAGCTTTTAAATATTATGTTTCGCGAAAGTAGTGAAACAACAAATTGTATTGCTACTAATTTGCGCAGGACGGAGAAAATAACCGATGACTCTAATTTATTGATTAATAAAATATTTATTAACCCTTTCGTGGGCACAAAGCTAAAATACACTTTTCTGTGGAAAAAGTACATGATAAATGTAATGTTCTCATCCTCCATAAAGATTATTTAGTCACAAAAAAAATATCTGATCAGGGTTTTTTTCCCTTGGTGGTGGCTAGACATTATAGCCACAGCGCACTTAAGACATTTAACTTACTTTTCAGGACAGAAATAATGGATCCTATTACAATAAACTTTTTATGAAAAATTGACATTTATGCTATTAACTATTTCAATAACAATTAAATACAAAGTACAAGTGTAGTAAAATAATTGTACAATATATCCCTTTAAGACCCGAATTATTTTTATCTTCAAATATTAAATTCTTCTGGTTATTAATTCTACTTCTGGTTATTATTCCCAATGACATTAGGAAAAATAATAAAAAAATTCCTGCACCTCTCTTGGAACATAGACGGGACCCGCACGATCGTGCGGGTTGGGCGTTATCTGTGAAACAGGTCACCTATGAAATTTTACGAGTTATACATGTTTAGCTCTAAGTTGATAAAAGAAACAATCTTAGTTCAACTAATATTGCTACAAATAAGGTAATTATTGATGTATAATTAACTGTTTTATTAATTCATTATTCATTTAATGTAAAAATCTTTTGTTTTGTTTTTGACAAATATAAATAACCATTGCATTTTTCACAACATGTTTTCAAACTGTTTTCGTACTTTTCAAATCTGCACTTGGGAGGCCTTGAAATATCATCGACACATCAAAAATGGCTATACATGTCGAGCCTTTTATTCAGGAATTCCCAGGATAAAAGCCATGACGTATACCAGGTGGATTATAACGCTTCAATCTTTTTGCGAGTGGAATTACAACACTGTTATCTTCATCATCAGTTAAAACACTTTTATTAGTAGGCGGAGAGGCTGATAACGCTTCAACTATCTCTAAATTAAATTTTAAGCGATCCATTGAGATCTTTAGAGGAACTTAATTTGATATTGGATCTTGTTTGCACAAAAACCTAGGATTTGCAACATCTTAATCAATGTAATGAATGTGTTCAAGAGACTTTTATAATAAAGAATGATCCAAAATTGTCTTTCCATTTCAAATATTCTCATGTGTTTCTTCATCGCTCTCATCTGAACTTGATTCTCCTTCCAGTATACCTGATTCATATGTATTGTTCGCAGCATTGTCATTATCCGAGAGATCACTAAGTTCTGATTTAAGCTCAATATGATTTATTCATTAATTGAAAAATTTCTTTTGTGAGACACCTGAAAAAGTTCTGGTTAAAAATTAGCACAGTATTCCATGAAAAGTAGTAAAATGAATCAGAAAACTATATTATATTATATATATATATATATATATATATATATATATATATATATATATTTAAACCACACAGCACTAACTTCTACTGGAAAACACAGATCTTTTTTTTTCGGGGGAGATATGGATGCAAATATCTGTGAAGAGGATAAAAATACCTTACTCCTCAACAAACATATGAAAAAGAAAATGAATTGTAAAAAAGAGAGTGAGAAAGAGAAAAAAGGGACTCATCCATTGCGAACTCCAAGAAAATTTGGTATTAATTATATAACTATATGTTGCATTTTTATATCGGCTTTCATCAAAATTATTGAGAAAGAAAAAGAAATTTCGCTGCTGCAGTGACTCAAGCAACGCCCAACCCGCACGACCGAGCGAGTAACGAAATCCTATAAGCCACATTAACGAGTCCTATAAACCAGATAAATAGAGTATAATTAATATTTTTTTCTATTTTACTATTATTTAAACATTTATACAAGAATTTGTATCCAAGCAATTAGAAATATATTAATAATTACCTTTTTACGACAGATAAAAAGAAGATGTGTTTTCGTTGTATTTGAAAACAAAGCTAGATTTGCCTGCTGAAAGTAAAAAATGGAGCCCAACCATCGTAAGACTACACTTTCTGCAAACCAGCTCAATCGTTAGATTCGCTATTTTCTTACATACGGCTATTTCAGAAGCAAAAACGTAAAAGAATCGTGCGGGTTGGGTCTTGAAGGGATAGAATGCTGACTAAAATGTACAGTGAAATTGGTACATATCCACATTTTATATTTTATTTAATTTTAGTATAAAATTTTGAAATAATTAAATATTTTTGAGGATTTAAATTAGTGATTTCGCAAATTTGATGAGCTATTTACTGTGGAATATTTCAAAGCAAGTAGGACTATTTGCTTGAAGGTACTGTGGTGCGTTGCAGGATCGACACAGCTATCGAGAGCGATGAACGTCTTTTCTGGTATTGCAAAGACAACATCTCCTGTACAGATCACCTTTTTCGCAAAAGAAGAACATTTTGGAAAAAAGATTATTCTAAGTTAATTTTTTGCCGAAATATTATATTTAAATAAATTTTTTTGTCAAAATGTCCTTAAAACAATTTTATGCATGTATTCTAATCTGAGTGACACTAAATATCATGAAAATTATCCATTTATACGCTTTTTTAAAATCACGGTTCCGAACGTAGTCGGATACCTTAACTCTTTATAAGCACACGACGTAAGTAATGAATGGTAAAGATTCCTTACCGAACTTTTCTGAAATACACTCTGTCGCAAAAAAATATATGCACCCAGAAGAAATTGAGCTACATTCACGAAATTTGGTATGCATGTAGTGTATATGAAAATAAACAAATGATTAAAAATTCAGAACAAAATATCATTTTATTAAGCGGTTACAGCTTGCAAAAGGTTAAAAATCAGTAAGTATTAAAGCCACCTCTGGCAGCTATACAAGCCGAAATTCGGCGTGGCATCGATTCAATTAGATCACTTATGACCCCCGGTGGAAGATCCTGCCATAGTCTTTGCATCTGCGCAGTTAATTCTCCTGTATCTCGGGACGGCTGCAGTTGCCTTCCCAGCGCGTCCAGATATGCTCTATTGGCGAAAGATCTGGTGACCTGGCAGGCCATGGTAGGACGTCATATCCTTGAAGACATTGTTGGGAGAGTCGCGCAGTATGTGGACGAGCATTATCCTGTTGATAAATGGAACCTGGGCGACTTGATAGCATGGGTAGCACAATCGGCGTTAAAATATCGTCCACGTATCTGCGAGCTGTCAAAGTGCCTTGAAGGACCACTAAAGATGATCGTGTGTCCCAAGAAATTGCTCCCCACACTGTCACACCTTGTGCAATTGCTGTATGCCGCTCGACAATAAATGCCGGATCGGACCGCTGGCCGGTGCGCCTCCAGACACGTGTGCGGTGGTCATCATCACTGAGACTGAATCGGGATTCATCACTGAAGATGACACGTCTCCAGTCTGTCACACTCCAAGTTGCCCGAGGTCGGCAAAAATCCAGTCGACACTGCCTATGATGTGGGGTCAGTGGTAAGCGTCTTAGCGGACGTCGGCTCCTCAAGCCAACTTCGGTCAGTCGTCTCCTTATGGTTTCTCTTGATGACACTGGATGTCTGGAAGGAGGTAAGTGGCGTTGAATCGATGCTAGCGACGTTGTTGGTGCCGAAGTGGCCACTCTTCTGATTGCACGATCCTCGCGATCATTTGTGTTCCTGGGACGTCCTGACCCTCCGCGACGGTACACTCTACCTTCTGTGATCCACTGTTGCCAACACCGAGCAACTACCATATCGCTCCGACAGAGGTGGCGGCCGATACGTCTATTCGACCAACCTGCTTCTCTGAGGCCTATTATACGGCCCCTATCAAAGTCCGTCAGCTGCTCGTACTGCCGCCGGTTACGTCTTAGAGGCATCCTAAGTCTCAATATCGTCTATCAAAGTCATCAGATTCGTTTGGATAGCCGTACGGCGCTCGTACTCATGCTTTTAAACTCTCCCAGTTGCGCAACTAATATGCGCATAGCACACTTAGCCTTGTCTCATTGGCTTCGAAATTTTAATCATTTGCATATCTCTTACCAGACTACATTCTTGCCGAGTTTCGTGATTGTAGCTTGATTTCTTCTGGGTGCATATATTTTTTTGCGACAGAGTGTATTTGAGTTTTACTTGATATTTCACAAATTGATTTAGTAGCGTTGAAACGATTGCTGAACATGTTCAACAGTCACTTCACTCCCTCCAGGTCTGCTACTTCTAGGGAGCTCCTTAACTCTGACGGTTTCTATAAACATTTCATACCATCTCTGTAATGAGTTTGCTTTGTTGAACGCTGTAATGATGTCGTTTGCTTTCGTACCGGGTGGTTATAATTGAAGTTACACTATTCAAAGGCCTGTAGAACCCGTTCTGCATATCGAATTTTGAGGAAACTTCGAATATATGCTATATGAACCATGGGGAAAAGGTTTCTTCAATAAAAAAATAGTTCAAATTTTGACCACTAGGAGGAAATGTGGTACCCAAAGAAGAACAAAAAATATGTTAAAACCGTTAAAATGTATTCAGTTACAGAATATGCTCAATATGTGCTGCATTGACATCAATAACGTGTCGAAAGCGCATTATAGTGGTTTCAATAGTAGAGCGAAGCAACTTACGAGGGATTTCAGCGACATGGCGTATATTGCTACCTTTCAAAACAGGTAACGTTCTAATTCCTCTTCTAGAGACACGTTCATTTAGAAATCCCCACGAACAAAAATCCCAGGGATTTAAGTCGGGTGAGCGAGAATGCCATGCATCCGGAAAATATCTGCACACTCACAATTATCACTAAATTTAGCACTAAGCAGTGCTTTGACTTGGCGTCTAATGTAAGGAGTATCTCTATCTTGCATAAAGATAGTGGTTTGCAAACGCTGTCGTTCCTGCAGAGCAGGAATGATTAACGATGACAAATGCGCACTGAAGGATTCTCTGGCTATGACTGCAAGTTTATACAGAGGTTTAACGGATTTGAATAAGGAATATTCGCTAAAAACCGCCTGGTAGTCAAAATTTGTACTTTTTATTGCAGAAATCTTTTCCCCATGGTCCATATAGCATATATTCCAAGTTTCCTCAAAATCCGATAAGCAGAACGGGTTCTACAGGTCTCTGAATAGTGCAACTTTAATTATAACCACCCGGTACTAATGTCGAGGTTTACAGGGAGCATTCATGGGTGATTTTGTTTCGTGAAACCAAAGCACACATAGGGGTTTTTCTTGAATCGACGTCATTTCGGCAAGAAAAATGATGGTTTCATTACAAATATTGCCCTTTATAACTCTTGAAAAGCATTCGCACTATTTACCGCACACAAAAACTGCTAAAATTGACCTATCCAATGATTTCAAAATTATGCTGTTATATTAAACGGTTATTTTGCACAATAAATTTTTATAATCCGGGCAGTACTTTGGGCTCAACACTTGATTACAAGTAATAAAATGTTTTAAACGTAAACCGCTAAAGGCAAAAACACGAAATAATAATGACACTGCCATAACAGTTGCCTGTAATAAAATGTAACGCAAACACTCCCATTTGTAAAGAGTTTTTGTACAAATAAATTCACATGCGGCAAGTTTTATTTTCCGACGCTGTTTTGTGGGGATCAGAAGCGACAATTTGGAGGCGGGATTTCCTCGATCGATTCCCTGTATCGTATAACATCACATCTTCAGATTCAGCAATGGGAGTATCCTCATACAAAAGATGTGTGGAATATCACTTGATATGTTTGAGGCGTCATTATTCTTCTCCTTTTGACAAATAACGGTTGAGCCGTTTCTTTGTTTTGGAGTAGATTTAGGGGATTTTTTCCCTCTCTAAGTTATTGCTGAGGATTGTTGGTGTCGTAACATTGACCAGTGGAAATGAAGCATTACTTTCTTGGAATGATTTGAAAGTACACTCAAATCTGTTATTGTGCGGGGAGAAGGAACCATAGAAAAGATAACGCAGTAAAAAAAAGAATAGCCTGAAACTTCATAAAATTCTGTCGACTCTTGATAATTCGTAGTTGGAGGGACCATGGAAAACTTCAAATTATCAAGAGTTCGAATTAACAAGAGAGTAGAAAAAAACTTCGAAAATACACGAGGAGAAATTTTTACTGACACATTTAAGTTTGAATTTTTTTTTTACATAAAATTTAGAATCTAAAATTAACAAAAGACGTATTTACAGTTTCACACTCAGCTACAGGGTCTACTTAACAGTGTCGACTTTGGGTAGACTCATCTCGCCTAATCAGTTCGACCACTTTTTCTATCACTCCTCTCATTTCACTTTTCACTCCGTCTTTCTTAACCTTCTTTACGTCCCTCCAAATCTTTTACAATCCTCATTAGAAATAAAATCGTTTAGCACCCATTTCCCTCAGACACTATCCCCAACACTATTGATTCGTCAAGTCACGATCCAGTCCGGCCCATGCCTTATTTGGCGCTAAATGCTATTAGTACCACAGATGATCCATAAATCATCATGAAAAATACACATCCTTAGACACACATAATCATCCTTGGAAAAATACACACAGTCCTACACATCTCTTCTTCACCATAGCGGACAATGCTTTTCTGAATACATGTGTAGCAAGGCCACATGTTCAGCAAAAGATACGGTCGACTAACAGCAAGTGCTGCCGGTATATCATCCACTTGAAGAAGGAAAACAATAAAAGAGTGTCTTTTCGCCTGGGGAACCGGAAACATTAAGAAGGGGTTGCAGACAGATGGTCATCAAAGAGGCTACGTTACAGGAGAGACACTCAGAGACAATACAACACAAAATTTGTAAGCTCCAACCTCATTTCTGCAGGACTGTACGTGATAGTGAGGGTTCTAATTGTAGAGAGTTTTATAAGATGACTTCGAATTATCACGTGTTGTAGTCCGGGCAGCCATAGATTTTACTTCGAAATATTGGGTGTACCAAAACTTATTGTTTTAGTTCGAAAGATCAAGTTTTTTTTTTCTTAGGGGCTGAGCATATAGTTCGAATTAACGAGAAGTTCGTATTATCGAAGGTTTGAATTAGCGAGAGTCGACTGTATATCATTTTCCACACATTTTTCGAAAAGATTATGCGGTAAATGAGGACAGTATAAAAGTGTCCTAAACGTGTAAATCAAAACCTTATGATGTAGCAAAAAATTGGTTCTCTAAACAAGGAAAAATTAAATGTATTTTCACTTTAATATGAGATATACGAATATTTCATAATGCGCATTCAAAAATATTTCTTCAAAATCAAGAGGACCCTGATTTCCTTGTGAAGAACTGCTTCTCAAAATCACTTTCATCGTTTTAAAATGCTGCCTCTCATTTGTTAACATTTTTTGTGATCTAATATATTCAATGATCAGTTTTTGTGACGACAGTTTATTGGTAAGGGGCTTTTTTATATGAGTCAAGGTAATCAGCCATGCAAGATCAAAGCTCATTCTGGAATTCAAATGCCCTTACAGGATTAGTAATGATTGTAAGAAAATACCTTTGCAACAGCATGTCTACACAAAAAGTATATGAATTATATCATCTTTATTTTCACTATGATTAACTTTTTTATGAAAAGTATAAAAAATACGCAAAAAAATCTGAAAAAAAGGAAGGCTTAAAAACAAGTTTGAGTGTAGTGTTAGAAGTATCAGAGAGCTGACTGAGTACCCAATCAAAGGTATTGTTAAGTTTAGGAGTTGTCAGCAAGGGGATTTAAAAAACGAAATATATTAATGGAGATGTAACTACAAACTTATTTACAGTGAAAACATGAGCAATATTTTATTTGCTAAGAAAATTAGATTTTTCAGTGGACGTCAATTCCTTGAATTAGTTCATCCTCATAGTTCTTTATGCTCAAGGTGAAATGAATTGCGTGTTTTCTTCGGAACTCCAACAGCTGACTTACAAGATGACCAAAATCTTGAGTCTTGAAGTAAGATATCTCAAATATGATTTTCATATCTTAGAGGGGTTTTTTTTTGTTATTTTGGGAACGAGTAAGAAAGATTATCACCCTTATAGTCAGTAAAATCTCTCATTAATTTTGCAACAAAGTATACCGTTTCAATACGTGCACAACAAGAAAAATGTAGGTCTGCTCTGGTAGACTAGTACCACATTGCCAAGCTAAGTGCAAACACACACACACACAAGTAATATAAAAAAAATTAAAAGCCAATTCCTACTTAGATCAACAAAGAAAAATTTTATTTTACCTACTTTTTATTAAATAGTTACAATTAATATAACTATGTATATACATATGACTGAATCACAACATTAAGTGGTAACTAATTTTTATTACCGTAAAATCTGGCGTATAATGCAAACCTCCGTATAACACGCACCTATACTTTCAGAATGCAGTTTTTGCAAGCTTTTTATTAACTTGCAGAGTAAAATGTTCGGGTGGAATCTTGCAACGCAATTCTGAAAATGATGCCTTCAACCGACTGAGCTGAAAATTTGTATACACGTTTATATATATAGTTTGGATGACAATGCATGTTTTGATTATTTATATTCCAATATCGCAATCAGTTAAAAAGATATTAATTAAAAACTTTTACCCCTGTTAGCTTTTAATTCCGCTGATCAGCTTATCGGATTGAACTTAAAGAAGATCCTATTTTTCGACCTTTTTACAAAACCATCCGATTCTTTCTGTCAATTGATTGATTGATTGAATATTTACGTCGCACTGTTCAGCTGCAAGAGGGCTTTTGGCGACTGACCACGTAATTTTGAACTATGGTCAAGTGACGTGAACGACACCTGAGCTGGCACCCCTTTCTCCTAACTACCACACCACACCAACGGGAGGACGTTTCATCTCTCGACAGATTTAACGTGCATCGCTGCCCTACATGGCGGGTCTTTAGTGGTACTGGGCTCGAACTCGTGACAAGGCAAGCCACGATCCGATACCTATACCACTCGGCTACCGCGGCCACTTATTTCTGTCAAACTGAGACATAAAACAATTACATAATCGGAAATATTTTATTAATCTTTCTTTATAAATCTTTTAAAAAATAATGATAATTTCTATTTTTACGATTTTTTCTAAAATAACACAAAATCGATGCGTTTTCATGAAAATGATTTCTAAATCGTTCGGTAAGAATTTTTTTTTTTTTCGTGTTAATGAATCGATATTCGGCACTAAGAAAGTTCTAGCGTTTCTCTTTTAGAATCAGTCATTTAAAAAAATAAAATGACGGAAACTTTTTTTTTACGATTTTTAAAAAAATATTCAAATTTTTAATGAAACATTTTAAAACTTCGTTATTTTTAAAGATATTCGCACGAAGCTTTTTTTTTTCGTTTGTTGAAGAGTATTATCCAAAATCTGCACAAGGATTGAAAAAAGTGGTTTACAATTTCGGAGTTAAAAATTTTATTCTGTTTTTCGTTTTTAATATAGTATTATAGTAAAAGCAAAAAGAAACAAAAATAAATTAATTTTAATATTTTGATTAATTTTGCTTTGTCTATTTTTGTTTTGGTTTTACAGTGTGTTTACCACCCCACCCCCCTTTATCCACTTGTTGTGGCCCGAGTTTAATATCTGTCATGTGTACGTGGCCAGGCGGGAAAAAAGATTAAGTACCCCTGAGCTAGCCTGCTCAATATTAACAGGCAAACGACCTTACAACAATGATGCGTTGAATGAGACGAACAGACTGAGAAACTTGTCCAGTGATAACTAAAATGTAAAAAATAAATTAAAAGTAAAAAAAACTTTTTTATAAACAAGCTTTTATTTAAATGCTTTAAAAAGAATAAAATAAACTTTTCTTTTAAAAGTTTTTTTTGCTGTCACCTTATAACGTCATTACACAATTTATGATATAAAAGCTTAACGCGAGATTTACCTGTGTAAATAAACAAGCAAAATAAATAACTTGATATGATTGATTTTAATTTTTAAAAATTTGAATACGCGTACTTAAATCTCGTGACAAGCTTTTATAACATAAATTGTGTAATGACGTTATAAGGTGATAGCAAAAAAAGTTTCAAAAGAAAAGTTTATTTTATTCTTTTCAGAGCATTTAAATAAAAGCTTGTTTTTAAAAAAGTTTTTTTTATTTTTAATTTATTAATTTTTAGGTGTATTCGCCGTATAACGTGCAACCCCTTTTTTATGAAGAAAACTGAAATGTATGTATGCAATGATCTTATGTTTTGAAGGTATTTATTCGAGGTATTATTCCAAGCTTTATAATAAAAAATAGTATATTTCTAGAACTACAACCCTTTAAGTTCATAAGAAAAATGCCATTTCTTTTAAATAAGCAGTAGTTTTATTTATGTAGAAGTCTAATTTTTCCTATGCCCTTTTTTTATATTTTTAAAGCTCTCACTTTTATACCCGGCGTATAAGGCGCACCCGTAAATTTCGAACTTATTTTTTAAGTTCAAAGTGCACGCTATACGCCGGAATTTACGGTAATTATCATTCAAGTATCGTATTGTCATTCAAAACAATCGTGTATATGAAATTTCAGTTCAAATGAATGCTTTAAAACGTGAGAAGAAAATCTTTTAAAATTTTGATCCAAGTCACTAAAAATGAAACCAAAGAAGCAGTATCTGTAATTCTTTAAATAATTAGTTTCATTCAATCAATAATTAATTATAATTAAATTATCGTATTTTTACTCAAAACAATAGCATATAGAAAATTTCTTCTGAAATGAGCGCTTTAAAATGTGAGAAAAAAACCTTTTCAAGTTTTGACACAAGTTGCCAAAAGGGTCGCTAAGTCGCCAAAAATGGTACCAACGTGGCTGTATTTGTAATTCATTGAACAATTTGTTTTAATCAATTAATTGTTATTAATTATAATTAAATTACTGTATTGTCAACCAAATAATCGCGTATATAAAATTTCAGCTCAAATGAGCTCTTTAAAATGTATTTTATTAACGACTGAAAATTCCACCAAGATAAATAAATAAATAAATAGAGAGTGTGAGCTATAATAGTGCAGGAATTGAAAAAGACATTCCATAACATTTAACGTAAAAGACCAGATTTAAGAGTAAAACCTATAGTCAGTTTTTATCTCTCAGCATTTTAAATTAAATTTTTCAAAAATTCTGGAAGAGATATTACGCATGAATAAAACATATGTCAAACTTAAGAATTTTTTTGTAATGATTTCATGTCATTCTTAGTCCTACAATATTTTATGACAATAGAACAGTCAGAAATATTTTAATTTAAAACAATAAATCATTCGTTCATATATAAATACATTTAATTACCATTCATTATTCATTTTCAAGCTTCTTTTCAATAAATGATGCATTCTAATCCCCCTTAATTATCAGATTCAATTTTTTTAATATTCCAGTACACAAATTTTCTAATTTTCTAACAATTAATTTTTGAAAAAGAGTCGATTGTAGAACTCATTTTTATTTGAAAAATTAAATGTTTTTAGTTTTATATTAAAAACTCTTTTTATGGCAGAAAAATTTAATGAAAGAAACTGCATTTTTTTTTTATTTTGGATTAAAAAAGATACTTTAAGATATTTAATTAAATAAATATTTGACTTAGGAAAGTAAAAATAATCAATTGATTAGCAGTTATGCAACTCTTAAAAATAATTGCTTCACTTCATTTCTTTCTTACTGTTTAGTGATTTATTTTAATGTATATTATTTTTCTAATAAAACAATACTACTAAAAATCCAAAATGAAAAAGGAATAAAAATATATTAAGATTCATTTGTTCATTTCCTGTGATATAAAGAATGGATAATTCGAGACATATAAGAAATATATTTTATTGTTAAGGAAATTTCCTTTTAATTTAAAATTGCATTAGGTTCTGTTTTGAAATAATGTTCTATTGTTTTTTTAAACCTACAAAATCACGATAAAATTCTTTTCAGGGTTTTGTTCTCTTAAGATAATGGTATTTCGGTTTTTCTTTATGGTTAGAAATGAAAATGTGCTTGCAACATAAGAGAGAGGAGAGAGAGAGTTTATCAATATTTTTTTTCTTCTAAGAATCTTTTACTGTTTCAAGAATTTCAATTATGATCTTGCTCGCTATAATATTTTTTATTAAAGGAATTCCGGATAAAGGAAAATCACATGCTTTAATTTATATTTTAACTCAGCATTTAGAAGTCTATGTTGAAATTATGGTACATTTTTTGGTGTATTATCTTCGAAAGCTGAACCATTATTATTTATATTTTTCTTATTATTCACAATAAAACGTTTACTGTATTTAATGCAAGTAGTATTAAAATAGAAATTTCAATAAAGTAAACATTTCTTAAGGAATTTCTGGCTCTTTATTCATTACAAAAATTTCTAAGAAGGCCGTATCATTTTATTTCCGTTAAAGTTTAATTTAACCCCTTACGTGCCGCCGGTGTATACATCCGCCTATCCGAAGTTTCTTTTTCGACTATTCTTTTTCATTGCGCTGGTATCAGCAAAACTATTCCGAAGGCTTTTGAATGCAATAAAATGAACTTTGTAGTGTTTGCGAAGGATTTACTTATTTCAGCGAAATATTTGCTTTTCACGCCGTTCACAAGGCCGTAACCACTACGCTACCCTCACGCATACCAAAAATAACGGTTTCTTTTTCGTCGTGAGAATTGCTTCACTTTCTATTTTTGAATAAATAAAAATTCATAAAACTAAATTTTTTACGTTTAATTTCAGTAATATATATATATATATATATATAATGCACAGTTTATTATATTCTGTTTTACTGAAGCATTTTTTAAAACAATTTTGTTCTAACCCTTTTGCGGGCAGTGGCTAATAGGTCTAGTCACATATTAAAAAAAAATTCTCTAAGCGGGTGATGGATACTTAGTCTATCTACTACATGCGTTAATTGAAGTGAAAACACATAAAAATCAATGCAGATGGTAGGATACCTTTTATTTGCATTTCATATCCTCTGATGGGTAGTTGGAAACAGTTTTTCTCGGTGTAAATCTATAAATTGTCTTTTGATTACTATAAATAAATTTCTGATCTTTGAAAAAATGTCGACATGTCTTAAGTATACTTTTCTCTCATCTGAAGGAATTAAGCAATTGTGCAATTTAAAAAAAAGGCTTTATTCAGGTTTTTGGAAAGCTTTTATATGTGGATAGAGGCTCTATCCACTGTCCACGTAGAACAGAAAAATGATCTAGAAATTTTAGCTTTTCTCCATGCTTAGAATCATGAGAGAATGTTGGGGGTCAGAAATATAAACAAACTTAGTTTAAAATATGTAGTACAAGATTCTCGGGTTCGAAAATCTTTCATTACAGCTTTTCTGGGTGGAGAAAACATTTGCATATTATAAATTTCCACAGTAAATAGTTCATCAAATGTGTGAGATAACTAATTTAAATTCTCAAAAATATTACTTTTATTCCAACTTTTTATACTAAAATTAAATAAAATATAAAATGTCGATATATACCAATTTCAATGTATATTCTAAGTATTCTCTGTGTTATACAATTATTCTATTATTATTTAATTACACTTATGCTCTGTATTTAATTGTTATTGAAATAGTTATTACAAAAATGTTAATTTTTCCTAAAATATTTATTGTAATATGATCCATCATTTCTGTCCTGAAAAGTAAGTTAAATGTCTTAAGTGCGGAGTGCAGCGTTTCTCAAACTGTGGGGCGCGAGCATATTGGAAAGTCGAAAACAAAAGATTATTTTATAAACTTATTAAATGATTGAAAGTAAACAGACAAAATATTTTGACATAGTAAAAAAAACTAAAATACACATTTACACGGATAAAATACACTTATAAATGTATCAGTACTGTACAATGTATTTTATAATTAATTTAACAATACTAAGTTAAGAAGTTTGAAAATCACCATTGACTCTAAGGGTTTGTTTCAACAGTTATCTTGATAATTTGTACGGTTTATAATTGTTCCCTTAACTGCCGATTAAAAGTTACGCAATTTGCTTCCCAATGCCGCCGTTTCTCACTTAGACCTACGTATATGATGATTTTGGGGGAAGGAGGAATAAATAAAAGCAAATCCTCTGTGAATTAAGTAAATCCATCTCTTTTTGTCTGAGTCTCATGAAAAAAATTAGATCGCGTTTTAAAAACGTCTGAAAAAAATAAGTTCCGAGATTTTTATCTTGGCCTCTGGCGGGGAAAAAGGGCCCTAATTATGCGTTTTGAAGTTTTTAATTAATATATTTTTAACTAATTGGAATATCGGAATATAAATGGTCAAAACGGATTCCTCGGATCATTCCCAAACTTTTGGTACCTTCAACGAGTTTCTGCGTCGTGCGGTTTGTGAGAAGATAGTGTCCAATATTATATAGCAGCATAAATACGTTTGTTTACCTACGAATTTTAATAAAGTAGATTTTTTTTCATTTAATAATTTCCTCTTCCTATAAATTTTTTTGCAAACCCTATGAAGAGTTGATTTTCATTAAGAATACTTTCAGCGTGTTTAGACATTTTCATTCGTTTGCATTGAATATAGTTTTATGATTGTGCGAAATTTCTAACTAAAAGTATAAATTATTTAAAAATCTACTGAGGACATATATGTAAAATTAAAAAATGTAAACGTAAAATCCCTTTAAAAAAATAATCATCAGACAGTTATTTAAGAAGCTAAATTTTTATTTAAAAAAATTTTTAAATATATCTAAAAGTGGAAAGTAATATCTTTTTATCAAAACTCTTAGAGTTTAAATCAAAAATTGTAAAACGTGAGACTCTTAAAAAAGTATAATAGAAACTATGACGAAACTAGAGTTTTCTCTTACAAGTTGACATTCATTATTTTCAAGTTATGCCTAGAATTTGCATGGACTATGGACTTAATTTCCAATTGTATAGTTTTCAGTGCATCATGCTATTGCAATCTTTGCTTGAGTCTCAAAATTCATAAGAAAATTCTACTTTTGGCACTCTAAAACCCATGCTTAAATTTATGATTTTTTGAAAAAAATAATAAACATAGCTTTATTATATTGTGTGTGTGTGCTTCCTTCTCGAATATATATTTTTCAATTCGCTTCAGCTGCTAATACGCGAGCAGAGTATACATAAAAAGGTTCTCGGAGTGTTAACTTTATCTCGAGAGCTTAAAATATAAACAATTTTCAAATAGAAATAAATTATTTTTTAAAATTAAATAGTTCGAATCCTTTACACATTATTTATAAAGGAATGAGTTTTCAAAAAAAGAGCAAAATGTTTAAAATATAATCATAATTTTAAAAATTATAAGTATATGAAAGTAAGAAACATTTCTCTAATAACTTTTAAGTAATTTTTAGGTCGCCTTTGATGTATAAAACTTTGTGGAAAAAATGTATCATACTCTTTAAACCCTACCTAATTTTAGTATTTTATATATTTTTTTTTATTTCCAAAGCATGTAAAAAAATATTGAAATTTAAAAAAAATTTAAAATGTTATTTTTAAAAATTTTTTAAAAATTTAATTTATTATTCTATTTACATAAAAACAGCTGCAGCGTAACATGGATACATTTAACTTTATAAATCAACTTATTGCTATTAATTAGCGATACAGTTTTAGAAAATATCATGCGCAACGTAAGATTTAATTAATACTTATTACAGAAATGTTTCTTATTTTCATATTCTTATAAGTTTTACACATACTTAAGTAAAATTAGCAACACATTTCTACAATAGTTAACATTTTACACTTTTTTGAAGCATAATTCCTTTATAAATAATGTGTAAAAGATTCGAATTACAGTCGAACCTCCATATTACGAACCACTATATTGCGAATTTTTCTATATACCGATATTTTCCTGGAATCTACAACATTTCACAATTTTCTTCGTAAAATAACCTCTCTATAGCGAAGTGCATTTTCTGTGTAACGAACTTTTTCTTTTGTGATTCAATTTTTGTTCTCCCTTTTTTTAAAGTACTTCTGGACATTTCAAGTTATTCTTTTTTTTAACTCATTTTATGATGGTCATAAATCTTGAACTGGTTTTATTGAGAACCTAACTCATCGAGAACACTAGAATTCTGGGTGTTTCACCGAAGAAGTGCAACCTTTAAACTCCATCGTCCAGATTACTGGAAACATCTTCGATATCCCCTTTCACTCTCGGTGGCTATTATGTGTCCCCGTGTCCTTGAACTAGTTTCCATTCATTTGGTGTTGATCAGTCTCACTGGTAACTTCGTTTCTTGTAGCTCAAAAATGCCAAAATGTAAAAGCTTGAGCAAAAAAATAATTCATGAAGTGGATACAGGTGTCAAGAAACTTTTCCTGACGTTTTTTCTTCTTTTCCACTTCTTTTTTTATAGGTAAGATATATAAAACAAATATTATTAACTTACAAAAAGTTGTGAATAATTACTTTATATATATATATATATATATATATATATATATATATATATATATATATATATATATATATATATATATAGTGTTTATAAATTTCATATCTGTTTCATGTGGTTTGTAAAAAAAATTGAAACATGAACCTCTATATAGCGAATTTTCCATATAACGAACTTTTTCGTGATTTAGCGACTTTGTTATATAGAGGTCAGACTGTATTGAATTTTAATTTCAAAGAATTATATCTATTTGAAAATTATTTATATTTTTTCAGCCCTCGAGACAAAGTTAACACCCATCTCATCGCTTTATTCGGAATAAAAATGTTACTTCTGTGACATTTCAGCACTGCTAAGGATATCCACGAATATTTCGCTTTGATCCACGAAAATAGAGAAATAAATAAAAGATCATTTCCATGATGGTTGCCATGGTAAAGAGTCAATCAGAAAGTCCCTCATTATGATTTTTATTTTTAGAGATGATCCTGAAATGAATGTTCGCTGGTTGAAGAGCTTCATACTTTATTGTGGAAAGTATCATTAGGGAGATAAATTCCCACATTTCCAAAATATTTCTTCGCAAAGGGAGCGAGTTTGAATCATTATTGCAATACGGTACGGGTATCCAGTTCCCTGAAGGAGCAGATGGTTTGGTACGTGTTTCAGAGTCGATTTGTAAAATTTTAATAAACTTCCCTGGACGTAGAAATTCTCAAGCGTAAGTGCTTTGAAAAATATGATTCGCATAAGATTTTATTTATGTGGTGTGTTCGACAAAATTGCATGGCTTCTAGTTTTAGTTTAAGTGATGAAATTTGATTTAAATTTTGTGTTTTTTAATTAAAAATAAATATTTTATATTTATTGGTTTAAATAACATATTTGGATTTCATATATTTATTTGATGAAATTGATGAATTTTTGAATTGTGTGTGATAAAAATCATGTATTTTTTGGATATCACACTGTAATTTTCGGTGAATATTGCATTTCTATAACAATAATTTGAGCAAAGTTTTGATATACTTTTATGTTTTCTTTTATTACGTATTTATATTACGTAGCCACCCATACAGAATAGTGACACTGACTTCTGTGCCGTAGGACCTAGGTTTGAATCCCGCAGAAAGCGTTGGACGTTTTAAAATGTTTTGTGCCTTAGCCGTATGGGGGTACTCTAAATAACCATCGAGCCGTAAGTTCTATTGTGAGGTTGGTGGAAGATGAAGAGCGATGGAAGGCCTTTGATCACATCCAGGGTGTTGTCCCTCAGAATTGGAGTGGAACTAGGGTTTCTTTACCGGGAAATTATAAGATTTCTGTATTTATTCTATTCCCGGGATTTCCCGGGAATCGCATGAGGCTTAGAAATGTAATAAAATTGTTCAGAAAATCACTTCTCAAGAATGATATTTTACAAAAATATGTTAAAGAAGAGTTTGGCTGTGAAAAATATGGTTTGTTTGGATACCAAAATACGCTAGAATAGTTTGTTGGCAATGCATGAAAGATTTTTAGAAATAATGTCAGTAGTTTTAAAAACATTAACTGATATTAAAGAAGAATATAGGATTGCCGATTTAGAGTTTGAGACTGTGACTACAATTGTAGCAGGCTTAAAGCCAGTACTAATTGGCTTAGAAAAATTATGTGGTCGAAATGCAGAAGGTGTATTTTCTTTCTTTATTGCAGAATTTTAACCCTCTCGCTGAGCATCCCGCGATTTCCACGAGTATGCATTTTTCCGATTATTTAGCTGTGCAACCTGTGCTGCTCTAATTTATGTTTTCATTTATGTTTCAATGTTCTTATTTTTATTTTTTGATGATCTATGTCCTTATTTTAAAATAACTTTTTAACTTTAAAATAATTTTTTTGTATATTTTAAATCTAAAATGTATATTTAAAATGTAGATTTGAAATATGTAATAAAACCATACGCAATTTTTGAACATACTTTGATAAAATAACTATGCAGCGAAAGGGATAAAAGCATTAATTGACAGTAAAAATGAAAAAAGGATGGCCAATGTAGAGTTTGAAACTGTGACTTCAATTGTAGCAGGCTTAAAGACATTTAAAACTGGCTTAGAAAAATTATGCTGTGTCGAAATGCAACTTTGCTAAATGCAGAAAGTGTATTTTTTTCATTATTGGAGAATTGAACGAACAAAATTCAGAATTTACGAAAAGTATGAAGTATTCTCTAATCTAAAGAATTAATAAGCGACGCAACGTTAATTTAATAGGATTAACGCAATATCTGAATTTTGCGAGAAAATACGAAGCAGCTGCAGTTGATGTTAATATTACGCAATTGCCTAGTAGATGTTGTTTGGTTAGACAAGGTTTGGTTAATCAATATCCAACTCTTCGCACTCAGAAGAAGAAAGCATGGAGCTTTTGAAAGAAAAACCTCTGCCGTTTAGACTAAAGCAATTTACTCTAAAACAAAAGTTTTATATTGTTCAACCAAAAAAGTACTAGTTTCAACAAAATCACGAAACAAGAGATGCAGTTGCTCGACTCGACTGAAAATCCATCACGAAACATTATAAGACTATGCGTGAGGCTTTAAAAATAATTCCTCTAACCTCAGTTGAAGCCGAAAAAGCATTTTCTGCTGCCGGAATTGTTTGTCACTAACTTAGAACTAGGCTGGGTGATAAAAGTATAAATTTTGCTTATGCTTTCTGAAATCCTATTTTTAAAATGAATAATTAATTTATTACATATTTTTTTGTATTTTTAGCTCATTATATAAATAAGTATTAATTTTAGAAATTAAATGTGTATTTTTATTTTACATAATTATTATTGATTTTATTTAAAAATAACTTGTTTTTTTAAATATTGATGTATTCTCGGGAATCCCGGAAACAACAATTACATTCCCGGGATTTCCCGGACATTCTCGGGAATGGAAAAACCCGGAAATCAGAAACCCTAGGAGGAACCGATCCAAATCGTATTGTCACCTGTGTGTTGCTCAAAGCTACTGCTAACGACAGTCGTACATCAAGCCCTTGGCCAGAATGAATTTCGTGGGCCTGGATCTGACATCATCAGATATGTGGCCTAGCAACATCAACAACAGAATAAAAAAAAAGGTTTGACAAAAAAATATAATGCATGGAACAAATCTTTAACACTTGTCACGCTTCTTATTTTTGACAACTTCATTTAGTTATTTAAAGCATTGATACGAAATTTTTGTTTATGGAACCTTACTTTCGTCGAAAAATTTCAGATATTGGTTATAACGGATATCTTTAATCTCGCGAACTCCATGTTATAACACTTTTCGAAATTCCCTTGCAATACTATTTCTTCTTTTAACAAATGTTCATATACTTCCTCTTCAAAATGTGTTTTAAATAATCATCATTAGTTTATACAATAGCAAAACAATTTATAGAGAGATAGAAAAAAGTCCATATTAAATAACTTTTAATATTAAAAAGAAGTTATAATGGTGTTGAAAGCTATGAAAATATCTTTATCATATACAATAATCACTGGTGTAGTTAGTCCTGAGTGGGCCCTTTATCAAAGATTCCTTAGGGGCCCTCTTTTGAGCCTCTTAATATCATACTACTCTTTGCTCACCAGTGTTGGAGCCCCTGTAGCTTGGAGGCCCCGTATCATTAATACGGCGGTAGCTACGCCCCTAGCAGTAATCCATACATTTACAGGGTCCATTATGAAAGTAATGAGCCTTTACAGGAAAAAAACATTTATTGATCGTAATTTGTACAAATGTTCAATATTCTTTAAAATACATTCCTCCTGCATCAATACACTTGCGGAGACGTGTTTGCCATGCCTGAAAGACACCCTGAAACTCCTCGACGGGAATGCCTCTCAGGAACGTTGTAACATGGTGTTGGATGTTTCCCACGGTTTCCCAATGTTTTTCTTTCATCTCTCTTTTGAGTCACGGAAACAAAAAGAAGTCACATGGAGCTAAGTCGGGATGAGGGATCACCGGGGTGTTGCTCCGAGCCAGGAAGTTGGTAATGATGAAGGCTGTGTGGCTGGTGGCATTGTCATGGTGGAGCATGACCGTGTCTTTAATGTCAGCCCTCACGCGCGCGATTCGGCGTTTCAATCTCCTGAGCACCTCCAGGTAAAAGGCTGAGTTTACAGTTTGTCCCTGCGGTACAAACTCACAATGTACTATTCCTCGGATGTCAAAGAAGACAATGACCATCGTTTTGATGCGCGACTTGCTCATTCGCGCTTTCTTGGAGCGTGGGGATGATTTTGTGTGCCCCTCACAGCTCTGTCTTTTCGATTCTGGGTCGTACTCAAACATACAGGATTCGTCTCCGGTTACGGCAGAGTTCAGAAATTCCGGTTCATTTTGAATCAAATCCAACAATTCTTGACAGTGCAAAACTCTAAGTTCTTTCTGGTCTTGCGTCAACACTTTCGGTACAAGCTTCACACAGACCTTACGCAATTGCAGATCTTCGGTCACTATCCCATGTACCGCAAATGTGGACATGTTTAGTGTGTCAGCAATTTGCTGGATGCTTAATCGACTATCGGTACGCAAAATTTCGTGCACACGATCCACGTTCTCTTCAGTTCTGGCTGTTGTTGGGCGTCAAGAACGGGGTTCGTCGGTGACCTCCTCCCGGCCCTCCTTGAACGCCTTGTACCACTTCCCAGACTGTGATCTTGAAATACAATCGTCCTTGAAGGCTTCTTGCAGCATCTGGAATATTTCGGTTGCATTTTTTCCTGGAATATCGTTGTTCAAGCGAACGCTCCGTCGCGCTATGTTACAAAAGTTGAAAACACACTTCAAGCGGAGGCACGTATCTCCGCTCACACTGCTCGAACTCAACTGACGACCGGATGCATTGAAAGGGCATATCCCCCACCACATTTCCCAGCCGGTTTTACCATGCTGCCATCTATCGTCGCGTCACAATAACACTATGCTCATTACTTTCAGAATGGACCCTGTATGAGGCCATTTAAATTATGTGTGACACTAGAATGCTTGACATGAATGCTTCATGTGTGTGTGTGTGTGAATGACTTTTTCAGGAGTCACTATATTTTTCAAACTTTACGAAATGTCATGGCCATTAGTAGCTTTTTTGATATTCCAACCCATCTTCCATCTTTACAAGATGATATTTCAACCGAACGAAATAATGTGTTAAAGAATTTAATGGGTTTCAAAGGAACCAAGGGGGCCTTTTTTCAATCAACTTCCTTTTGAACAATATGTAGCAGTCCAAACACACAAATGTCAATATCACGATCGTGACAACGACTTAAAAAGTCTAAATCAGTTGTTCCCAAAGAACAAAGTATAGACCCTCATTGATACTTGATGTTATTCAGGGGGTCCGTGGAGAATTAAAATTAATTTGGGGTTTCCTGAATAATGTTAAGGGGTCCACGCAAGGTTTAATATAAAATTTAAAAATTTTGATTCTTCTTTATTTTTATGGAAACTTAAATTAATAACAATAATTCACTTGGATATTCCTTACTGGATGTTGAACCCTTTTGCGCGTGGACTAACTCAGATCCCAAATACAGATGAATCCGTATTATTCAATAAGATGAATCCGCGTCTTATTGAAATATCCACGAATGAGATATCCCAATTTTGTATCCTGCATTATGTGTTATTGTACAGAAGTTATTGACTACTCTCTTTCTCTCTCTCTCTCTCTCTCTTTTTTTTTTTTTTTCTTTTTTTTCCCATCTTCCAATTTGGTAGAATGTGGATTTAGTGCCGTTATAAACCCCATCACACAAAAAAGAAACCAACTAATAACTGGTGCTCGTGGGGAATTGTGGCTGCTACTCACAAACATTGAGAACGGGCATAAATATACTCATAGCATCTCAGTAAGTTCCTCCAAGTCATTAGGTTTTTATTTCATTTTATTTTTTACAAAAGTTATAATTTCAATAAATAATTCTTCAATAAAATGTTAAAACGGGTTTTTTTTTTTTTTTTTTTTTTGTAATTTTTATACTATGCATTTATGTAGCTTTTTTACTTGGGGGTCCATGTGCAAATTTTGACTATAAAAAGGGGTACATGGGTTTAAAAAGTTTGGAAGCCACTGGTAAAAACTTTGCTGTTTAATGTCTATCCTCCAAGGTAATAAGTAAATAAATCACTTGATAGTAATTTAATATTTGCAGTCAAGGAGGTATTACATTTCCTCTATCTCACTTGCTTTTTTAACAGCAAAGTTTCCCAAAGTTCTTCAGGTGAACATCTTGTTGCCACTGACAGACAGAAAAGGGAAGAATCAATCATCGCAATAAAAGGGACAAGTTACTTATCTTAAAATCCTCTTCTGAAGAGCTGTTTCTTCCATTCGCCTTCTAAAGGTCCACGGTGATATATATTTACTGTTCTGTTAGATTTCATGAATTAAAACTCACTTAGAACTATTTTATCAAATTAAAGCCTTTTAAGGAGCGAGATATCTTAAAATAGTTTAATGGATTCCAGTTTCTGTTAAACTCGAACTCTTTATCGACTTATCGTCATAAAAAACTGAATCTGTCTAGACAAAAGCTATAAGGTCGAGAAGTAACTTTAATACTGCAACATTTTTCATGGTATTACTGCGTTTAGTATGTTGTTAAAACACGTGTGGAAAAAATGGATCACGTTTTCGTTATTAAGAATATAATTTATTGTCTGAGATGTTACCAATAATATCTTTATTATGCACTTGTGTTATAAAACGCACAATTTCGTGTACTGGTAGTAAAATTTATAGGGACAGTCATGTTGTCTGTGTCTGGACATGGAGTTTTATTCATTATTCTACCCTATGTAATAAAATAATTGTTATATAAAGCGTACAAATTTATTATTTGAGTATTTAGATATAATTTATTAGTATTTTTAACACTTCAATATTAATATTTTTTTCAAATTATAGCTGTATTTTACGTATTTACTTCATTGTGTGTATAAGTACTTATTGTAGGTATTTTTACAAATTCTCACAATGAATTAGTCAATTGTATGAAATGATTATCGCTCTAAATTCTCTAGAAAGGACATTTCTTTTGTTCATTTTGGTCCTGTATCCGCCAAGACACATTAAGCCAGTGTTTCTCAAACTGTGAGGCGTGCCTCCCTAGGGGGCGTGATACTCCTTGGAGAGGGGGGGTGCAAGCATGTTGAAAAGTTGAAAAAAATATCATTTGAAAAAAATCATTAATTTATTGAAAGTAAACAAACAGAATACATTATTATGAGATAATAAAAATATTTTTAAAAAAACATTTACTCTCTCTCTCTCTCTGATATATTACGCTTATAAATGTAACAGTACTGCACAATATGTTTGATAATTGATTTAACAATGCAAGTAAAGAATAAGTTTGATAATTACCAGTGACTCCACGGACTTGTCATAAATAAAATATTATGAGCAAAATTAACTCTTATCTTGATAATTTGTACGGTTTATAATTGATTCCTTAACTTCCGTTTAAATTTACGCGATTTGCTCCACGATGCCACCGTTCTGTCCGTAAGCAAGCGTGTGTGATGTATTGCGGGGAAAGATAGAGAATAAATAAGAAAATCCTCTGAAATAAGTAAATCCTTCGCGCACAAACACTTTCTGTGTTATTTTATTGGATTACACAGCATTCAGAATAATTTTAAGATAACAGTGAACAGAGAAAATCGTATTTCGGAAAGACGTATATATACGCCCGGGGCAATTATCGTGTTGTTTGAGCGAGACGTTTATATATGACGGTGGCACTTAAGAGATTGAAATCCTATTGTAGCTTTAGCGTCACAAAGTATAGTACTGTAAACTCAATGCATTGTTATTTTTGTGGAGGGGAGGCGCGATGAAAACTGTGATTGAATATCGGGTCGCAAGTATTGAAAGTTTGAGAAACTCTGCATTAAGCGATACTTAACTTTTTACTTACTCCTTAACGTCAATACTGAACAACATTGATCATTTACCAGGATCGAGCAATTTGTTTCCATAGATTTGTGACAAACCTGTACGGCACTTTATCACTAATACTCTTAGCCGTCTTTGGGGATTATAAATTCGCTATTTTACTGATTTAGTAAAATTATTCCGAATATTTTATGATGCAAAAAAGGACCTTGACAGTATTTGTGAAAGATTTACCTATTTCAAAGAAAATGTGTTGCCTAATTAAGCCTTTTCTTTTCTTTATAATGCACTGTATACCCTCTCCTAATTGAAAAACAGTGGCACTGAGGGATGAATCACGTAACCTTTAATTGAAAGTTAAGGGGTTAAAGGGTATGTGATTTTAGAAATTTGTAGAGGTTTTATAGGAGGTTTTGACCGTCCTAAGTTTACTCGCGCCTTTTAATCTTGTCTCTGCTGTTGTATTTTCTGAATGTATTCGTTACGTATCGCATCTAAAGCATGTACATTGAATAAAAGCGACCAGCATGGCTTCCTAAATCCATTTAAACACAATAACATGAAAAAAGTCATCTTAAGAGCAGTCAATATTTTTGTTTAAATTTAAAATCCAAACTAATCTTTTTTACGGATTAATAAGGAATTGATCGTTTGATTTAACTAAACAAATTGTACTTTCAATTACCAGAACGAATCTAAAGCTATTTTATCTCATTTTTGGTACCGGTAGTGGTTAGCCAGTACCTCATACACGTTTAATCCGATTCCTGTATATATGCAACCATTCGCTGAAACAAAAATTGCCGACTATACCTTTTTACACAAGTCAACTTGTGTCACACATAGCAGAGGGAGAAGGTAGTCGAGAGTAAGTTTTAAATTGAAATTGCCTGAGTCTCTTCACAACAGGTCAACTGGTACTTGTTGCTGTAACATTCTTTCAAGCTCTCCAAAACCACGCGTTCCTTCCCACTACTTCCCAACTAAAAGGATACTGTGGAAGCAGCGCTCTTCACAAGCAGCTACTTGTATATTGAAAATAGGGAATATTTTTTATTGTTTCTGCGGATTCAATAATTATACCAATGAGTCTGACACTACCTTTACAGTCCACTTTGAGTCCACGTGTGAAAGAAGTTCTACCACCACCACCACCACCCCTTCACACTATAGGAGTGTTGACAGAAAATCATTTTACTGGCACAAAGTTGTCTCATATGAAACCAGCCTAAGACATATGTAAGATTTTGTTAGAAACAAGTTTTTAATTAAAGTTGGCTACAAATGGCGGGTTAAAAATTAACATTTTATTTTATTTTACGTTTTCTGCGGTGAAAGATACTGAACTACAGAGTAGCAACAAAAGATATCCATGGGATTAAGAAGCTCTGTATTATAAATGAATGGTGTAACGTCGCTTTTCCGATCATCAACAGCGGTCGGCGTCTTTGTTGGAGCCGACACCCACACGTGCATCTTGCAGCTGCAGCGCAACCCCTTTTTGACCCCCCGAGGAATCAAACACCGTCGACCGGAGATGAGAGAGGAGATATGCTTTGAACTTACAAGGGAGCGGTAGCCAACGGTTCCTTCTCTCACAAAATATTGGACTCTAACAATCTTTAATTAAGTTTAATAATTTTAATGTATCATTCAGTAAATAATATTCAATAGTTGTGACGTAAATAAATTCCATATTAAAATTAACCAAGAATACGCTACCGTCATTCTTTCAGACGTTACAATGGGCACAGTAGAACTGACTTAATTTTTTTTTAAGTAATATCAAGAAGCCAAACTACAAGTGGGGCAGTGGTCTAAATAATAAACAGAAATTACACTTTAAAATTCTTACATTAATGCCAGAAATTATACCTTCAATTATGTCTAAATATGAACTCCAGCTCTGACTTATGCATGGACACTATCAAAAAACTTGTCCTTGAATTGGTCTTTCGCCTCAACGATGAACAACAGAAAGAAATCAATAATTGCTTTCCAAGGTATCCATTGTGTTATTGCCAGTTCAAATTGTACCTCTACATACATGAAAGAAAAAACTGAAAATCATATAAAAAGTTTTAATAAAATCTGTGTTAAAATATCCGGTAAATAAAAAAAAAAGGTAACACAAAATGTTATGATAATATATTCTATACATTGTGAATATATAAATTATATAAACAACCTCAAACTCAGTGGCGCAATAGCCCACGAGACCCAGGGCCTACTGTGCCCATCCCAGTATACATGACCACTGGGCACTGAGGTGCATGAGCATTTTATTAATTATAATTAAATTACTGTATTGACATCCTAAATAATCATGCATGTAAAATTTTCGCTTAAATGGGCGCTTTAAAATGTACTTTATTAGCGATTGAAAATTCCACGAAGATAAATAAATAAATATAGAGAGAATGAGAGCTAATTGTAAGAATTGAAAAAAGAGCATAAAATAATACAGACTCGTGTACTCTTTCATTGATGTTCTTTTAAAATCTAACAACTAAAAATACAAATGATGTTGTTGCTATCGTGTCCTTCCCGACGCGAAGGAATGAAAGCTGCCAGAGACTGAGACAGAGTGGACTTCTACACGGTAAATGGCAACACCACCTATCTCCATCTCCACAATTTAGGCATGGAACTGGAGGGGAGGGAAATATTCTCCAGCCCCCTGCATCAATGATTTCTGTTGCGACCACCCACAAGACTTTCAGACCCACTGATTTAACGAGTACGCACTCCGTGTGTACTCGGAGTGTATTTGGTGGTATCGAGCATCGAACCCAGCCCCTCTGGACTGGAGTCCAATGCTCTAACCACTAGGCTACCAATGATAAAAATATTAATAAACTTTTATTTATTTTATTTTGCGTAATATTTAGTAATTTTAAGTAATATTTAGTACTCATTAAAAGCCTATTAAATTCCATACCAATATTCATGCTTTTATTTTAAGAATTATATTTTTAAAAATACATGCGAATTTAATGAAATGTGTTCTGACATGCGAGAGATTATTTTTTTAGTGCACGCTAACATTTTTGTTTGAACAGTTGTACAAAAAAGTTGTTTTCTGCTTGATGGTCTTTTCAAATAATTAAACTAGTTCCCTTTCGCGGTTTTTTCAGCGATTTTTTTAAGAGCTCTATTACATCAGAAGACATTATGAAAAAAAGTTTTTCTTTTCTTCAATTAGAAGAAGCATACTTTTTAAAATAGTTCATTAATTTGATTTTAGCATTCGGGAAAAGTTCATAGAATAAATAATTACAAATCTCTTAATATATTAATTCATTCTATTACATTTTTATCGTAAATTAATTAACTTCAATTAATGCATTTCTTCTTTTACATTTCTTTGAATTAAAGTAATTCTTATGTAATATTTAATGCATGTTAAACATTATGTAAAAATTTGCAAAAATTAATAACTATTTATACAAGCCTTTTATCTTAAAAATGTTACAAATTCTATTTTGAGTTTCTTTGTTGTATCTATTAGTTTCTTTTAGTATCTGAAATAATTTCTTTTCAAAACAATGTATGATACTTATCGGAATTCAACTAATTCTGTAATGAAGATGATAGTTGGGTTTTTATGGTAATATATAAACGAAAACTTGTAAAATTTCTAAAATAATTAAATTATTATAAATTTTTATTTTTTATTAATTTTAGAAATTGTTTTTTAACTTAATAAATGTTTACAGAAATTATATTATATAAGGAAAATGTTTCCCAATTAATTTCTAAGAAAACTAAGACCGCTCTCCCATTTTTCCAAGTCACCCTCCCCCGCAAAGCCAATAATCAAAAAATCTTCGATCTCAAAACTGTCGGTTACAAGCAAGTTAAAATTGAAGGTTACCTCATTAGAGGAATTACCCAATGTTTTAACTGCAACAATTTCTTTCACACGGCAGAAAACTGCCACCTCAAGCCAAGATGTCTAAAGTGTGGAAAAGAACACCCCACCCGTCAATGCCCGATAAAGGAGCGACAGGAAAACCCCTTCTGCATAAATTGCCAAGAATATGGTCATTCGGCCTGCTACACCAAATGCCCCAAGTTCCCTAAGCCAAAAAAGGGCACGCCCCTTACCGCGAATAAAACTTTCGAAAGCAACGTTCGTAGGGAAGGTGTCTCTTTCGCTAACATTGTTAGCGGAACCGCACCCACCTCCACCCCCACCCCTGTCCCCAAGTTAACTGAAAAAACTAATGAAAATTCAAATAACAAAGTTTCCCACGGAACCCAAGCCATAGAAAATGAAAATTCAGACCTAGTTCAAGTGATTGAACTGGTCAGCATGATTTCTAACATCATAAAAAGATCACCTGAAAAATTTAACAATTACTTCCCAAATTAAAAAACTCCGAAGATGATAAAGCTAAGGCTTTACTTCTTTTCGAAGCTATGTTAGATAAATTCTAAACTCCTTTTTCCGTAATTTCTCTTTCTACAAAATTTATTATATTTTCATTTTATTTCCTTGAATATTTTACCATCAATTGTTAAAATTTAACATCAATAGCTACTCTTTAAAAATTTTCCCAAGTACAATTTTCGAAGCTCACTCCCATCATCCAATCAAAGCCACTCATGAGAAGTCATGCACCTGCTATCCCATTGGTTCCTGCCACCGATTTCCACGCCCACCATCACCAGCCAAGGAGCAAAACCAAGCCGATTCTAAAACAAGATAGAGGACTGAGGGATTGACGTATCCCAGTTCCTTATAAAATGTAACCATCTATTATATTGTTTACTATCTTGGGTTCCACGAGATAATTTCATACTCATTAGTTATCACAATTCCTTGCAAAACTTATCAGTTTTCTAGCGGAAAATGCACCTTTTTACATTCGTGGAAAACAAAACCTATAATGAAGAAAAAGGAACAACATATCACCAGAGTTGATGTTAAAATATAAATTTAAGCAAAAACATTCCCTAAATTTTAGGTTGCAAATTCATGCAAAATACACGGAATTTCTCACAGGGAATTATAAGCATTTTAATGCCATTCAAAATATAGCGTTTAAGAGAAATATATTTCTCAACTTGTGGCTACAAAAACAAATTATAACTCAAAATATGCAATTCCATTGCGTTTAATCTCAATAGACCTGTACTTTTACAGTTCTTGAGAAAAAAAAGCAAGCACATATCCTTGTTACAAATTTAATTCACGGATAAGTGACACTTGAATCATAAATTAATATTATTAATGAGTAAATCATATTAAAAAATTAGATTATAGAATTTTTTAATAATAAATGCAATACTTATTTTAATTGCCTTTACATTAAGTGCCTATAACATGTTGATATACTTTAAATATTATTTTGATACATATTATTTAAGTATGTGTATGGAATGGGGTTCCACGAGAGCACTTTCTAGTTCTAGGGGTTCCAAGAAAACACTTTCTAGTTCAAGGGGTTCCATGAAAACACCTTCAAGTTCAAGGACTGCCGTGAGTTGAAAAAGTTTAAAGACACGACTGGTGTAGAAGTTAGAGCATGGGGTGTGAGATTAAGTGTCTCTCTTGTCACTTGATCTCGGATAAAGACAACGAAGTTTTAATTATAAAACAGATATACAATGTATTTATCAGAATACTATTTTAATTGCAAGCAAATATCATTAGTGGATTAAAAATTCAAAAAGGATAAAATAATATAACAGTGTAATTATAATAGTAATGTATTTTTGTTATAAATCACCATAATTGCTTTTTCCAGTTGAAACAACTATCAAACCCTGAGAAATGTATCAAAATCATGATACATTTATTACTTTTCTCTTCTTAAACTCGAACAAAATACAATAAAAAACAAGTTTTCACCATTGCACCAAATTACTCCTAACAATTTTAATTCCATCTTTAAAATAAATAGGAAAAAATTAAGAATATTTGTAACATCAAAGAACACCCTAAAAGCCGAAGTAGAACCATTTCGTTTTAATTTGAATTTGATGTTTAAAATGAATTTTTATTTGTGCAGCAAGAATAATCATTTGATTAAATTTTTTTCTTCCATGCGAAAAATTTATTTTTCTTGTTAGATGTTATTCTTTACTTTGGTTATAATCCTTTAATAAAGCATGAAAATTCAAATGACCTAATACTTTCGTAGGAAATCTGTAAAACAGTCGTGGGTATTTAAATAAATTTTATTTACATTTAAGTACTTGTTTCTGTTTAAAATATCATTGTCAAAATGAAATTTCATTATCTTCAACATCAATTGGTGCGTGCGCGTGTGCGTGTGCGTGCGTGCGTGCGTGCGTGCGTGCGTGTGTGTGTGTGTGTGTGTGTGTGTGTGTGTGTGTGTGTGTGTGTGTGTGTGTGTGTGTGTGTGTGTGTGTGTGTGTGTGTGTGTGTGTGTGTGTGTGTGTGTGTGTGTGTGTGTGTGTGTGTGTGTGTGTGTGTGTGTGTGTGTGTGTGTGTGTGTGTGATAATAGCTTTGGGTTACCTGTACTTAGTGTGTTAGCCTTTATTTTTTCATACAACTTCACATCGAAGTTTCATTGAGCTGAAAACAGTTTATGTCCTCAATTAATTCCCTATTATTACATGGGTACCTCATTCGGACAAGAGTTTTCAAACCATGCCACAAGTTTTCCATTGGATTGAGGCCAGGACAACAATGATATTTAGTCAAGAATCAATGAAATCAGATCAAAGAATGAATTAGACACCTAAAATGAAAAGTGTAACTAGAAAGTAGATTTTCCTATGTTAAAATTGCAAGATGGGGGGGAGATCAGTGACTACATCTGGATACTGAAAGTTTTGTTTAATATCAGGAGACAAATTTAATAATAAACGAAGCAGGAAAAGGTCAAGAAAGGTGCACTACATTTTTTGATGATAGAAGAATAAAAATAATATATCTCCAAGATAAAATAATGTCACCAACGCTCATGAAAAGTTATCTGAATGGTGCTGGTATTTCTGCCTGTTCACAGTCAGAAGAAGATTAGCAGATGTCGGATTAAGGGGTAGAATTCCACGAAAAAAGCTTATTCTCAATTTAATACAGAGCTAAAAAAGACTACAGTTTGCAAAGGAACACATTAAATGGACAAATGATTAGTAGTCACAAGTTATATGGAGCGATGAAACTAAGATCGTTACTCGGTAGTGATAGTCGAAAATATGTAACACGTAAAATTAGAGAAAGACTTCATCCTGAATGCATCTAGGCAACGGTGAAGAACCCAAATAGATTTATGATTTGGTCGTGCATATCAATATATGGTATCGGTCGGCTTCATATCATCGATGGGACACAGAATGGCAGAAAATACATTGACACCATTCTAGAACCCAAAAATCTACCTCACATCAGGGATATATTTACTAACAATATTTCATTTATTCCACCACTGTATATGTGTGTGTGTATGTATATGTCTATATATATGTGTGTATGTATATGTGTATATATGTGTGTGTATGTATATGTGTGTATATATGTGTGTATGTACAAGATAAACAAAAAAGTTCTTGCCATTTTTAATGACCCAAAAGAACATGACATACAATTGTTAGTCCTCAAAATAGTCACCATCGGCATCCAGCACCTTCTGCCAACGTGTCTCCAGTTGTTCAATCCCCTTGCGGTAAAACACGGGGGTGTGGGACGCAAAGAAGTCCGCGAGAGCTTTGCGCACGTCTGCTTCATTGGTGAAGGATTTACCATGAAGTTGATTGTCCAGGGAATGGTAGTGGTGGTAATCTGATGGTGCAAGGTCAGGTGAGTAAGGAGGATGGCACAAAGTCTCCCAACCAAGTCGCTGTATCGTATTCCTGACAACACGCGCGACATGCGGTCTCGCGTTATCATGCAATAACAGTACACCCTTTCGATTAACCAGTGCTGGCTCCTTCTGATGCAGTGCCTGTTGCACGTGTTCCAATTGCTGCGAATATAGGTCCGCAGTAACTGTTTGTAGCAACTGATAGTGAACCACTTGACGACAAATCCACCAGACACAAAGCATAATCTTGCGTGGGTGCATAAGTGGTCTTGCGCTGTGCGGGACAGTATCCTGGGGTGACAATAAATGTTTGGAACGCTTGGGTGCGCCATACAGGACCCACTCGTCACTGGTCAACTCCCGGTTAAATATGGATGCGCTACGGTGGCGAGAAAGCAACGATAAACAGGCTGCCACTCGTTGTTGCTTATGGACTTCCAATAGTGTGTGAGGAACCCACTCGCTCAGCCTGTACGTCTTACCTAAGCGGTGCAGATGAAGTATAACCGTTTCACTTGAAGTGTTGAATTGTCTGTCAAGTAAACCACACGTTGGACTGCTGTTCTTCTCAATAGCTGCCTGCAGGGCTTCGTCATCCAAGGCCTGTGGTCATCCTGTTCGAGCTTTATCACAGAAGGACAAAACTCCCAACCTGAATTTTTGAAACGAATGCCTTGCCGTACATTCATTGACAGCACTATCCCCAAACGCTTGAAATATTCGGCTACTTCATGCAGCGGCTGATAAGCCCACTTTGAAGACGTAAAGTGAACAACCCCGAACGAGCTACTTCGATACGTCCATTTCGCTTCGCTACTGTACGAGTTCCGATTGATAAATGTAAGCAGTGGACCTGTGTTTAGAACAACTGATATTCTTACTCTCGACTGATGGTTTCTCAATCGCATCATACTCGAATTTGCATACTTATTCTCACTTCTTTCAATGGAAACGCACAAACGGCAAGAACTATTTTGTTTACCCTGTATATTTGTATGTGTACATATGTATATGTGTATGTGTACATAATTATATATGTACATGTGTATGTGTACATAATTATATATGTACATGTGTATGTGTACGTATGTATATATGTTTATGTGTATGTATATGTGAATGTATATGTATATATATATGTGTGTGTGTAAGTATATGTGTATGTGTACATATGCATATGTATATATATATATGTGTGTGTGTGTGTGTGTTTGTGTGTGTGTGTAAATGTAAGTGAGTGAGTAAGTGCGTATGTGTTTAATCTCTCTCCACAAACATAGATAAATATTCTGTAGGAGAAAGCTGCGTTATATGTTATGCTTCAATAAGAGATTTCCAAAATTTATTTGCCCTTAGAGGTGATTTTGTTATTCCCTTCAATTTAGTGAAAGCTTCTACTCTTCCTTTCAAAGACAGTCTTTTCTTATAAGCAGTCTTCGATTTACACGTAAAGTCAGATTTAAAACAGGACACTATACTTGAAAATATGACGTTCACATTTGATCATTTGAAATCAATAGACTACCAAATACTCTAGTTTCTTGTCTATTTGTTAACAGCAAAGTAAAAAAAAACTCCACAAAAAAATCCAAAGTTTTAAATTTTTACCCACATTTTTAAAAAATCACAGAAAGTAAAACCCCCACGTTCCGCCACTTTTTCGTTTTAATATTACATCCTAACATATTGTTTAATAAGATTATTTTCATTTTTTTTACTTTGAAGAGGACGGGAAAATAGCAAAAATATTAATTTCTGAAATTCTTTCAAAATTGGAAAAATTAATCATTGCATGTGACAGGTAAAAAAAAGATTAAACATTCTTCATAAACTTATAGTAAAAAGTTAATAATAAAGCACATACCTCCATAATTATGATCAATGCTGAAAGCTTTTAGTAGATTGCTATCTTGATCACTTAAATGGAGATTAAATAACGCGTTTTTAAAAAGCACAAATACACTCTATAACAAAAAAAACGACGCACCAAGAGCGAGTCGTCCGATAGAGACCAAAATTTGTGGCTGGAAAAATTAGGTACTGATTAGAAAATGATTAAAATTTCAGATTAATTTATGGATTTATTTCAGAGTTACATAGCTACAAAGTAATGAGCTCAATAAGGAGTTGACCTACCTACGGCCTGGATGCAAGCTGCCCCACAACGTGGCATAGAGTGATACAGCACCCTGATGGTCTCCTGCGGTATTTCTTGCCAAAGTTGCTCCAATCGTCGGGCCAGATCATGAACATTCCCTGGTAGATGCAGTCGTTTTCCCATCATATTCCAGACGTGTTCGATTGGAGAGAGATCTGACGATCTGATGATCAAGGAAGTGTTTTAAAAAACTGTAAGACAATTCATAGCAACACGTGCTTGCATTATCTTGCTGAAAAATAAGGCCAGAGTACTGCAATTGGAATGGTAGCAAAGCAGCTCTGATAATAACGTCGACGCACCGATGTGCTGTAAATATGCCTCTAATGAAAACTAAAGGGGCCCGGCTGTCCAAAGAAATGGCATTCCAGACATAACTTCTGGTGGAAGACCTCTGTAACATGCAATAGTGAAAGGATTGGCACTTTGCCCTGGGCGTCTCCAAACACGTCTTCGATGATCGTCAGGACACAGTTGGAAGCGGGATTCATCGCTAAACACTATGCGTCCTCAGTCGGCATGATTCCAACCTGATAGAGTCAAGCACCTCGATAGTGCGTGGGCATAAATGACAAGTGTTGTAGCAGTGGGTACAAGTGTAAATTTCGCTCTATCAGCCTTTTGTGAATGGTCATGGTGGTCACTTACTCATGTGCGGGTCTCACGTCTGATGGTTGATAACGGTGAATCAGACGCTGTGACAGCTGATCTGACAATCAATCTGTACTCCCGATCTGCTAGACCCTAGGTCGATCACTACCATCATGACGCTGAAATCTACCACTGTCCACCCGTTCTTGCTAGCATCTTCTAATGGCCAGCGCCACTTCGAGACATATGACGAGCGATTCTCCGATTTTCCCAACCTGCCTTTTTCAATCCAATGATACGACCCCTTTCAAACTCTGACAGTTGCTCGTAATGAGTTCTAACCCTGCGGCGAGGCATTTTTTCAGTTGTTGAACGGTATCCTAAATCACAATGCAACAGAAATTTTGATCATCAGATTAAGAATCGCTTCTTATAACACCTGCTGAGTGCGCAGCTCCGATGCGATGTCGCGCTCCCGGTATTCATTTTCATTGGACACCAAATTTTAATCATTTGCATGTTCGGTACAAATGTCTTCGCATACGAAATTTCATTACAATCGAGCAACTCCTTCTTGGTGTGGCGTTTTTATTTATTTTTTTGTTGTTGTTATAGAGTGTAATTTCACCACACAACGTAAGTGAAAACGAGATTCCGACTGACGTTGTGATTTTCTTGCGTAACTTAGCTTCCCAAATTAGCTGTCGTTTAACACACTATTGTGTTATACCTTTAGCTTATTATAATGGACCAATCTTGAATTTAAAAAATTAGGATTTGAGACAACTTTTTGGTACCAATACCGCACTGTACGTCGTAGGAATAGACTGAACCTGGATTGGTTTTAGATTTAGTACAAAAGTTACAGTAATACATTATTGACAAGGAGATTTTTGAAATAACTGACGCATGTAACCAGAAATTTCGACTTTCATGCTTATTGTAATAAAATTATCAATAAGAGAAAATTTTTCGTGTTACTATTAGTAACCTGTACTCATCTTAAAGATGATCCTATTTTTATAAGATTTTCAGGTTTGCTGATGTTCACAATTTCATCTGACAAGTAAGAAAAGCGAAAGAGACATTTAAGAAAATTATTTACGTTACTTCAATTACTCTTTGCAGGCTATTAAAATTAATAGTTAAAAGTTTTCATTCCATACGTTACATTTAGATAGTTGCAAAGCTTTCTTTAAGTTCTGTAAAATGTTTCTTTCAATCGAATATTCTGGGGAATCACAGGAAAATTCTCCAGCTTCATGAGTGTTTTATTTACTCTTTCACTGTCACTATCAATTACAGTTGTTTTGTTGAACCGACATTTGTATCATCTGAATCAGAGCTACATTCAGAAAAGATAGAACCTTCTGAATCACTATCAAAGACGTCACTTTAACAGCCAGATAAATTATCCGCGTAGATTTTACCGGAAAATTTTAGATGTGCCTCGCCAGCAACGCATTGTGATGTCTCTGGTCGATAATGATACTTAAACAGTCTTAGTTGTGTAGGTCAGGGCTTCTCAAACCTTCAATATTTACAACCCAACTTTCAATCATAATTTTCATTGAACCCCCTCCCTATAATAATAATGTATTAAACTCAAACTCAATGGCGCAACAGCCGTGAGGGACAGGGCCTGCTGTGCCCATCCCAGTATTCGTGACCATTGGGCGCTGAGGTGCATGAGCAGATGCCCCGATCAGGTGGTCTGTCTGAAGCCAGTGTTTAAGTCCCCAAAGCAAGCTTGGTACTCATTTATCGACCCACTGCAGTAGGGATGAAAGGTTGAGTCGACCTTGCCCACCCCGGGGATAGTGCCTGGACCTGTGGTGTGGAGCGTGATACTCTACCACTCGACCACTGGACCTTTATAATAATGTATTGAACGCAATAATAATGTACTTTGACGCTAAAGCTACACACTACTAATTTAATTATAAATCGTACAAATTAGCAAGATAAGTATTAAATTTTGTAAATAAATTTGAATATGACAAGCCCTTGGGCGCGCGCGCGTCACTAGTATTCATTAAACTTGTTCTTAAATTGGTATTGATAAATTATATACCGTAAAATCCGGCGTATAACGCGCACCTATACTTTCAAGCTGCATTTTTTTTATTTTTAGATATATTCGCCACATTTTTAGATATATAACACGCACCCACTTTTTACAAAGTACCATGAAATGAACGCGTGCAATGCTGTTATGTTTTGAAACCATTTGTTCAAGGTATTATCCCAAAATCTTAAGAAAAAAATATTATAATTTCTAGAATTGCAATCCCTTAAGTTCATAAGGAATGCCATTTCTTTCAAATAAACATATTTCGATGTACGTAGAAGTAAAACTATTTTTGTGCTCATGTGTCTTTTTCTTATATTTAGAGCTCTCATTTTCATACCAGGAGTATAACACGCACCCTTGAATTTCGATTTTATTTTTTAAAAGTGTGCGTGTTATACCCCGGATTGTAATTATCAAATACATTGTGTAGTACTCATATATTTGTATTATAGAAGCGCAAATGCGTATTTTGTTTCGTTCCTTTTTCATTATTCTGTGTGTTTTATATTTGTATTTTGTTTTGTTTCTGTTCTGTACATTCATGTTTTTTTTATTTTTGACATGTTTGTCCCCCCCACAACCCTCGTAGTGTTCACTCCCCGTAGGGAGTGCACCCCACAGTTTGAGAAACGCTGGTATAGGTTTTCGCTAATGTTATTCCTATCAAGCTTAGAATCTAAGTACATTAAATAAAAAAAGGACAATTAAGTTTCTAATCTGATCATTTCTGAATCCAGAGATATGGACATGAATATTTTAATAGAAATAAATCTGCTGGAATTCTACAACACATTTGAAAATATGCATTCAGAAATTACTAAAGCAGGCATGACACAATTTTCATGTATTCTAGTCAACAAAAGGAGAAAGTGTTCAGAAGTCTAGCTGTTAAGTGCAGCCGACCTCTATCATCCCGCTCATGATATAAATACACAATCGGACTTCAGATATAATTTTGTTCTGACAAGTATTCAGAAGAGAATTGAATGCTGCTTTTACGAATATGTACCAAAATAACTCTTCAGATAAGACATAAATATAGGAAAAAAATAGTTTCTAAGTTTTTTTTCCCTCTCATTTTTTATTGACTTCCTGCCAGAGTTCTACTCCATGAATACGTGTTCAGACTTTTATTAGTATTTTTATGTGATGATGTTCTCAATAAATCTATCCAGTAATACCCAAGTAGTTCCAGGGCTTAAGGATTTCTCGTATCGGATATTGGACGGATATTTATCACATCGGATATCGGGTGGGGAAAAAATGTCTGAAATTCGAAAAAGGACACAAACTACATAGAAAGAACTCAATAAATAGATAATAAATTACTAGTTATATACTTTAACGTGTAGATTTAGATTTCTTACGTACAATCGTAGCATTTCAAGGATAAAAATTTGGAGTACATTGGATACAAAGCGAAGATTCACAATCGAAAAACATAATTGAAAGAAAGAGCTTTTGTAAATGAACATCAAAAATAAAATATGTCTTTTATATAATTAAGTAATTTATTTGGTACATACGTATTATCGCAACCTATTGGCGACATTCAATGAAACGAAACACCTGGTTGCCAATTCAGCGAGTACGACACATAGGAATTCGGGATCGCCAACTTGACGAGTTATAAATAAAGTTGGCGATTGTTGCGAAAGAACATAATTACCACTTATTTTGAAATGAACACATTATTTGCACATTTAATTCTCACGCAAAGAATTTTAAAAATGTATTAACTTAAATTAACTAAGCTAAGGATTTTAATCATTATTATATCAAATACAAAATAAAACTGTGTTGGTCAATATACGCTATTGACCATTAAAACTGCAACACTATGAATTAGGAATAAAACAAAGGCTAAACCCGCTTGTAAGGAAAAATATTCTGAGCAATACAAATTATTAGCATCTAAAGCCTATAAATAAAGATAATAAAAAAAAGCGACGTCTAAAACTCTAATTAAAAATCACGTAGAGATTTTGTATCTGGAAATCGCATTTAAATAATTATTACATGGGAAAAGATCGTGTTATCACTCGCACAAGAAAAAATAACTGTGCGGACACATGTCAGAATTCGAAAGTGACAGGATCGTGGTCTATCGAGAATGCGATTTATCTTTCCTCTGTAGCGTCACAGATTTTTAAATGATGGAGCTCTAATGATGCTTTAGTGATTTGAATCACAAACACATGCGACGACGCACACACAAAGATTTAAATACATTTTGCACAAATTTTAATTAAAAATAATACATTTCCCGAGTTTTTTTTGACACTTTTAGCGAAAGAAAAATGGGCCAGGATGGCATCCAACACACAAATTCTCTACACTTAACTCACTGGCGGAGCTTACCAACCTCGTTCGTTGAGGTACAATCACAGAATCCCTAGTGTGGCACTCGCGCAAGCGCAGTACCTCGAGTCAGTCTCGTTGCCATTTAGCGTTCTTAGAATTTGTCTAGAGTTCGTTACATCTCAATATTACTACTCGCATTTCTCGGAATTTTACGATTGCCATACGAAACAAGTAATATAAAAAAAATTAAGTCAATTCCTACTTAGATCAACCAATAAAAATTTTATTTTAGCTACTTTTTATTAAATAGTGACTATTAATATAAATATGTACATACATAGGAAAGAACCACAACATTAAGTGGTAATTAATTTTTATTAATTATCATTAAAGTATCGTATTGCCATCCAAAACAATCGTGTATATATAAAATTTCAGTTTAACTGAATGCTTTAAATTGTGAGAAAAAAACCTTTCCAAGTTTTGACACAAATCGCTAAAATGGTCGCTAAGTCGCCAACGTGGCTGTACTTGTAATTCTTTAAATAATTAGCTTTAATCAATTAATTTTTATTAATTATAGTTAAATTATTGTATTGTCATCCAAAATAATCCTGTATATAAAATTTCAGCTCAATTGAGCGCTTTAAAATGTATTTTATTAACGATTGAAAATTCCACCAAGATAAATAAATAAATAGAGAGTGTGAGCTAATAGTAGGAATTGAAAAAGAATCGATGGGATCAATGACCTTCCCTCAGTATCACCTTAGGAGAGCAAACATGTTAAATTTAGATTTAAATTATTGTACAGCCACATTACGGATCTTAAATCAGGAAGAGGAATTGTTTGCAATATGACGGACAATACAGCTTTTCTTCACACCACATAGTGGGCACGCTCGAATACAGTGATACACTGTGACAAAATTAGATACAGAAGTACTGCCACTACATCTTTACTGACGAGTTCCGTTTCTGAGTGCAACATCATGATGAGTTATCCGTGTTTGGAGGCTACGAGGATAATGCACGTCGCTTGTTTCCCTTTGATATCCTCATTCTGGCTGCCCAACGGTTGGGATGGTAGGGGCAGCCATTGTATACATAACAGAAACACCTCTTGTTCGCTCATTGGGGATATCCAGAGCTATATTTCTCAGATCTTAAGCCCATGAGTTGTACTCCATCTTCCAGGTATTGAAAGGGTCATCTATTAGCTCCTACGATTCATGAAGAGTGGTGTGTTGGCACATTCTTGATTGATTTTAATTAACTTCGCACTCTGTTGCAACAGAATGACCGTTGGCAACGAATAACGTAGTTTTAAACCCAAGTCAAGTGACGAGAATGACACATGAGTTGACACTTCCCCTCTCCAACTTTCATACCAATGGGAACACTTTAATCCTCAATACATTTAACCTTTATACGATGGGTCTTCAGTGTCATTAAAAAAATTTATTCAGTAGCATTCTATGCTGCATCAGATATATCCCGCGTCTACTCGTGGTATACACGTAAAGTAAATACTAATTTGCCGACGTTAGTGAAAGAAAGAAGAATTAATTGGATAATTAGATATGCAACCAACATCATTTTATGTAATGTAATATTTGAATTCAATTTGATGAAGTCCGTATATGTCCTTTATTATCTGTAAATTTTTGTTATTGTGACAGAGGTTGGAAGAAATAAGGACAAAAACATATTTTCGAATTATTAGCTTAATCAATTAAAATTAATCTATGTTTGCCCAGTTTTTACTTCAATATTTCCAGTTAAAACACAAAAGGAGGAAAAAAATTATCCACTTTATCATTTTATCGACTTATTGATCAATTGTTTTCAAAATAATTAAATATTTTTTTTCTTACGAGACATGTCTAAATGTAATTATAGTATGATTAATTCATTTTAATCAAAACCATCCGTACAACTTATTAGATAACAAAATCACAATATTTTCTATTAAAATAGAATGCTAATAAGTTTGTCTTTTATCATTTCATTAACTAATGCATCAAATTTGTTCTAATTATTTTATAGTTTAATATTTTTGTACAAGGATCGAAGTCTTATAGAAATAAAAAAAAGAATTTTTCATTTTATAATTTAGTCGCAGTTCGATCACAGTAATGTTTTGCATTCGCTAGACTTTAACATACCAAAATTTAACATTTTATTCCAAATTCTTTTTACTGTAATTATTAAAATTATTTTAACACTCAAATACAAATATTTTTCTCTTAAGCACCTGAACAAGAATATTTTTTTTCTGCATATAGATAAGAAATTTTAGATTCAAGGGAATAATCCAGAATAAGCTTTTGAAATTCAATTGATTAAACAGATCAATTATTCCATACAATATGCCCGAAATTGAACCATTGTTGCCAAAATTGTCGAGTTCCCTTACCGTTTGTAACTAAATGTCACGTAATCCTTTCATTTGATCCTTCCTTTAGGCAATTGAATATCCTTCTCTAATAGTGGCATATGCTCATGGACTCAAAGCGTATGTGAAACATTAGTTCAGTCAAAATGTATAGCGAAATTTGAAAATTGAAAATTTTATTCAAGTATAGTGAATTTATTCCCTTTTACACATAATCCATATAAATTATGTCGCCTTGAAACAAAAGATATTCATTCAAAAAAATTAATCTTCGACAGCCCACTTTATATTATTTTTAACACCCTTTTACAAGCTTCACTAGTATGTAATGGAATCTTCGAAATCAATTTTTACGCACTTTAAAAGGTCAGATTAATTCAAAATTTTGCTCACTTGTCCAGGACCGATGACATTGATAATTTTGTTCCATTGTCCGGATCAGGATTATGAGGATTTTCGATTTCCCATTTTCAGATCCCATTCCGCATCTGGCGACTCATTTCAGATCCCATTTACAGATTTGGCTACTAAAAGATTAAGTTAAACTTATTTCGAGGGTGTTTTTTAGGTTTTGAAGTAATAACTTCTTTGGGTGCGTTTTGCTTGAGAGTGAACTTGATTGATGTATTTTAAAAAAGCCAAGCATTGTTACGCTCGGGTTTGTAAAGTTCTTAACAATGGTAGCAATACTACTGAATGGTATCAATACTACTGAATCATTTGGGTTTAATGAGTCATGTATCGGAGAAATTTGTGCAGCGAAATGTAGAGCAGAAAATGGACAAATAATTCTAATGGTTACTATTTATATTTCACCAAATCAAAGTGTAGAGAAAATTAGCGAATTCATTAAAAAAATTTAGTTGCCTATACTGAAGCCGGATTAACTCGTCTGAACAAATTGCCTATTATTTTATGTGGGGATTTTAATGTAGATTTTTCAAAAAACTAATCAAACTCTTTAGTAGATTTTTTAAAATCAAAATTCAATTTACTTATGTCAAATGATCCAAATGAAGGCACGGCAAAGAATGGAACAACGCTTGTTGGAGTTTTTTTAAATATTTAAATAATTTTGAATCTAAAGTATTTATAACTTATTTCAGCTACATTAACTTATTGTTTCCTTCTTAGAATACAATTTATTCGCAAATATGATTTTATATTTCGCAAAAAATATTACTTTATGAGTACAGACATATGAAAAAATAATTTTATATGACAATAATAATATATCCCCTTGATTTTTATTCACCTAACTAATCCCCGAAATTACATTACAAAATTTGAAGTTGTCACTTCTATCGTGCGGTCATAGGTACACACATTCATTTTTTAAACTATAATTTATTTTATTTCTTCTACAGGAGAAGTTTATAAAAAGTTTCGACAGAATGTGTTGAAAAGGAAATTACGTAGTTAACGAAGTACAAAGGTATAATCTAGACAAAGTAAATACCAGTGAAGAATGACTTTAATTTGAACTACGTTCAATTGACGAATCAGTCATTCCGATCATAATTATTCTTCAAAAAGATAAATGCTGACATTGTTTTAACGGTTACATTGTTACAAAAATGGAGGCGAATCTAATCTGGCGTCGAAAACTAGTAATTAATGAATTAATATTTGAAAAAACTGCATTAACATCAAGTGTCATCCACTACAAGTAAAAAAAATTATTTGAACTTGAATTGATGAATAGAAAGTATTCTATTAACGATTGAAAATTTGAGCAAGGTATATATATATATATATATATATATATATATATATATATATATATATATATATATATATATATATGTAATGTATTGTAGTAGCGTAGCCGGTGTTGGTTCGTTGTCATATCTGTTTTATTGAAAACATCTTTAGAATTGAGTTTCATCTTTTATTTTGAAGCAAGCATAACGTAGATGGTCAATCACTTTATATTTTACATTTGTTCGTTAAAAACACGTATAACAGAAGCGACATCTTGACGGACACAACACAAAAACACAGAGTTGCATTTATTTACATTCGTACATGATGAAGGCAAGCAGACAGAGAGAGCAATTACACTAGATTTTTGCTTTTATATCAACAATGGTTATTACGTAATAATAGTTCTGATTGGCTAGAACGGGCAGGACAGGGATTTCGGACTAGCCGATTACGATTAAGATTACAATGTTAATTTTAAACCAAAAAGTTAAAGTTATTTTAACTAAGAATACTAGAGGGAATTATTACATATATATATATATATATATATATATATATATATATATATATATATACTCATGAATAAAAAAATTAGCGCACTAAAAAGGAGTCCTCAAAATGAAACGAAATTTTACATACGTAATGACTACTTTGATATAAGTAAATGATTAGAAAATAAAAAAGGATCATTTATTTCAGAGAAAAAGCAAAAGAAAGGAGGATTTAATACCCTGTTGAACCACCTATAGCGCGAAAGCACAATGCGATGATACGATCGGGCATTGAGGCATACAAGTTATGTATGATGTCTTGAGACATTTTGCTCCATATTTGCTGTAACATTGTCTCTAGTTCATTCAAACTCGTAGGATGCCCAACTCGCAGACCCAAATGATCCCAGATATGCTCGATTGGGGGAAAATATTGGGATTGGGCAGGCCAAATAAAGTTAGTAAAAGTGCGGAGAAAGTCTTGTGACAACCTTGCCGTGTGAGGCCGAGAGTTGTCTAGTTGAAAAATGGCTCTTGTGAGCTGTTGCATGAGTGGCAACACATGTGGTTGCAGGATGTCATAGGCATGCCGCTGAGCTGCTACGGTGCCACGGATCAATACTAGGGATGACTGTGTAATGTAGGCAACGGCACCCCATACCATCAAACCAGCTAAGGGAGCGGTGTGTCGTAGTAGAACAGAGGCAGGATTGAGGCGTTCACCACGGAGTCTCCACACACGAACACGAATGTCATCACCATTGAGATTGAATCTGGATTCGTCGCTAAAGATGACCTGGTTCCATTCCGCTGCAGTCCAGTTTCCTAGTGCATGGCACCATTCCAAACGGAGGCGTCAATGGGTGGGCGTCAAAAGCAGCACACGTAATGGGTACCGCGATACCAAATGTCCTTCAGCCACGCGCCTTCATATGGTTCGAGAAGACACAGGCCCCTAGCGACAGTGGTGGATGAAGCAGATGTCTATACGCGTGCATTTCTTACGACGTGGCGGTCTTCTCGACGACTGATCTGTCGAGGGCGTTCTGACCCTGGTCTTCGTATAAATGACATATCTCGGATCCACTGGTCCCAACACCTCCTCACAACACAATCAGAGCGGCCTAATTGACGAGCTACTTCCCCAGCTGACCAGTCAGCTTCCATCATGCCGATGATTCTTCCCCCTCTCAAACTGTGAATGCTGCTCATGTTGTCTTCGAAAACGGCGTAGTGGCATGTTTACCTCAGCCCTGCCTTTTTAAATGATTCAGCACACTTAAGCGACGAACGAACGAAAATAAGCGAGCCAAGCGCTTCTGCTCAGAATGGATGGCAAAAGAGTGAAGGAAGCCAGGAGAAAAAAAAACCCAAAAAGGGGAGGGGCGGGGGCCACACTTAAACAAGCTTTGGTTATCTGTTTTATACTACACGGGGAACGACGTTAAACGCCCTCTACCGGCTATACGTAATGCACAATCACGCTGCATTTCTAATCATTTGCATATCTACCTGAGATGTACCTTCATACCCCAAGTTTCGTTACGATACCGCAATTATTTCTTGGTGCGTTATTTTTTTGTCCATGAATGTATATATATACTTAAGTCGAGAGTGAGCTAATGATAGAAATTTAAAAATATAGAGCTATATACATTTTTAATGCTTAAAATTCTCGTTCAGTTTGTTGCTCTTTTTAAAACCTCCCTTATAACAAAAAATGTATCTTCGTATAAACAAACTCCTTTCATAATATAATATTGCACACTCTTAAAATCGTAAAACTTTAATACATCAGGAAAGGTATATACCAACATGAAATAAATCAACTCGGAAATATTTCCTTAGAGGAAAAATATTTATTTATTTGATAGACAGAATAAATAATCACTTTGAAAAGAAATGGCAAGTACTCTCTCTGTTGCCAGATACACTCTAATAGTCTCTCTTCCGAAAGTAAACAACCCCATCCTCCGATTTCCTCCCTTCCCCTTCAAAAAAAGTGCTTTTCACACGCAAACTTCATTTAAATGCAGATTCTTTTCCATATCTGATTTACAAGGAACAGTTTCGTTGCCAGGATGTTGTTTGAAATTTTAAAAGACATCAGCTCTTCAATCTCAGGAGAGATAGACACCCGCTAACCATAGTTAAATATCTCTTAAAAATTGTTTTTATTTTTTGGGAGTTGTTCAAGGTTTTCAAATCATTCGCAGATTTATTTTAAATATACTCAATAGTTAAAAGCATTTTTACTGAAAGTATTTGTACGGTATGTTTTTATATCTGTTTATTTCTTAAACTGCTATTGCGAAAAATAAACATCTTTAACAAATTGCGTGAAATATATTTTAAGAACTCATTTTACGTGCACAGTTCGAAAAATGTATGCATTCTCAAAAAATGACTGTCTAGAATGTTTGTTTCTATTTGATTTGATTTTTGTCTCCATTTTAAAATGCCTGTAGATTTGTGACAATAAAGGTCCTGATACGAACAAAATGTTAAAAATATATATTTTAATAAAGAATTTTTTTGTAGGAGTTGCTTGTGTGTGTGAAAACACACACACACAATAAAATTGTTTAAAAAGACAAATAATGTTACAAAATTTTTAAGATTACTTTATATTGTTATTCAATTTGTAAATTTCAATTTTTTTTTCAAAACTCTTTATAAAAATACTAAGAATTCAATTGTTTTTAATGGCACCTGCATTCAACCTTGAAAAAACTGTTAAAAATTGTTAAATTGAAAGTGATGAAAATTGTTAAACACAAATGTCATTTTAAAACAATTTAAAGATAAATATGTCTTGCATTTCAGTGAATGCATTCTTCGTTCTTAAAAATTTTATTTGCTGTAAAATCCGGCGTATAACGCGCACCTGCGCTTTCAAGCTCAAATTTTTAATTGTTAGATATGCTCGCCGTATAACGTGCATTCGACTTTTTACGAAGAAATCTGAAGTGTACGAGCGCATTGCTGTTATGTTTTGATGTCATTTATTCGAGGTATTTGTTAAAGCTTTACAAAAAAAAAGTATACTTCTTGAACTACAACCCCTTAAATTCATAAGGAATATCATTTCTTTTAAAATAATCAGAATTTTGATCTATGCAGAAGTTTAATTTTTTTCTATTAATTTTTTTCTTTTAAAAGCTCTCATTTTTATATTCGGCGTATAACGCGCTCCCGTGGATTTCGATCATATTTTTCTTGTTAAACCGCGTTATATACCGGATTTTACGCCAAATTCTTTCCTGAGTTAAAGTTCGTCACGAAATCACAGTCGGCGTTGGGGGGTTGTAAGTTCGATAGGGTTCGATAAGTAATATAGGGTTGTAAGTTCGAGTCTTGGTGCCCCGAAAGTACCACCAGTGAAGAAAGTGAAGAATTGTGGAAAAAGGGCTACTGGCTTAGATGTCATTTACGTTAATTGACCGCTATTCGCAGTTACTAGAGTGTTATATTTAGGTCGCAAATCCCTCTTCCAACTACCACATAAAGCCAAAGAGAGGGCTTAGAGCCACGATAAATTTAACGTGCACCACCTTTCTACACAGAGGGTCTTCAGTAGCACCTCGCAGAAGGTCTTCACACATTCAACAGCACTCAGACACAATTATCAGTGTCTAAAATACACGTATGTAAAAGATTATTCACAAGCATAACCGAGCTAATCCAGAATCACAGTCAAAACAAGTTTACTAATCGCTGATTGAATCGAGACTGACTGTTTCGGCAAGCACCGCTGTATTTATAGACGCGGAGGAAACTTCCAGAATGATAACCGCTTGAGTCATAGGGCGTAAATTAGTGTATTTCTCCACAAATTTGTAGAAGAATCGAGAGAGTCCCGAACTTGCCAACATGGTCGCCAAATTGGTGGCCAACTTGGCTCTATCACCAACATCTCTCCAAGTTCTTATTGAATCCCCACTGTAACGCAAGGGACGGCATTGCTTGCGTATAATACAATTTTAACGTAAATTAAATATAATTTAGAGTAAGATAAAGGCGTTACACATCTCCACACAAATACAAATTATTTACGCTATTTTACACAAAATTCGTAACAATAACTTATCAATAAACGTTACATTGGGGGGAAAAGTAATGTAAAATAATGATCCTGATATTCGCTAATTATTCTTAAAATTATTTATGGGTGGAAAATCTTTAAATAATATTCGTGTCTTATGAATTTTTGTAGTATTGAAAAAGTTTTAATTATAAAAGAGATACAATGTATTTATCAGAATACTATTTTAATTGCAAGCAAATATCATTAGTGGATTAAAAATTCAAAAAGGATAAAATAATATAACAGTGTAATTATAATAGTAATGTATTTTTGTTATAAATCATTATAATTGCTTTTTCCAGTTGAAACAACTATCAAACTCTGAGAAATGTATCAAAATCATGATACATTTATTACTTTTCTCTTCTTAAACTCGAACAAAATACAATAAAAAACAAGTTTTCACCATTGCACCAAATTACTCCTAACAATTTTAATTCCATCTTTAAAAAAAATAGAAAAAAATTAAGAATATTTGTAATATCAAAGAACACCCTAAAAGCCGAAGTAGAACCATTTCGTTTTAATTTGAATTTGATGTTTAAAATGAATTTTTATTTATGCAGCAAGAATAATCATTTGATTAAATTTTTTTCTTCCATACGAAAAATTTATTTTTCTTGTTAGACGTTATTTTTTACTTTGGTTATAATCATTTAATAAAGCATGAAAATTCAAATGACCTAATGCTTTCGTAGGAAATCTGTAAAACAGTCGTGGGTATTTAAATAAATTTTATTTACATTTAAGTACTTGTTTCTGTTTGAAATATCATTGACAAAATGAAATTTCATATCTTCAACATCAATTGTTGTGTGTGTGTGTGTGTGTGTGTGTGTGTGTGTGTGTGTGTGTGTGTGTGTGTGTGTGTGTGTGTGTGTGTGTGTGTGTGTGTGTGTGTGTGTGTGTGTGTGTGTGTGTGTGTGTGTGTGTGTGTGTGTGTGTGTGTGTGTGTGTGTGTGTGTGTGTGTGTGTGTGTGTGTGTGTGTGTGTGTGTGTGTGTGTGTGTGTGTGTGTGTGTGTGTGTGTGTGTGTGTGTGTGTGTGTGTGTGTGTGTGTGTGTGTGTGTGTGTGTGTGTGTGTGTGTGTGTGTGTGTGTGTGTGTGTGTGTGTGTGTGTGTGTGTGTGTGTGTGTGTGTGTGTGTGTGTGTGTGTGTGTGTGTGTGTGTGTGTGTGTGTGTGTGTGTGTGTGTGTGTGTGTGTGTGTGTGTGTGTGTGTGTGTGTGTGTGTGTGTGTGTGTTTGTGTGTGTGTGTGTGTGTGTGTGTGTGTGTGTGTGTGTGTGTGTGTGTGTGTGTGTGTGTGATGCTCTTAATATAATTTCAAAATTAACTTTTAAAAATAAAATGTAGTAGTTCATTTCTTTTCTAAAAAATTTTATTAAAAATTTATCCATTTTAATATTATATTTATTTAATTTTATTTTAGATTATTTTTTTTAAAAAAGGTTTATTCCTTTGAAATAAAACTAGTTACATTTTTATTTGATGTATGGACTGCAAATGGGAATTTCTACGCGAAACTACGTTGAAATTTAAAATTAATACAGAACGACAAGTGACAAAATGATAAAAGTATAATCTATCTTTACATTCCTTCTAACCATATCCACTTGCAATATTTTTTCAAATCTATTTATACCCAACAAGTTGATCTTAATAATTCCATTCCGTTATAGTAGATAAAATTCAATCCTGGATTTGTCCACGTAAAAAAGTTACTATTACATATCAGACTAACATTTTTTTAAAAAATGCAATTGTAAGAAATTACTTCTTTAAAAAGCGCTTACACAATTCAAAATAGCATGATAATTTTTTTTAAATTTTAGAAATTGCTTTAACAATGGGAAATGACTGCCATAAATGTCTAAATAGTTTTGGATGGAAGGGAAATGAGCTTCAATTCCGACTTTTTGAATGGAAAAAAATTATTCATTAGATTTTAATGAGAATTGTGACTTCCTATGAATATGAGGAAATTGATTTTGGTTTCCTTTTCCTTTAAAAAGTTAATTTCTTTTCCCTTAAGAACATTTTTAAAAAACACTTTATTTTTACAGTAAATCACTGAAATATATCTTAGACTTTATGCTATTTGACCATTGTAGAAATTGTTATCTCATAATTTATATCGATATATGTCATTCAGCTGTTTGATTACAAAAAAATTCCATAAGCAATTTTATTAATGAAATATATATTTAAATAACCATCGAACAAAATTGCATAAACATTTTTATCCTAAAATACATTAGCAATTTTTGACCATTATTTATAAACTACAACTCAGTTTTAAATATTTTAAATCAAGACATTTGCTTAAATTTAACAGTACTTTATACAATGACCTTTTTCAATAAAACAAGTTACTTTGCTTCAATAGATTAAAATTATTGCAACTATAGTTTCATGTACATTGATCACAATCGAAACAAAAAATATTCTCGTATTTCTCTTTATTATGTTTATTTCTAACAACTATAAAATTTTAGCTTAGTCTCGAAATTTCATTTAATAAAATTCAATAATATAAATTAAAGTAAAATTATATCTTTGTACCTTGAAAATTTTAACGAAAAGTTGAATATATTACTTTCATTCAATGAAAAAACTGCCAACTCTTCCAAAATATCCTTACTGATTGATGGAAGTACGCATTCTTATAATAATAAATATACAACTATAAATACAATAAAATTTTATTTGTAATAGCAAAATCATACTCTTAATAATCCTCTTCAACGAATATTCCATTTAAATATTAAAAAAAGAATCTAAAAAATTAGTTACTGTCTCGCATTTTAAACTGTTACTATGTACAAAACATAACACTGACATTAATGCATACCAATTACAAAATATTTAAAAATAATCTTTTTTTTGCTGTTCAAACACACTGTGAAGGCAAATAAAGAGTTTAAATATTTTAATAATAGGCAAAGTTTGTGCTGAATAAAATAAAATGCTAATTCCCCTTTAAAATATAGAGTTTGACAAAATGAAGAAAAGTAAAAAGAATTTTAGAAATCAATGAAATATTTTCCGAAATTTTTGTCTGAAATATATATATTTCAAATTAGTTTAAATATATTTTTGAAATATATATCAAGAGATATCCAATTTTTAAAACAATACTTTTTATTAAAATAATTTATTACTATGAATTATTTTTATTTTTTTACTAAAACCGACTAATTCTCTTTCTAAATGGTTGAATTAGATAAAGATATATCTAAATAACAGTTCGCATTATTACAAAAAAAATTAGGCTTCATTTTCTTTCTAAGCAATGATATAAAGGGTGGAAAGATGGTTTGCAAATAAAGTGCGATTCCAATAAGAAGATTCTCTTTTTGGAACATTAACATTGTTGTCAATGTTCCATGTCATGTCGCAAAGTATGGTGGAGAAAAACTATTATTAATAAACTATTTGTTTTATACTCAAAGTATGCTTGAAAATCACAATATCCTTTCTATTGTGCTGCTGCCTAAAATATATATACCCATAACAATTCGTGCACACATATTTTTCTCTACTCATGAGTTTGATGCCATTCGATATTTATTGGTTCCAGAAGACATAGTTTTGGAAATCGTTCCTTCAAGTAGGACAAAACCTTAATTAATAGCCTACTCTTTAAATTTCTCCACCCCACCAACGGAACATTTTGAGCCTTTGCAGATTTAACGTTCATCGACACCTCTACTTTGGGTTTGTAGTAGGGTCAAATTTGAACTCTCAACATGTTGATAGTAGCAAACGATATTATTATGCAGAGGACTCTCCCACGCATTTCCCTTAACTAACCTCTGGGGCTACTTTTTTATGCTGTTTGATATGAGAACCTCGGCTTATGAAAAACGCCTGAGAAAAAGAGGGAACATTATGTAACTAGAAATATAGTGAATGAATAAGAGGAAATATAGACTCGGAGTATTCGAGAAATTTACTTCAACATTACAGAAGTTGCCCATCCGATATAGTCGTTAGCGACGCTGACTTCTGTGCCGTAGAGAAGGCATGGATATTTGTAAATGTATAGTGCCTTTGCGGCATGGGGTACTCTAAAGAGTCGTCGAGCCGCAAGTCCTCTCGTGCGGTTGGTGGAAAGGAAAGAGAGGTGGGAGGCCTTTGACCACTATCAGGGTGTTCTCCCTCTCGGGGTATAATCGAGCTAAATCGTACTGTCACCTGCATGATGCTCAAAGCTAAGGCTAACGACTGGCGTATATCTAGTCATTTGCCACGATGAATTTCGTGGTCCTCTGTCTGACATGAAGGGTTGACATTCACAGGTTGCATTAGTAACAACAACAACAGAAGTATTACTGAGGTTTGAGTAACTTCCACTAAAGTGATTCAAAGTGCGTGAATCAAATCCGTCTATTAAAAGTGTACTGTTTAGAGAATTAATATAAGTAGTTATTATTATTATTTTAATTTGATAGAATCGAATTTAGTTCAAGACGTCTACATCTCTAATTTTTTTTTATGTTTCCTTAATTTAAAACTTGATTCAATAAGTTATAGATAAAAAAAAAAGTATTACCTTTTATAATAATACTGTCGAAAGACAGTTTCTCATTCTTTCAGCAATTAACATCCTTACTATAGATGGCTTCAAGAGTTAGTTTTCTTTTTAAGAGGGATGTTCAATTTGTACTAATCTTTTCTCATTATAAAATGAGACGAAATCTTTCAACTCGAGTAAAATAAAGTATCATACATTCCATTGTAGAAAAGTTTATGTTTTCCACTTTTGAGCCTGTGGATAAATAATTATTTTAAAATTGTAGGCAAATACAAAAAATAGTGTTTAATTCTATTGAAATAAATAATTTAAAAAACTACCATATTATATATATATACAATATACACACGTATTTAATCAATTTTTAAATCACATCTAATTAGTGCTTTATTTCACATGCACTTGAATCAAGTCCTTGAGATTCCAGACTTTGGTACATGAAAAGATCTTTAAAGAAATTATTTCCTACCTAAAAACTCAGATGAATTTAATACTTAACTAAAAATTGTCCTCTCAAAACTTGGTATCCTTTCAAAGACTGTACTTAAAACTTGTTTTTAGGTTATTGAAAATTTACAGCGAAACAAAAAGGGGAAAAAAATGTTCATGTACTTTGGAAATATCGAGCGTTCAAAAATAAAAGAATTTGACTGAAAAAGATTATTAACTAAGATGTTACTACAACTACCTAAGGAACTGGAGTTTCTTTTACACTTTTTTAAAATTTGAACTACAGCATTTTTTCTTTCTCAAGGATTTTTCAGTTCACTGAATAAATGAATTTTTTTTTTAATCTTGAAGAAGTTCTTCAGTTAATGAACACACACAAATATTAAGGATTTTTTTCACAAAATATAAAAGGAGGATGTATCCTTTCATTAACCGGAAACACACAGCCCTCTTCTTTTGTTCAAATTAAAGGGTGTTTTTTTAGAGGTATAGAACTTTAAATTGCAATAAAACAATGATGTACTATTCGATTGACATGAATTTTTTTTATTCGAAAGATAATCTTGTGGCATTACATGTTAAATATGATTTCTGGTATATGACTGCCACGGCTGGCTCGGATGTAGTCCAATCTGGACGTCCAATTTTCGATGACTTTTTCCAACATTTGTGGCCGTATATCGGCAATAACACGGCGAATGTTGTCTTCCAAATGGTCAAGCGTTTGTGGCTTATCCGCATAGACCAATGACTTTACATAGCCTCACAAAAAATAGTCTAGAGGTGTTAAATCACAAGATCTTAGAGGCCAATTCACAGGTCCAAAACGTGAAATTAGGCGGTCACCAAAAGTGTCTTTCAATAAATCGATTGTGGCACGAGCTGTGTGACATGTTTCGCCGTCTTGTTGGAACCACAGCTCCTGGACATCATGATTGTTCAATTCAGGAATGAAAAAGTTAGTAATCATGGCTCTATACCGATCACCATTGACTGTAACGTTGTGGCCTTCGTTTTTGAAGAAGTACGGACCAATGATTCCACCAGCCCATAAAGCGCACCAAACAGTCAGTTTTTCTGGATGTAACGGTGTTTCGACATACACATGTGGATTAGCTTCACTCCAAATGCGGCAGTTTTGTTTGTTGACGTAGCCATTCAACCAGAAGTGCGCTTCATCGCTAGACAAAATTCGCTTATGAAAATCGCGACCATTATTTTCGAAATAAAATTGCACAATTTGAAAGCGTTGTTCAGGCGTGAGTCTATTCATGATGAATTGCCAAACCAAACTGAGAATAAATCACTTGACAGCTGTTAAATCGGTCGCCATCTTGGAAAGTAATGCCAACTTAAACTTCTATATCTGGAAAAAAAAGCACTCTGTACAAAGACAATTCTTAAACAAATAGCATTTCAAGGTCAGTACATATTAGATTCATTCAAATGAAACCAGGTCAGAGCGTCGAACTTTGCATTACACTTGAGGTGGCATCACGTAACTGCGTGTATAGTGGCACTATCTATCGGTAGATATACTGACGAATGTAGAACGTTTGACGTTTCTTTGCGACTGTAGGGTTTCACGCCGAAGAAAAGGTGGTCACATAAGCTAACGTCCACTACCGAACATGCAAGCGAGTAAGAAGGAACAACGAGGAGTTATTCGATTTTTTGCGGCGGAGGGAGTTGGAGGTCGTGAAATGCATCGACGGATGAAGGCTGTGTACGGTAAGTACATTTTGTGTCGTTAAAGTGTTGTGAAATGGCACTCTAAAGATTCCTTGAGGGACGTGAGTTACCGAAAGACAATGCTAGGCCTGGACAGGCTCATCGTGTCCTCACACCGGGAATGATTGTGAAAGTGAATGTTTTAGTCTTGGACAACCGCAGAATCAACGTGGACGAGATCCATCGGTTATTGGGTATTAGCGTGGCCACCACTCACACCATAATGCATCAACACTAGAACTTTCGAAAACTTTGTGAGCAGTGGGTTCCCCACCAACTGACCCATAAACAGCGCAATATTCGAATGGCGCTGTCTTTGAGTAATCTGTGACGTTATCATGGCGAGAAATATGGCTTTCTGTCGCAATTGCAACTGTTGACAAAACATGGTGTCACCATTTTGAACCCGAAAGCAAGCGTCAGAGTAGGCAGTGGAAACGTGTGACTTCACCACACGTTCACAACACGTCCACAGAAATCAAAGTCCATGCACATTAGTTCAAAGTCATGATGTCCTTTTTTTACCATAAGGGTCCACTACTTATCGAGTTCCTGGAACGGGGAAGCACCATCAATGTCTAGCGTCATCAAGCCACTTTACAGAACCTTAAACGAGCCATAAAGTCGAAACGCCCAGGCATGTTGTCCAAAGTCGTTATTTTCCTGCATGATAAATGTGCCAACAGTTTTGGCGACTATTTTTGAGTATGTGTTACGTGTATAACTACATTTTGAGTTAATAAAATCGTTACCATTACTTTTCACTAACGCCCGGGTCTCATTTTAATAGCCCATTATATTTTACGTGGTAGCGGGTGTTGTGTGTAGGTTAACAGATTATTTATTAATGTCGCCTCCAGAGGCTACACGAGAGCTATTGGTAACCGAAGTCGTAATGTTGAACTTCAATCAAGTGACGAGGATAATACCTGAGCTGCCACCTATTATGTGAGTCCCTCTATACAGCGAATTTTTTGTGGCACCAGAATTCGAACTCACGATTCGTCAATGCTAGCCACGATTTTGTGATCATGACCAGCTGCTATGGCCACCAATGTAAATCTACATAGAATATTAGAAATATACTTTATATGCAGAGCAATCCGCTGCCAGTACGAGAAATCTGCAGGATGCGTAGGGTACAAAGATAATTCGTACCACATTTTGTAAAGTAAGCAGAGATCTTACTGAGAGAGGGTGTATTATGGGTGATTTCAACTACACTCAATATAATACCGTTTTCAATCTTAAGGTCAGCATTTGAGAACTATAATCAAACGACAAAGATGACACCTAGATTTGCAACCCAACCTCTAAATATACGCATCATACTTATGAAAGGACTTTGAGCCCCACAACAGGCTTAACCCCTTAAATGCCGATTAAAAGTTACGCGATTCGCTCTCCAATGCCACCGCTTTCGCACAGGCGTGCGTATGTGGTGTATTGGGCATAAATAAGCAAATTTTTCTCTGAAATAAGTATATTCTTCGCAAACAATGTCAAGGTCATTTTATTACATTCCAAAGCGTTTGAAATATGTTTACCAATAGCAGCGCACAGAAAAGGATCCCATTTCGGAAAGACGTATAAATACGTCCCAGGCATTTAACGCACTGGTTGAGTTAGACGCATATATACGCTGGTGGCAGTTAAGGTGTTAATACTTTTCAAGATCTCGACACAATGGGTCTTTTAGCATCAAAAGTACTTGAAGCCACAACACGACCGGAACAAAGACATCCACGAGTTCGTGGTCATGACCATCCGTTCACGCGATTTTTTTAATGTAAACTGCGATTTTTCGAGAAACAAAAATCAATAAACACATTTCCTTTTCGCCCGTGGTAGAAGGCAATTAAAATTTTATTCTGTGCTTCTCATAAATCGGAGGTGTTTTGTTGAGGAAGATAGTTTTAACTTGCGCAATGCCCAAATGCTGTAGAACCCCCACCACCACCACCACCACCACCACACAAATACACGCACACAAAAACAATACTAGACATCTGTTCTGAAAACTTCAAGTTAAATATATTTTTGTTTAAATATGGTATCTTACATATACACTCATGTCTATAAAATAAGGATAATTCAGAATCACACAGAAATTGAACTCTAAAATAAAAATTTCACCTGTGTAGAATTATCACACACATCTTGAAGAAGAATATGCAATGTACAGGAAACTACCAGATGGCGCGGATAGTGCGTCACAATGACGAGAGTGTAAGAGAGGGGTATATAAGGAATGGTGGCAAAGAAGTAAAATTGTTCACAAGGCCTTTAAAAGCCTTTCAGTGCAATAAACATATAGTTATGGCACAAAGGAAGCATTTGGATGATATTTTACGTGGTAGAATTATTGGACGACTGGAATGTGGACGTACCCAGCTGGATGCATCCGAAGAATTTGGAATCGCCCAGTGTGTCATCTCAGGCTTTGGCAACGATTCCAAGATTATGGTAATGTGAGTAGATGTTACAGCACAGGTCGCCCCCGAGTTACAACGCCGAATGAGGAGCGGTATATTTGGCAGTTACTGCCAAAAGAAACCGACGGAGCACAGCATCAGACCTGTCTCTTCAGCTCTCTTCAGCTACCGGTACGACAGTTTCAAGGCATTAGTCTATATGCTCGTAGGCCTGTCACATGTGTTACCGCAACTCACTGTCGCCTGCGATTAACCTGGAGTAGAGAGCATGCATTGTGGACACCACAACAGTGGTATTTTGTGATGTTTTCCGACGAGTCCACGTTTAGTTTGCAGTCTGATTCTCGCCGGACTTTAATATGGAGAGCGCCAGGTACCCGTTACCACCAAGAGGACGCATTGAACGACACCGTTACGGTGGTGCAGGATGGCTCGTTTGGGGAGGAATTATTCTTGGTTCCAGAACTGACCTGCGTGTTCAGAGTGTAACGATGACAGGCCACATCTATCGAGATGTCATTCTGGAACAACATGTACGTTTGTTTCGGGGCGCCATGGGAGCTGAATTTCTGTTTATGGATGACAACGACCGTCCTCACCACGCAAACATTGTAGACGAATGTCTTCAATCGGAGGATATCACCCGTATGGATTGGCCAGCATACTCACCGGACTTGAATCCAATAGTGCATGTGGGGGATATGCTCGGCCGACGAATTGCAGCCCGTCAACCCCTCCCACCTGTCTACCGGAACTTCGGAGGGCATTGCTTGATGAGTGGTGTAATTTTCCCCAAGATCAGATTGATAATTTGATACTCAGCATGCCTAGGCGTTGTAAGGCCTATATTGCATCGTTCGGGAGACATACTCCGTATTAACCATCATACTAACCATGTTATACTGATTTTTTGTAAATAGGTTCTTTTTTGAAATTTGCTCCAGGGAGTAAAAATCACAATTTTTGTTAATTATGTCAAACATATAGCATCTATTTTGCTCTTTACCTTTTGTTTAATAAATAGACTTTACAAATAAGTCAAATTTGTTTTGCTTCTGTCTCTTTCTTTGCCTGAACTTCATTATCCTTAATTTATGGACATGAGTGTATATCCGGAACCAACTCCCCAGCGGCGTGTCATCTCATTTTAAAATATTTCATAAACATTGTTTCAAACTTATTTGGGTTGTGACATGAATAATAGAACCGAAAGCTAAGCTCTGTATTATTTCAAATTGAAGTGATCTATAGTCGTTCAATTTATATATTCTGGGCTTTTCAGGTTCTCAAAGACAAACTTTAAGTGGAAGTAGGGGGCTTCACAAGGATTCATATTTGCATAGCAACCCATGGTCGGAAACGCTTTCGCTCGGCCTCAGGTGGCGATGTTCACAAGAGCATTGGTGGAAATATACGTGAATTTCCATTTTTATTTGAGCTGTCACCACCCGCAAAGGAGTTTGGTACATTTTACAAACACCGAGCTGGCAGATAGGCACCTGATTTACGGATTGGCAGAAGGAAATGCGCGAGCAGCAAAAAGATTGTTTCGCGAAAGGTACCCACAAAGAGAAGAACCAGATTGCGCAGGATGTTTTCTAATTTATATCAAAATTTGTGTGAATATGAATTTCCCCTGAGATAATAGGCATAGGGAGATCGATAAATGGTTGCAAGGATCGTTTGTGCTGCTGCGGATGTCCAACAAAATTCAGGTGAATTTGAACGAGTCTGCCAACTCACAGTCCTACGAAAAAGGCCTGCATCGCTAATAATGCTGAAAACTTTGGACATCTTTTATGACACTTTCACATATCATCTACCAAAACACATGTCCAAAGACACCCTGGATCCGCCATATCATTCAAGAGTTCCAGATCTTATCAGGCGGCATTTTCGCGATTTTCGACTGGTCATCTGAGGTGCATGAATTTTGAAGGTGGCAAAAGAAGCTTCCCAATTTGCACCAAATGCGACATCAGTCCTTTTTCTCCTCAGAACATTCTGCAATATCTGGGGTTTTCCTGTAATGAGGCTGTTGCTTCTTCCCTTCCCTCCTACTGCTCTTAGACTTTGTGCAGATTTATGGGCTCATGGACCTGGTCTAGTTCCACTAGACAAGGTGGGGATTAGTCCCACCATCACAACAACACATGTGATATCTTTGACCAATAAATATTTCAGATGATCCCAGTCTCGTGTTCCTTCGTTTTTTGTGCCTGTCATACTCCCTTCCAATGATGTTTCCGACTATGGGTTGCTATAAAGATCTGAACCCTTGTTATTTCCCCTACCTTTCCTTAAAGTTTGTCCCAATGATTCTGGGACACCCTGCATTTCGTACTGTTTTATTACATTCAATTGTATTCAACAATATCATGTATGGTTGGTATCAGTGTTACGGTTGGTACATATACGTTATTACGCACATCATACGGTACAATTTATTATTTTTTCCTTATTAATTATATTTTACTTACATTATAAACTGGTTATGTAAACTACTATATTTGGAAGTTAAGTTCGAGCCATTTTGATGCGTTAGAAATTCGGCACTCCCAGAAATTTGTCAAAATGCCAAAACGAATATAAGTTTCAAAATGCTCTATGAAAAGGAAAAAGGTGTTTCAAGAAGGGAAATGTGTTAAAGTTGGGTTCTGTGAGATAAATGATTTTCGAAACTTACAAGGAAATTTCATTATTTCATGAGTTGGAATAAATTCTGCCTGAAGTTTTAAGAAATGAATCTCGTTGAACAATTCCCGTGCGCCCTGCTAGGGTACTGGAACGTGAACCAACGCTATTTTTCATTCTGTATATGACAACGGTGTTGGGCAAAACAAAGCGAAAATGTAGTTCTGTAATGTTTTGAACAGAGTTAAGGCAATTTATTATGTAAGGTAAAGGGAGAAAACTTTAAAAACATAAGGTTCTGTAAGGTATCCGACTACCCTAAATTCATGATTTTTTTATGATTTTATTTTATATGCCATCTTATTAGCTTTATAAAAATACCAAGTTTTTTTATTTTCCATTCACTACAACAAAAACTACAAGTGTTCAAGTGTTTTTGTAAAAGCAGATGCCGTAACTTTACATAAGATATCAAACTTTAAAACGCGTTTTTCTCGAAATGTGGCTTTTTTTTTCGAAAAGCTCAAACGGGGACAGCGATTGCTCAAGAAGTTTTGAAAATAATTTGCTGAAATTTTTTGTGCATGTTTTGTGTAACAGTAGAAGTTTTTAACCTTCAGATTTATCAATCACTGTTTTATTACAAAATTTACAGTTCCTTATGTGAATAAAATCACAGTTTTTTAAAGCAATATCATATAATAACTAAGATAAAGTGCTCTAATTTTAGTAAAAATAAAAATTTCTCTTATCCTGAAAGTCATTTCAAAAAGGAATAGCAAAGTAACACATCAAAATAAAAAAATTGAGAATTTGTTCATAAACTTTTTGTGCAAAGTGTATGTAATTTTTTGTAAATAATTACCAATTTTTTACCATTTTATTATTAATAATTTCTTTTTCTCTTCTTAATTTCTTTCTTTCTTAATTATTATTATTATTATTATTTTGAAAATGGATAGTTTCTTGTATATCTGACTTTAAGGTCATATACTTTGAGAGGCCTTAGCTTGTAGTCGAATGCTAAATATATATTCTTGGGTGCCGCCTTTTCGGGTATGTCATACCCTGCGCGTAAATCACCGTTACAATTCTGAATGTATGAAGACGTTTTAAATCTTCCTTATGCTATGGCGTATTATTGTAGTTATGATGAAGAAATGTGATAAATAAGTAATTTCATAGATACAGTATTTAATGGATATAGTACAACAGTACTTTCGGATGAAGGGATTCTCTTTGCGATTATGACGAGGAAAAATCAAATGATGAAGAGTATTACAGCAAGTATGATTCCTCCACTGAAACCGATCCCGATTTAGAAGAGGGGGACACTGTTGAAAATAAATGCTTTATATGTAGAGACACAAAAACATTTGAGAAGAACGTAATTTTAAAGGAGGCAACTGGTACACATCCACTATCAGATGAACTTTGGGGAAAAAACTATTGCTGGAGCAACAAGAAAAAATAAAAAAGAAATTCCAAAATTTTTGAATTTAAAGAATAGAGAGTTTACTTCTATATGCTTGGTTTTAAAAAAATACAGATTAAAAAAATAAGATGCAGTGAAAACATCGCACTCACTCACGATGAGTTTAAAGGAGTGTATAAACAATGTTCTGAATGCCCTTATAAAAAGAACAGAAAAGCTAAATTTAAGAGTGAAAAATAAGCATATGGTATTTCCCACTTTTCTTCCTTTTTGACTTTTGTATACAAATTTTACGGTAACTGAGACCTTTTGGCAACGGACCTAATGATTTTGAACAATCTTCAAGTGTTAAAGATGAAATTTGAATTTATATGCATAGTTGAATGATTGGTTGCTCATGAAAACTACACATTAAAATAATTCAAGATATATTAATATTTATGGGTAACATCTGCGAATGGGTATTTCATTCTCCTAACTTCCGTGCCACTACATGAGGAATTTAAAAACCAATGGAATTAACCTTTAAGAGACGGAAAATGTTGAAAGGAAACAAATCGTCAGGACAAGAATTTCGGCTGTAAAGGTTAAAATGTATCATCTGCATTACATGGTGGATCTTCAGTGATATCCATATCGATATCAATTTAAGTGAATGTTTGCGCGCATAACGACAATACATATTTAAAGAAATATTCATATGATAATGGATTAAAATTCTGTTGTTCTATGATAAAAATATCACTAATTAAAATTTAACTCATTGGCACCACTGCCCATGTGGGCCAAAGCCTACTAGGCCCAACTCAGTGTACGTGACCCTGGGGACCTGAGGTGCATGAGCAGAGGTTTCGGTCAAGTGGTCAGTCTGACGTGGAAACCCCAGTTTTAAGTTCTCAAGCACGATTGCCACTCATTTATCGACCTACTAAAGGGATGAAAGTCTGAGTCAACCTTGCCCAACCTGGGGTTTCATTCTCGGACCTATGGTGTGAAACGCGATGCACAAAACTCAGCCACTGGGCTTTATCACTAATTAGTAAGGGAAATTAATAGCTATCTATATCAATTCACAAATGTGATATATTTTACTACAAATATATGACAATATTATCAAATATTAAAAACGCAAAAAAAAAAAATTAGGAAATATACAATGCACTGACATATTTTAGCAAGTCATTAACTTTTTCAAATCGTTGCATGAAGTATTATATCTAATGTATAAAAATGCATTTAAAAAACTCTCTTTGAACATTCTATTATATTTTGATGCTTAAAGGTTCGAACTAATATCATACTAAAGCTCTACTCAATTCCTGATGAAGAGTTGTGCTTTTGAACCGCGATCGATGAGATTATACCTGAAATACATACTTCTCGCAATTTTCTCAATTAAACGAATTAGAGACCCACTTTTATCTCCCTCCCCCATGATTTCCCACTACAAACATCTAAAGCTACTGGTATCCGAATCCGAGAATTTGCATAAAAATTTCGATCCAAAAGCAATTCAATTTATGCTTGAAACAAAAACGAATAGTTACAAATTATAGATAAAGGAACAACTAGTTTGATATCACGAGACACTCGCCAAGTTGTTTATGTTCGCCAAGATAGGCGATAACATTACAATATGATTACCTTGATATTTTTGCAGTTTTGGGGATATTGCAAATTTCCAGTACTTTTTAACTGATATTCTTTATTAATGTTGATATATATTATGTAATTATGCTATTAATAATATAATATAAAAATATAATTATTATTACATGTAATAATCACATAAATCACATATAATATCCGTTATTTATAATAATTGTTTTTTATTATATTTATTTATAAATATAATTACATATTATGTTATTTATTATAATTATTATTATGTTCTTTATTTGCTATTATTTTGTTATTCATTTATAATTATTATTATGTTTCATATTTATAATTATAAACGTTATATGAGTATTCTTATGAATAATTTTTATATAACAATTCGATGATTTTATTCTTTTTTCAATTTCTACTATTAAGTCACACTCTCTATATAATTATTTATTTGTTTATTTATTTATTTATTTATCTTGGTAGAATTTTCAATCGTTAATAAAATACATTTTAAAGCGCTCATTTGAGCTGAAATTTTATATACATGATTATTTGGGATGACAATACAAAAACTTTTAATTATAATTAATAAAAATTAATTGATTAAAACTAATTATTTAAAGAATTGCAAATACAGCCACGTTAGTGACTTAGCGACCATTTTGGCGACTTGTGTCAAAACTTGAAAAGGTTTTTTTCTCCCGTTTGAAAGCATTCAGTTGAACTGAAATTTTATATACATGATTGTTTTGAATGACAATACGATAATTTAATGATAATTAATAAAAATTAATTACCACTTAATGTTGGGATTCTGTCATATGTATATACATATTTATATTATTTGTAACTATTTAAAAAAAGTAGCTAAAATAAAATTTTCTTTGTTGATCGAAGTAGGAATTGACTTAATTTTTTTTATATTCCTTGTTATAATTACTATTAAATTATATTATACGATTATTATTATACCTAGTAATTATAATTAAATCATACTATATGAATATTCACCATTATGTAAATATAATTACCATTAAATTATATCATAAGGTTAATATTATATACTGCTTAATATTATTAGTACATGTAACTTTTTATTATATTATATAGTAATTAATTATTGATTGATTGATCTTGATTACTCTCAATCTCTTCCTATATTCTTCTTTAGAAATATATTTCATTGTATTTCTAAACAATTCTTTAAAATTATTTTCCTAACGATTTGATACCGCTAGGCCGCCATCTTGGATTTCATTCCAGCGACAACAAGCGTTGCTTGGCGTGATTCCTTTTTCGCACCACTTGGCACCTTGCCCCGTCATATCAAACTAGCAACCTTATAATACTGGATAAAATAAATGTTTATTGTTAATTATGCTCCTTATTGATGTCTTGCTTTAATGTCTGAGTACCTAAAATGTGTTTCTAACAAACTCGTGCATAATTATACGGCTTAAAATGTAGATTAGGATGTTAATAGGCAAACTTGGCGACTAGTAGTGGTCGACAAACTACTGTTATGTAGCGAAGTTCGGAGATTGCAAAAAATAGCATTTTCGAAACAAATGCTTATAATGTTATATCAAATCATGATCAAAATAAAATTCAAATCAGTTATTTTCTTAAAAATTAAAAAAAAAGCAAAAACTGAATAAGAAAAATAAAAAGTAAAAAGCTTACCTTTGCCCATAAACAGAAGTTCCCCGAAAGTATTGCAAGTTATCTTGATGTCCTCGAAGAAAAGTAAAAATAATTCGTCCAGATTGCTTAAATTGTGCCTATTTTCTTTGCATGAGTTCCATTTAGTAAGAATAGAATTTATTCTTTCAAACCTACGTATTCATCAACTTTAAAATCTATAAAGCATACTTCGCCTACTTTCCGTAAACTGACTATCCTTTCGTACAGACCATCTAATATGATGTCTCTTTCACAACATTCTAAATATGTATATTAATCACTCTACTCTATCGTTTTCACTAAACACATAGCATTCTTACAGACACACAATTTTGATTTTTGCAGCAATTAATCTTTTATCCGTATACAACCGTATCATAGACATTTTTCTCTTCAGTTACAATTAATAAAATGTCGAAATCTCGTCTTAGACGTACTGTGCTCAAGATAATTCAAAGGAACAAACGTAAAAACTTGAGTGTGAAAAAATTTCAACAAAAATTACGAAAACCTGCGAATACAAAAATGAATATTTCATAAAAAAAAGAACAATGAATCTGTTATTATTTTTAATCTAAAAATCGTCTGTTTATTTCAAACATCTGCAACTTTTAAATAACAATCAAATACGGAGACCACGTGACCTCGGAATTAGACCGCATTTTGACGTAAAAGAGTTACAAAATTAAACAGTCTGCCAGAATGAAAACCTTATCTCATCACGAAATTTAAATAAAAATTGCCAAATCCAGCTTGTAAATAAAAAACATACAAAAATTAGAAAATGCGTAATGTACTATTATGACTATGACCGAAATACATATTTCTCATAATTTACACACTACAAAGAGGAATTTTAGACCAAATTTTATTTAATATCCATCGTTCCCCACAACAAAATTTAATACTATTGGTACTGGAATCCAGGATTAAATCAAAGAATTCGGTACTTTTCCATTCACCATCGCAAATCTTGCCAAGTTAGTTTTTTTTGACGACAACACACAATATACACATAAAAAATATTAATAAATATTTGTTCTCGGTGGTTTTTCATCCATTTTTGATGTATTATAAAAAAATACGATATAGATAATAAAAGATCATGACTTTTTTTGAAAAATATGGTTGTAAAAGGTTACAAGCGGGAATATTTCTTTTGGAGACGGTTTTATCATTTTTGGCAATTTTATCGCCTGCGCCGGCGAAACGGAAAAGTACCTAAAAATCCCACACCAAAACTCGAACCCTTGATTGTAGGATTTATATTTGAAGGAATAAAAAACCGTTGATCCGAAATTGCAACTTTGTCGGGCAACTTTCGTTAGTACGTCTTAAGGTATCCAACTACGTTCGGAACTGTGATTTTGCAAAAGCGTATAAATGGATAATATTTATGATATTTAATGCCGCTTAGATTAGAAAATGTATATAAAATTGTTTTAAGAATATTATTACAATAAAAAATTATTAAGTACAATATTTTGACCAAAAATGAACATAGAATAACCCATTTTCAAAATATTCTCCTTTTGCGAAAAATATTTCTATTATAATAATATTTTGCCTGTATATAGCTCAGACCTCCCTACAAAGATTCAAATCAAATTTTTATAATATATAACTTAGAAGTGGGTTTATATCCATATTTTACGACAGCAGAGGGGAGCAACTTTAAGAAAAAAACTCCCATAATTATTTCAATTGGTGGTAACAATTTCAATCGGCGTCAATTTTTCAAAATTTCTAGTTCAGACTCTCTAGAGGAGTCTTTACTTTATATACGCAAAATATTATTATTTTAGAAGCATTTTTTTATAAAAGAAGAACATTTTGAAAAAAGATTATTCTAAGTTAATTTTTTACTAAAATATTGCATTTAAGATATCACACTACGTTCAGAACCGTGATTTTAAAAAAGCGCATAAATGAATAATTTTCATGATATTTAGTGCCACTTAGATTAGAATACATGTATAAAATTGTTTTAAGGACATTTTGACAAAAAAAATTATTTAAGTACAATATTTCGGCAAAAAATTAACATAGAATAACCTTTTATTCAAAATGTTCTCCTTTTGTGAAAAATGCTTCTATTATAATAATATTTTGCCTGTAAATAGCTCAGACCACTGTACAGAGGCTCAACTATGATTTTTGAAAAATTCACATTATTTTCAGAGTTACAAACAATTGAAATAATGATCGGCGTTTTTTTCTTAAAATTTCTCCCCTGTGTTGTCGTAAAAAAAGGAGATACACCCACTTCTAAGTTATATATTTCAAAAATTCTAGTTGAGCCTTTGTGCAGAGGTGTGAGCTATTTACAGGCGAAATATTATTATAATAGAAGCATTTTTCACAAAAGGAGAACGTTTTGAAAATTGGTGATTCTATGTTCATTTTTTGTCAAAATATTGTACTTAAATAATTTTTTATTGTAATACTATTCTTAAAACAATTTAATATACATTTTCTAATCTAAGTGACACTAAATATCATAAATATTATCCATTTATACGCTTTTGCAAAATTACGGTTCCGAACGTAGTCGGATACCTTAAATAATTTTTTTTGTCAAAATGTCCTTAAAACAATTTTATTCGTGTATTCTAATCTAAGTGACACTAATTATCATGAAAATTATCCATTTATGCGCTTTTTTTAAAGTAACGGTTCCGAACGTATTTGGATACCTTAAACACACATGTGTATGCTGGCGTGATGATGACTACTAGGACAGTGATCCGCAACCCTAGTCACTCAAAATCTTAAAGATAAGAGGTTATAACTCGGTAGAACTAGATACTCTGGTCTCTCTCTCTCTCATCCTCCCAATGATTCTCTAAATCCACTTCGCACATACTAGCAAATCTTCGACTTCACCAAGGATAAACTTGCTATCCTTACGCTAAATTGTCAAAGGGCTCACCAAAGAGATTTCAACGACGTTATTTCATAAAAATGCTCGTTATTCATGTTGCCAGAGACGTGGTTAGATAATGACGAACGTGTTTCGATACCTAACTTCGATTGCTGCGTACAGTTTAAACCAGTGATCCGCTACCCTCGGTCCGCGGATCAGTACCGGTCCGTGGATCAAATGGTGCCGGCCCGCCTAAAGAACATTAAACTATTGCCATTTTATTTAAAGTGATGCATTTCTTTCGGATTTGCGCAACTTTCCACGGAAATCACTTTATAATCCACGTTAAATCACTTTTATTCATTTTTGGTGTAACTATATTTTATTCCGAAGGCATATTTAAATGTAACTTAATTAAAATTGTTAAATCAAAACAATCTAAAATATAAACAATCAACGTGTCCTACCCTCAGCGGGACGCGGTAAAATTATCAAACGTTGACCGGTCCGCAGCGATAAGAAGGTTGCGGAGCACTGCACTAGTATACCGACAATTCATGTGACAAATCCAATTTCAAGCATTAACAAAACTGATGAGTTTCTATTATTTACAGAATTCTTTTTACATATTGCGTATTCCTCAGACGACGACTTAATATTCTTCAAACTCCACTCCAATATCCGGTCAAAGAAGAACTTAAGCTTCCGGAATTGCGGGAAGAGATGCATTTGGATGAATTTTCGTCTAAAAAATACTAAACCAAAAGTCTGAGCACGTAATGATCGACTGGAGGAAAGTCAATAAAAAAAGTATCGTGAAAAAGACAAAGCCCCTTTTCTACCCTACATTATGATAATTTCTTTCCATATTCTTTTCAGCTCAGTTCCTGAATATTTTCGAGAGAAGAGCTCTTTTTTTATTGTTCTATATGTGTGTGTGTGTGTGTGTGTGTGTGTGTGTGTGTGTGTGTGTGTGTGTGTGTGTGTGTGTGTGTGTGTGTGTGTGTGTGTGTGTGTGTGTGTGTGTGTGTGTGTGTGTGTGTGTGTGTGTGTGTGTGTGTGTGTGTGTGTGTGTGTGTGTGTGTGTGTGTGTGTGTGTGTGTGTGTGTGTGTGTGTGTGTGTGTGTGTGTGTGTGTGTGTGTGTGTGTGTGTGTGTGTGTGTGTGTGTGCGTGCGTGCGTGTCTGTCTGTCTGTCTGTCTGTGTCTTTCTAGACATATTCATACATATTTCATGTTACTTTTCCACAGATTTTTCTTATCTTTTTCAATTCCTACTATTAGCTCACTCGCGCTCTCTCTCTTTCTGTATATATTTATTAATATTATATTTATCTTATTCAAATTTTCACTCTTTAATAAAATACTTTCTATTCACCCAATCAAGTTCAAATAAAATTTTTTAAACTTGTAGTGGATGACACTTGTTGTTAACACAGTTTTTTCAAATCTTTGTTTAATTAAATTTAATTAAATTAATTATTGGTTTCCATTCGTCTCCATTGTTGTAACAATGTAACTGTTAAAACACACAATGACAAAAGTTGGCGTTGGAAATCTATTTTTCATCCAAACTAGCAAAACTGGGTGTGCATTGTTACAACAATGCAGACAAATCATGCTCTTTTTTCAATTCCTACTATTAGTTCATTTTCTTTCTTTCTATATATATATATATATATATATATATATATATATATATATATATATATATATATATATATATATATATATATATATATATATATATATTTATATATATATATATATATATTTATATTTATATATATTTATATTTATATATATATATTTATATATTTATATATATATATATTATATTTATATTTATATATATATATATATATATATTTATATATATATATATATATATATATTATATTTATTTATATTTATATATATATATATATATATATATATATATATATATATATATATATATTAATCAAATTTTCAATCGTTAATAAAATACTTTCTATTCACCCATTCAAAGTAGGAACTGACTTAAAAAGAATTTTTTTTTATATTATTTGTTTTCAATTTCTACTATTAGTTCACACTTTCTATATATTTATATATTTATCTTGTTCAAATTTTCAATCACGTTAATAAAATACATTTTAAGGTGTTCAATTGAGCTGAAATTTTATATACGCGATTATTTTAGATGACAATATAGTAATTTTATAATTAATAAAAATTAATTGATTAAAACTAATTGTTCAAAGAATTACATATACAGCCACGTTGACATAATTTTTGGCGACTTGTGTCAAGGCTTGAAAAGGTTTTTTCTCATATTTTAAAGGCTCATTTTTTAGCTGAAATTTTCTGTACAATGCTGTTTTGGGTAACAGTACGATAATTTGATTAAAATTAATTAAAATTAATGGACTAAAACTAATTATTTAAATAATTATACATACAGGCACGTTGACTTCATTTTTAGCGACTTCAGTCAAAACTTTAAATTATTTTTTTTCTCATGTTTCAAAGCATTCATTTGAACTGAAATTTTATATACACGATTGTTTTGGATGACAATACTATACTTTAATGATAATTAATATCCACTTAATGTTGTGATTCTGACACATTTATATTAATTGTAACTATTTAATAAAAAGTTGTTTTTTATTTCTAATGGGCTGAGAATTGATCATTAACCCTTGCAGACCTAGTACATCCCCCAGAAGCTGGCATCACTTCTTAGTGCGGTGCCCTATAGGCGGATACCAATTACTGCAGGTAATTTTGACGCCCAGTTTCCTTTCTAGAGGGAGGGGGACCTAAGTCCTAACGATGCGAACTTGTACCAGGATTTAATTTTGCCGAGTGCATCCAAGCCAAACAGACACTCTAGTCTTTTACATGCCGTATAATCATACGACCTATCTGTCGATGTCGATCATACGCTGTTGATATTCTGCATCATGAAAATCCACCGACGTGGGTCGAACCCGCTACCTTGGATGCAGAGGGCCAGCGACAAACCAATCACGCCTTTAATAAGAAGTAACTAAAATAAAAAAAAAATCTGTTGATCTAAGTAGAAGAATTGTGACTTAATTTTTAAAAAATATATATATTACTTAAGTTTTTTTTTTACATTCAAATAAAAAAATTTAAATTCTACAAGAAAATTTAAAGTATGCTTGCTATAAAATGATTACTTATATGTATATTTTTTTTATTTTGTAATTGAAATCCAATTTTTGTAAAAACAAACAGAAGAACGAATATGTAATAATCTGAATGGAAATTCAACCAAAAACGCAATACGAATTGCGATAGTACATCTTTTTTTTAACATTGTTCTTCATATATATTTATGACTCTGTACAAGTATATAATGACTTTCTAATTTAATGACTTTGACAGCTGAGTGGAGAGTGAATGAGTTAATATTAACGTCGCACTGTTCAGCTACACAAGGGTTTTTGGCGATGGACCTCGTAGTTTTGAGCCATGGTCGAGTGACGAGGACGACACCTGAGCTGGCACCTCTCTCCTAACAACTACACCACACCAACGGGTGAACGTTTGAGCTCTCGACAGACTTAGCGTACATACTCCCCTACACGGCGGGTCTTTAGTGGTACTGGGCTCGAACTCATGACATGCCTACCATGATCCGATACCTTGACCACTGGGCTACCGCAGCCCCGATAGCTGAGTGGTAACATGAATGACCGCAAACTCGTAGCCTATACGGCTTCTCTGTCGACTTATTGATAAAGTTCTGTTACCAATAAAGATTCGCCATTTATAGGAGTTGAGGAAACGCTGCTACGGTCAAATTACTGATGTGAAGGCTGCTTTAGGACGACATGATGCTCGCGTTATGCTGGAAGGTTCGATGGTATCTTTAAGAGAGTCCAAGCGCATCTGGAAGTGAATCTGATAAAGAGTCTGGAAGTGTGTCTCGAAGTGTGTGGGTTTCCCCTTTACATGTCTCTTTGAAGTGGAATATGTCACGCGTTCAAATGAGACACTTAACGCGAAATCATTTCTGTTTGGACGTAGCCGGAATTACTATTCGGACATTGGTCCTTGTCACCCCTCGTGCGGTGGACTTTGAAGCCGGACATTGGCGTGAAAACTGCACCGGTCACTTCTCTGTCGACTGGATAAGGGGAGGTAGGTCAAAGGGTCATGCCCTAAAACATAAACGACGGTATCGTCCTGTCATGGGTACTTTCCCATGCCAAACTACGTGACCGTTGGGAAGTCATTAGTTCCTTAACAGGAAATCGGTGCTTTGGGAGAGACTCAAAATCTTGTCTGTAGTATATTGTAAATGTCTGGAGGGTATGGTGTAAGCCGAGGTGTCATCTTTGTCACTTTACCGATGTTAATATTTCTTAACTGTGTTGATTTAAAGTGCATCATTAAAAAAATATCTGTGTATCCATCGTTCTTATTTAAGTTTATTTCTTTTTCAATGCTCTGTTTTTCCACTCGAATTTTTACATCAAATCATTTTCTTTTTCGGTATTATTCATCAAAAATTATTCTAACAACTATACGAACCCTCTTATAATTTTTAGTCAATTATAGATACACTAATTCCTTAAGAAAAGTAGGAAACCTCCATACCGACAATGTTGAATTGGCTGTTTTCGATGAACCTTTTCTCAAAATCTGTTATACGTACATGTTTGAAATTTTTCATACAATTAAAGTGCACCTGTCTCATTATATTGAAATGAACTTTTAGTTACTTTTGAATTTTTCATAATTTATAAAATATTTTATCAAACATAGTGACATTTGATCCATTTCTCACGTAAAAAGATTTGTAAAAAGTAAATTTTGGAATTTTTTACAAAAGGCTCATTTCAGTATATATTAGATATCGTTATAAATATATCGTAAAAAATTTATATACCTGTGAACAGTAGTTTCTCAGAAAAGGTACATCGAACATCAAAATTTACATTTTGAGATCAATTGATTTTAATGTAAGCAGTGACACTTCTAATCACATAGAAATAAAAAAAAATAAGTCTCAATTTACAATAAAGGATACATGTTTTGGTTTATATCAGACGTTCAACTTTTAAGCAAAAACGAAGTACTTTGTTTACATTTTTTCGCCATTGGAGTAGCTCAATTTTAACGATTATTTAAAAATAGGTGTTAAGGTCTTCTAATTACCCTAGAGGTTAAAGTAAGGTATTTTTAGAAAGTTTAAAATCTATACAATTAAAAAATGTAAAAATCTCAAATTCACAAAAAAAAAATAAGATTTTAGCTTTCCGACATCCTTTAAAATCATATTTGCAAAGATATTAAGATACTAAATCTTTGTTTCCCTGAAAAATATTTAAATAAATTATTCGGCAGTTAATAAATTGGATATATATATACTACAAATTGAATGTTTCTTAATATCATACTCAGAATCTACAGAAGGATTTTTGGATACAGATCTTGTAATTTTCAACCATATCCAAGTTAAAAATAATAATACATGATCTAGGAAGACATTTATCGAAATTCTTTGTCACGCTTGTGGCCACTGTAGCCTAGTGATCAAGGTAACGGATTCGTGGCCGGCGTGTCTTGAGCCTAGTACCACTGAAGACTCGCCGTGTAGGGGGGGGGTGATGCACGTTAAATCAGTCGAAGCTCAAACCTCAGGATTGACTCTAGAGCTGGACAAACAGGACCCAACGCCGGAGCGGCAAATTCTAAGGGTGGCATTTGGAGGGAATTTGAAAAATATTTTTTTTTGTTTTGTTCCATAAAATTTGATATATTTTCTAAAATATTATTGGGTGGGAATTTGGTATTTCATTTAACGTGTCTTCCTTATTTTGTACTCTGTATGTTTAATGTCAGTTTTTTTTTATGTTGAAACCTGATGAGCTTGAGGTGGGAGTATATGTTCAATCATGAAATTTGATAAGTTTACATATCTTTCTCTAGTAACTTACTTCCCATCCCGGAGTATGGTCAATACGAACATTCCTTTCACTCATACGACGTATGGTGTCAGCTATCCAAAAGAGGACAGGAGCAATAAGAGTTTTTGTAGGTAGAGAGTCATAGGAGAAGCTTTATTTTAGTTTTGAGTGTAGTTACTATAAGTTATATAAAATAAACGTTTGTGATCCCCACCATCATTTGACTCTTTTTAAAAGAAATTGGCATGCTGAAGTGAACGATTATTTCTCTTACATTTTGCTTTTTTGAATTAATAGCAGGTAATTATGTCCTTTATTTTGAATTATTTTGTATTTGACTTAAAATAATATATATATATATATATATTGTTATTCTGCCTTTTTATTCGCAAGAATTATTCAAGTTTTATTGGTGTGTATTTATGTGAACAGTTTATCTTTTTTAATTTAAATTTTTTCCTTTAGAGAGAGAGGTGGTATTTTCCATTTTGTCCGGGGTGGAAAAACTGCTAGAGCTGGCTCTGACAAATCTCCTCCCATTGGTGTAGTGTGGAGGTTAGCAAAAAGGGTGTCAGCTCAGGTGTCATCCTCGTCACTTAACCATGATTCAAAATGTCGAGGTCCGTCACCAAAAGCCCTCGAGTAGCTGAAGAGTGCGGTGTTAATATTCACTCAATCCTTATCCCGCCAACGTGATAAATATGATCCTCTTCAGGTATAACGTTCTTTAGTCCCCCTCTCTTTAATATCACTAGGTTTTAATTCTGTGACTCGACACTGCTAACCTCGAGTTCGCGACCATGGCTACCCCATGTTTGGATATTACGTTTCAGCTCAAATGTCGTCTACGTTACTTGACCGTGGCTCAAACTTGTACTGTCTGTTACCAATTTGTTACCGTATTTCTTGTAATGTAGGAAATGCTTCCACTTGTAATGAATTTGATATTAAAAATCCTTATTTTCAATGTTTGAGGTAAGTGAAAATATATATTTGTATATTTTTTGGTATAAATAAATTTATGAGGTTTATCCAATCAGTAAAAATGGAGTTAAATAATTGACTCGTAACCGATTATAAGCGAATGCCACATTTTAGAATATGTTTTATTGCATGGCAGATAGGTTTCATCTTTGGATTCATGATTTTATAGTATTTATCACATGTTTTCGTTAAAAACTACGAAAAAAATACATCGTATTACTCAAAGTAATCAATGCTGATCCTCTTGGTAAATACATTGCTTCTAGTATTCGACAGAATACCATGTAAGGCAAATGAACCATTAATGTCTCTATCTTTGTTCAAACATTTTACCACGGTTTCTATCCGGCTCAGCCCCTGCTTTTCCTCCTCCAGTGTTTATCCGGTAGTAATGTCCGGCATCCCTCAGGAAGTCATGATTGAAGCAGATCGTTTTCTCTTTCATCATCCGGGCTTCTGTGGTAACTCGAGAGAGTGAAATATAAAGGCTCTTTCTCTCACTCAGATAGAGACGCGTTCCTTTTGCGGATTACCGCCAGAGTATGACTTGTATTTTAAGGATTTATTACTAGTATTTTCTGTTCTGATAGCAACATAACGTATAATTCATTGTAATAATTCCATCTAATGCATAATAAATTATCATAAAAATATATTTAACTATATTTAATTGTTTAATCAAACTATAATTATAGAATATCCAAGTCAATTTTAAATAAAAGAAGTAAAAGTGTGTTTTTTTATACATGAATTTAAGTACTAATTTTGAAATATGAGAAATTACTATCACCACGCCGCTCTCCCGTGGACTAGTAGAATGAGCTATATACACTGTCGGGCCAAAACGTTATGAACACCTCCACATTTTTTCAATGAACTCTTCTGGATGACGTAGAATCCGCAAGATTATGGTATTTAACTGCTGCTGGAGAAGGTATGCTATCATTCTTGCACTTTCTTTTGCGATTGAGGGAAAAGTTGGCTGGTCTAAGTGAATTTGAAAAAAGGCAGTTTGTAATGACTCGAAGACTCGGAACGAGCATCTCTTGAAGAGGAAGACTGGTAGTTGTTCGTGTTCTGCTGTATTTCGTGTTAGTGCAAAGTAAAAAAAACAACAGTGAAACCAGAAGTAGACACCTATCTGTTGGACGTCCACGTGTCAACTAAGAAAAGAAGGTCGGAAATTGCCCCGCTTAGTAAAACAAGACAAGTGCCAGGCAATGGCTTAGCTGACAGCCCTTTATAATGAAGGTCCAAGGGCAAGTGTTTTGGAACACTTGTGAAACTATTGGATATGTGAAATATAATGGTTGAATATGTAAGAATATTTGAGAAACTGTTGGATATGTGAAATATAATGGTTGAATATGTGAGAATATATATGAGAAACTGTTGGATATGTGAAAATAAAGAAATGTAAAATAATATCACTCAGTGAAAACTGTTGGGTATGAGACGGTACAGCAAATGTGTCCCCCTCGCGGGCCTATGTTAAACAAGCTTCATTGCTATCTACGCCTAGGGTGGGCTCTGAAACATTAAGACAGGATCATAAATAAGTTGAAGAGAGTTTTCTGTTTGGGAGAATCACGATTTCTCATTCATCACGTCCATGGTTGTGTCAAGCTGTGCCGTCTTCCACAGTCAAACAGTTGCTCCATATACTAAGACTAGTAATTGTGGTATTATGCTTTGGAGAACGTTCTCACACACACATGTGTGATTCTATGACCCTTAGTTCTGGTAGAAGGGAACGTAAATGTTGTTGGCCATGGGTACTCAACCTTTTTTTCTGCTGGACCGCATACATATGTCAACTATTTCACGCGATCCTCATACGTATGTTAAATATTTCACGCTGGTCACAACCTGAGGATAAATGGTGGAGAGGGGATGAAATGCTTTAAGATCAAGGTAACATTGATAATTTAAAATGTGCAAAAATGATCAAAATATTATAACTTCTGTTTTGCTTTTTTCAATAATTATTTTGTATACTTTATACTTTTGTCCCTAACACTGAATTAGAAACATTTAAGAAACACTCCTTCACAATTTGCGCATCAGTAAACGGTTTCATATGATTACCAATAATATAATAAACTTCACAGGATATGTCTTTGTTACCGCTGTGATATTACCACTGACAAAACACTTTGTTGCTGTTGCAAAGACTATTCAAGAAAGCCTACTTATCACCTCTTGAAAGAGATCTTCGAGTAAAAGTGTCATTGAATGATTCCTGTTTATTGGTATTTTTTAAATACAGTACTTTCGTGACAAATTAAACAATTACTGATCCATGTTCGTTTTCACTACAAGATAGTCAACCTCCCAATCGTCTTGAAACGATATATTTTCTTCGAATATTTTTCGCTTGCAAGATATGAAAGATAGTTAAAAATTAGTTCCACCCATAAAATTGTTGCTACTCCATTGTTGTCTGTTATCACTAACCGTAACCGATCCAAATATAAAAAGAATATCAATTCGTACCCGTACGACACCGAAAGCAAAAAGCAAAATTGATGTAGTTGATTTCTTGACAAAGAATTTCCCACCAAATTTTTAAAACAATGTTCTTAAATAATTAAATTTTTTAGAGCAATGGGCCATGACCGGGTCACTTAAAAATGCTCGGTGGGCCGCAGCTTGAGTATTGCTCTTGTAGACTAGTAAAAAAATTCGGGATCAGTGGCAACCTTGTATGCTGTCTGTTTTCCCAACTCGAAATGGAGTCTTCCAGTGGAACTACATCTCTTGTTTAAAGACTAGAATTGTGTTAGAAGGGTTGGAAAAGGATAAAGATGAGTTCCAATTAATATCATGGTCACCTAACTCGGCGAATCTTAACCTGTTAGTGTACAGTTGGGCTTTCGTAGAAAAGCTGCTAAAACATCACATATCTGCATGTTTGAAAACCTTGACTTTACGCGACCATTGCTTAGACGAATGGTACAACCTGTCTCCAGTTATCTTCCAATAACTTTTGATATCCATGCCAAGACAAGTTGCAGCTGTTTTGTAGACATAAAGTGGTTTAACGTGTTATTGAGTAGGTGCTCATAATGTTGCTTCGATGTAAGTATATATTATAACATAAAATTTGACTCTCCGAGAAAGAGTTTTTCTTAAGGTAGGGTATTCCATACATATCATGATAATGATATGTATGAAATAATATATTATAATTCTTTGACAGAAAGTTGCTAAATGGCAGGATCTGTAAAATATTGCATTGTTGCAGCCTGCGGATATTATATTACGTAGGACATTCTGAAGCTGCAATATAACTTGCATTTAAATTTAGTTCCGTCGTTTCATATGATTTTACCAATTCCTCGAAGGTGCTCTGTTTTCTAATTTGAGAAAAATATACAAATGAACTTAGCAAAGTAGAGCTTAGCATTTGGATTATAAAGAGAATACTATTCAGTGATGCTAGCAGGAATGGGTAAGACATGGTGTGACGAATCTGTACGGAACCTTTCCACTAATCTTCTTAGGCGTCTTTCTGGGGAATATAAATTCGCGGTTAATTCCAATCAACTCCAAAAAGAGGTATGGGATATTTAAATTAGAAAGGTATTTAAGTCGAGAGTTGCGAGATAGCAAGAGAGACAGTGGTAGGCTATTGAGCCAGTAACGTTAAACGCATTACTAGAAGATTCAAAGAGATTAGATTCGTGAAGACGTCGTGCTGCTAGACGTACCAGAAAGCTGATATAAGCCAGCGGTAAATATAATTCACGTACGCTTAAAATAAGCGTCAGTTTGAGCTACTTAGTTAAAGTTAATGACAGTTAAGAATTCGAATACGTGTGTTTCTCGGATCTCCTATTTCGGTAAACCTTACTTGAGTTTGAGCTAGATTATTAATTAATTGTATCCTTAGTAATTTAATTTAATATAAAGGCAAATCCCTTTAAGCGACGTAACATTATTGTATTATATGTTATCAGGGATTTTTGAGCAAATTATAACAAATAAATAATATTATTATTCAAAATGGCTCTTGGCCTCAAAATAATCTTGGTGTTCAAGGTGTGACCCAGGGGGGTCATCACAATGGCCATACAAATCCTCAAGAAAGCACCTTTCGAACAAAAGTGACTTGTGATCATTCTATCGATGCTCATAAGCACTGATGCATTCTTATAAATCATACGACCCATAATAGGAACACCAGTGACTGCAGTGTCCATCGTTAGGCGATTCAGCGAATGAGGGATAATGTTACAGATACTATTGCACCGACTTCCCTCAAACAATGACCCTCCAGTGCAGTGACGAGTGAATTCGACTTCGAAGTGCATTAGAATATTTTTAATCAATGAACTCTTCTTCAAAATGAGCTCCAATGGTCAGCTAAAACCTGTCTGAAGACATCCAAGACGGCTGTTGAATACGCACCTGATTGCCCCATATTGTACAGACCTACAACCAGGAGATAATACGACTATATGGAGTACTTTTTCATGGTTGTTATCCATCAAAGCTCTTTCGTTGTTATCCGAGATACCCTTATATCATTCAGGTGCGTTAACATGATTCTACTCCCCGTAGTGTCGCCCATCCTTTCCTAAATGCGGGAAATCACATTTCAACAGGATTATGTCCGGCTGAGCACGGCAAGCTTTCTTAGCTCTTGTACTCGAGCTTCTTTAACACTTACCTGGTCAACGTGATCACCTGACCTTCCACCAATAGAGCACATTGAGCTCATAAGAGCAGTCCTGGATAGTTTCTATCTATTTCACCAATTGTAGTTGTATGGAAAACGTTTTCGCAGTAGGACATCCCCCCATTCTTTTATTCAATGGCCAAGTAGATAAATATTTTCATCGGGGGTAGATGTGGGTCAACACAGGATTAATTTTGTTGCTCTTCTAGCAGCACTTTCTTAATAGAACTCAGTTCTTAATCATTTGGTTTCAATATAGTATGTATGTCGCAGGGAATCGGTGAAAATAGGAATTTCATCAAATCCCTAAGAGGGATGATCAATTCACGGAAGATGTTAAAACAGCATCTCTTTGAGGTCGTTTCCCTGATGCAAGTAAGGGATTTGATCAAATTCCTGAACTGTTTTAGTGAAATGAGGAAATGAACAAATCAGCATTTGCAGAGCTGTGTTTTCGCTTGTTACCATCCTTTTTACCATCCCTCTCTTCTTGTCCGTGTCAGGCAGCGCCGGGCTTCTGACGCAACACACACAAAACAAAAAGGCCTAAATATAATTTTTTATTTTTATTTCATTACGTTCTCTTTCCATTGTTATCTTTCGATTGATACATCACTTTTGTATGCCTGAAAATTAGAGAAATAGGAAAAAACTTCAATTGGAAAATGTAAACAGACAAATTAGGAAATTCGACCAGTCCTTGCTTTTTGATTAAAAAAAAAGTGAAATAATAACTAAAAAAGAATGTACTACAAATAAAGCAGGATATATTTCTGAAGTATTACATTAATGTAACTTTTATTTATTTTGAAATGTGTGCTTTTAATTTTTTTTTTAATTAAGGCATATTGTATAAATAATTTTATAATTTCAGTTCTTATTCCTCATATGTGTTTCCATGAAAATATAATATTTCAGTATTATGTGAAGCAAAAAATACCAGCCTTTAATTATCTAATTATTCTGTTAATTAATTTCGAATAAATAATTTGTAATTCAATGATTATTGTTACATTACTTACTCTGCTTTTAATATAATGCACCATATTTGCTAAATTAACACTTTTAAACTCTTAATAATGTTACTTCATCATTTTACTGAAACAGGTTAGGGATTTGATCAAATCACTTACTTTTCTTAGGAAAATCACCTTACAGAGTACTTATTTTAACATCTTCCGTGAAGGGATAATCTACCTTGGGGATTTGATGAAATCCCTAATGTCATCATTTCTGTGCGGCATGTACATCACATCTCCCGATATTTGTCCGTTTCTTCGTGCATCGGTTTTTATATTGGTTTATAAAAGTAACAAAAATACACATTCCTTTAATATTATATTTCTGAATAACGATACCATGAATATTTGCCTAAAATTTAGAGAGTTGCAAATATTCTCGTACTAAACCATCTTCTTTCCGAAAGAGTTCGGGCAATGCCTGTTATTATGACAGTTCTAACTCCCGCTACCTTTCAATTACTTGTCAATCCATATCCGGAATAATTCGGAAGTGAGTTCCGGTAATGAGCCATCGGAAAAATGTAAGGGAAGCATCAAGAACTTCAGCGAGGAGACGACATTTAAATTTAACGGTCGTTTCTAAAAATAAATTTGTAATGAGGGATGCCCCATCTCGGTAACACTCGTTGCCACGGCAACCATTGTGGAATGACGCTTTAACAATTTGCTTATATATTTTGACGTGTGGTTGTAGAATGCCATTGGATGTCGATAACTACAATGTGACATCGTTGAAATAATGATGAGGAAAGTGAAATTTTTCGGAGCATTGGAGCAAAAGTTTATTTTTTAAAATACATTTCTGCTTAAAAAGTTGCATTTCCAACTTTTCTTGCAGAAAATTTAACGATTATATATACTTCTATAAATTATATTTCTCTATGTGCATTCCCATCATTTGCTTTTTCTCAACTAAAGATTATTATTTTTATATAATATTCCATCGCTCACAACATAATGGCGTTAAAGGTGCAAGTTTTCGACGATTTGCTTCAAAATTTCTTCGGAATATCGTCTTTTATTTCTCGAGGTTGTAGTAAGTTTCAATAGTTTCTTAAATATTTGCAATAAAAACAGAAAATAAAGATGAAATGCCAGTTTCTAAATTATTACAAACTTTAATGTTATTTCAGTGTTACTTCAATAACTGAACAAATCTTCACAAACTGGTATATGAATTTATGAAAACCAGAATTATGCCAAATCTGAATACTGATTTGTATTTATGCATGCGTGGATTTTATAGAAAAATAAAATGTTTAAATCTATTTTTCTTCTTATTAGAAAAAGTACCTTTTCTCCTTAAATAGCTAAGTTTTGTATATGCTTTAAGTACTATATTAGTAAACAGAATTATTTTTTATATTTATAATTCTCAAAGCAGTCGACATTTGATAAATGATTTATTTTAGATAATTCGAAGTGATTACATAATTTCGTTTTCTGTGTTACAAATAGCTAATTTTGTAGAAAAAGGTCATTGTTTTTTCAGTAAATCTAAATCATCCTAAAATATGATATACAGTACAGCGTCGTTTATCCGAACGTTTATTATGCGGAGCGTCAAATATCTGGACCAGTTTTTTTCCCCCTTTGTCAACTACATGTACTGTATATGAATACGTTTTCTAACAGTGCGTTTTCGAAAGACAGAGCCTAAAAAATGCATGGAATAAGCTGTGGCCAGATTTAGAAGGCGAAAAGACTAAAGTGACGACCACAGGAAGGAGATTACCGACTTCGTCCAATCGATCCCAGGATTTCAAGAATGCGATGAAGATGTAGAAACCTGGATGGCATGCGATGCAGAAGACTGTGGATTTCAATGATGACGAGATTGTGACTTCCGTTCAAGAAGAATCCGACCCTGTCGACGATGATACGGATCAAGACGAGGACAACAACAGCATCGAAAGTAGCTCGAGTCCATCAAATGCTGACGCCTTTTCTTCGTTAGAGACAGCTATGGAGTGGTTCCCAACTACTGCCGCTCAAGAGAATCAGAGACTTTACAGCGAAAAAAACGAAGTTGCACAATGGTACAGCAAAAAATAAGTGATTATTTTCCACAACAAAGATAAAATTGCGACATTTTGCACCTATTTTGCTTTTTCTTCAACCCCATTTCCCGCATATGATAATTTTCAATCTTCGTATAGTGTCCGGTTTCTTATACTGCATGGATCACATTCCGTTTTCGGTTATCCAAACAATCGCGTATCCGAACGATGTCCGGTCCCAGTTGATTCGGATAAACGATGTTCTACTGTGACTGGAAAGCCCACCACACGGTTTCTTTTAATTCTTCTAGCAACAAAAGTAAAAATGAAATTAATGCTTAAGATCCCAAGAAAAATATTTATCCTATATTTGCTATAATATTCAGTGCAATTCCCAACCAATGAATTTTTATACTGGATTTTATTTTAAACATTTGTAAATAAATTATTCTTTTCATGAGACATTTTCATTTGTTTTCATAATCATCCTATGAATCAAGTTTTATATCATAACCTGATGAATAAATTTTAAAATACTTAATTTATTATTATTATTACTTTATATCAACAAATCTTTCTTTTCTAGACTTGAATTTTAAAGTAGTGATATATGAACAATGAACATTCGGTAATTATGTGTAAGTTAAGAATAACGTATAGCAAAAATGATCACTCAAACTTTTCACTTTAATAGGACGCCATCTATTGGAGTTTGTTATAACTATTTTGATGATATTTCAAAAATTTGACTTGCTTAATTTTTAAATCTCTTCCCCCCCCCCTTCCCCTCTGTTTTTCAAAATCTGTAGAAAAAGACATTTTTCTTTTTGTCTATTTTTCCATCAATAATGACTTTAAATACGAATTATTCCTACCAAACACGTCCTCGCCGTTTTTGAAATATTGAAAATTCAGAAATTGAAGATGTTATAATATGAACAAAAAACTTTTAGGTACCTAATATTGTTCAAAAGAAAGAAAAAAGATTGTTATAGAAATCCAGATATTTTTGAGTATCTACTGAGAAATTTTACATTTACGAAACCATGGTTATATAATTAATTAATTTTAAAAATTTTAGCTTTATATTCCTTAACAATTCATGAATAATTGTAATTATTTTCTTGCAAATTTGACGCAAATATAACAGAAATAATGCGAATAAATAACAATATCATGTGTAAATGCACTATTACAAAATAAAACGTACAATGTACCTATCCAATATACTTATAAAAATTAATCCAAAATGTACCTATAAACAAGTAATATAAAAAAAATTAAGTCAATTCCTACTAAGGTCAACAAAGAGCAATTTTATTTGGGTTACTTACAATTAAAATATATGTATAATACACATATACTTTTAGCTATGGGGGCATGCCAAACCAATCTACCAATTTGATTTAGCGTGCCACACAGGCGGACATTTTTTAAACAATTCAATTTCTTGCGATAATGCATGCAGAATTAGAGAATAGAGGTCAATAATGTAGATTTTTAGAGTTTTATTACACATTAATTTTGTATTGATTGATTGATTGATTGAATATTAACGTCGCACTGTTCAGCTACGCGAGGGCTTTTGGCGACGGACCACGTAATTTTGAACCATGGTCAAGTGACGTGGACGACACCTGAGCTTCTAGTATAGTGGTTAGTGACGCTGATTGGTCCACCGTTGGGCCGGGGTTCGAATCCCGGGAAAGGTATGAATGTTTGTAAATGTTTTGCGCCTTAGCGGCATGGGGGTACTTTAAATAATTGTCGAGCCGCAACTCCTCTCGTGATCTTGGTGGAAGGGGAAGAGAGGCGGAAGGCCCCTAACCACCCAAAAAAATTGGGGTGGAATCGAGCCAAATCACGCTATCATCTGTATGGGTTCTCAAAGCTACGGCTAACGACAGGAGTATACGTAGCCATCTGACGTTATGAATTTCGCGGATCTTGCTGATGTTCCTGTCGATTGAGTGGCATAAGTAACAATATATATATATATATATATATATATATATATATGTTTGTATATATGAAATCGCTTCACTCCAACACCGTTCAACCAATCATTTTGAAGATTGGTATGTATATGTATTTTTTTTGGGGGGAGAAGGTTTTTATGCTATCATCTTTGTTGCAGCTGCCCACCAGGTAGCGCTACAGTATATCAGCCTTTGCACCGTTCAATCAATCGCCAAGTAGTCAACGTGGTCGCCAAAAATGAGGCCAACTTGGTTATATCCCCAACATTTCGCTATATTCCCATTGAATCGCCATTATAATATAAGGAACGACGTTGCTTGTGAAGATTACAATTTTAACATTAAATAAATAAAACGGAAAGTAATATTAACGTATTACACATCCAGATATAAATGACTTACACTATTTTAAGTGTTGATTATACAAAATTTGCAGCAATGTGTTATTTTTGCTCAGCAGAGTTCAGCTTAGAAAGGTGTTTTCAAAAATCGACCCACAAGAGAGTTGCGATCGTTATAAATAAAAAAAAATCTTTTTATCAGCTAATAGACCTTCAGACTTAAAATTTAACAAATGTGTTTTTTTTCCCTTCAGCTGAGATGTGCAAAAAGTTTTTTCTTCTTTTTTTGTTTGATTTGGAATTCAATTAAAATGAACTTATTTAAAAAAAAAATTCTTTATCCTTCAATCTGTATTGTTTAATTTTTCAATTCACCGTGCGAAGAACCGGTATACCAGCTAGTTTTATTCTAAAATAAAACTATGATTTTTACAATGATTAGAAATTGTTATAAATAAAATTTAAATATTTTCCACACTAGGTCTAAAATTATTCTTAATTAAGAAGTCAAGAGAGAGCATAAGTATGCATGAAGAGAGACTAAGTTTTATATCTATATTTTAGATTCTAGCAAATTACATAAAATTATTGTAAAGAGTGTTTTTTTTTCAGGTATAGAAGTTTAAGTTGGCATTACTTTCCAAGATGGCGACCGATTTAACAGCTGTCAAGTGATTTATTCTCAGTTTGGTTTGGCAATTCATCATGAATAGACTCACGCCTGAACAACGCTTTCAAATTGTGCAATTTTATTTCGAAAATAATGGTCGATTTTCATAAGCGAATTTTGTCTAGCGATGAAGCGCACTTCTGGTTGAATGGCTACGTCAACAAACAAAACTGCCGCATTTGGAGTGAAGCTAATCCACAAGTGTATGTCGAAACACCGTTACATCCAGAAAAAACTGACTGTTTGGTGCGCTTTATGGGCTGGTGGAATCCTTCTTCAAAAACGATGAAGGCCACAACGTTACAGTCAATGATGATCGGTATAGAGCCATGATTACTAACTTTTTCATTCCTGAATTGAACAATCATGATGTCCAGGAGCTATGGTTCCAACAAGACGGAGCAACATGTCACACAGCTCGTGCCACAATCGATTTATTGAAAGACACGTTTGGTGACCGCCTAATTTCACGTTTTGGACCTGTGAATTGGCCTCCAAGATCTTGTGATTTAACACCGCTAGACTATTTTCTGTGGGGCTATGTAAAGTCATTGGTCTATGCGGATAAGCCACAAACGCTTGACCATTTGGAAGACAACATTCGCCGTGTTATTGCCGATATACGGCCACAAATGTTGGAAAAAGTCATCGAAAATTGGACGTCCAGATTGGACTACATCCGAGCCAGCCGTGGCAGTCCTATGCCAGAAATCATATTTAAAATGTAATGCCAAAAGATTATCTTTCGAATAAAAAAAAATCATGTCAATCGAATAATACATCGTTGTTTTATTGCAATTTAAAGTTCTATACCTCTAAAAAAAACACCCTTTATAAATTGTATTAAAAATTGTAATTAGAGCACCAAGCTAAGCTTGACTTCAACAGAATTGTATTTGAATTGTCTATCATTATAACAAAGAACGATATTTTTTAAGATTGAAAAATATGTAGTTCGAAGATCATCTGAGATTTTTATCATTAAGGGGGCATGGTACGATTTACGCATACATTTTTACTTTAAGGATTTTCAATATTGTTTTGGTTGCCTCCTATATGTGTAAGCTATGTAAAAGATTTTGTGCTCAAAATTTTATAAAAAGCTAGCCATTTAATTTTTCAAAGAAAAAGCATAAAATTTGTTTAGTGATTTCAAAATGCTACACCTCCCCTACAAAAATTTACATACAGCCATAAAATTTGATTTACAAGTACGTCAACACTATGCATAACAAAAGTTGGTATAGGGCTTTGCAATAACGTGATTGGTATTCGTACAAGACTTTTTATAAATGCCTATTGAAAATTCCTTAAAAAATGTATAAATTCTGAGTTCAATTATTTTTAAAAAGATAAGTATTGTTTTGATTCAAAAATGCATACCAACTTTTATTACATGTACTATTAGCAATAGGTAAAAAAATCAAAACATTAGGCACAATAGGAAAAAAAGCCTTAACATTTTAAATGAAGACAAACTAGTTATTTTACCTTTTTGAGATAAGTACGTTTAAAGTTTTGATTTGCCATAGGGACGTGAATAAAAAAAAATATAAAAGCTACCATAATTCTGCATTTTTAAGTTTAGAGCTTTCAAATTTTGTGAGGTTGTAGAAAAGTATATGATGAATAATTTAGGGTAAAAAAAATTATACTTAGTTTGTTTTTTTTTACCGATTTTTGTCAACTGAATCGTACTGTGTCCCCTTAAAACCTTTAACAGCTTGCTTTTAGTTATGTAAATTTAAATTTGATTTTCAGTGGTACATGTCACTGCAATGATTGATTTAAGATTTTACTTCAACAAAAATTATTAGAGCTCTACTTATATATGTCTTCTATTAGTATGGAAAGATCGTCAATTTTTGAATTACTGTTTGTTAACTAAATGCAAAATATAAAAATGACATTCTTCAAGAAACAGATAGCTCCTAACATACTGGTACTCAACATGCAGCTCGCATGTAGCATTTTGCTATCCTTTTTTTTATTTTAGAATGTAAACAAGAGGCTTAGTCATGGATGAAAGGAAATCCAAATTACCCAATAACTCAGCAAAAAATGCATAAAAGTAAAATTTTTTATGAGTGATAGAGAAGTTAATATTAAAATGAGCTAAAAAAATGAGTGTTACTGTTTTGATCAATTTTGCTTTGGTATTGTATAGTTTTTCTTGATTATTCTCATGTTGTAGCCCATATGAAATACTTGTCATAGGTATGTGGCACGGCAGGGAAAAAGGATGAGTACCCCTGTACTAAAGCAAGAACTTTCCAAGTCCTTTCACAATAGGGTTTGGATTATTAATCAGAATAGCAGTATTTGATAAGAATTTTCCCCTTTTTTCACTCAATTGTAATTCATTTCAATGCTTAATAAAAAAAAGTTGGGGTTGTTACTATCTCATAAGTATTTATTTAAGTCAGAAAACACCTTTTAAAAAGTTGTTTGTGATTAGGAAGGTTTAGAAATGTTTACAGTGAATGTCACATATTAAATAATAAATTATTTTATTTATGAATATTTTACAATGTTTCCATGATTCATGCAACATTTGTCATGCAAAAAGAAACATTTTATAACACCACAGTAGTTTAAACACACAGTTTTTATCACATATGAGTAATAAAATGCACAATTGACACAACCTATACAGCATCATTGCAACAGCTTGAGAAAGGTAATGTCAATGGATAATTCAGAGCATTGCTAAGTTTCTGCATGCAGACACAGAGGATTATTAAAAAAAGTTTTACATTGCACCATTGAATGTTATCTTCAAACCACAAAATGAATTACTTTTAAAGTCGCAGAATCGAGTAGTAATAAATATCACCTACGACAAAGTATTCTTTTAACAAGATAGGCAAAAGACAATATATTTTGCACAATGCATTGCTAAGAATAAGACTAATTAAGAATATTTTCAAAAAAATATATAAAGAAATCATATTTAATTTAAATGAAATTTCACATTAATGTGAAAGAAAGACATCACATTTAAATATTCTAAATAAACTCTTAAATAATGGATACTTAAATTATTAGATCAAGTACAAATAGGATGTGTAATTTCTTAATAAATGTTTGAACCTTTTCAGCAAACAAATATTAAAATGTTTTAGTAATATTTGTAAAAAAAGAAAAATATCTTTTTCATGAAGCATCATCATACAATCAGGGAAACAAAAATAAGCATATTACAAGAAAATAACATCAACTAATCTTATGACATTGAAGTACTGACAAATTTGAGAAAACTGATAGTCACACAGTTCATTTGCATAAAATGTACCCCCCCCCCAAAAGCTCTCAATAAAGAAGATTCTTTTTTTTAATAAGTACACATCAAATAACTGCATTCTTATATAATTTAACTTTCTGTCTGGGGCTTAAATAAAATAGTACATAATCAAAAAGAAAATAATTAATTGTGCCAATTTAAAAATATTTGATTCCTTCAATTAGAGTGAAGATTTCTCACAACTACAAAAATTCTTCAGGAAGTAATGCTAAAAAAAATCCCTCCAGTACAAAATATGCATCATTAGTCGCACACACATATTGAACAGATTCATAAAATTATCCATCGATTAATACCAAAATTAACATAAGAAATACAAGCATGATTTTATAAACAGAAATGTATTGTTCAAAATATAATTTTTACATGTTTAATACATATCTGAAGTTATTGAAATAGTAGCACCATCAGAAAATAAATTTTTCCAACCAAAAAACAGTTTTCTACTATTAGTTTTATTTGGCAGCTGATAATCAGAACTAACAAATATAAGCAGTGTTGGCATAGCTTTTACCTTCTATTAATCATAAAATTCAAGATAAACATTAGTGATTATTGAAATTACAATTAAAACAAACTGACATATTCCAAAAACCAAAAATGATTTATAATTGAAGTTGATTATCTATTTTCATGTTTTGCCATCTTTCATTCCATAGTACTAAAGCAACTGTAGTAAATTTTACTTTTAGTGAAGAGGAGGTTTAAATTTACTGGACACAAATGGTTACAGTAGGATTCAAGCCTTTTTAGATTCCATAGCAAAATAAAACTTTTGAATGGCAGTTTTAAGAAATTAGATTTTGCTTTAGGATTTCATGAAGCAATGCATAAAATTAAATTCTAGAAAACTTCATTATGCATGTGATATGAGATTTTAAAAACAGAGGGAAAGAATTCTTTTTTAAAAAATTCTTATTGTTATTTAGTTATGTTCGAAAATCAAAGATAATCATAAGGTTTTATTACTAGGCAACACCAATATTTCAAAATAGAAAATAGATTAATATATCAGTGATAAATTGTTTATGCATGTAATTAACATGCAATCTTATCCTACAAATTTTATTTCTTCAATGAATATAACTTTTGATTCTTAATATTTTTATATACATTCTTTTATCCAGAACAATTTGATTCCTTAGAATAACTTTTTCATACAAAAGTTAAGTATCTCTCAGCAACTGCTTCACAATTCATGGTAGGAAAAAAAAGAGGCTAAAATCAACAAATTTATAAACTATCGAAATATTAAGTTGATTAATATTTCTAATAATAAAGCACATTCCTCATACAACCATTTATTTTGTTTTTATTTAAATTAATAGATAAGAGAGAAATATTATGTGAAACATATCTGGAAATGCAAAATAGCAAGTTATTGCTAGATTAAAATATGATCATAAATATTTATAAAAATGAACTACTTCCAAATATTACAAGTACTGCATATTCATCTTGAGTAATCAAAACCCAAAGTTTTATATATTACATAATAATCTGACATAAATGTTTGATTTTACACAAATATTAATTTTCAATTTAAAACAAATGCTGTAATTTGAAGAAATTAAATAATAAAAAATAAAATGCAAATGATAATTTGTACCAAATACCTATATTTAGACAAATTTCAAATAACAAACAATATATATAAATAAGAGAATATAAAACATTTTAACTTAAAAGTAGATTTTCTTCAAGTTAAACAAAGTAGTAAAATTTTAAACAAACCATTTAAGTCTGTTTTATGGAAAAAAATTCCTATCACACATTGTAAATTTAAAGTTTTTTTTTTTAATTTAATCATATATCACCAAAAAAAGAAAAAAATGGATATGAAATGAAAAATTCAAACATGATGCCTAAGATGAATATAGATTACATATATACATATAAGACAAAATAAAATTAAGCATTTTAAGATTGTACATTTAATTTTCCTCTTCACACATGGAAAAAATATTAAAAAATAACCAAAAACTTGTGAGCAATTTATAAAAAAATATAAAAAGTACTATAAATAATTGACAAGCTAGTTTTTTTCTAACAGACAGTGGGGAAGAAAAAATCCTATGAAATGACTTTACAATAAGAAACAAATACTACATAGTAATGTAAACATATATTGATTTAATTCAGTATTTGGGTTATTCGAAATGACTCAAAGACAGCCTGATATATGTTTCAGTCCAAGATACAGCTCTTATGATGCATGCCACATTACGTTGCAATTGGCTAAAATTGGAAAATATGGTCAGAGCGCTCGTAGTTTCCCTCTGCCAAATAAAAACAGGCACACTCTATCGACAAGGAAGGCAAAAAAGAAGTCTGAGAAAAGAGTTAGAAGTAAAACATTCTGGTACTGAAAGAAAAAAAAAAATAATATAAATCTTATGATACAGAAACAAACTTCAAAAATATATGACAAAATATCAATTTGCACATTTACCATTTTTTAAAATTGACATTAAAAAGATTTATTTTTACACCATGTGAACTAAAATCTAATCTATTTTTAAAACACTTATATACTTAAGCACAATTATATAATTTTTCAAAAAAAATTCATTTTCCCCTACATAGTTTTATAATAAGATGAAACCAAATAATCAACTTAAATAATTTTATACGAAGTTGAAGAAACAACACACAAGATAATTTCCAATAATTTTTGTTGTGGTGTTATATTATATAAACCCTAATTACCAGAAATATGCAATTCTTTAGGAAAGCAAAACTCATAATCACTCCTAGTATCAAATTATGACATTATATTCGGTTTTATCATTCAGTATTATGTAGCACAGTTATCTTCATAAAAATAAAACTTAGTTTCCAAATGTGTATCTTTTAAAATAAAATATTTGATTTCTACTTTATCAATTGACTAGAAAATCTCAATTACTCTGTTTTGAAATAAAAGAAATTTTTGAATTAAAAGAAAATATACATTTCAAGTAAAAAAAATTGAAGGCTTTACAAAAAAAAAAAAAACTAAACTTAAAAAATATATTCTATTAGTTATTAAATTAAAAAAAATATTCTATTTTTGTTTTTGCTGTGTATTATGAATGCTCTTAATTATCTGGAGTGGGAAGGGGGGCGTATTGAAATGTTCACTAGAAAAGGAGACGCCAGTTCAAAAAGGGTTGGGAACAGATGCTCTTAAGGATATAAAAAATGATACTTCAGCTAAAAAGAATCTGAAAAAGTAACAGGGGGAATCTTTTCATTGAGATATTCTTTAGAAATGAAAAAAGTGATAGCTCCCAGAAGAAACTTGAGTCAAATGTGTGTTTAATCTTATTAAAAATAAACAATTTAACATTGAGTCTCCTTATGTTAGTGATTTACACTAACATACAGTGTTTGTAGAATGATTAATACTAGCATACCTCTGGTGTGAAATCAACAATTGAAAATATACCAGCCAGATCAGGAGATAGACCTGTAACTAGCATCAGGATTGCAGTTCCTGATATAACAATACTGTACATCAAAGGTTTGTTTTCACTCAGACTCTCCATGAATGGGTGGCCCTGCAAAACAAATACAAATTAAACCTGTAACCATAAAAAATAAAAAGTTCCCAGAAGAAATAAGTTAGTATTGAAATAAAAAATTTTATAATCATTGCTGTGAAAAAGAACAAGAAAATAAAGTAATGTCAAATTAAAATCCTTATTTTTCATGACAAAAACTGTCTAGTTCGTAAAACACTCCACAGAATAGTTTTTTAGAAAGTTTGTGTAAAATAAAATGATTTATTGAATCTTTCTTTATTTGACTTTTAGGCACACATAATTCACTAACCAGTATCAGAACTATTTTTAAAATACACAAAAATTATTAGTAGTATATTAAATAACAAATGAAAATCAATATTACAATCAAAAATAAAATTGAAATCTCATATTTCTCAAACATCTATTACTCAAATTCCTTACAATATTATAATTTTTACTGAAAAAATTAAACTACAGAAGAAAAAACGTTTTAATGTTTTTCATGCTTATTTGAAGTGATGGAAATGACATCAAAGCTTGCACACCATAAAAACTTCCACGCTACATGAATGTGAGGACTTTGAGCCTTAACAGAATAGAGTTAACCCCTATAATTTTTCGTGGCATTAGGAATCGAATTTATGACTTGAAAACAGCCTCAAGTTGACTGTTCAGCTACAGTGAACAATACTTTATTTTATAAATTTATCATTAATATTTATTTTGCCTAAATTGTATAACACATCGGCATTTTGTTAGAGAGGTCAAACATTCAAATGCCCTACTTTACTATTTTCTTCTTGTATTGGACTGCAAGATGCCTTATGTCCAAGAAAAATGTTGGTGGGCATAATTTTAAAAGAAAAAAAAATATTTCCTTCCCTGATTGAAAATGTTTTATCTAATTTTGAAAAACAAGATCAAAATTCCTAAATCATAAAAATATTTTCCCTTGATACTTAAAATCAAATTAATTCAGATATCAGAAAAACATTTTTGTTAATTATAATGATGTTAATATTCCGTAAAAAGAATGAATAAAAAAACATTAGGTACCCTGTAATTGACTGCAAATGTTGCCAACTGCAAGGCCATAGAAATAATATAAACTGTACTATTTAGAATAGAAGGTTTAAATTCAGCTTCAAGATCAGCAAACTTTTCAGATCTGAAAAGGGAGAAAAATATTAACTTACAAGATTAGAAACATTTTATACTACAACTGAAACTTTGCTTTGATACTTAAATATAAATTTATGTGTTATACATCCAAAGTTATAAGTATACATTCTAAGAATAATTGTTTAAGTTTGTTGAGTTTTATCAATAGTTGCCAACAACACAGAGTTGATATGCAAGTCCTTTTATTTCTTAGCTCTAATTTTTCTTCAGACATTGTCCCAAATTCTCAACCTAATGCATTATTTTAGGGAAAGAGGAGGGGGTTACAACCCCCTTTACATGAATTCTGATTTATAACTTAGAATAGATAACTTTATTATATTGTAACTAGCAATTAATTCTTGAATTTAAAATTATAATATTCTCATGTGTAAAGCATTCATAAACACTCTAATAAATCAATATGTAATTGCCTTGCTTTGAATAAAAGTGCTTTAGCTATTTTCTGTATTTATACAATGGTTATTGCTTACTGCACATATTCTTAATGAGTTAAATACTTGTTAAATTATCATCTCAATTTGTCTTTTTATGAAACAATCTTTTCAATAAACAAGTGAATACGAAATAGATAATCTCTTATCCTTTCAATCACTTTAACCACTTCACGCTGACTGTTGCATATACGTGCTAGCAAGAAATGCATACAATTCCAGGTCATCACACTGGTGTGACAAAAAGTATTGTCTCTTTCATCCTGTTAGGGTGTCCAACATTTGTACCAGCAATTCAGAAGGTTTTTAAAATTTGAGACTTTTTACCCAAAAGGAGATTCATACATTCATATCCAGAGGATTTGAGATGGGAAAAGAAATGTTTCTAAAGGGCATGCTTTATAAGGGCTTTTAAAATGAGCATATGGTATTTGTGTATATTAAAGTAGGCGAGTTTTATTTTTGCTACAGTGTTAGGTATTTGGGGGTTTGGAGTCTAGTTTTTAATGGATAATTAGATCTTGTAGATGAAATGTTTCTGTTTTACTGTAAAATGCAAATGAAATACAATGTTGAAGCATTGCAAATTTTTAACTGAACTTAAAAATCTAGCAAAATCTGAGACACTCAAATACAGAGTAGTAATAGTGACACTCCAATATATTCAGAGTTTGTACTATTAATAAATAACCAAACAAATTAAGTGATGATGACATTTTGGACATCTGTATGCCTAGTACATTGAAAAAAAAACACTTCCCCAAAGGTCCTCCAAAACAGAAAATTTAGTTTTCATTTTTGTTTACATTCCCACAAAATCCCTCCCAAATGGCAAATGAGTTATGAGTGCAAGAATTATAATGTAAATTCTGTGTAGATCTGTTACCAAATTTTTCATACTAAAAAAAGAATTTTAAAAACATATTCAGTTTCCAGATGTATAATGTTAATAGTCATTAAATGGTAAGTATATAATGAACATAAAATATGTAAAAAGTGTATTTAAACAAGAAATGATTTAAGTAAAGTATATAAATGCAAAATATATAAAGCATATGCCATTTATATATTCTACAGAGCATTATTAAACAAGACGTTTATATTTTGGTAAATTCAAGGATTTAGATTTAACAGCAAAAAATTCTCTGGCCTGTGAGAGACTTGTGAAAGAAACCTCCAGCCCCAGTGGTATGCGAGTGTTTCTAGTCAAAGGGTTAAAATCCGAGAATATGGACACAGATGTGTACAAAAAATTAAACGACTTAGACTCTAGTAATTTTAATTTTTTGTGAAAGAAGAGTCTTTAGAATCCTGACTTCTCAAGAAGAATTGACATCTTAATCAACTTTCCAAAAAGGATTTTTTTTAAAAAAAAGTTTAGTTTATCAATGATTACACATTTATGGAAATAGTGCAGAAGGTCTTTTGTGTGTGTGTGTGTAGTTAATGTAATTAATAAAATATTACACAGAATATTCTGTGATTTAACAAGTGCAGAATAAATTAATATCTGTTTTTCATTCGCATATTGGTTTTTCTTTATTACATATTTCATAGGTTATATTTTGAGGATAACATTTTCAAAATTCCCTATACATATGTGGGGGTGGGAATGATGATGCAAAGAAATGCCAAAGGAAAGAATTGTTTGATTCATAGTTAAAAAAAAAAAGATAAAAATTGTATTATAAAACTGCTTACACTTTAAAAAATATCTTAAACAATTTAAGGTAGGGAGATCAGAATTGAAGTACATATTTCTTTTCTCAAAAATATAAATTTTTTTAAAAAATTCCACATTTTACTTTCATATTAATTTTAAGATCCAGTCTCCAAAAGTATAAAGATTTTTTTATACTAATTTTATGTTTGAAAACCCTTTAGTATTTTTGCTAGAGAACCAATAGATTATTTTTAACAAAACAAAGAAAAATTTGTAAGCATATAAACTGCACTTATTATTTAAAAATGGAAAGAAAGTAACATTAGGAAACACGAAAAGAAACATAAAGTACTGTAAATTGATTGAAATGAAAATACCTTGGTGGCGACCTTGCAGTTGCCTCTTGCACAAGATATACTAAGCAGGTGAAGTGAACGGTAAATTGTAGAATAACAGTTAAAATAGTATACAGATTAAAAATATTAGGAAGTGGTCTTTCTTTGGATAATGTTTTTAATGGCTGAAAAAAATTAAATTGCAATTAAAATGATTGATATATAATATTTTTCTAGGTACACAAAACATGGGAAAATCAGTAAAGTAAAAAGATAAAAATATTTATTGCTTTAGAACCTTTTTTTAAAATTTTAAAGTCGGCAACTATATTTTAAAATTACTTTTACTTAAGAGGGAAAAAACTACATTCAAGAAGAAAAAAATTTTTATTGAACTTTGTACTAACTATAATGGATTCTTTTTTGGTTCATATTCATGTGTGAGCATTTTAAATTTTTTAACCTTTGTTTTACTACAACTACAAAGTACCTTCACCTCTTATATAAGCAAAATAGGTTTAATTTGCAGACAAATGAAGCCTAAAGGAAATTGCATACTTATATGAACTTTAAGTGCAAATATATACAAAATTCCTATATATTGGGTGCTGATATCTATTGCTTCAACTTCATCTGTTTTATAAATTTAATTTTATTGATATTTTTGATTTTATTCTGGTACATATTTAAGGTAGTAGATAATATTAGTTTGTTTTAACATAAATTACCTTTTCACATCCCAATACATTTATTTGCATGTAATAAATCTTGGTATTTATATGATTATTTATAATGTATTTTTATGCACACTGGCACAATTTTGACTATACAACATAAAAACCTTTAAATTTTAATGCTTTAAAAGTAAAGGCAGCAATATGCATAATAATGTAGAAGTAATTTTCTAAGCCATCCAAAAAAAGAAATATGAGTGAGAATTTAATTTGCAGTCTTAATTCTTACCAAATGTATTTGTTTTTATGATACAAAACAAATTTTAAATGTTGATTGCATGAATAGCTTTGTATGTAAAATGTTTTAATGGCAGATTTCACAATAGTGTGGATCTGATGGTACAAATTTTTTTAAAGCAGGTTGAAATACTTCTAATAATTTACACCATTATATCTGATATGGTGTATGATTTATTAATATCTTGCAGCGGCGCCTGCTTCTGCTATATACAAATTGGTGACCCAGGAATTGAACACTAGATGGCAGCACTGCCTAACTATACTGGTTGCTTATGCATTAATTCTACGAGTTTAACTGAGACATTCTTAATAAATCACATGACTAGTAATTCCAAAACAACAGCGCATGCATCAATAAGACCCGCCATCTCAACAAGAGTGCCTGCAATATCAATGAAAAAATGCTCCAACAACACTCAAAACTACTGGAGATGTATAACAATTGCAGTAATTGGCTGGAAAAACAACTTTCTCTCAGCATCATTCAGAAAGTCGGACAGAAAAGCTTTCTTCTCTAGGAAGGGGGTATGCAGCAACACCTCCTTCTGCTATTCACAAATAACAAAGGACATAAATAACAGCCCTTAATGATAGGCCCAAATAGGGATTCCTACTGTCCTCCTCATCTAAGGTATGTACAGCGTAGCTGTGGATCAGTAAGACGGTGGTTCAATTAAACATCCCTGCCAAGGTAAACAGCTTGTTGCCAAAATGTATTTGACTAAAACTTATTCATAATAATTTTATTTCAAGTAGTTAAAACTTAACATATATAAGAATCAGTTGAAAATCTTTTTGTTAAATTAATCTATATTTTTACCTTCATAGTTTTTATGAAAAAATGCCTTCCTTTAACAAATCTCCATGAATTTTATCACTATGCATCAGTCATATGATCTGAAGCTCCATTAATTTCGCCTATTCAAGTAGACAAATACATTTCTTCTTAAGGCTTATGTAAAACAATAACATTAGCTGAACAATGGATCCACAGTTTAACAGAACAGATTTCCTCAATAAAGAGGGAGCTATATAGACAGTGCAACAGCTATTCTTATTATCTTTTCTTAAGCCAAGCAGTCAAATACAAGGATTTTATTATGTAATATTCACAATTGTATATATTATATAGTGAAGTAAAAATGGGAAGGAAAAAACATTGTTACAGTAAAATTTGATACAAAACATTTTCTATACCTTTGATCTAGATATAAATAAGAAACATCCAGCCAGTAGCAAGCCTTGTAGTGTGGCCTGAGTATCACTGAATTTAATTCCATCCAGGTAGAGGACACTTTGACAATACGCAAGAATCAAAGCATTTAAAGCTAATATTTTAAACATCTGTAGAGTAGTAACTAGTGTGCAACGTCCTTGCTTAATCACATGGCAAACTGGAAATAAGATATTTTTTAATATATATATTGCATTCCCATAATATTTTTTAAATAAATTTTTCATTATAATGGAATATCTATTTTTCTCTCAGCATATAGAACTTATAAAGAATATTTCATTATACTTGTAAAGAAATATATTTTATAAAACTATTTAAATAAAGGATTTTATTTATCTAAACATAGAAAACAATTAAAATACTTAACTCATGAAATAATAAATATGCAGACATTGTTATTGATAGCACAAAACATGATTTAGAAATTACCAGCTTTTACTTTTATACACAATATTAAAAAAGAAATGACTAGAAAAGAGAGGCGTTTTAATGAAGAGAGACATTATAAAAAATATAAATGAACTGAAGTAAAGGGGAGGTGATGCCATATTGCACAAACTGTTTGTTTTTCTCTATTGAACTTCTAACCAACATGACAGTAATTCACCAAGTTAGCGACAAATGTGAAAGAGTGGATTAAAAATCTGTTCCATACTCACAAAATAATACACTATATCACTAAATCTAGCAAAGAATTTAATAATAACTAAAGTTATCTAAAACAAATCAAAATCAAATTAGCTCAAAAATAAGCTGCAAAAGAAATTAGCTTATATTAACTGAAGTAAAAAAAAAAGAAGCATATGAAACAGATAAAATAAGCTTAGATTTGTTCAAACTGGTATCAACAGTGTTGAAAAATAAACTAAAAACAAATAACATTAACACAAACCAAAGATAAAAATTATCTAAAATTGTGAATTTATAATAAAATAGACATAGTTTGGATTTAACTACATACAAAGTACAAAAGAAGAACTGTAAACACCTAAACTCTATAGCCAAAACTAAGCATTCATTAGAAAAAATACTTTAGACAAATCCTTTGAAAAAAATTGCATTACTTCTTCTAAGAACAAACAAAGAAATATAACGAAAAATAAACATACAGATGAAAATAAACAGCAACTACAAAAAAAATTACATGAAGCATATTTTGTTGCATTGAAATACAGTCACAATATAGTGTAACATGATGCAGTTTGAGCTATAAAATATTTTATCAAAAATGAATTTTTGAAAAATTTATAATGAATTTCAAAAAAATATCTGCGAGGAGCATTCCATCTTCACCTACAATTTCATCATAACAATTTTGGCACATCTGGATATTTCCCATTTTGTGGTACATTCACATACAAACTCTTCCTTTTATTAATACAAATTACTAAAAGCAGGTGAAATATCTGTTTTAACATGTAATTATATATGTTAAAGTTGTTTTTGTTAAGTAATTGAGATATCACTAATAAACACAATTACATTTCAAAAATCTGTTTCTTATACATACATTGAAACAACTTTAGAAATATGTGTCAGCATTATTTTTATTTTTTATTATTACATTTAACTTTCTTACATTTAAGTATGTATTTAATAACACATCTTTATCTAAATAAAATATTAAATTGTGATTATCTGAAACATACAAGAAACATAACCAATAACACCTATCATAGACAGTTTAACAAAGCATAATGAGTACATATTTGGGATGAAATGCATAACTTACTACATTGAATAGAAGAAAGTTTTGATGTAAAAGGAGCAGCTATACTGGCATCTCCCAATTTTACTATTTGAGCAGGATCATCTTCTTCCATTTCTTTCAACAGTTTTTGAATCTTTTTCTGCATAACAAGAGAGAAATGAGAATTTTCTTAAGACATTTATTCAAAATTTGAATTATGCTCAAGCTAATTTTACAATAGTTCATTCAAAATAACCCACAAATATATAATCAAAATAATTTTCTCATGATTGAACACATTTCTCAACACCTTTAACAAAAAAAAACCATTTATATGTAGCTAAGACAGAAAAAAATCTTAAATAAAACATATATACTCTTTACAAAGTCAAATGTATATACAGAAAAAGCAAATGCAGAAAATTACAGAAAAATTTACTTAAAAAGTGTTTTTTCACATTGCTTTCAATGTTAGATGTTTTGAATCGGAAGAAACAGGAGGGGCAAAGGTGTATGGCTGGTTAAAAAAAAAGATCAAGAAAACATAGAAACAATAATAGTAAGTTTTTTGTATGGTTGCTGTAATTCAAAAAATTATAGGTAAAATAACCTTAGAATATAACAGTTGAAAATAAAGTACAAAAGATTGTATTATAGAATTAAGAGAAAATTTATTAAAGAGTCAAATGTGTGACTTGGCTCCACAGGATAATAATTTTAAAGAATGATTCCTTATTGGTTGATTTTTTAAAAAAATTGACAGTTTTGAGTTTTCACAGCTAACATATAGATAAAAGTAGGGTTTATTTGGTGGAGTATGAAATCTTTAAAGAATGGCATGAAGAATGGAATAAGATTCGAATTAAAAAATAGGTCAACAAATAATCTGTTTTTCAAGATGAAATAATCTTGTTATTTAATTCTGAATAAGGTAGTCACTTCAAGAGATGAGTTCAAATAATTTGACCAATGGGAAAACATGCCTTCAATGCCACCTCGACTTCTAAACTAAGTGGCCCAACAGCCCATGAGAGCCAAGGCCTATTGTGCCAAACTCAGTTTTTGTGACCTTGGGTGCTGAGGTGCATGAGAAGATGTTCTAGTCAGGGGGTGAGTCTGACGCAAGACCCTCAGTGTTTAGTTCCAAAGAACAAGCTTGGTACTCATTTATCGGCCCACTGAAGGGATGAAAGGCTGAGTTGGCCTTGCCCAGCCGGGGTTTGAACTCCGGACCTGTGGTGTGGAAGTGCAATACACTACCACTCAGCCATTGGGCTTCCTTCTACTTCTAGTTGAACAATAAATCTGCTCAGTTGTAGACTGGCTACCCTACTACATCAAACCCCAGCATATTAATAAAATTAGAATGTTTACAATAAGAAAATCAGAACCATAATTGCATTCGTTTCCTTTTCTTAAATATATAACTCATAAAGTACTCTTACTTAAGTTTTCATCTTAAAAATTCAATACTTATGATGAAAAGATAGATTTCTTTCATTATTCAATCAATGATCTTCTGCAGAAACTCACAAACAATCATCAATATATTGTCACTAATAGAGACTGAACTCGTGCATAAGTTTCTAAACATTGCTTTATATTTCAATCGAATAATCCTTAAATACATTTTATGCTTGATGTCAAGAGGACACATTAAGCTTCTTTGAAATTTTCTTCCCAATTTTTAAAATAACTTATAGTGCAATAATACCTCGCCCCCTACACTACCTCGACTTCAGCGATTTTCAAATCTAGTAGTATCTCTTTTTCTTATCACTGAAACTCACTTGGTATCAGTGCCAGAGCCTGGTGAAATTGGTAATTTAATTGAAGTTGATGATTTTTTTAGACAAATTTAGAAGTGGACAATGATGACATTCAAGGACTGCTGGATTCCCCCAATCAGGAGCTGATGGTGAGCTCACAGAAATGCATTAGCAAGATACTGAAGAACTTAAGTCTTTATAGACCCAGTACAATCAGAACATCATATGAAGGTTGGGAATTTGACAGAAGATCTCAATTTAATTTAAAAAGGGTTACAAATTTTACAAAATACAGATTTCAACCAGGAGCATAATTTTTTAACAAAAAACAAGGGATATAAAAATTATTAGCATGATACAAGGAAATTTTGCGGGAGAAAAAAAAATCTTCTAGTCGGCAGAGACTACTTGTTAATATTTTACCAAACCTTCTGCATCAAAATAACTTTGGTTTATGATAATGTAATTGTGTTAAGATTTTATTGAACTTTTTTTTTTCTAAATTATTATTTTCTTTCATCTCTGCCCCCAACTAAGAATAATTTATATGTATTTATAAGAGAAATCATACCCCGACTTATGCGAATTCAACCTACGTGGTTATCACTAATTTACCTATCACGTAAATTCAGGGTATTACTGTATCAAAAAGTAATAAGTTTCATAAAGTAAAACACTGATTTATTAATGGAAAGTATTTCCCTAAAGATAGTTAGATCCTTCTTTCAAGAAAAATTCAGTTACATATAGTACCTGTGTTTCTGTTAAGTTTTCTGTTTTAGACATTTTGAATTTGTTTTCAGATCTTCTAGTAACTTTTCCTTTTGCTGCCATTGATTCAAGTTTTGAAAGAGCATTATTTGTAGAATGATCATTGGATTCCTCTTCTTTTTCCTTGTGACGTTTTCTGGAAGGTGGTTTCTCAGGAACACCAGATAAAATGGCAACACCTAAATCGAAAATAATAATATACTTATTACATTACTCCAAACACAGTACATTTTTTAAATATTAAAAACATAAATACCTAACAAAAAGAGAAAAATTAATTTCAAATAAATTTTAATTTATAAGTAGGAACATGAATTGCTTATTTTTTTATATAATTTGTTTTTGCAATAAAAAAAGAATTCTAAAAGATTCTAGAAAAATAAATTCAGCATTATTTTACATAATTGAAATTTGACACTGACGTTTCATTTGAAAAGTCATTTACCTATTTTCAATTAAACAATTAATATTTAAATAATTTCTAATAAAACAGATAGCACTTCTTCAAAATTTGAAATGAGATGTTTTGTTTCATGATTTCCAATACAGAGGGAAAAAGGCAGCTGAATTCCCAATCTTGTACAGAGCTTTTGCTGTAATATAAACTCAGGAAAGAGGAACACTTCTGCTTGTTTAAAATACAAATTTCCCAAGCCTAACTTTGATGAAGATTCTTCACAATTTGACAAAAACAGCATTTAGAGAAAGAAAACTATTCATTGTTCAAAATAATATTGAGGTTAAGTCACAAGAAGTTTTAAAAAATTTAAGAAGTATCATTCAAAATTTAATCCATAACTTCTTGTTGATAAATAAAATTGTAACATTTTATTATTTATACATAATGGAAATGAAAAATGCAAAAAAAAACCTATTGTATATAAATTGAAGATGTGCACTTAAAAATTGGATAAGTGAGTTATATTAACATCACAGTATAATGCAACACAAGGGCTATTGGCAACAGACCATGTAATTTTGAACCTTGTTCAAGGGATGAGGACAACACACACCTGAGCTCTTTTCCTAACTATTTCACATTACTAATAAGATTGAAAAATTGGATAAATAGAGCTATCAAATTATTCAGCAGCAAGTTAGTATCTTGCTGTTTATATAATTAGATAACAGGGCTAATCAGAAGAAATTAATCAATTTTAATATGATCAAGCTTAAAAAAATATTTGTAAAAGAAGAACAATTTTCTCTCCAAGCTCAAAAGAAAACAAGGGAAGAAAATTAGGTATGTTTCTTTTTTAATCTGGTATTTTTCTATTTAACTGACCCAAAATTCTCAAGCAACAAATTGTCATATATTGTTTCAATCGGCATCACTGACATACCAGAATTTATATTTGTTGCATGCACGCATGACAAAAACTTAGGTACTTGCTTGGGACAAAAAAACAAGCTGTAATATTTTTTTTCTAGAAAAGATACTCTTGCCGAAAAGGAACCTGGGAAAAATTACAAAATACTTTGGAAGAGCATACTTTGAATATAGCATTTAATGGAGATATATAATCCTTTCATCTTTTGCAGCAAAAAGTAGCATGTAATAGAACAAGAATTGAAACAATAACATGAAGTTATTTTTAACATTCTTTAAGCCTAGTTTACAATTGCAGGAAATAATTGACTCCTGTAAAATTATGCATGAACTTTGGTTCAGTTTTGAACTAGGCATGAAACATGATTTAGTTTTGAAACTTGAGTTTACAACATTGATTTGTTCCATCATTATCAAAATGAAAAATCTGGTAGAAATTTGTACCCAGCAAATGGAAGAGTACACTTAGCCTTTTACATATACCTGGAAATGATCTTATCATATAGTACTTATGACATATTAATAGAGGTCTGAAAAAATATACATCAAATGTACTTATACTTATAAAACTAATTCAATAGGATATTTACACCAATCACCCTAAGTGAAATTTTAGTAAAGTATTTGAAGAATTTATTAATTCAAATTCACTGTAAACTATTAGCAGTATTATGTATGATCTAGAACATTTTTATTTTATTCTAGAACATTCTATTTTTATGACTGAATGTCAAATATTTTTGGATGGCAAGTTTGTAGAAATTTGCTAAAAAAACTAAAAGTTGAATTTTACGTAACAAATATTAGTACAGTAGAGGTCCGATAAGGTGGACCAAAGGGTGGCCGCGCTTGTCAAAATGTAGAGTTATCAAGCATAGGATTGAAGAAGAATAAGTATGAGTGTTTCCTCAGAAAATATTGTGCTGCAGTTGTATGTACTGTCTGCTAGAGAATACAACAGAAAATAAACCAAATGCAAAGGAAGAAGGAAAACAAAGAAAAACAAAGACATAACAAACAAAGGAAAAGCATGTACTTTATGAAGGCATAGAGTATTTACTACATTAAAATGAAAATTAATGAATATTTAGAAAATTTACTTGATCAGACACACCTCAGAAAAATACTTTAGAAAGGCATAAAGTTGTCTATAATCAAAATTAAGTCGCCAACTTCACAAAAACTTGCTACTTATTTTAAAAGGGAATATGTGACATGGGTTTTTTTTTACCTGCAAGGGCATGACCAAGTTATCCAGACAGCCAGGATATCAAGAACCAAGATTTCTGGACTCTTTTTTAAAAAGTGGAGATAATTGAGAGTTAAATTATGACTTTTTTCTTAAAAAAACCAATAAATTGCTCAAAAAATATTTATTACAAAACTACATGAAGAAAGACAATGGGAGAATCTAAATTAATAAGATTTGAGTTTAATGGTAAAAAAATATTATATCAAACTTAAAAATTCTCATGCTAAAGTAAACCACACACAATCAAACACTGAAAAATGAACAGTGGAAATATTGAGCAAAAAAGTTTCAAACAATAGCAGAAAAAAAACAATAATTCTTACCAATATGTGCATGTTTAAGAGCACCAACATCATTGGTTCCATCACCACACATTAAAGTTACACATCCCATACTTTTCAATTCAGTTATAACATTTTCCTAAAAAGTTATAAAATTACATTTAAAATCAATTTCATTTCAGCAATAAAATACAATAAAACAGGAAGTTTTAATTTTACAAATACTTACTTTTTGTTTTGGTGCCACTCTAGCATAAATTTTAACATGCGGTAAAATAGCTTTAAGGAACTTGTGATTTTTTGCTGCTAGATATGCCATACCCTAAAGAAAACAATTCAAATTTTTTATTTTGATTTATATTTTTCATAATCTTCTCTGAACATGAATTAGTAGCCCACAACAACAAAGTATGAAAAAAGCATACACATGACCAAAAATTTTATAAAGAATTTCATATGTAAAAAAGAAAGAAATTAACAAGCATTTTAATAATCACATAAGGAATGTTAAAAAAAAAAGCAGATATGCTAAGAATTAAAAATTTATTACACTCTTCATGAAAAAAAAACATAAAAAGTCAGGAAAATTAAATTATTCCAAGGCTTGATATTGTTAAACTACTAGAACTATAAAATGAAACAATTAAATTATTTTAACATGGATAAAATACATTAAAAATATATGAAATGTATATGAAAGTATAGTTTTATATTTTTAATTCCGAAAAGCTTAATATTCAAATGCAACATTTTTTTTCAGAAATTAATAGTTAAGTAATATTATCTACCATAATTACTCAAATATTAAACAAGAAATATATAATTAGTTACAACAAATCAGGTTAACTAATTATAAAAGAGAGAGGAGTAAATAAGTCTAACGAATTTAGAATAATTATTTTAAAGAAATCTTTACATTTTTACATATTTATAATAATGACCAAACCACAAAAAATTAATACATATGTTAAGACTTTTGGGAGAAAGCTGATAACACGATATTCAAAATCCAGTAGGCAACTATTGAATTCCAGCATTCAGGTTTTATATTTTTAAAAACAATTTTTGCTTTACTAATTGTTTATTAATGTCCCACATGGAAAGTATAATAGAATGCTATTGGAGACAGATCTTGTATTTCTGAATCTTAGTCAAATGATGAGGACTACACCTGAGCTCTGATACCCAACTTTCCAAATTTACACACAAAGCTAACTTTGACTCCACTTTTTATTTTATTTTATTTTGGAGATTTTAAGCCTTTGTAGATTTAATAGGCAACAGCCCCCACACAGTTTCTAGTGGCACCAGGACTTGACAGAAATAATGTATGGCTTAGGTTCAGGGTCCTGGCCACACAATTTTTGTACAAAGACATATATTAGTGGATGAAAATAACATTTTATGCTGAATTTTTTAGCATAATTAATTCAGAAAATGAATATCTTGTTAATTTTGTTTTAATTAAAACATCTTACATAAAACAGGTTAGTTTACAGTTAATACAGTTTACTTACACTAACAAATGTAAAAGAAGCAAATCTTGAAAACTACAATTGTATGAAGCAAAATTGGTTGGAACCTGCTATAACACTGTCTCACAGTATTTTCATTATTGGAATTCATGTGTTATATATATATATATATATATATATATATTACTATTTCTTCTTAATGTAGTAATTTTTTTAATTAGTTTTCATCTCATAATGAAAATCCATAATAAAATCAATACTTATTACAAACACTTGATTCAGTGGTAATTTAATACATGCAAAATTTCTATAAAGCAAACAATAATTATACTTGAATGTTAACATATATACTAACCTCCCCAGTAAGACAAAGATCATATTTAGTATGAAGGCTTGAAGGTTCATCAGGAATTTCAGGTAACATAACACTTTCATCTATTGATACCCAAGTCCATTCAAAATCTAGATATGAAGAAAATATATAACAATTAAAATTAGAATTTCTATGTTTGTTTGTCTGAAATATATATAAAACAAATCACATAATTGGTACAATTAAATATAGAAAACATGATTCATACAATTTACAATTAAAAACATTGTGAAACAAGACAGCATAAACTAAGCCAATATCCCTTCCCTTTTAATATTACAAGGGCAACAAGGAAACTAACCGCCTTTTGGTTAGTTAGCCTTTGCTGTAAATACAGTTCGAAGTGCCCTCAATCGAATGCAGAAGCAATCTTTGATTCAGTAAGCTTCTAGTCAGAGTGAGTGTTGTACGGACAAGAGTTTACTAGTTATAACGCAACAAAATGTGTGCCGTCATAGAAAATCCCACGAAATGTGAGGTGTGAGGAGTAATAAGATTTCTTAGGGCCAAAAAAACTGTCAGCAGCGGATAACCATCGTAAATTGTATGCTGTATACAGGTCAAACATTATGAGAGAAGATGTAGTGCATCAATGGCTTACAAGAGAAATCTTGGTAGTTTTATTTTTTGCAATAAATAGTTCTTTTTGTAAAGTTCATAAACATTCCACAGAGATTAAAGCAGAATTCCCTAAAACTTTACCATGTAATATTTATACTATTTCGTGCCATTGCAAAACATTTTGAATAGTTATCTAGTCATTTTTAGATTCATTGATACCAAAAGAATTCCAATATATAAATATCTCTAGCATTGTTAATATCTTCAATGTGACTAAATCCACATTTCTTCCTCAAATTACAATTCATAATAATATACAAAGAATAAAAGTAAGATACCTGATTCGAAAATTCTACAATAAAATATAAAATTCAGCAAAAAACTAACAAAATCTATAAACTAGATTTAAAATCTTAAAATACTGCCTAAAATGCTTTTGAATAAAAGTAACAAACATATGCTTATGTATATTGAAGGATGAGCAAATTTTGCTACATTATGTATCCTGTAGGAGTTACAAAATAAACAGTCACAAGGTTAACTATTTCAAATAGTTAGAAATTACTTAGTATAAATTTCTTTAACCTGGGAGTGATCACGTGGGGCACAGAGTCACTCCCGGCTCACGAAATCTTTAATTCTGGGAAAACTGTTTATTTGTTACCAATGACCTTGTCAGTATTTTCTCATATAACCAGTCTTCATGGGAACTAAAATGTTTTTGTCACATATCTTCTTTTTTGGGAATGGCAAAAGTTTTTTTACCATGTTTTTATTAAATTGCTTTCTTGTATGTCTATCCAGGTGGAATTTTGTAATTGTTTTTAAACTAAATTCCCGATGAGCTAGAGACTTGAAATTTGGACCATAGCTCAGAAGTGGATGGCAAAGCATGAAAATGTGAAAAAATAAAAGTTCTAGTCTTGACCCCGGTCCCCCCCCCCTCGAAGAGGCGGCCTTGGTTTTAACAGAGGCCCTGTAACTTAAAACAAATTTACACAAACAAAGACCACCTGTCAAAAGAATGGGTCGAGTTGCTCATCTACATATTCAATTTTGTGGCTCTGGGGTCAAAGAGGGGCCAGAGATAAATCTGAAATCTATCGCATGTCTCTATAATTACTTCATCAAAGTATTTATAATCAATTCCAAAATTTCATTCATATAACCCTAAAAAGCAGAAAATAATAAAATTTTAAAAAATTTAATGTAACATGCTTTTATAACGAACTAAAAAGTATAAATAATTTCTCTAATCCTTATGAAGGATAAAACCACATACAGATTTCTAACTTTTTCTAAATTATCCTGAAAATTCATACTTGGCACTATCGATAGCTATTAAAATACTTGTAAGGTTGGAAACGAAAAACATGGGGCACATGCAAATACATAACTATAAAGAGTGTAGCTATCAATAAAAGAACTTAATTATTGCTTCACATTATTTGCAGTGCAATAAAATTGTTCGTTGAGCTATTAATGCATCAATTATCTGCTGCATGCACCCCATGTTTTTTTATTCCAAGCTTACAAGTATTTTAATAGCTAACAAAAGTTGCTAAGTATGAATTATCAGAATAATTTAGAAAAAGGTAGAAATCTGTATGTGGTTTTATCCTTCATAAGGATTATAGAAATTTTATACTTTTTAGTCCATTATAATAACATGGTACATTAAAAGAAATTTATTTTATTATTATTTACAATCATAAGGTGATTGAGTTCACCACATGAACACTTTTGTTTCAAAATATTTTCTATGAACAGACTACATGTTTCCCCTGTGAACAACTTAGTGGTTTTGATAGCTGTGTTGTGTGACTCATTATGGTTTATAAATGTAAACTAACAGAATATATATATATATATATATATATATATATAATGAGCCTCTATGATCTATATTGAATGTAATTGAAATTGATCAAGAAAGGGAAGAACCTGCTGAAATAATGGCAATTATATCATGATGGCGAAAGTAAATTTCAGAAAAGCAATGAACATGAAATGTTTGAATTGAAAGGAAAATTTCCAAATGCTACCTAAAAAACTCCATCAAGAAAGATATGAAGCTACAAGTGTACCACAAGACACACTGCACCCGGTCAAAAAGACACAAGCAAGGAAATGTTCCACATGCTATTTGTCAATAATCAAAGGACAATAAAAATACAATAACTTGAACAAAATATAAGAGTTTTGCCATCAATTGTCATTCCTATAATATTAGAAAAAGTGTTTGTGATTTGTGCCCTTTATTAAAGTCACATTTGAAACATTTTAGTTCAGTTTGATTTGATTTTTTTCAAATTATCAAAGAAAAATTTAAAAAGTCTTTAAAAATAGGGGTAGTATACTTTCTCTTAATTAAATTATCCACAGCAATTACGATTTTTAACATGTACAATAAACATAATTATAAAAAGAGGATTGGGGTGACTCCATCACCCAGCGTGGCCACTAACATTTAGTATTGAGTGTGCGGTTTCTCCCAGATTAAAAATGTAGGTTAGAGTAAACATATTAATACACCTTACCTTGCTTTGATAATGGTGGTGGAGTAAGAATGAGAGTTTTATCATGACTTGTAAAATTTAGTTCTCTGGCAACATGGCATGCAGTTAATGGAGCATCTCCTGTTATCATAATCACCTAAAGCCATGATAACATAAAAAAAAAGCATTAATATAGCAGAACTATATTTTATTTCCTCCAAAGAAATAACACACAGCTAATAACCTTTAAAATACCTAAAAAATAAAATGTATTACTACTACACACACAATATTCCTTAAGATTGGAAAAAAATATGGCTAAAAAAATCTCCTGAGTAAGAAATAATGAAATAAAAAAATAATTTAAATATTTACTAATGTCCCACTATAAGTAATATGACGGTAATTGGTTGTTTATGCCCATCACACTTCAAAGCAACACAAAGTTTACCGGCAACAATCCTCATAATTTTGTGACAAGGATGATACCCAGGAAGGCAACAACACACCAAAATTTCTTTTCTTATGTAATGGGCTGCACTTTGGCAGCTAAGCCTTCACAGACACAGCAAATCCTCAAGAGTGAGTCATTTCATTGGTGACTCCATCTAGTGTCATATCCTGCTAGCAAATTTTTGATGCTTGAATTTATCCAATTCAAGCTCTCATCAGATGCTAAATGTTGCCAGGATTTAATTTTGCTAAGAGTACCAGAGACAAATTGATATTCAAGGGATCTTCAACATGCCACATAATGCATGCATGCCTAGGATTTTTGCATCCAGAAAATCTATCAACTCCAGCCTGGATTGAACCCACAACTTTGGGCTTATGAGATGGGCAATCAAAGTAAGGCCTTTAAACCTTCATAGATTTAATGAATATCAGTCCCTCAACACAGCAAATCTTCAGTAGCACCTGAACATAAGACCATAATGACTTAAATGATGCCAGCCATGATTTCGTGATCAAAATCGCAAGGATACTAGCAAACTTCAACCATAGTTGAAATCCAAATCAATCTCTATACCAAAATTCTACTCTTTCAACTTCATATCATGCTTGAGAAAGAATTTGTGCCCTGACAGAATAACACTCATTTACTTTGATACAGAAAGGACACTGAATTCCAAAGTCCACAATACATTTCTATTAATTCTGCTATTTTTTTAAGATCATAAATTTTTATGTAGGATTAGTGAGAATTTTAATTTTAGTGTTATCTACACATTGCAAGAAAGAATTTTTACTCACCTGATGGCTTGCAGCTTGGATTTCTTTAATAACAGCTTTGGAATCAGATTTAAGTGGACAGGAAATAATAACAAAACCAGCAAAGCTCAATTTTTGTTCAATATCATCTCTAGTTAATGTTCGCACCTAAAAAACAAATATTACCATTTGTATATTTTAGTCTTAAATCTTGACTCTAATAATAGGGGATTCATTTATTTTAATTTTATCATTACATGCTTAAAATATATATATATATATATATATATATATATATATTATATTTCTACTACTTTCCTCCACCCCAATTATCTTGCATATCAAGTTTTCATATATTTTTAAATACAACATTTACAATTCACTATTATATCCGGAATACACAAAAGCACTTTATATATATATATTTCTACTTTTAAATTTAATAAGTGGTTAAAATTCATTTTTGATTGCATTCAAATAAATGAAATAAAAATAAAAACTTTATTTTTTAAAATGTGCTCCATAAATAATCTTATTTAATCTACAAATCAATTTTATATCCAATAATTTAATATTATTTTAATATTATATTTATTTTAATCAGTAGCACAATTCCACCTGGTATCAATTAAAAAGAAAAAAAAAATTTTAAAAAAATATCATGTTGTCAACATACTGCTTGATGAGTCAATGCTCCTAATTCTCTTCTTCCTAAAGCTAAAACTCGAGCACCACGGCGTGACATTTCAGTATATGTTTCATCATAGTCACTAGGAACCTCTACAAACTGTAAGTTGGGAAAAAACTCCTTTCAATTATATGATCATTAAAATTTACTACTAGTTAGATTTGTTCATTATAAAAACTAATTTATTTCATTATGAAGATATTTATTTATGTTTTATGTGAGAAAATCTTACATTTAATTCTCAAAAAAATACAACACAATAGCCTTATCAAATTTTTTAAGAATAAAACAGATGGACATAACATAACTATAGAAGGGAAAAGGGAGTGAAGCCTCTCTAACAAATTTCTCAATAGTTCTTTTAATAACTGTATTTTATATTACTGTATAACTTCACAAAATAAACAATTCTAATTTTTAGAAGAAATATTTTCATTCTTAAAACAATTGGTAGAAATTTTATACATTTGTAAAGATTTGAAATGTCTTTAAATTTCACAATATATTACTATTAAAATAATATATTACCATGGACTTTAAAACTTCTGGAGCACCTTTGACAGCAACTATATAAGATGTTTCAGAAGAATTTGGTGGACTGTATCCAGCAATAACAGACATTCTTTTTAAACTACTGGAGAAATGGAATCTGTGGAATATTTTTAAAGCCGACATCTTTCCTTTTCGGGGGATAACAGCTTCACCTAGAAATATAAGTATTGATCTCAACAAATGATTATGTACAATGTGTTTGTTGTATGTCACGATTACATTTCAAATATCTTTAATTTCTTTAAGTAGAAAAGAGAAGTAAAATATAATGTTGTAATTAAAGCTTTTTGGAGTAAAATTTAAGTATGACCTGTTATGAATTATAATTAGGGTTTCTGAGTTCTCGGCTTTTTCAATTCCAGGGAATATACTTGTCATTCCCAAAAATACATCAAATTTTCAAAAAATATGAAAACAAGTTGTTTTTAACTGTTATCAATAATAATTATATAAAATAAGGATGCATATAAATTCCAAAATTTATACTCATTTATACTTTCAGCAAAAAAAAATATTTTAAATATTTATTTTTAAAGTATGATTTCAGAAAACATAAATAATCTATGCTTTTATCACTCAGCCTAGTTATTAATAATAATGAATAATCCTGCTGCAGAAATTGCTCTCTCATCTTCAGCTGATGTCTAAGGAACTGTTTTCAAAGCCTCTCACCCAGCTTCCTGTTTGAGGATTGTGATTTTCAGTAATTTTTAACCAAATCTCAATCAATTATTTTTCTAATGTGGCTATGATTAGATAATTAATATATATATATATATATATATATATATATATATATATATATATACACAAATACTTGAAAATTTATTTGCTTGCTGGTGTAACGATCACATACATTAAAAATATAAATTCTTGTATTTAAGAGATTTTATTTGTTGAATTGATTTCTTGTTTATGAAACTGCTATATTTTTTTTTGTTACATAAAAATAACTAAATATCAATGTAAGAATTTTACATAAAGGTTTGGTTAAAAAAAATAATAATTAAGAAAAGTTGAGATTTTTTAATAATATTCTCCACCAAACAGTTTGGGAGTTAATTCCTTCTATCCAAAAAAAAAAATTTAAATAGCAAATTACATAATTAGCAGCTTTAAGTGTAAGTACTGATGTTATCAGTGTAAATCAAGAAATCAGAATTTTAACAGAACAATCGTGCTGGTAGCCAATGAAATATTGTTTCTTTGAAAACTACATACTTTTAGTTAGCAAAGCAATGTTTGACAGACAGGAACTAATCTGGTCAAACAGGACTCTTTCCAACAACAAGCTACAAAAATTCTCCCCCACCCCGTCATCGCATATTACACTCTTACCCCACTGCTGGGGGACATTTCTCCTTCCAAGGAATTTGGGGTAAACAATCCCAAATTGCAGCCGTGCTGTCTGTTAAAATTTATATTGGAGGTTGAAATCCACAGTCCAGTCAAAATTCAACACCTCAAATAATTTCAGACCTGTGTCGTTCCAGGGAACGAAGTATCATTCCCATGAATACAAAAAGTATGAAAATCTTATGATTTCCTAGGAACCTGGGAAAGGAACTCTAATTGTAATGCATAATACATGACTTATTTTTTAGTTAATGTCACACTCTGAAGCTGCACAAGCTTAACTTTGGTCAAGTGACAAGGATGACACACCTGAGCTACCACCTCACTCTCAAAACTTCAGCACATCATAAAGACCTAGAACCTTGACAGATTTAAAGTGCATAAGCCCCTCAAGATAACAATCAATAATATTTCATATACTTGGAGATTTTATCAGGTAAATTAGCAATCTAACAGAGAAAAGAATAATTCCCTGGAAAATAAAAATTTCTTTATTGAAAAAATATCCTAGCATATCAGTACCTAGAGAAATTATCTCTACATATTTAAAAAAAATAAGCAAAAACCTTTTGTAAGATTCCATTCAACAGCCATTAAAGTAGCTTTCTCAAGAGGATCTCCAACAATGCCATCATCTAATTGTACCAAAGAATGACATGTAGCCAAGACTTGTATAGTCTCTGGAGGAACTTCACTTATTGAACATACTTTTTCCTTCTTGCTATATGGAAAAAGTAATACTTATAAAATACACTTAAAATAAATATTGACACAAAACTTTTAATTGCGTAACCATAAAAGCAGACAAATTTTATATAAAAAATAACGGTATAGCTAATAAAAGTAAAGTTACATACATAATATTAATTAAAATTGTTAGTGCATTAATCTTAAGTATTTTTATATTCCTTGAAATTTTTAAAAAAATAAATACACTTGAGAAAAGAGCCTGAACATAGTAATAGAATTTCAAACTTTACTTTAATGAAAAGTTAACATTTATTATTTTTATAGAATATATTTATTCTGCAATACTACTATTTGAATTGTTTATGTGAAATATTTTATGAACAGACTTCTCAATAGTAAATATTTTCTGTGTATATTATACATGATTCTCTATTCCAGGGATGGCCAACCTGCAACCCACCTTGAATAATTTTGCATCCTGCGAGACTCATTACAACGTTACAAAATATGATTATTTTTGTTTTTAGAATAGTGTTTTATAACAGATATATTCCACAACTGTTTCTATTTTATCACGTCACTTCTATTTTTATACATACTTAGAAGTGAACAGTATTGCATTGCAGAAACCCCCTGCAGCATGATGCTTATAACTCCTGTAACTTTACTCTCTCTATTAATTATTAAAATTATTAGAGCTAAGCATATTTGATCGTTGAATCATTATTATTAAATTATCTATGTTTGTAATTGGTCCAGATCTAATATAGAAATATCTATTTTTACATGAGGGCAGCGGGATTATAATGTTTTTCTAAAGTGGCCTGCAAGGTCATTTGGGTTGGCTACCCCTGCTCTATTCAATTATCATACTGTATTGATTCTCTATTTCAATTTTCTAGAGATGGATTTCCTTGAATTCATTATAATCCTGAAGCCTCCAAAGATATCACATGTTACATAATCCTTTTTATTAACCTGCCAAACAGGAAATATAATTTTAATTGCAACATCAGTTCTTATAAAAAGGTCCGCATTGCCATAGTTTGTGCAGAGACAAAGCAATATTGTATCAGCTACATGATCTAACCAATCAGCATGCTGAGAGTAGAAAATCATGTGAGAAAAGAAAGTTCTCAAGATTTTTGGGACAGGAGTATATAAATCATGATCCTTTGGACAGAAGAGAACAATTTTGACCATTTTAAGCTTTGTATCAGTGGTTTGTTGCTGTCTTTATGTATGAATATATGCATGGCTATATACTCATACATAATTGACAAAATAATCATTATAAATGAGTTTATAGTTGTAATCGACATATCAAAAAGAAAGCATTTTATAGTAAACTGCACCAAACCTGAAGTGTTTAGGAGTAAAATATTTCATATATGTATATATATACCATATATTACCTGTATATAAGCCGAAATGAATAATAATAAAAATTTCCATTATTTTCAAACATGCAACCCATGAGAGCCTAAATGTTGCCATGTGGGTAAAACTGAAAGAACTTTTTCCCATCAAATCGCACTAAAGTGAAGTGTCAGATGATATAAATGAGTTTTATTTCTGATTACTCTATCTGAAGTTGGTAACTTTTTCCACTTGGTTATTATCCTGTGTACCAGGAGTGGTTATTAAGTCGATTGTAATTGACCAGTGGACTGTCAAGCCATTTGGGAGTAGGGGCGCCTTTACTAAGACCCAAGACGTTCATACTGAAAGAAACATATCTATGGAACACCAATGCCAGCTAGACAGGGTGGACTGCAATACCTTAAAAAAGTTGGAAGTAGCCCAAAGTCTGCCCACTCTTGCTGTATACTATCTGTACTTAAGTGTTACTTTCTAAGCCATTTTTTTCGTTTGGAAAAAAATAACAGGAAAATTCACATATAGCAAATTTTAAATTACAAGTGATCCCATTAGTAGAAAATTTTACTAACAGCATTGCAGCTTACCACTTCTTTGTAACAACAAGCAAGTTTGAGAGTGGAGGAAAAAATATCTTGAATGAGGAACTTCTTTAAAAAAAAATGTCTTGAAATTGTTGGCCCATAAGTTATGCTCTAAAGGAAATGCTTGCAGCATGATGATCATATGCCTTCAGGTATCTTGAAGAATGAATGTGAATTTTAAAAAACAGTTAGAAACTCTGGTTTCAACACTGACTTAGAAGAATTTACTTTTTCCTTTTTGAATAAGGATTACATTCAAAATGCCCCAAAAGTTCAGATAAAAATTGCTTACACATAACTAATGATAAAAATAAACATCTTAAAACAGGGGGGGTTCTGAGATTGGCAGATTTTTTTATAAACCAGCATCTATACTTCAGATTTAAAAATATTCCAAATATCTTTTGCTTATATGCATGCCATATATTACATACAAATATAAGGCATATATATATCAAGTCTTTATAAATATTTGAAACATAAGATCTATAATTTTACTACTTAAAATCTTTAATGTATATAAAAAGATCTTCAGCCATTCTTAGTTTATTCCTTTTTGTAATTTTTCAGAAAAATAAATTTGTGGACAAATTTAGCCTTTTTAAGCATAAAATTAATTTTTTTGCTAATTAACATGTCTCAATTTATAAGCTAATACATTTTACAATAAATTACTCCAATTGTGCTTTAGTACAGTAAGTCTAGCAATACATCCAATTGCCCATCCCCTTTCCATGACAGAGTAAAAACAACAACATTAGATTCAAATAAAAAATTTGAAATAAATTACATTATAATTTTTAAAAAAAAGGACAAAAAAAAGGGAAATATCTTACTTTAAACCAGCCACTCCTTCAACAATTAAGTTATCACTTGTAAGAGTGCCAGTTTTGTCAAAACAACAAATTTCCACTTTACCAGCAAAAGGTATTCGAAAAGGCTCTGTGCAATACACATCTGCATCGAGGGGGAAAAAAATAAATAAAACCTTTGCAACACAATTTACATATACACTTTCTACAACACATACAGTCTTTCTGATAAAGCAATATATATTTCAGTAAATTACAAAAAGAAATGGAAAGTGGACATGTATATATTTAATAAAAAATATCATTAGCGAAAATTTTGTTTTCCCAAACAAAAAGGTACGATGGACATAAAGATGGCTCATGGGCTAAAAACATACTCCTGCCAATAATGCTGAATAAACAGGGATGATTTTAGTGGCAAATTTGAAAAACAAAAGAGAGATATCTAAAATGATTATTTCAGAACATACTTCTATAGAATGCTGAAAAGTCTATATATGTGATGTGAAATTCAGTAAGTTTGCAAGTGACTGTGTTTCATTCACCTCATGTAATACAGTGATTGTAGATTGAATTGTGATCAATTTTACAAGTGAACTTGATTTTGAGGCTATGCAGTGTTCCACAACCTTTTTATCACTGCTTGATAATTTTATGATAGCCTGGTTTAAGGACCATTCATTCAGGATTCAATTTCCAGGACTCAGCCTTTCATCGCTTCAGTGGGTCGATAAATAAGTACCAAGCTTGCTTTGGGAACTGAAAACTGGGGGTTTAGTGTCAGACTGACCACTAGACAGAAACATCTGCACATACACCCCTGTACCTACCTAAGGACACGGAAACTGAGTTAGGCACAGTAGCCCTCATGGGCTGTTGCACCACTAAGTTCAGAATATGAATAAACAACATGGATATTTTAGTTTAGATTGTTACTTTTGCTTAATCCTTAAAATGTTAGATACATTTGGCTACAGTTATACAAACTAATTGATTAGGGAGATTTTGACGTAGTTGATAGACATTGGTTATAATTTATAACTTAGTCATAAAACTCACTTATTAATAAGTAACAATTCACCTTTTTTATATATATACCTTGTGTTAAAGTTATGGATGGCACTGTTTCAACAGCGGTGTTGCATAAATGTAACACGGGAAGGGCTGAGTGGTAAGACGTGAGAGAGAAAGGAGTGTTGGAGAGAGAGTTTAAATAGAGTATTTCTGAGGTGTTATGAGTTGTGAGAGTTAAGTAATGTATAAGGTGTGAGATGTATAGTTAGTAATGAATAAGGTGTGAGTAGTTATAAGTTGTAAATAAAGTTATTTGTTATTAGAGAGTGGTAGAGTTATTTGTAGATAGTTAGTAGCGTAGTCAGTACACCTTGAATAGAAGGAAAATATAAAACTGATGAATAAAATCCAAATCCAGCAGAAAGAACACATTATCTGTAGTCAGAATTTTTTTTCTTTCCCTTTATAAATTTAGCTACTTTATTAAAGAGAGGAAAGAATGAACTTACAGCACTGCAGCTAGAAGAAATGCTTCATTTTCAACAAAAATAAAAATATTAATACATTAAAATGCCCTAACCATATCATCAATTAAGTTGTTTATGAAATATATTCACACAACCCAGCTTGACTTTTTTTTTTTCTTACACAGCTTAGGTGTTGTTACTGATAAGCAAGCATTTTCCATTATGAACATGTATAGGGGAATAGATTTAAAATGGATTGACTACTTATTAGTGTCACACCTTGAAGCAACACAGAAATCAATGAAAATAGTCCTCGTAACTTAGAACCATGGTCAAGTGAAAAGAACAACATCAATTAGCACCCCATTCTTTAAAATTTTGCAACATGACAAGAGTTGATAATAGAAATAAATTATTAGTTATTAATAAATTTAAACAGAAAGAAAAAATAATGTACAATATTAAAAGATAAATTAACAAGATTTAAATTCTGTGTGTGAGTTAAATGTATTAACTGTAACATCTCTAACAGTTAATTGTATGTAAAACTGCACAAAGTTTGATAACATTTTTTTAACAATACAATGACTGATTAAAATCTTAAATTAATACAGAAAATAAATTCAAAATTTAGAGTATCTAGATACTAAATCTTATTCTGTCACTACATGTTATTTTTTCCTTTCAATTGGAAAGAATACTAAGGACCAAAGAGAAATTTCCAATTGAAATTTTTAAAAAATTAAATGTAATAAAAATAAAATAGATGCTATTTAAGAATTAATACTACTTTAAACAATTACGATAACGAATGTATGGTTACAATAATCTTGATCAAAAGTCAAAAGATTTTATAAAAAAAACACATAAGTATCTTGAAAACTTACATAATTTTGAGAGTGCTAATAGTGATGTATTGACAGCTAAGGAAAGTTCAATTGGAAGTTCAGGTGGTACAACAGATGTCAAAATTAAAGCACATTCCAAGAACAATTTATATCTGTTACGTTTAGGATCTTCAGTTCCTGGGAAGAAAGAACAAAATGTGCAAACATTACTTTTGTAAGTAACAATAAGAATAAATATAAGCATATCTATAGATAAAATATATGTAAGAAGCAAAGGTTGAAAACTTCATACATCAATTAGGAAAGTGAAGTAACTGATATCAGTAGTCATTTTTCCCAAATGAATATTTGATGAGAGGAGCAAATTATTTAAAAACTATCAATTTTATAATGCATAAAACTATTAATGAGACATAGTCTTATTAAGTTTTTGTGGCTGTTGTAATATGTGTGTGTGATTACCAGAAACCTTTAATATATCAAACAAATTATTCCTTCATAGATATTTTTGCACTTTAATATTAACTCAAATTTTGTTTTTCTCGCTATGAAAATTTCAATTCTTAAAAGTAGAAGTTGCACAACATAAATTGGTAACAATGAAGGTGCTAGTTTGATATCAGGGGTTATAGCACCAAGTTGTTGTTTATGTTCGCCAAGATGGGCAATAACATTACAATATGGTTACCCTAATATTTCTATTATCTGTCGATGTGGTTGCCATGGGAATAACGTATATTAGAAATAACTTTTATTCGTTTTTTCCCGCTGTAACCCAATTAATTTCAGACAATTTTAATAGAATTCTGTAAAAATTTAACCATTTTCAGTGTAATTTTTCTATTGTTTGCATCTTCTGTTTAATTCTGTGCTATTTTTGAATATGGATATTTCTAAAATGAGTGAGTACTAGAATATTTTTTCTTAAAAGAATAAGTGTTGCTTTTAATTATCGCTATAAATCGTTTATTTTCATTATATTTTACGTTTTAAAAATGTTTTTTTTTACGTTCTTTGTTCGATGAAATTCGTTGAAGGAACTTACAGTGCAAGTTTCATATTGCAAGCTTTCACTACTTTGTAATTGATATTCTTTTTTAATTTTAAAATACATTATGTAGTTATTTTATTCATAATTTAATACAAAAATGGAGAATTATTACTATGTGTAATAATCATATCATATTCGTTATTTATAATTGTTTCTTTTAACATTTATTTATAAATACCATTACATATTTTGTTATTTATTTATAATTAATATTGTTATTTATTTATAATTATTATTGTTACTTATTTATAATTATTATGTTATTTATTTATAACTATTTTTGTTGTTTATTTATAGCTATTCTTATGTTATTTATATATAACTATGCGATTTGAGTAATCTTGTGCATTATTTTTATTTTTTTACAATTCGACGATTATTCTTTTTTATAAATACTATTAAATTATATTATATGATTATTATTTCTAATAACTGTTATTAAATTGTACTATATGAATATTATATATAATCATGATAAAATAATATAAGATTATTATATGCTGTTTATAATACCAGGTGTATGCAAATCAAATGAGACGATAGCTAACAGATGTTGCTACGCATATATGCAAACAATACGAAACCGTGACATGGGATTTTTTTATAGTTTGACCTTTGATACTCATGTTTAGTTTACATTTGGATGAGCATCAGCGTGCATTGTATTTTTTTACTGTGTTGAAAATGTTTAATTTTATGCCTTACGACCACGATTTGTGGACAGCATTAATTTTTTGTTACCATCTGAAGAACAATGCTGCCGAATTGCTTCAAATGCTTGTAGAAGCATACAGTGGCAATGCTCTGAGCCGTGCGCAGTGCTACATGTGGTTTGAAAAGTTTCAAAATGGTGATTTCATGTTCTTGCGTTCGGCCTCATCTTCATCGAGTAATGCTTGCAGTTCAACATCTTCAAAATTTTTTGATGGTCTACCAATCTCCTTGTTTCTCATGTACATGGGTACCACACGAGCTAACGGGCCATCAACAGGAAAACTGAAAAATTGTGTGTGAAATGTTGCTTGCCCGCTACAAACGCAAGTCATATCTCATCGTATTGTGACTGGTGATGAAAAATGAATTTATTTTGAGAATAAGAAGCATAATCGATCATATGTTGACCCTGGACAGCCATCCAAATTGACCACAAGGCCGAATCGCTTTGGCCGCAAGAGAATGCTGTGTATTTTCTGGGATCAGGAGGGACCAATCTATATGAGCTTCTCAAACATGGCGAAACCATTAATACTGATCTCTACAAGCAACAATTACTAAATTTGAACGATGCTGTACTCAAAAAACGCGATCAATACAAGAAACGGCAGCACAAAGTGATTTTCCTTGGTGACAACGCACCTAACCACCTAGCTAAACCGGCTTAGGACATCGTTAAGACGCTTGGCGCCCTTAGCGCATGCGGCTTATTCGCCAGACTTGGCTCCTTCCGATTAACACCTATTTGCATCATTGGGACCATTGACCAGCGCTTCACTTCTTACGAAAACGTCAAATCTTGGCTTGATGACTCGCTGGCCGCAAAAGACCGATCATTTTTTTGGCGTGGTATTCACAAATTGCCTGAAAGATGGGGAAAAGGTGTAGCTAGCGATGGACATTATTTCGAATAAAGAAATATTAACAGTTTTCGCAAATTTATAGTGTGTTTTTAAATCAATCGTCTCATTTCATTTGCATACACCTGGTACTATTATTAGTACATGTTGCTTATTACATAACATTGATATTCATTATTTATTGATTGATATAGGTTATTCTCAATCTCTTCCTATATCTTTTATTTGAAATACATTTCAATGTATTTCAAAACAATTCTTTAAAAATATTGTGTATCATTCAATTACTGCCAGGTCGCCATATTGGATTCCATTCCAGCAACAAGCAGCGCTTACCCCCGACCATTACCCCCGATATCAAACTAGTTCCAAATTGAATATATATTGTTACACAGTTCAAAAGTTTTCATCATTTTTATGATGAACATTTTTTCAAAAAAAATTCCAGACATGAAATTGATTCAGCGGCGATAAGGAGAATATTAGGGTGCCCCTCGCAAAGTCAGGTTTTGGGCCCCAAGCTAGATCTAGCAAGAATTGTAAAACCATTATCTTTGCCCCTCTCCCTCTAAAACCCTGCCTCCTCCTTTCATTATGACACTAAATTGATCCCATGTGAGCACTTCTAGTTTGAGGAGGGGAGGAATCCAATAATAAATTAAAATTTAGATTATTCTTTTAGTTTGCAATTTTGCTCTTTGGGTGTGTAAGGATTTCTTAAAAGGCCATCATCGTAAGATAATTCCTTCAAAATCAAATCCTGTTTAATGTCATTTTGAATTTAATTCTGCCAAGAAATTTTTTAAAAATTCTGAATGAATAATCAGTGAATGTATCAATGTTTTATGTATAATGGTGTATGGACTGATACAGAAAAAGTCATTTTCAGATAGTATACCATTTCAAATATTTTAATTTTAAGTCTACTTTTCAGGCTTTACCATCAAATAAGGTGTCAACTTAAAAATATTGTTCTGTATTTCCTTACCTTTAATCCATACATAAGCTGATGCAGCAATGGCAAAAACAAGAAGAAAGAGAATAAAACAGAATGTTTCCAAATTGTTTGCAGTAACTCGCTTGACTCCAAAGAGAATAGTTCGGAGAAGTTTTCCTTGAGAAGTGTTGAAACTGGTTCTTAAAACATATGCTACACATCCATTATCTGAGGCTGGAGGAAGGAAGGAAAAAAATAAAACATGATTAGAAAAAAATTATATGCCTATAATAAAAATAAATTTATAATAATCTTCCATAACATAACAATCTTAATTAACTTTATGAGGTGTCTGGAAATTAAGAGCTGTTTTGCAAAAACTTGCATAAAAAATCTTTTTCCAAAACAAAATTTATTTTTACATCAAAGAGCATTTCAGAAACTATTTAACTACATAGTTACCACCATTGTTCAAATATTTTTCATTGGGAAACCAACTTGTTCATATTTTATTCAAAGAAAGATGATGCTAGTGAAGAGAGTCATAGTTGAACAACTCTTTGTTGAAACTTAACACAGAGCAATCTCATTGGTGAACCGTCAGTTTTCACGAATTTTCTCATTCCCTTTTTCAACCAAACCATCAATGACAATAGAAAGCAGCCCCCTTTGTTCTTCATCATGAGCACATGAGCACTAGTATGCTCATCATCGAACTGTTGACTATATTTTCTCCTCATTCCCCCATTCCATCACTCATTACATTTTCACCATAAGCTTCTACAAATTAATGATGAATTTCAACAGGCTTAACATTCCTTGTGTTCAAAAAATGGATAACAGAACACACTTAACAGATGGCGGAATTGGCAAAAACCTTAAACATTTTGAATGCTCGCTAACACATGCAAAAACAATATAATCCCGCTGTAATGGCATCATAGTACTGACATTCAACCACATTCACAAGTATGTAACAGTTGAACTCTCATATTACACTTGTGGTTGTGGGAGAACGAGATGATACTTAGTTTCTGGACATGCCTCGTATTTTGAAACAATTTTTAAAAATAGCAACATTAAAAAAAAAATGCTTGACACTATAGTAAAAATGAAATGAAATTGATTTTTTTTATTCAATATTTGTTTTCAACAATAAAATCTTAAGCAAAATTACAGCAACATGGATTTAAAAACATTATTCTTAGTACTAGCTGCATGGCCCAGCATAGAACGGGCATTTTCTACTTTTATAAATTTTCCCTTTCCTTCACAAAATCAGAACTTCTAATACTCTTTTTCAAAATGACTCCCCCCCCCCACAGCTCCTCCGTCGGGAAACAAAAAAAAAAATTTTTTAAAAATAATGCTTAAAGATTTCTCACAAAAAGAGGAAAAAACAAAAAATACAATTCTTTAAAAAAAAAACATAATTTTTAAGATATTTTATCAATCTTTGTACAGATTACGGATAATATAGTTCTACACACGGAAAAAGGGGGTTTTTTTCTAGCTTATTTTTAAGTTAATGCCTTCAAACTTCATATATCGATTGCAAACAACGGCAATTTTTAAACAAAAAATGTAACAAAAATAATTTTTAAATAATTCTAGTAAAAAGGAAAAAAACGAAAAACAAAATTTGTTTTTAAAAAAACCATAATTTTTAAGTAATTCTTTCAATCTTTGTACAGATAAAAGATAATATTCTACACACGAAAAAAAGTTTTGTGGGATTGTTTTTATAAATAAAGAAGTTATTAAGTATTTAAATTTTGAGTATCTTTTAAAAAATCGTAAAAAAAAGTTTTTGATATTCAATTCACTATTTATAGGCGCACCTTCCTTCCTTCCTAGTGTATTCATCAAACGTGATGGGCTGAAAGTTAATGCCTTCAAACTTAATACATCAATTGCGAACAACAGTAATTTTTTTTAAAAAATGAAACTAAAATAATGCTAAAATATTCCAGCAAAAAATATTCGCAAAAAAGATCCAGCTTCGAACCTGGAAACTATTGTTTAGAAAGTAGCCCGTTAAACAACTAAGCTACTTTTCTTTCGGGGGAAAACAGTGAAAAGACCCTTAAAATAAAAAGAAGAAATATTTTATTTCGCATTGCGTTATTTGTTAAAGTTAAGAAAACTTTTTCAGGCTTCATTTTTAAGTTAATGCTTTCAAACTTCATATATTGATTGCAAACAATGGTAATTTTTAAACAAAAAACTTTCAAAAAATAATGCTTAAATATTTCTCACAAAAAGGGAAAAAAAGAAAAAAACAATTTTTTTTAAAAAAACGCAATTTTTAAGATATTTTATCACAGATTATGCATAATATCATTCTACACACAGAAAAAAAGTTTTGTGAGATTATTTTTATAAGTAAAGAAGTTATTAAGTATTTTAAAAAAATTTTGAGTAATTTTTGAAATATCGTAAAAAAAAGTTTTTGACATTTAATTTTTTAAATGACTGATTCTAAAAGAGAAAAGCGTGAACTTTTTTAGTGTAAAATATTTTTTCGTTAGTGCAAAAGAAAATGCAAGTGGAATGATTTAGAAATCATTTTAATAAAAACTTATTAATTTTGACTCATTTTAAAAAAATCCTAAAAAAATAGAAAATATAATTATTTTGTAAAATAAATTATACCGTATCATGGCGAAGTAAATTATCTTTCCGATTCTGTAATTATTTTTTGTCTGAGTCTCATAGAAAAAATTAGATTGTGTTTTAAAAACGTCTAAAAAAAAACAGGTCGAAGATTTGGAACTTCGCCGCCTTGGGGGGGAAAAATGGCACTAATTATGTGTTTTAAGGTTTTTAATTAATATCTTTTTAACTAATTGGCATATCAGAATATAAATGGTAAAAACAGATTCCTTGGATCATTCCCGACCTTTTGGTACCTTTGGTGAGTTTCTGCATCGTGTGGTTCATGAGAAGATAGACGTACATGTTTTTACCTACGAATTTTAATAGTGTAAATTCTGTACAGATTAACAATATAAATTGTTATGAATAATGAAAAAAAATATAGTCTTGTACTATTATTTTTTTTATTTTACAATAATATTTAAAAGAAGAAAAAAAACTGCTAAGTTATTGTAGAGATATTATGTAATTCTACAAAATTTCTGAATTAGCAATTGAAAAAGTCTACATAAGAAATTTACCTTTAAGGCCAGGACTAGTTTTTACAGGTGGAGTGTGCTGCAACACTTTGGTTCCACCAAATAATACATGCAAACGTCCATGCTGAGCCATGTCTAGAAATTCTTTACCATCCAATTCTTCAACAGGCTCCTAAAAGAATAATAATTTGATTTTAAAAATGTTCAGTTACAGTCATTTTACTATAAAGATATAGAACTTAAGAAATGTAAAATGACAAGATAGTAAATTTCCCTTAAAATTAGAAAAAAGAGCAAAACTAAGATGTTAAATGATACTACAATTTTTCATTGTAAAATTTTCATATACTAAGCTGTTTAATGGTTAAATTTATAGCAATACAGAGGATTAAATGCACAGGACACTAAATAAGACTGGATGACTATCAAGCCACTAAAATGATCTAGGTTAAACCATTTAGTACTTAAAAAAGAGGTAGAGCAAAAAACACAGGTAGGTTGACTGACAGGAAAAAATAGAATTTTTTTAAAATAAAAAAAACTGGAAAACCTTAGCCATGCAATGAAATTCTGAGGAAGGCCAGAGCCCATCTAGGGCTGCAGCACCAGTAAATAAGAAATTATACATTGCAACAAATTACAAAAAATTTATAAATTGTACTATAGAAATTAAAAAATTAAATTTTTGAACAAAGGTATTTTAATGCCTAAAGAATTTAATGACATTTTTAACACATAGATTTTTAAAGTTTTTAAAAAAACAATACATTTAACTCAAGATGCCAAGAAAAACTATACACTATGCCAAGAATATAAAATGTAACTTTCCATGGGTTAAAATAAGTCAAACCCATGTTAGTTATCACCAAGGTCATAATGCCTCAAGAGTAGGTAGAAATAGTTTCTAAAAAGTTACTTTTGTTTTTTCATTAGAATTAAGCTAAAACAAGGATGGGCATTTAGTTGATTGAGATCAAATGGTCTGAACCTGTAAAATGTCTTGGCAGTTCATCAAAACGATGGACCACCATGACATTTTGGGGGGCCCATCTTTACTAAAATCTAAGATGTGCATAGTAAAAGAAACATTTATGGAACACTGATGCCAGCTAAACTAGAGAAACGGCTTTTCACTATCGATTTGACTGAAATTACTAGAGCAAATGATTCATTAAATGTGCAGACAACACATGTACCTTCATTGGAAGCAAACAATGATGTTTAACACATTCAATGCTGCTGTAAGGGAAAAAAGGGACCCTGTGATGCCGCTGTGGAAATAAATCTTTCCACAAATGCCAACTGATATGCAGAATAAATGCTGATGACCAGCTTCTTCTACGATGACACGTAATTGGCTTTTGAAATATCCTACACCCCCGCATTTCCCCAGGATTAGATCCTTGAATTGATTGATGGGTTGAGTTGAAATGCTCTGTGATAGGACAGGAATCAGTCAATTCATATATCACGTGAATCATCGATTTACGTATGTTCATTGCATTGAATATGTTCATACTCTAAAATTTAGCAATCACTCATTGTTGTTTAAGCATTCAACTTGACAATTTTGTGTTTTTGTAGTAAAAATAGTAATCAGTCAGATTTTAAAAGAAAGAGGTGCAGTGCTGAAAACAAATGCTAAGAAAAGAAAACATACAATTTTAATACAGAACGGCTACACCTATGTCACTGGGTGGACTGCAACAATTTAAAAACACTAGAAGTAGCACGTACTCTGGAAAAGTTTGCCCATCCCTGAGCTAAAAGATGTTTCACATCCCCTTATGCAAACTATTACATCAGTATTTTAATTCAAATGAATTAAATTACTGCAAATAATATCTGCTATTTAAGTTATTACCAAGTAATTAATATTATGCAACTTCAAATATTGATAGGAATTAAAATAGATAGCTAAATAATACATACAGACAAAATAAAATATAAAGAGGCATTTTTGTGAGTAACAGGACCAACACTTGAAAATTCTCCAATGCAAAACACTGTTTGGAAATTATTTTTTTAAAAACTATTTAACAAAAAGACTATAATGATAAAAATTTGCAATAAAAAAAAAAACTATGATTATTCATCACACAGTGTTATAAATTTGATGTAATGTATAACTAAGATGGAAAAGCGGTTTTAAACACATTACAAAACACAAAAGATGAAGATTATAGAAAACAGAAATACTTCAGTATAAAACAAAATTTTGTAAGGAGACCTGAAGAGAATTTTTGATGAGTGAGTGAGTGACTGTAAAATTTAATGGCGCAAGGGCCAACTATGGTCAAGCTGCGCCAAACACATGTTAAAAGAAAAGGTTACATATTTTTAAGAATATATATATATATAAAAGTAAATGTACACATGTGTATGCATGCATGCATATATACATAAAATATATTAAAAATACAAAGAAACATACAAATCAAATTAAATGTAAAAATCCAATTTTTAAAAGGAAGGCAAAAAGGTTTTGGTGGGGAGTTTCCCCCACCAAGTCAGATAAGGTTAAAACAGATGTATGAAAGAAGGTAATGCGATGATGGTTAAAAACGGGACAATCTATTAAAATGTGATAAACCGAATATGAGACATTACAGGAAACACATTCTGGGGCATTTTCACCCAACAGAAGGTGCCTGTGCGTGAAACGAGTGTGACCAATGCGAAGTCGAGTCAAGCGGACATCATGTCTTCGCACTGGTAGTGCTGCCCAATGAGAAGTGGAAGGATGAATTTTATGTAGTTTGTTGAGGATCTGTTGATCCCAAGTCTCTTGCCATACATGATGGATATAGTTCTGTGTAAAAGTTTTCAAATCCTGGTAACAGACAGGCCGCTGCATGTGATCAGACATGGATCGTGCAGCGGTATCAGCCTGTTCATTACCAAGTATACCCACGTGTCCAGGTACCCAGGAAAAAAATTATATCAAAAACCCTTTCTTTCCAATTTTCGCAGAAGAATAAGTATTTCGATCACAGTGGGGTGTCGGCGTTCTGTTAAAAAGTGCAAGGATTCTAGAGCACTCATGCTGTCAGTGTACACACAAAAATGACGGTGGTTGGAAACTAATATATGCTGAAGTGCGATAAGAATGGCAGTTAATTCTGCACTAAAGACAGACATGGAATTATGTAAGCTAAAACTGAAAATGGTATTATTAAAAACAACACCACACCCAACATGTCCTACAGTCTTCGATCCGTCCGTGTAGACTGGTATGTATTTAGAAAACTTATTGTGATGGTAAGAAAAGAGTTGTTGATAAATAACAGCAGCAGTGCCTGTTTTGTCAAAGCCCGAAAAGGGGTTACTAAAGTTAAATATTTGGATGTCCCAGGATGGAAAAGCAAGGATATTATTTTCCTGGATATTTATATTATTTAAATGGGTATCATTTAGAACAGCTTTTGCTCTTTCTGAAAAAGGTTTGATGTTAAATGAACGGGCTTCATAGAGTTGGGCGAGTCCAATGGCAAGAGAAAAGGGTTTTAATGGATGAGAAGGAACAGACATGGCACGAATAAAATAATTTGCACTTAATTGCCTCCGCCTTAGTTCTAAAGGTGGTTGATGGCATACCACATACAAGCTGGTAACAGGCGAAGTTCTGAAGGCACCAGAGCAGATTCTCAGAGCAGAATGATGTATTGTGTCCAGTCATTTTAACACAGATGCACGAGCAGAACCATACACTACACAACCATAGTCCAAACGTGAAAGTATTAGTGCTTGGTACACTCGGAGTAACGAGACTCTATCCGCTCCCCATAAGGTGTTTGATAGTACTTTTAATATGTTGAGGGATCGTTGACACTTCTTCCGCAAGTAAAGGACATGCGGAAGGAAAGTCAATTTAGAGTCAAAGATTACTCCGAGGAAGCGCACCTCACTGACTACAGGTATTTGAATATTTCCTATATGTATAGAAGGATCTGGGTGTAGGTTACATTTTCTGCAAAAATGGACACAGCTGCTCTTGGAAGGAGATATCGTGTGTCCATTCTGATCGCACCACTTAACTAATAGATTGACAGTTGTTTGCAGCTGTCGCTCAATTAGTCGCATGTCTGAACCTTGACAAGAGACTTGCAGATCGTCAACATAAAGCATTCCTTGCACTGAAGGTGGAAGTTGATGAAGTATGTTACTTATATGAATATTAAAAAGGGTAATGCTCAAAACGCTACCCTGAGGAACACCTTGATCTTGCATGAATTTATGAGAAGATGAGTGACCAATGCGTACATAAAAATAACGAACAGCTAAAAAGTTAAAAATAAAAATGGGAAGATTTCCCCTTAATCCAAAATCATACATATTACGGAGAATCCCATAACGCCAAGTTCGGTCGTATGCTTTCTCTATGTCAAAGAAAAGAGAAACCAAATGGTTTCTCCTAACAAAGGCATCCCTGATTTGGGATTCTAAAAAAACAAGGTTATCAAGAGTGGATCGGCCCTTGCGGAATCCACTCTGTAGAGGAGAAATACACTTTTCTTTCTCTAAAACATACACTAAACGAGTATTAACCATACATTCAAAGGTCTTACAGAAGCAGCTCGTCAGAGCAATGGGACGGTAACTCAGAAGATCTGTTGCCACCTTGCCCGGCTTAAGGATTGGAATCACAATGGCTTCTCTCCAGAAGGAGGGAAAGCAATGCTCCTTCCAAACTCTGTTGAATAAAAAAAGAATGTTGGCCAGAGAGTTTGGATTTACATGACGGAGCATCGTGTAAGTGATTCCATCCGGTCCAGGGCTTGTATTGTGCGCTTGTAAGAGTGCCTTTTTTAACTCAGTCATCGTAAAATCACAATTATATGGAAAAAAGGAACGAGTAGAAAAGTTAATCGGGGTACGCTCTGCTTGCCTCTTAATTTCGAGAAAACGAGAATTATAAGAGGCTGCACTTGATACACTCTGAAAAGTTTCACCCAGAATGTTAGCAATTTCGACTGGGGAAGAAAAGACAGAGTTCGAGGTTTGTAAAATAGGGAAGGAAAATTCCTGATATATCCCGTTGGCAGCCTTAACCTTTTTCCATAATTGTTTACTGGACGTTGATGAAGTGAGTGAGGACACATATCGGATCCAGGATTGCCTGACTCTGTGATGCCTTACTCTGCGAGCATTTCCTTTTGCCTTTTTGAACGCCAAGAGATTCTCCGTAGTGGGATATCTGCGAAAGATTCCCCATAACTTCCGCTGGTTCTTATACGCTGTTTGACAATCAGTATTCCACCAAGGTTTGTAACGTTGGAATGAATGACTTGAAACTTTTGGTATGGATAAATCAGCAGCAGCAATCAAAACATTGGTGACTTCTTGTACCGCAGTATCAACACTTCAGGTATTACAGCTAACTGTGTGAAAAGGGCCCAGTCTGCATGACTATAAGAATACGTAGGTGGGAAGGTTTTTCCACCCGTATCAGAATCTTGAGAAAGGATAACAGGGAAGTGGTCACTATTATACAGGTCCTTCTCAACAAATTTAAATAAGGGAAGAGTGACGGTGAGCAGATGGCCAAATCTAATGTGTGAAAGGATCGTGTGGGTTCGTGAAAGTACGTTGGTTCCTCGTGATTAAGCAGACAGAGACAGTGATCAGAAAGCATCTGTTCAATCTGTCTGCCACGAGGATTCGTCGTCGCACTACCCCACAGAGTGCTATGTCCATTGAAGTCACCAGGTATGACAAAGGGTGCTGGCAACTGATCTACCAGGTTGTTCAAGTCATGTTGGTGGATAACAGTATTTGGTTGCAAGTAAAGCCTACAGCCTGCAACGAGGTATGGAGTGGCAGAGCACTAGATGGAACATCGAGGGATGTAAAAATACATACACCTCCGGACACAGAGGGTCCCTCCGTGTCTTTCCGCACACAACCATACCGACGTATCTTTGTTGTGTGACAAGACTTCAAGAAAGTCTCTTGAAGTGCTACGCATACTGGATGGTACTGATGTATGATGTCTTTTACGTCATCTGTATGCGATCTATAGCCACGACAATTCCAAGAAACCAGGGAAGTTATTTTTGGGGCGAACTTGGCGAAAGGGGCCCTTTCAAGGGATTATCTGCCACTTGTTTAAAATCCACCTCTAAAAGGCTCTCATCTTCTTCGGATGCCAGACATGTGACGTAATCCATGTCAGAAGGATCAACGTCTGTGTCCATGGCATCCAAAGTTTTAGAAGTTTTCCGTCTCCGGGATCTTTTAGAGACGGGAGTTGATTCATTGGGGGAATCTTGTTCCCTCGCAATCTTTACGGATGTGTTTTTTGCTGGTTTTTTCTTTAAATTTGTTGTAGGTTTTATACTTAATAAGTCTATTTTTTTGTTATCTGTTTGGGGAGGATGTAGTGGAGATGGTTGTTCTTTAATTTTCCCTTTTGTCTCAGACATGGGGAGTTGGTGGCTGAGGATTCGATATAGTAGATGTTTTTGAAGAAATGGAAGGTAAGAGTTGCGTTTGGACAGAGGATGATGTGGTAACAGCAGTAGGAATGTTTGTTCTTCGTTTGGATGACAGTGGTGCAAGTAATTTTAAAGGTGGACAGTTTATTTTAGTTATATTTTCATCTGTTTGGGTAGAATTATTTAAAGTAGAGCATTTGGCAGCTTGAGCGTATGTTTGAGATAACTGTGGGACTATTAATTTACATGCTTCTGGGGAAGAAATATTTTTAGTTGTTTTTATTTCCTGTATTTGTTTCCCTATTTTCCATTTAGGGCATATTTTGGAATCTGATGGATGAGGTTGTAAGCAATTAATACATTTTGGCTCTAGACTGCAATCTGTGGAAACATGTCCAACAGATGCACATCTAGAGCACGTAAGTTGACCACGGCAGGAAGTTTGTGAGTGTCTGAACCTCTGGCACTTAAAACAGCGCAGAGGATTCGGAATGTACGGGCGAATTCTGCAGTTAAGGTAACCGGCTTTTATAGTTGACAGTAGTTTGGGGCTATTAAAAGTTATTATATGTTTGGTAGGAATAATTAATGCATCTCTTCTTATTGTTATTCTTCTGACCTGGATTACACCTTGACCCGAGAATCCATCAAGGATTTCGGCATCAGTCAACAGGTCAGGTTCAGAAATGATACTGCGGCAAGAATTAAGAGTTTTATGTGGATATATATTTACAGGTGAAATTCAAAAATGTTTTTGCTTGAAGAAAAGACTTGGTTTGTATAGCAGATAGTGTTTCAATTAGCAGGTCACTGGATCGCAATCTTTTAACCGACTTGGGTTCACCACCAATTCCTATCAGAGCCTTTTGTATAACAAAAGGCGATATGGATGATATTGAATTGCTTGGGAGCGAAATTATGAGAAATCTAGTACTAAGAGAAAGTTGGTCAACGTTAAGGTTGGGTAGCATGAGGCCTTCACCCGGGCTTGGATTTAAAGAAGCCACGGGCTGAGCAGCATGAGTTGAGTCGAGTGGGTTGGGGGTTTTAATAGATGCGTTTTTAGTTTTGTCTTTTTTTACTTATTTTGATATTTTTTTTTTGAGAAAGGAGGAGGAGAATTCCTTGTGATTTTCAGAGGACCAGTTTGGTAGGGCTAGCCCTAGATTCAGCAACCAGTAGTGGCCTCGGGAGAGCCCCCGCTCTGCAATGCAGGACCCCATCCAGGCACCACCTGGAGCTACAAGACAGGCAGGATTATACACCAGCTGATAGAGCAGCCAGGACATGCTGGTTAGGCTGTCCCGGGCTCCTGTACTATCTGGCGGCCTGAGACGCAAAACTCAGTTTTTCTCCGGTACCCTCTACATGGCTGCTTCCTCCAAGACCCCACCTCACTAGTCCAAAGATCCTCAGAAGTTCAAAACCCCACTCCAAGTGCCAGTTTTTCCAGGGAGCAGTCCGTTGTGTCATCATACCAAAAGTGAAAACCATCAGACACAACTTCATTCCACTCAGTCCTGGTCTGCCACAGGACTTCGTGGCAGAAAAATAAAGATAATGAGTTGAACACAAAAAAATCAATAATCAAACATAAAAGGAGCAACAAAATCAAAATATTGAAAGAAATTTAAGAAAATCAAATTAAAAGAACATAATATAAAATGTAAATCATAGTAAAAAAATCTGAATTTTTTTACTAGAAAAAAAAGAATAAAGTTCATTGTTTAATGTAGGTCTGTGGTCTGGACGTGAAAAGAAAAGGGAATTTGAATGGCAAGAAAGAGGGCCGAAAATAGAGAAAGGTCACTAGGGCTCCCCGGGTTCATGAAGCCCGTGTTTACCAAAGACAGTAAACCCCTAGGGAGAAGGAAAAGATCACTAGGGCACCTCGGGAGCGTGAAACCCGTACTCACCTAAAGAAGGTGAGCCCCCTGAGGGGGAATTTTTGATGAATAAATATATATTAAAAAATTGCCCGTTATATAGCTGCTAAGGCATTTAAAATAATCCACAGTTGTATTTATAAATAATTGCACAAACATTTTAAGAAGAATTTTTTTTTAAATATTAAATTACACAAGCAATGAAAATCAGACACTCTCACAAAAATAATGCAATTGGGAACTTCAATACATCCTAATTATAGTCAATTGATTAAAAAAAACAGATAAATGATCAAAGATTTCAGGCTGTTGGAAGCAAATAAATTTGAATTATTTAAACTATGTAAAAAGTATCCAACTTGGAATTTCCCTTACACAGTAGGAATTCTAAGATCACACCCTTTTGCATAATAGAAAAATATAATATAGTACTCATGCTTGAAGTTCTTGTCAATGTTCCAATTTATCAATACTGCTTACTAGCCACCAAGTGAAGTATTTGAAGAGTTAATCTGATTTTTTTATTTCTCTCCCGATGACTGAATGACTTGAACATGAAATTTTGTCAAAAGCTTGATTCTTAAAATGAAACAATTAGTAAAATTCAGCAGAAATTTAGAAGCAATGCTATGGGGGTAACACAAATGAAGGATTGGTTCAACCAATTCACACTGGTGGAGAGTTACCACTGTTCTAGTAGACCAGAAACTCCTCAAAATGTAGCTATTGTTCAGGGTAAAAAATGTACTGAAAAGAGATCATTCAACTGTATGAAAGACTGTCAAAGAGATTAGGACTAAAAAATATTAAGTGAATGCAATTTTACATGATTTGAAAACATAGCAGAGGATGAGAAATTTACGCCCAAGCTGCTGCCGGCCGAACAGAAAAATTCTGTCTTAAAGAAGCACTGGACTTGCAAGACGTTATGAACTCTGATTTCAAATTTCTAAGCACCTTAATAAATGGATATGTCAAGAAAGTATGAGTACAACCCGGAAAAAAAAGCATGGTTGATGCAATAAAAGCAGCATGAACCTCAAAAGCCCCTTCTTCCAAAATGATGATAAGTGTGAAGCAAAATGAAGGTAATGCTGTGATATGAGAGGAATTCTGCAAAAGGAATATATACTGATAGGCTCTGTTATGTAGTTAGGTGCAAAAGGCTAGATCTTTGAAATGCGAAAACCTGATAGTTGCATCATGATAATGCTCCAGTTCATTCATCAAATCTAATACAGATCTTCTGCTTAAAAACTAGGAATTCCAAAAATTACGAACCTCCTTACTCTCTAGATATGACTCCTTGTGATCAGAAAAATTTTGTTTCTTTCCAAAATTGAAGATGCCAATGGAAGGATCCCATTTTGACAATAAAAAATGGACAATGCAAACATGATGATGATCACCACTATAACATAAGTGGTATATTTTCCATGCCAAAGATAAGAGACTTTTCAAACAGCCTTCCTATTAACATTACAAGTAGGAGCTACACAAATGTTATTGGTAACGAACCTTGATATTTTAAATCAAATGATGAGAGAGAAGGCACCTGATTCAGCACCTCATTTTCCTAACTCTTCCAAATTTATTTCATTAAATGTATCCCCTTTTTTAATGTAGTTACATTTGAATAAAAAATAAATACATTTCCCCTGTAGATTCTCCACCTCATTTCAATTATGTATTTTACACACACACAAAGAGAGAGAGGACTAAGATAATATATAAAAACTCATCAAGATAGCTCAATACATGTAAGAGGTCTTAACATATTATTAATATCATCAAACAATCTTAAACATACCATACCTTCATCTGGGGTACTGATTCTCCTGTCAACATTGATTCATCCACAATGCAGGGTCCTCTCAACAGCAGCAAATCACATGGTACTAAATTGTCATTCTGTGATCTTCCTAAGAAAATAATGATTTTTTAAACCTATTGATTTAAGCTTGCACTGAAATGAAGATGTCAGATAAATAAATTGGCATACACAATTACAAAATTTCTTTTAAAAAACCTTGCTAAAATACTTATATATACACTCATGTCCATAAATTAAGGATAATGAAGTTCAGGCAAAGAAAGAGGCAGAAGCAAAACAAATTTGACTTATTTGTAAAGTCTTTATTAAACAAAAGGTAAAGAGCAAAAAAGATGCTATATGTTTGACATAATTAATAAAAATTGCGATATTTACTCCCTGGAGAAAATTTCAAAAAATAACCTATTTACAAAAACCAGTATAACATGGTTAGTATGATGGTTAATACGCAGTATGTCTCCCGGAAGATGCAATACAAGCCTTACAACGCCTAGGCATGCTGAGTATCAAATTATCAATCTGATCTTGAGGAATATTACACCACTCATCAAGCAATGCCCTCCGAAGTTCTGATAGACAGGTGGGAGGGGGTTGACGAGCTGCAATTCGTCGGCCAAGTATATCCCACACATGCTCTATTGGATTCAAGTCTGGTGAGTATGCTGGCTGCTGGCCAATCCATACGGGTGATATCCTCCGATTGAAGGCATTCGTCTACAATGTTTGCACGGTGAGGATGGGCGTTGTCATCCATAAACAGAAATTCAGCACCCATGGCAAATCGAAACACACAAACACATGTTTTTTCAGAATGACATCCCGATAGATGTGGCCTGTCATCGTTACACTCTGAACATGCAGGTCAGTTCTGGAACCAAGAATAATTCCTCCCCAAAAGAGCCATCCTGCACCACCGTAACGGTGTCGTTCAGTGGCGTCCTCTTGGTGGTAATGGGTACCTGGCGCTCTCCATATTAAAGTCCAGCGAGAATCAGACTGCAAACTAAACGTGGACTCATCAGAAAACATCACAAAAGACCACTGTTGTGGTGTCCACAATGCATGCTCTCTACACCAGGTTAATTGCAGGCGACAGTGAGTTGCGGTAAGTGGAACACATCTGACAGGCCTACGAGCATATAGACCAATGTGCCCTAAGCATCTGTACTCGGTCTGCCTTGAAACTGTCGTACCGGTAGCTGAAGAGAGCTCACGAGACAGGTCTGATGCTGTGCTCCGTCTGTTTCTTTTGGCAGTAACTGCCAAATGTACCGGTCCTCATTCGGCCGTTGTAACTCGGGGCGACCTGTGCTATAACATCTACTCACATTACCATCATCTTGGAATCGTTGGCAAAGCCTGAAGATGACACTCTGGGTGATTCCAAGTTCCTCGGATACTTCCAGCTGGGTACGTGCACATTCCAGTCATCCAATAATTCTACCATGTAAAAAATCATCCAAATGCTTCCTTTGTGCCATAACTATGCGGTTATTGCACTGAAAGGCTTTTAAAGTGCTTGTGAAAAATTTTACTTCTTTGCCACCATTCCTTATATACCCCTCTCTTACACTCTTGTCATTGTGACGTACTATCCACGCCATCTGGTGGTTCCCTGTAATTTGCATATTCTTCTTCAAGATGTGTGTGATAATTCTACAGGTGAAATTTTTATTTTAGAGTTCAATTTCTGTGTGATTCTGAATTATCCTTAATTTATGGACATGTGTATGTATATATAAAGGAGCAAATTCCTTCAAATATTTCACAATGGATTTTAGCACAGATAGTCAATTTTGTTAAATTAAATGATATAAATGTGATAAAGTAATAAAAATATATAATTACAATAGAATCAAGCTTCATAAGTGAAAGAAAAATTAAAGTATTAATAAGAATTTTTATAGGCCTCTCATTAACATTTTAATTCAGAATTCATCATTAAGTTTCACTGTTGTCTGATCTAAGTGACTAACAACTCATTTGAACACCTATAGTTTTCTCAACACTAATTTAAAAATAAATTACTGTTAAACCCATAAATAAAGTTTAAAAAAACTTAGATAAAATTCCTATAATATGGTATTACATAAATAACTATTTCAAATATTAGCACATTCTCCTATTAATTTCCTTTACCTTGTACAAAAACACTAACATACCAAATTGTTTTTATGAATATACTATTCATAAAACAAGTAATTATTTAGAATGATGAAAATTAAACATTTTATGTGATCAAAAAAATTTACAATTTCACTTTTATCAAACTTGCATTTTAATCAATTCAACTGTTACAATTTTAAAAAGATAAGAAAAAGTACAAATAAAATCTTAATTAAAATTTAATTTAATACATTCAGATCAAAATTAAATAATTATCTTTCCTTTACAATTAACATCAGTTGAATAATAAAAAAACAAATAAATTTTTTAACCTATTGAAACAATATCTCCAGGTACCAAATCACAGCTTGGAATTGGTCGCCATTTTCTATTTCGATACACCTAAAAGAAAAATAATTTGCATTAATTATTAAATTAAAATTAGTTTATTACTTTATTTATTTTAAATTAAAAATATTTTAGGTAAATCTATAGGAAAAATTGTTTATTTACCTGAATAGAATAAGGTTTATTTCCCATTTTTCTTATTTCAGACAAATTTCGTAGTTGCTGCTGAACAAGTGTGCATTCAAATGCAATTAACATCACAAGAGTAAAAACACTGTAGTACCAATATTCATCAAGACACCACAATAAAACACAGAATACTTGAAAAACGAAAAAAGGTGCAGTTGCTCTTTCTTTAAATAATTCCATGAACTCTGGAACAACCATTTCCAATCTAAAATGAACCAAACATATAAATTCAAAATATTTAGTTTCACGAAGAAAAAACTTTTAATAGCAGGTAAATGATTTAACAATTTAATATCACATCAAAAATTGGAAGACTAGAAAAGAGGGAGAGATAACCAATGTTTATAATTTAAATTATGCATTTTATGCGTTTGTTACGTGTATTTTCTATAGTTTTCATAAATTATGCACAAAATGTAATAACTTTCCATTTTAACAAGGAATAGATTTAGGAGATAAATGACTATGGACAGTAACTTCAGAGAAAATTACTACAACACTAAGCTTAATGTTTATCACATTACAAATAAATAAGTTTAAAATATAAAATAAATCTAAAACACAATATGGAAATATTGAATAAAATCATACTCATTTTTCCCATATTTATTTTCGGCAGCTTTCAATTCTGATTCATCAGCAAAACCTTTCCATTCTTGGTAATGCTTAAAGGATAAATCGTCAGGAAATAATAATCCTTGAAACGTTTTCTTTTCAAAATTATATATATACTTCGTCTTTTGAAATTTAAACCATATATGTTCACCATCTTCATCCTAAAAATATAAGAGAACCATAAAAACACTAATATAAAGCAATAACCATTGCAAAAATGTAACAGTTTTCTTTATAAAATGTTTCATATGAAGTCCATTAAATAAAAAATATACATTACCTTATCATGATGAAGATTCACTAATTCTGGTGAGCCATTATTTGGCATCGGAACAACTTTGGCATAACATGCTTTTAATGGTTGACACTCCTATGAAATAAAAATATTCCAAAATTGATGCATGGTATGATAACAGTAACGCTACACATTGATTATAGGAATCATGGGTTGGCAACTGCTTTTACAATTAGTCGCCAACACACACATCATCAATATTATCTGAAATGATGCATTCATTATAACTGCAAAGATAGAACAGCTTGTAGCTTCCTATAATCAATTAGTACCCTTTTGATAAAGATTTAAATTATAAAACATACAGAAATTAAACTTAAATTTTAAAGAAAAATACTTTGTTGCTTTTCTGTGTTCGAGTTTAACCATTCAAAATAGCAGAGAGACAATATTTTATTGAAAAATCCAATTATCTAATTTTGATACTTATGTATTAACTATTAACCAATTTCACAAAATCAGCAAAAGTCACCAACAGTGGAAAGCCTTTACTATAGTTTTATATTTCATTGCATTGCACAATACACATGCTTGAAAATAATAACATTCTTTATAATTTGTAGCAATTGACTTCTTTTACTTAGAGAAAAATGATTAAAATTTAAGATATTCTACTGAAGCAAACACACTAGAGAATTTCCTCCTAAATATCCAAAAGATTATGAGGTTCCCTAAAATGCTGTAAAAACATCACAAAACTACTTGACAGCTTTTAGGTTTGTACTTATAAGAATTTATATGGTGTTTACAAAAAGAAGGATCTTTTGCTGCAATTTTTAAAGCAACAAGTGTTTAGGCCAACTAAATAATATAGTTATTACGTCTTTTGTTAATTTAAAGTTTTTTTTTTTTTTTTTTTTTAAATGCACTATTTAATTTTTTAAATCTTTGCCAATCTAATAGTTGATGGGTTAATACATAAGGAGCAGGAATTTTTTTTTTCTGTATAAGTGTAGAAATAACATTCTATTATATTTTTTGATTCGGTGATGTCTTTTAATTTAGTAAAACTGGTTTATTGTATAATTCACAAGACCCCTATTTTTCAGTCTAGAAGCAACTCTTTATTTTTATTCTTCTGAAAAAAAATTATTTTATATAATTTACTATATGTATTATGTTTCTGACAGCAACTGCTTATCAGCTAAAAATAAAAATTATAAAATGCATAAGTATATAAAATAACTAATTCTTCTATAACTTGTGCACTAAAAATAGTTAGTTTTTTTTATATTTTTCAATTAAATTTTACATATCTATTTTAATAGTCGCTCATATAATATGTGTTAATAATTTATCCCAAGATTGATTGGTTTTGGACTCATAATCATATTATGGGATCAACAAAGACCATTAGTGATAAACTGTATACCATAGAATCAAAATCAAATGTATATAATAGAATTAGACATTTATTATACTGAGATACTTACATATTAATGTCACCACAGCCAAATTAATGCCATGATATCATAACAGCAAAAGAAATAAAAAAAACAATCAGTCAGATTTTGGGGAAAAGTGGAGAGATTTGCATAGCACCAATTATGCTGCAGTGAAGTTAATATGCAAGTGTCTTTATATTTTATACATAAAACTCTACACTTAAAACTGACAACAACAAAGCAGTTTTTTTTGTCTACATTTGTAATTAACAAATCTAAGAATGAACAGCAATTTTGCTTTAATTTGGCATAAATCCTCTTGTAATTTTCTCTTTGATTACTTTAGTTATGAAAACTAAATCCCCTAATATAATTATAGGAAATATTTACAACAACATTTTCAAGTTTTATCAAAACAATACAAATAAAATTTAATAGAGAAATCAGCATTCATGTTAAAAAAAAATCAACATTGATACACAGTGAATGTGTTGCTGCATTTAATATATTAAGTTTTAAATCATATAATTTATAAGTAAAAATAAATTAGCAACAGAGAATTTGTGAAAATGGATTTTTAAGAAATATGAAGAGAAAATCAAGATCTACTTTATGTATTTTTATCTATTTTTACAAATGTACTTTCTATAATAATTTAATGGATGAAGTTGCAAATTTGACTTATAAAAATAGGATTTTTAGAAATAAAATAGGTTTTTCATACAAAAATTTAATCTTCATAATTTTATAATAGAAAAATTGAGCATATATTTTAAAAAAATAATGGAACATAATGTTTCTGTTTAAATGCTACATTAAGCTGTTTTCTTTCATATATTTTCTTACATTTCCTATAAACTTCAGAAATAAACAAAATTGCACAATTTCTCACAAAATGTAAGCATGCAATGTAACTTAAATAAAACATTAAAAATTCTGATAAATTTATAGCTAAAAAAATAAACTATATAAAACTAATAAAAAGATTGTAATGCAAATATTAAATAAGAATAGAAAAATCATCATTACTGAAAAAGCCATGTTTATTACAATACCAATTTCGTACTTTTCAAAAATAATCCAACAAATACAGTCATTGAATCGATTTTAAAAATATTTTTTTATTAAATAAATTACTATAAACAAAGTAAAAATTAAGAAATCCATGATAAACGACACAGCTAACATATGTCATGTCTCTAAGTTTCACCACCTTTTCACAAAAAATGATAGCAAGTTCATACAAGAAAATAATGAGGCATATACTAAGAAATAAATATAAAATACCTACTTTATTACATGATAGTAAACATCGAATATGGACAGACCAGTGACAAAAAAGACACGTCAGAACCTGAACAATGCCTATTATAGCTATAGCTATCATACCGGCTTCAAAATACTCTGAAACTCCATATTGGAAAGCCCAAACATAAAACCATATAAGATATAAAATAACAAATGGTCCGATGTAGCCATGAAGTATAAGACGGCGTGAACGGTATAATGTAACACTATTTACTAATTCATCCACACTGCATGGGTTCGACGCCATCTTGTTTACATGAACACATCAACAAACCCTTAGTAGAAGTTATAGTTTTACTTTTATAAGTAAGAGTTGAAGACGTGAATTAGCAACAGCTGTAGTTGAATTCAAGAAACGTATTGGTTAATTACAACTTTGAGGTGACGATACAACTTTGCTGTTAAGATTCCATATAACTCAAAACGAACTAAGTAATTTTAAACTATAAATATATTTTAGTACTGGCAACCCATTCACATTTCTACATTGATAAGGATCTCTTAGTGTAGGTGCTCTATGAAAGAATATGTTCCCCAGATAAGGATTTCGAAACCCAATTTGACTCAGCTGTTTTTAGAATAAATTCACTTTCAAATTACTTATTTTGATTTTAATTTATGACTAGCTTTCAGATGTCTTATGGATGAGCTGTCAAAACTGTCACAGGGACAAAGCTATTCTTTTTCAAATGAGAATATGACAAAGGCAATCCTAATGGCCTTGTTTTCATGTATCAACTTGTTTCTATGGGGGTGGAGGCTTTCGGCTTTAAAGGAGTTTCAATTGCTTATTTGATCTAAATTTAATTACGTAATGAAATATTACACTTAATTACATATTATACTTAATATTATACTTAATAATCGAATGTAATATTTGTATATTACATTCGATAAACCACACAGGGAGAACGATTCTTGTGTAAACGCTGGACAAAGGATCTGCATTAAAACTTGTCGCAATCTGATCTAAGGGCTCAGCTTCTTGCCCTCAACATGATATCATTAAATTTCTGAACATTCCACAATTGACGCAGTAGTGTACAGAGCTCTTATGGAGGAAGGGGCTACATCTGAAAAACGCATAGAAGAAAGAGCATTGGGGTAATCTCTAGTAAAAATTAAAAATCTGTTAATCTATGGGAGATAAAACCCTTAACGCCAGCCTTATGTACGCCACAGAATTCGAGTAATGAGCAAGCTATCTCAGGGGCGGCGCAAGACCTGAACTTAATGTGGGCAAGATACATTTCGCGAGGCCCTCTGATGACGTAAGAAGGCGGTTATAAAATAAAAAACCAATATTATATATTCCTAAAGACAAAAAAACCAAACTTTTTACTCATATTTCTTTGGCACATTAAACAATAAAGAAAAAATTAAAGAAAGAGAAATTTTCGACTGCTGAAGTCCTTAATGATTGGTCCGTAATTTATCATAGATGCAATATCTGCTTCAATAGATAAAACTGCCAAAGCTAAAAGTCTCTCCTGACCCACTGTATTTCTTACCTAATTTTTTATCAGCTTTGATTTTGAAAAGTTCTTCTCAGCAGAAGCGGTACTTAAGCGATTATTAAAGGGATTGTTAACAAAATTCGAAAGACAAAGTGAATATTTGGGAATAATTCTTTCAAATCGTTCTCTGTGATATTTTGGAGCAGATGTTTCCCGTCTGTAATGATGTTGAGTAAATTTAGGATCATATTTTGTAATTCTTCATATAATTCGTAAGGTCGGAAGTCACTGCTCTCACCTACTTGCATGCCTGTGTAACTCTTGAAAGTTTTCCAGTATTTGCTCTTTTGAAATATTTTTTGACTTACTTAAATTATATAGAAAACCAGAAATTTCAAAATGATTTAAAAACATAAATCTTGAACCCATATTGCTTATCACAGAATCAATCATGGTATTAAAAAAGTCTGTTTCATACTAGCTTTTGACAGACTTTATAAGTTAATTGCCGCCTTCATAATCAAACTACTTTCTTTTTGGCTACTTTTTTATTTTTAAAATATTTTGGCAAATCATAACTACTTGACTTGCGAACGTCTGGCAAGCATTTTCCGAATCCAGTTTGTCGATACTCTTTGATCCATCTACAAAATGTACGCAAATGTTCAAGAGTAATGCATAGATGGCTTGAGCAGATTGCCATAATTTGCTAATGGTATCATAATTTGCTTATGGCGTTAATAACTCATACCCTACATATAATGATACGATAAATTCCAAACTGAACATTTCATTTAAAATGGAATCACTGAGTGTGTCGAATTGTTCCATTTGGTTTTTTAAAGTTTTCTATGCATTCAACAACATCATCAAATTGTAATAATGCAGCTTTCATCGTCTCGATTCTGCTTTTCTACCTTGTGTCTGGTAATGGCTTAATAGTAAGCTTTCAAAAAAATCTTCCGAATGAAACCAAAAAGATGTTTTTGTTGCCACTAGCGCAGTGTTTCTCAAAGTGTCGGGCGCGCCCCCTGGGGGCGCTAGCATATCGAAAATTTAAAGATTTTTTTTAAAAAAAATAACCGGAAAGAGAAGTAAAACAAAATGCTTTCTTCCATAATAAAAAAAATACACAACACTGACATAATTTATGTTTAATTAAAGAAGAAAAAAACATTTTGTTTAATTTGTGGAATTTTTTCAATGAGAGATTTTTTTAATTACGTTTTAACATAAAATATTACTCGTTAAAAGAAAAAACGAAACCTAGACCCTGAGATAAATTCTAAGAAGATAAACAATTCATCACTATAATTATTATTGAAATGCTGTACATTAGTTGTAGAAAAAGAAAAGGAAGACATGATTCACTTTTCAGCCAGGCTGCATAGTACGTTTGCTAATCATTTGATTGACCTTCAAACTTATGGTATGGTTATTCAATATTAGTTTCGTCCCATCTTTTATGCGTTTGCTTTTCGCTTAGGGAAATTGTAAATAATAGAGTTTTACGATATTTGGAAAAGAATTGATTGATTTAACATTTCTGTATTATTAGTGAAAAGAGTCTCTGATTTGCGTCATTTATTATGGTCGTCTTTTTGAATCAATTTAGTTCAGTTTTCTTGGATTTTTTCTCAAATCATCAAAGAATTGAATAGTCCTTGAAAGAAGGTAAGTATACTTTTTATAAATTAAAATATTCACTAGAATTCTGATTTGTATCGTGTACAGTAAAAATAATTATAAACAAATGAGTGGGGTGACTGAGTCCCCCCGCACTACCATTAGCGTTAGTATCGAGTACGCGCCTGCTCCCGGGTTAAAACATTTTGAAGTCTCTCTCTCTCTCTCTCTTCTCGCTTTAAATGTTAAAAAGTAACATAATTATTCTTCATCGGAATTTTATATTCTTTTTCATTATCTAACATTAATTCTAAATGCTAATTATGTGAGGTTTAAAATTACAGTTCTTTTAAACAGTTATTTACAATTATAGTATTTATCTAAAAAAAATTATTATTTTACATTTTTGTATACAATGTCGTGCACGCAGTTTTACTCTCTTTAAAGTTCAGCTATTATATCAAGATTAATGTTTTATTTTTTAAAAAAATGAACTCGTGCGAAGAGTCGGTGTTTCAGCCAGTATACGTTTAATGTATCAGTACTGAAGAAGGTATTTTATAAATAATTTCTTATTACTAAATTAAGAACAAGTTTAATAATTATTAGGGACTTCCACGGGCTTGTCTTGTAGAGGAAAATTTTTCAAAGGAAGGTTTAATATCAGAAATTGACACTTAGAGTTACTTTTCTATAATTAGCTGAGATCTATATTTTGTCTTCAAAGCATCCACCGCAGAAAATCCGGTTTAACAAAGGTAGGATGTTAA